>CALYLX010000136.1:660330-1320660 GCA_944990035.1 Clitopilus passeckerianus
ATGTACTTTTTGTGGCCTGCCGGTAAGGACGTCAACAAGTGAACCAAGGATAGATAAAGTGGGGGTTTCCGAGGTGTCATTAGATGTGGGTGAGTATGGGGAATGTACATTAGGTGGGCATCTAGATGCTGTCTATGGTTGAACCGTCATCTCATGACTGAGCAGAGGTGGCCTCTGCAGCGACGGCTGCATCAGTACCAGGTTCCTTTTCAGCCGAAGAGTTGGCAGCCTGCTCGCCAGCGGGCTCGTCGTCGTCGTCCATGATTTCTGAAGCCGGAGTCAGTTACTCATCCAGATGCCGAAACCAAATTTGGATTACGTACCGTCGGCATACACCTCAGGATGCGCTCTGAAGCAGTCCTGCATTGCCTTGAACTTCTCAACACAGTTAATGCCCTTAGGTTCGTCTTCAGAGTATACGAAGCATGAGAATGCTTCACGGAACTCCATGCCGCAGGGTCCATGCGCCATTCCACCTAGGCACGGGCAATCCCAGTTGATTTCGCCAGTCTCTGGGTTGTAAGCACCTTGGCTGGCGCCGCTGCCCTGCTGCGCTTCTCCTTCAGTTTTCGCTTCGTCGCTGCCAGAGGGCTTGTCATCGTGCGCCGTAGACTTTTCCGGGGTCTGCGTGGCGTCTGGTGATGATGTAGTGTCTGCTGGTGCTTGACGCGTCGAGGCTTTTGTCTGGCTCGCCTTGGCTGCTGGAAAGATATGACAGAATAGGATAAACGGTTATTTGACGCCAGAAAACAGCGATTGCTCACAAGCTGGGCTGTCCAGAGCTATGCGTTGTGAGTTCGAGTTAAGCCGCCATGTAACGTATGTTGCTGTCACTGCAGTTGCTCCTAACGAAAGGGCCACAATGTTTGACGTCGACGCTGGCCGCCTTGCAGAGGTATGGAGAGCACGACGGAATAGAGGACGTGTTGCACGAGCGAACATTTGCGTATACAGGGGATTGGTAAGTTAAAAGTACAGACGGAGAATATTTGCTTGCAATATTGGAATAAATTACATAATATACCCTTTTATGCTTTCATCTCGTTCAGACACCGAGCGACGATCCCGACGCCTGCCTCGACTTGCGCCCTGTCCTCGTCTTTGACTCTCCTGAGTATTCGTTGGAAGCGGTCAGGATGCCATCGCAGCTGTGCGCTACGCAGCCTCTCCTTTCTCGATTGTGACTGTGAATGCAGTGGAGAAAGTAGGAACGAGGAGACTGCCTCGGGTCGTAGGTCGTTGGCCGTTTTCAGTGTCCTGATCATTGGCCAGGGAATTGAGGAAAACGAGAGTCGGTCAGTGGTTGATGACAGTGTAGCCCATTTCTTTCGTACTTGTCCCAGGCGTCTTGTATGGCCTTCTCAGCCGCCTGTTGCTTCCTTTGGTTCTGTTCCTTGAGTTGTTGGAACAGCCTTGCCTGTTCCTCGGCTATTCTTCGTCTCTCCGCAGCTGCTCTCCGCCGCACCTCCTCTTCCGTTCTTCGCGCCTTCTCCTCAAGTGCCCTCTTCTTCTTTTCCCTCTCCAACCTTGCCCATCTAAGCTCCTCTTCGACTTCCATCATTCGTGCCTCCTTGAGGCCGATTTTCTCGATGGTATAAATGATTTCTTCTCGATCCCGTCGAGGAGTTGAACGAGTTGATTTTCTTCTGAGGGTATCACCCCTCGGCCGCCCGCTATCTTGCACGACCTGCTGTTCGATCACCCATTCCTCGGTGGTATGGTCGCGTGCATTGTACATGACAAATTCTTGCTCGACGACCCAGGTGTAGGCATGCGCCACGTGCTTCCATGGCGCCTCTTCAACCACCTCATCGTAGTATGGGTCCATTCTAGGATGTCTGTATGACCGTGAACTGTATGATTGTTTTTGTTGAGGGTGAGATGTATGATTAAAAGAGGCGGGAGCCGGTCGGGAGGCGTGGTAGGTGGGCATTTCCCTCTGGTAGATCTAGAGAAAAAAGTTATGCGGATCGTGGATGTATTTAAATACGAGATTTGACAACTCATGATATCCACGCCATCGATTTACCTACATGAGGTTCGGAAACTGAGGGTCTTGCTGCAATGAGGACGACACGCCGTCCGTTCTGCGCCTAGCGTATCAAACACGTTGTAGGACCATCAAGAGGCGCTGCTCGTACACATTGACCCTGACTCATACGTTTTGGCTGCTGCATGGCTAGTAGAACATATCATTCTATCAAAGAAACCTTCATCGTATTCTGAGAAGTACTTGCAAAGGGCGAAGCCTTTAGTGACCTAAAGCTCCTGACCCGGGAGCCGCGTGGCACGCCTCGAACTGATAGAGTTCACCTCGAGTCCTTTAGCCTACTCTATGGGGTAGCGCATGTCAGCCTGCGATTCATAGAGAAGCTCTTCATGGAATTGTAAGAGGCGGTTTTGCAATGATAGCTTGAGATTATTGCATTGAGGACGAAAACGTGATGGTGTAAACACAAAAAACGGTGATTAAAGAGTGTTGTTTAGCTTTATCAGGTGTAGATGGTATGAAGATCTTTAGTGCAACTAAGGTACAATCCAAACGAGAGACGTGATGAGCGCAGAATAAATACACATCGTGGAGAACATAAATGATGCGAGCAATTTCGAACGGAAGTATAGAGTAAAGCGAGTGAACGTGAATGCGATCTTGATTTGACGACGACCTAAACTGTCGCGAGAGTAAGCTCCGCACAAAAATAAGAAAGGTAGCCGACTCACCCATGCGATAAGAGAAAAGAAAAGATCATTACTTAGAGGGGAAACTACGAGCCATTAGGCTCTTTGTCCTTCTCCAGAAAATTCATCACCACGCTTGCCACACTCCCATTATGCCTGCAGTGCAGCTCGAGGTCTCGAGCAGACCACATCGGACCGAGATTGCGAGACTCGTTCTCACTCTCCTCGCGATCGCTGGTTCCATCTTGACCAGAAAGGAAGGTTGCTTCGTGTTTGCCAACACCGTGCTGGTGATAAACCTTGCTGCGTGACTTTGAGCGGGTATGGAACGGACTCTCAGGTTGATGGAAGTCTA
Source organism: Clitopilus passeckerianus (assembly GCA_944990035.1). NCBI lineage: Eukaryota > Fungi > Basidiomycota > Agaricomycetes > Agaricales > Entolomataceae > Clitopilus > Clitopilus passeckerianus. Next base: position 663,365 of record CALYLX010000136.1, read on the forward strand.
AATTTCGGTGACCATTCTGGGGATTCGACCCATCGACGTTCAGGCGTTGGATCGCTTTTTGGACGACGTTTCCTGTGCCAGGTGCCGGGCTGATTAGGGTATCTTGTAAAGCTTTGAAAGACATGAAGTCGATTGCCCGTTTGTATTTGTTGGCATTAGCCCCAGGGGAGGATTTATTGGCGTTATCGGCATGTTGCTTCAAATACGACACTAGTTGATGTCGCAATAGGGAATCCTCGACACTGAACATGTAATGGCGCTTGAGTCCATGGTGGTTCCTGAAAGCCAACTGGAAAGTGTGACGCATGAATGCGCGTTCTACCACCACTGGGCTGCTCAAAGGCAGGCCGGTATACCTGTCGGCATTGGGACCCATGCGGCGGAAAACAATCGACTTCGATCCCAGTTGAAGGCCTTTGATGCGGAACGAGGCTTCTGGGGACCTGGCAAAGGTCAGAATTGGAGGGTCAAATTCCAACTCTTGCCCATCGAGTTTAATTTGGAGATCAGGATCGGCATGGGGAAGGCGAAGGATGATGGGTTCGGATTGGACTTTCCAGGTCAAGCGGGGTGGTATCTGGCGCTTGATGGTTACTGGTACGGTCGAGCTCGTCAGGCTGCAAGCTTGGAACAGCTTCTCGTTGGCGATAGATATATAGATATCTTCCAGGAGTTTTTCACCAACGTTCGAACGAGAATCATATCGGCGGAATGCTCCAGCGAATGCTGAATAAGGCACTCGTTCGCGCGAGTGGGAAGTGCCATGGAGCAAGTCATTCAGCTGGATAATAGCTCGGACTAAAAGGTGTGCACATTCCTTGTTGAAGTCGACAACGGTTGCGTTCGCTTCATACCAGCGGCCTGCAAATGCATCCAGGAGGTACTGTAATCCACTGTTGTGGCTCGACAACCCGGAGGGAACATTCAAAGACAAAAGGAAGACGCGTAGGGCTTCGTCAATCCTCATACCCTTGAACTCAAAACAGTCAAGGTATGTTCTGAGTGCTCCTTTGGAGGAACGCTTGACCAGGTATTCTCCTAGCTTGAAACGGTCCAGGTCAGGAGTTTTGAACAACAACTGCCCAACAGCAACTGGATCGTCGCCCAAACCCGATTTTATCTGTAAGACGTTGACTGCGTGTTCGGGGTCGCGGCTGAAGTTGGTCATGAATGCCTTCATGTTGGGGTTATGCAAAGGGCTGTATGTGTTCGGGTTGGAGGCAACATCTGTCCTGTCTGCCGTCCAACGTAGTTGGCTTAATTGCACGACACTCTTCACGATAAACTTCCTGTCAGGTGGGTTGGAGCGGTAAGAATCGTGAACGTCCTGGTCTGATATCACAGGTTTCGCAATAACCAGGATGTCAGAGAACAGGAAGAGGAAACGGTCTTTCAGGGTATTGGCGTCAACCACCTGGAAAACGGGAGTAGATAGAAGCAAGCGTCGCTTCTGGTCTTCATCTATGCTAGAGGACAGGCGAGAAAGAGTGCCATGATGGAGTTCCTCTGTCAGCTTCTCTAATAACGCAGGTCCTTGGTTCCCGGCAGTAGTTGAGAACTGAGAGGACGATGTCGAGGAAGATTCTGAGGTTGAGTGGGCGGGGTAGTCGCTGAGGGATGAGGACGGGTCTGGGGTTGTTGATGAGAAAGGATCAGGGCGAGAGGACGGTAAGGAGGGAGGAGATGGGGAGTGCGAGATGGTCGAACCACCCATGTCTTTGTGGGGTTTCTTTGCCTTTGGTGTTTTCTCGGTATCTGTTCCTTCACGCGGCCTGTTCTCGCCTTGCTGCCTGGGATCAAGAGAATTACTCGGGCTAATGGGGGTTAGGCCAACTTCTTCCCATTCTTGGTCCGTCTCGTATCCTCTTCCAGGAAGTGCAAGGTTAGGCTTGCCACTTGGAGATCCTGGCCGAGATGTGCTTTTCCCTCGGACACCATCTCTGGACATCATGTACTGCCTGACATCGGCCAGAGTCTTCGGAAGTCCACCTGTTTCAGACGGGGAGGTAGCTTGAATGGATGGTTGTTTCGAAAGGAATGGGATATGATCCCTAAAGGAATTGCTAGTCTTTATCAGCTGACTATCGGAGTTCTTCTGGGATAGCTTGCGTTCCCGTCCGAACTCGGTCGTTCCGTGCAGCGGCGTAGGTGGAGAAGAAACCGCCATTGCAGAGGGAAATTCTTCATCGTTGCTGCGTGACATAGACAGGATGTCAGGGGTGGAAGTAGATGGTCCGACTTTGTGACGATTACGCTGTTCCTCTTCGAGCTTCTTAATGCCCGGGAAAGGAAAGAGCTTCGCGTTCTGATACTTGAGCATATCCGCTGAAGAAGGTGGAGGAATTGGGGAAGGACCTCCACGAGAAGGAGACGGTCCCAGAGACAGCATAGATCCAGAAGTGGAAGCTGCTTGCATCAGCCCTGGTGCGACTGGCGGTTGTGGTGTAGGGGTTGTCGATGTCATATCGCCTTTCTCAACCTTTGAGCTGATATGGCTAGTCCCACTCTCGTGGCTAACACTAGACTCCCGCTGATCACGTCGTGCAGCAATGCTGTTCTGGCGAGAACGTCGACCACTCCCTCCTCTCAGGGTGTTCTTGACTTTCTCCCAGGTCGAAAGTTCGCCGTTTCGTTTCAAACCGCTCTCGGCAACAACTCGCTCTTCAGTTTCATTTTTCAGATGAGAACTTGGGCTGGGTATTGGTTGGGTGACTGATGACGACGAATCAGCGCTAGCGAGGGGAGGAGCAATGAATTGGGCTAGTGCAACGCCGGAGGACGATTGAGGTAAATTGGAAGACGGGCTTGGTGGAGAGGTCTCGGATTCAATGAGAAGGCTTTTAGACCCTACTGATCTTTGCGAAGGGCTTCCGAATCTTGCGCTCTCCCCTTCCGGTGCCGAAAAGCTGTCCGGCGACATAGGAGGTGAGCCTATACTTTGTTCTTCATATAGAGCTTCCTCTTCATCCGTGTCCTTGTCATTGACTGGCATCCTAATCTCCAATTCCGGCACTAGGGAATAGGAAGAAGCGTCAATGACTTTCAGCTCGCGTATAGGACGTATGCATGCATACCTGGATCAGCTATCCAGCTTATCTCTCGGTCGAAAGTGTCGATGAAAGGAGTACGTGATCGGTGTGTCTCTGCCCCAAAGATAACCTGCTCTTCCTCCTCGTCATCTGTGGTAGGAATATCCTGGACATAGTTCATCTGCTGATGCTGCTGGAAGGGAGAAGCTCGATTCCATGTGAGCTGTGGGGAGTTCCTCATCTGAATGTTGTATGCTGGCCCTGCAACGGAGACTTGACTTGGAGGGGACGAAGTATCATTGTCATCGTCGTCATCTTCTATCAAGACACTTCGCCTCCTCATTCCTCCCGCAGGTTCGTAGTTTTGGCTAGATTCCGAAGGACGAGGATCAGGGGATGCCGGCATTTGTTCCCGATTCGGGTACGTTTCCCAACTTCGTGCCTCTCCGAGATGTGGCGTGGTTGGCCTGGACAGGCTGCGAATGGGAGGCACGGTAGGTAAGACAGGCGGTGTGGGCGTGGGCGGGATTGACGGGGGTGGCGGTGGGCTGGACGAGTCAATGTCGGCCTCTGAAGCTGCTTGGGCAGAGAGGGAACCGCGTCGTGATCTTCGTCGCCGGCGCTTGGGCGTAGGAGAGGGTGTTGGTCTCTCGTCGCTGCCACTGACTTGTTCATTATCGACTTCTTTTGTTATCCTTCCCCCAATAAGGTTGAACATGTTGTTACGCGCCGCCAGTCGTTCGCCGCCTGTAATCGTGTTGTTTCGACTGAGTCCAGCCATTGGTGCGGGGTCATACATTTCCGTTCCACCCGTAAGCTTGTGCAAAGCCGCTGCCCTACTTCCGGCACTGTTAGACCGCATGAGGCCTTTCTGCAAAGCTTCAAGAGTGGGTAAAGTCGGACTCCGTAAAAACATGTTGTTATTGTTGTTGTATGGGGACGGAGGCTGGTCTGTTGAGATGGGTGTGGGCGACCGCAGCATACGTAGTCTTTGCAGCTCGAGGAGCTGAGCCGGTATTGGGGACGGCATAGGAGACGGAACATCGAAATTGGGAGCCTCGTCGACCGAAGAGTCGCCACCATTGAGCTGTAGCGTTGGTGTGGGTGACAGAGCTGCTCGTGCCTTCCCTTTGAAGTCCTTAGAACCTCGGGAACGAGACCTTGAACGTGATCGTCTCTTTCCGGACCGAGGTGTAGTCGGCCGAGGTTCTTGTGCTACTGCGGATGGCTCAGGTTCTGGTGTTTCATGTTCAGCATTCGCGTCTGGAGCAGGTTCTGGCTCGGGTTCTGGTCGTGGTGGCTCTTCTTCCTCCGCCTCGTCCGCCTCTTGCTGCCGTTCTTCCTCCGCCTCCTCCTGCTCCTGGTCCTCCTGCGGCAAATCATGGTTCGCATCCTCTTCCATTTGCTCTTGTGCCTCCTGAGCCTGCACTTTCTCGCCGTCACTGACACCTTCGGGGTGCATAGGTGGGCGACGGCCATCCTTCATTCTAGGCAATGAAGCAGCGCGCTTGAGCTTGGCGACAGCCTGCATACGCTTTTCGCGCAGATCCAGCTGATCTGCCTCCATTGTTGAAAGGAGAGAGCTGCAGGAATAATATAATTAAATTCCGAGTAATGAGAAAATTAAATGTAGAAAATATTATACCTCCGATGATGGTTGTTTCTTCCAAGTGTTGTTTGTTCTCCAGTGGCAAAGCTCAGACTCACAATCCCACGTGTATCATGGCAACTTTCAACGTTCAATATAGGCTTCCCAAGTGCTATATAGGCAACTTTTTTCTCAAGAACACTGACTTGACTGGGGATAATATGTTCAGGCGTCCTTGCTATCATCAGCCGCCTTACGCCGTGTTTATAAATCACCTTCAAGTCCTGTGATATAAGAATGATGCATTCAGAACCCAAAGGAACTCCAAAGCATGGCGAACTCTACTGAATCACTTTCTGGCTTCTACGGATGGACGAACACCCTCAAAGGTGTCTACTATGGACCTGGCTGTCTTAAGACCGCCTTGCCCAAGTTGTTGGAGAAGACGGGCATAACTAAAGCCCTGGTTGTCACAGGAAGGAGCCTCTACACCAAGGTACACATTTAATCAGTCTCGTGCGGCATGTATTGACCATATGACCCTAGAGCGATGTGGTTAAGCAGGTTGAAGGTGTTCTCAAAGATCACAACGCCTATGCGATCACATTCTATGAGATTGGTCAACATTCGCCGATAGGAGAGATCCGCAAGGCGATCAACTTGTTTAAACAGCATGGTTGCGATGGTATCGTGTCTGTTGGTGGAGGTTCCCCGGTCGACGCATCCAAGGCAATTCTCTACAATATCCAGAAAGACACTGGAGGGCCAACCCTGCACCAAATTGCTATCCCGACGACCTTGAGTGCTGCGGAATATACGGTAGAAATGTTTTTGTGACGCTTTTTGAACTACCCCTAATATAGCCTTCCAGATTGGTGCAGGCTTCACCGATGACACGGGCCACAAGGTTGCTGTGTCTTCTCAGGATTTGGCACCTGCCGGGATCCTTCTTGATGCAGAATTGACTCTGGCAACACCAGAGCGCTTATGGTGCGGTTTCAGTTGATTAGATTTAAATTCACACTTAGCTCCTCTTCTTCCAGGTTATCAACTGGTATTCGTGCTCTCGACCATGCTGTTGGTGAGTTTCTTCCACCTTATAGCGCCGACCATGTGAATTTACAGGGGCTACCCCAGAGAACATGTATCGAGACGTCATGCCTTATCCTATGAGGGTCCTATGTTATACAGCGATTGCCGACCTTTTCGAGAACCTAAAGCTTTCAAAAGCTAACCCTGGCAATGTCGCCATCAGGCAGAAGCTCCAAATCGCATCGTGGATGAGCCTATGGCCTATCAAGCTTGAAACATATGCGTACGACTGTCGCATACTTCTGCGCTTGCTCGCATCACTCACAAATTCTGTAGTCCTCTTGGCCTCTCACATTCTCTAGGCCACAAGCTGGGTGCCAGATATTCGATTCCGCATGGAATCACCTCGGTGAGAAGTAGCTTAATCTCTGGAGTTATTTTTTAACGATAGAATTCCTAGTGTCTTACACTTGCACCTACGGTCAAACTCATGGCTGAGATCAACACCCAAGAGAACAAGGAAAACTTATCAAAGGCACTCTTCTATTTGCAGCAACCATCAACAGGGACTGTGGATGGTGACGTCAAGCATCTCGCAGCCCTCATTGATCAGTACGAGGTCTTTGTACAGCTTGAAACCATGCTAACTTTTTCCTATATAGATTGGTCAAGGATCTGGGGTTGCATTCCACTCTGTCAGAATACAAGGTACCAGAGGCAGACCTTCCCGAAATTGCAGATAAAGCCATTGGTAGTCAATCGTTGACAGGATCAATGCTCAACGCACAGGTTACCGAATTACTCAAATCGATTTACTAGCTATATTACTTGTAGTATGAGAAAATTTAACTGAGTTTGAGTATCATGAGGTCAGCCGTTGCTGCGATTGAGGAGGTCATGTTGCTTATAAGAATGCGTCGTAAGGATCTCCTGACTCGGGCCTTAGATGGGTCAACTTCCTCTCATACGAGCCTTATGGGCCGCCAATCCGAACTGTCGGTCAATCCTACTATTAACGCCACATAGCCTTTCAAGAAGGCCACGTATTCTTACCGACATATCGTGGCAGCACTTCTTGCACATCCGAGGTACCGCTACGGGTAAAGGGACTAGTCGTCTCCTGAATCGACCTATAACAATCAAGGCGTTTCCCCGGCTAAACAACGCTTCATCCCTGTTACGTTTCCCCTGTCCACCAGTCGCTAGTGCCTGCACTACATCGATGGCTCAGCGTCGTTGGAATTCTACAAAACTCGGACCTGCCGAGAGGGCGCGGAAAGAACAGGACCCCACAATGACGAACCCCCCCCAGCCAAGCCAGAAGGGTACAGCGAACGGAGCCTCACATTCACACTCGCACGATCATTCATTCTTCGGACATTCACATTCGCATGGAGAGGGTGGTCACAGTCATGGCACGGAGTCGATCGTTGCAGCATTCGAGGGGAAAGGTGCGTGCTACTTCGAGCAATTGCGACCCGGTGTGGTTCACTGACATGTCAACATTTCTCAAGGCGACCGGGGGAGCCAGATCACGCTCGTTGGGCTAGCAGCGAATATCTTGTTGACCGCGTCGAAGGGAGCCGCTGGGGTGTTTTTGCACTCTGCATCCCTGTTGGCAGATGCCGGGCATTCAATGAGCGGTGCGTTGTACCAGTTCATTCCTCCCGTCACCTCACCAACTTAAACCGTCCTTCTAGACCTGCTTGGAGACTTTGTCGTGCTCTTTGCTGGAAATTATCCCGCAAACCGCCAACGGAGAAATACCCATACGGGTTCGCAAAGATTGAAACCGTTGGAACTACCATCGTTTCTCTACTCCTCATTGGTGGCGCTCTTGGGATAGGCTTCCACTCTTATAACCTCCTCCTCTCAGCGCTCTCGGAATCAGCATCGTCAATGGCCGCTGGCCCCGCACAAGAAATACTCGTGAACATCACCTCACATGCACCCACTGCTCCATTCTCCCATCACGGACACACACATTCTGTCGATCCCAATGCAGCTTGGTTCGCTGCCCTTAGCATAGTCACCAAGGAATGGTTATACAGGATTACGAAGACCGTCGCCGACGAGGAGAAGAGCCCTGTCCTACTAGCCAACGCCATTCACCATCGAAGCGATGCATACTCCAGCATAGTGGCTTTCCTAGCCATACTTGGAACATGGTTCTTCCCAACCATACCTCTCGACCCAATCGGCGGTAAGCCTCCGCCTTCTTACTTCCTTACGTTGTCTTCTAAACATTAGTCCGATAGGCCTTGCAGTTTCATTCATTATCCTCCGGCAAGGTTGTGACCTGTTCCTCGGCGCTTGGGGCGACATCACAGACGCCGGAGTATCCCCACAGACTCGTCGATCTTTGAGAAAAGATCTCGAACCTCTACTCTCGAAATCGGCCAATTCGATTCAAGGCACTGGCTTGATAGAGATTCAACAAATACGAGCTCGGCGCTCTGGTTCATTAGTCTTCGTTGACCTAACCGCTATCGTACCCGGCAACATGACCACCCATGATTCATCCGCTCTAGACAGTAAAATTCAGGAGACTCTGAAGAAGGCTAGATCAGAGATTGCGGAAGTTCGAGTAAAATTCGAACCGAGGGACTAGAGAAGCATGGTCATATCTCCCACCTATTCCAACTTAATTGTACATATTTCCTATTCCTTACTCGACGGAAATTGCGGTCGCCATTGTATATTATCAGTCAGAGCCAAATTGATGCACGTTCCAGCGCCATTGAGGTTCAAATCCAGTTCATTGTATGTGATTGTCTGTTCATGCGTATGTACATGGGGAATCGAAGTCATACTCAATAAAGTCATGAAATAAATGCGTATATCATACTAGTCTAAGTCTTCTATGCGAATAAGGACACCACTGTGGATTGGATCTTGCCATCGCGGATCGCCTCGTAGATACGAGTGACGTTCTGGCCGATCGAATCATCCTGAATACCGAGGCCCTCGCTGAATCCACCGTGGTTCTCCTTTCCATGCATGGGGATAGCAAGAGTGTTACGAACAAACTCATAAATAGCCCTCGTCTTACTCAGGTAGGGCGCAGCAGGTGCGGTCCCCCGGTCGCCGCTGAGGTACTCCCTGCGGAGGTCCTCAAGCAGCGAGCTCGAACGAGAAGCGACGCGAGACCGGAAGTCGCCAAGGAACGCGAGGACTGACTCCATGCCAGAGACACCACGGAACTCAGGGGAGGAGAAGAAGTCTACGAAGGTGGTCGTAGTAGAGGCAGCGACGGCTTCCATCCTGTCGACGTTGTCCATTGTGGAGGTCTTGTCGATAGTGGCAGACATCACCCTGATGAGCTGCTCCTTGAGCATGGTCTGCTGTTGGGTGGTCATGAGGGACGCGAAGGCGCGGGAGAGCTCTTCCTCGACGATGGCCTCAAGCCCAGCGGTGAATTCATACTGTAGGGCACGGATGTCCAAGGCTTGACAAAGAAGGTAGAGGTATGATGCAATGAGAATGGAAAGGACATCGAGGGAATTGAGGGTGGCACGACCAGAGATCAAAGCAAGGGAGTTGACAGCCTGGTTGTGCATCTCAGCCGATTGGATGTGGGTTGAGACGGGGCTTGCGAGATAGCCAAGCTCAGCGACATAAGCAGCGGTTGCAATATCCAAACCCTTGCCGTGGTAGTTGAGGGAAGGGTCCGTTGCAGCGAGGTTAGGGGGAGTCCGTTGTTCATTGCAGGGTTTCCGAGCTCTGTGGCTTGGGCGAAGAGAATCTTGCCAATATGATGAAGAGCAAGACGAGTCTTCTCCATGGCATTGGTGATAGCCATGGCCTGGAAGTTACCACCGTGGTGGATCTCACCGGTCTCGCCATTGACGAGGGGGTTATCAGTTGCTGAGAGGGGTGTCAGATTATGGATATTTCTTGAGGGACGATAATGACTTACTGGAGTTGCTCTCCTGGGTAACAGCGGTCAAAGATGCGAGGATATCTTCGAGTTGAGGGCCAATAAATTGAGGCGAGGTCCTCAATGGGTAACGATCTTGCCTCAGAGAATACTGGTCATTCTTGAGGGAAACCTCCTCTCGTGGAGGCGAGCAAATTTGCTACCATCGAGCAGTCGGTAGATATTGCGGGCGCATTCAATCTGACCTGGGTGGGGGCGAGTAACATCGTGAATGAAAGGGTCATAGGAACCGCGAGTGCCAAGAAGGGCCTCGGTGCCCAGAGCTGTGCAGACCTGAGATAGGAGGGCGAGATGAACAGCATCATTGAGTGCCAGTGAGGCAACAGAGGTCGAGAAGGCAGTTCCGTTTAAGATACCGAGGTGCTCTTTGGAAGCGAGGGGAAGTGGTTTGATGCCATAATGTTCGAATGCTCTTGCTGATGATAAGCTTTGGCGAGCTCCATTTGCTGCAGTGGGACGGCCATGGAATACACGAATGGCGGGGTTCGCGATAAGTGTACCCGCGAGGTATGATAGAGGAGATAGGTCTATTGAAGAATATTTATGAATGAGACCTTGATGAGGACAAATACACTCAACTCACCTCCAGAGGCTGAAATACTTCCACGGAGAGGTACCATAGGGGTGATATTGGCAGAGAGGAGTTCATTTATCTTCTCAATGAGTTCCCACCGTACGCCTGAGTGGCCACGAATAAGGGAGTTCATCCTAATCAACATTGCGCCACTGGAACGTGGCTCAGTTACAGCTCCGAATTATTAGGATCAATTCACTCACCGAACCCAAGACTCCGGCATGGCAGAGCTGGAAGGATCTTGCAGAGGGAGGACGTCGATGGGCGAAGGCGAAGGTAGGACGCCAACGTGCTGATGCTGGAGAAGAGCCTGACCGAGAAGAAGAGGCTTGTCGGTTCTTGTGTCCGCTGCGAGATATTGTTCACCTTTAAGTCCGTAGCCAAAAGTCTCGAAAGGCACATACCACTTCCTCCGAACCCGGTCGAGAGACCATAAACACTGGTACCACTGTCAACCTTGTCGGCGATGACCTTACGGCTCTTGATTACGCGATCACGGACAGTTGGTGAGTTATCTAGGACGACAGGTGCATTATGACGAGCAGCGGCAGTGATTGCTGCAACGGAAAGAGTCTGGCCGTCAATTGTAATGGGAGTTCCATCCCTAATAACACAACGAATCAGAAAGAGAACCAAAGAAACACAGAACAGTGTCTAGTACTTGTATGACTCCAGCTCATGATAGCTATTCAGGAACTTTGCCAGCAGCGGTGTCTTTGAATCGGACGAGCTCAATGCCACAGAAGGCTTCGAGAATGTAGCCTTCAATGACGAAGGGTTAGGATGCGATGAGGAGAAGGTGGTACCTGCGGCGACGGGAGACATTGCAGCTTATAGTATAGGGGACCTCACCGAATACTTTATACCTGAAAACTCGGAAGAGATCCGTTTGAGGAATATTTCGTGAAAGTTGACATCATTTTCCGCATTCGGCAAGTTTGTAGACTTATCTGGGCATTGACAAGATCCGAAGAGGTAAAATTTGAGGGTAAAAACACCATTGGCTGAACGAGTGATAATTCCGCTATCTTGTGGTTCCGTCCGCCCGGATGGATCTTAACTTTTGTAGAAATTGCGTAGGGTTTCTATCCTGACCCCAGGTTGGTTCATTCATCTTCTGTCAGCTTTCAGTCCAAATTACAGATATTTTGTCCACATGTTGGCCCAATTTGATTTTTTGCTAAGTTCTTGTTCGCTACCAGCGTCGCCGAGTCCGACTCGCCTTCTTCGCTGTACATGCCGACATGAATGGCTAGAAGACATAGCATTTGGTCTGCTGATAGTTTGAATGACATTGACTATGAGGGGGGTATGCGAATAGTGTGGTCATCCTTTGCATCACCATTGGGAACAACCCGAAATAACTTGCCGGATCGAATGAACTCCACGTTCTTTCTCCAGCCAATCACAACGTACCACCGTCCATGCCTCGAGGATGTTTTTGGGGAGGCCCTGCGGCGTTCATAGGCCCTATCAATGCATGCCGCTATTCGACCCCATCTCAAGTTACACTTTGCCAATCCTCGGTATATGATTTGTGGGTATGAGCCGACGAATGTCGACTGTCGGTAAATTTGCAGACAGTATTCTATATCCATTAAACAACCTCTAAGAATTAAAATAAGGCTAGATTACTTCGTGTAGGCGCATTAACTCGTAATAGCAATCCGGGGACGAAGGGGGGGTAGGTAGAGAAGCATGCATGATCAGCTTCTGGTACTGCTGGTGACCCCCTGCCAATCGCCAAATTCACCGGAGTCGTTATCTTTGAATGGGTCTTCAGCAAGATTTGTCGAATTCGAGCTTCTTCCGTCGGCTGACGCCTTGGGTTGTTGCCGATGGTTGCTTGCAGATAAGTGAGAATGTTGATGTTCGTCATCATCGTCAATGGCCATCAGACCACTCCTTTCGTTTTCCGAGCTTGATGCCCAATGAACGCTCTTCGTCTTATCTGCAGAGGTCCCTGCTACTGCGGTATCCCCGCTTTGCCCTTGGTTAACTCCCTGCGGTAGGTGCTGCAATCCGATGGGATTTTGGTGGTGATCTGTATCCTCGTCTCCTGCGTCTAGGTCCAGGTCTTCCGAATCGGAGCCGTCGCCGAGTGTGTATAGCGCGTCGTGCTCACTGGCATCTTCCTGCCTGCTTTCCTCATCGTTTGCTCTCCTGTTGTGCTTATCTCTGCGCCTCCTTGCACTTAAGAGTTTGGCGGAAGGCAGGGGAGTGTTTCCTGTCGGTTCTGGTTTCTTGTGCGTCAGAAGGACGACGCCCGAAATGAGAACAAGGATGGACACGAAGATGAGGAATAGTGTCCAGGATTGGTAGGCATCAACCTCGTCATTGAAGATTAATGAATTAAGCCATCTAGGCAGAACGGTCAGTCATAGTGTTTAGATTGCGAGGATGATGACATACCCCGTTGCAGTGTAGACCCCATAAAAAACGGGAACGACTAGGGTGGAATCGTAGACACGGAGACCACGGTTGAGACAAATAATTTGCAGGACCGCTGTCACAGCCAGCAAAATTATTGTGAAAATTGGAGCAGCATGGCCAAACTGATTCCCGGGGTTTTGCTTGGATAAAGAACCAGAAACTAGTTTGACAGTTGCTTTGGCAAACACCAACGTTCCTCCTGCCAATCCTCCGCCACAGCATGCCCAACCGATGCCAAGGGTCCAAGCAATTTGTTTATCCTCGTGCGCCGCCGTCCAAATCTCCAACCAGCCCGTAATCCAGAAGTTCAAGGCGCTCCAGCCACGGGTGACTGCTCGGAAGATATTTCGGATCGACTTGAAGAAGCTGCGAACATGCCCCACTGCACCACGGTTTGCAGTTATCGACTCTTCGGTTTCCCTAATTCGCTCTGGAGTAGGTGATGCAGGCGGAGGTGTGGGGACAGGTGAAGGTGACAATTGTCCACTAAGGTCGCCGCGAGCTGTCAGGACGTCATCTAGCCGTCCAATAATGATAAGAAGGGTGATAAGAGCGCTTGACATGCAGAAGAAAAAGCCGAGCCATCCGCCTCTTCGCCATAGACGCGTGAGATGTGTGACATCACTCTCAGTTGTGAGGCCAGAATTTATGGACCCGAATGCGACGATGCCAACGACACCAAGCACAACGATAATCGTGCCCTGTATAAAATGTGAGTATAAGATAGCCACAATATGGAACAGAATTCGCACGTAGATGTCAGTGCTTGTGACAGGCGTGCCAACGAGAAATCGAGCAAAGAGGAAGTTGAAAACCAGAGAAGTTGAGCCAAGGGGCGCAACATATTCTGTAAGCGATGTCAACAGTCGACGAGATTGGGATTGTGCGGGCACGCACCAGCTCTCATGTATTCCAGGGCCAAGGTACTTCCTAGCAATTGGGATAGACTTCATCCCTTGAATTAATGTATTGCCACGAGGCTAGAAAACGGACGCGACGTACATGTATAGGATCATTCCAAGAAGCCATAAAGGTCGTGCCCAGTCTGGTCTTCGTGCAGGCTTCGGGATTGCGCTGGTTCGGACGTGGTCTAATTTTGTCAAGTTGAGGCCCGCAGCGTTCATTATTGAAGCCAGTAAAATAATTGAGAGTCCAATCATAAAGGCCACTATTGGATTAAGCGGGCTTGGCCGCGAGGGAGTTTCGTCAGCCATTGCGGTCGTTTGTAGTCGTAGTTGTGTAAAGAAGAGAGTTGAGTAGTGCCAGCCTATGAGCTGGGCATTTGCACGCAGTCGTCTGTTGGAGGTTATGATGCAGCGGAAATGCTGAGGCAGTGTTGTTTACGTGATCGTGATTGTCGCTTTGCCACCATCGTTGAGGACAACTCGGACAGCGACCAAAAGGAAAGCGCCGCAAGATGCCCGGTTTGACTGTATTCTATGCACTAGCTTGGTATTCGATGTCGTAAGTATCACCCTGAATGATGACTTTAAAGTTGACTCGGACGTGTCTTGGTAATCTTATACCTTGAGCCCAACCATCATGAGCTCTCCGCAACCGCAAGCCATTGAAGACACCTTTTTATTTCATTATCTTGCCGTAGAGCCAGAGAAAGTACTCCCTCCAGGAAAATCCCTCTTGTCTGTCATATCGCAACCACCGGCGCCTAAACCTGCACCCACAAAGGACCTACAAACACAAGTAGAAGAAGCTGCACATCGCGCATTCTGGGATGAGGTATGGGGTTCACAATGATTCCGTCACAATACTAAACTGTATAATTTTAGGCGAAAGAGACGTTATCTTCACCCTTACCTTCAGTGCAACTGCCGCGTTTGAGGCTCCTATATCTAGATCTACTCCCAGCACTGCAGCCACTCTTCCCTAAAAACCACAGAATTCTTGCGGAACTCGCAGCCCCGTTCGTCCAACATCATCTCCCTTACATTCGACCGTTACACTCCTTGAAGAAATACTGAACGCACTACGAGAACGATGTGCTCCAGTTCGTGACCCAGAAATCGACTATCTCTTAGACCCTCTACAATCCATTGCCCCGATGTCGACGTTGACAGACCATAGTAATCCCGACAGCAAACTCTCAGCTCTTGTTGTTGTTACTATACGGTCCATCGTGGCTCTCGCACCATTTTTAAAGGAAGATTTATCCAATGCGCTTCTGGCAGGAATGTCGGACACTCAACTGGCAGAATACGTCAAGCACCAAGCGCGTCTCAAGGAGCGAGAAATCATATTGAATTGGGAGACTTGGGACGACCATGTTGGTGACTTCGCTAGGAGTGACAGGATACAAGCCCTAGAGGCCCAGTGGAATCACTGGCTAGGCGCTGATCTGGCCAGGGATCAAGAGCTCCGAAAGCATCATTCTCTTCAAAGGTTGCTATCGGCCTTGTTCTCGTCCACCCCAGTGTCATCCACGCCAGGAGACACAGACGCAAATTCACTCCCTCCACAGTTTTTCTTCCTTCGCCATTCGCTGTTTTACGTTCAGAACCAACTTCAAGCGTTAGTGATCGCAGCATCACTGCTTACACTATTGAAATCTACCAGTCGTACCAACCAACCCATCGTCCCCGATTTTCTGACTCGTATCTGGAGCCTTCTCAAACTCGAGATAGATCAAGAGTCATCCATACAGCAGTCCGGCATCCTGGATCCCGAGGAAACCGACACTAAACTAGTCAACCTAGCGGACGAGGTGATTCGCGCTTCAAGGGCGAGCTCTGAATTCCCATCAGAAACCGAAGAGCAAAAGATTAGAGCTGCGGTAGAACGGACACTACGGCTTGATGATCCTGTCTTCAAGCTCCTGCAAAGAAGGCTGCAGGCTTACCTAGAGGAGCACCTCCACGCAATAATCCAGAATCACGATGCTATCAAACAACAATCTAGTGAGGCCAACGGAGTACACAGGATCCCTAACGTCATGAAGACAGGGAGAAATAACCTCTCATCCGCTACCGCTCAACAAGACGTACCGATGCTGAAAGAAGCAACAATTAAAGGATATGAAGACGACCTGTTGCAGAAGAACATTGTAGATGTCCTCAGCCGAATTATACAATGTATACAGTGGATACAATACACATGGAGCGACACCATTTTGATATAGTTAATTACCCATTCTGTTAAGCCTTTGCTATCTGCCACAGCCCGGACAGCAATGCATGACATCGTGGACAAAAATATCACACTCTGAACAAAAGTCGTTCTTGCAATCCGGACAGCGATACCTTCCAAAGGGACTTACGCCTTCGCTGGTCGTTGTCGTTGATGGTTGGGACGGGAAAGATCGCGCGCATCCATGGCAGGTTTTGGGGCTGGTCGCCGGCAATCGATCGTTTGACAAACTGCCCAGAGAAATGAGATGTCAGGTCGATGTATATGAGAAAGAGACGAATGCACTTACACTGCTTCATAGACCTTGACTGGGAATAGATGGTGGTAACTTCTCGCCAAATGTGGTGAGCTAACGATCATCAAGCCACAAATATCGCAGTCTGTGGGAACATCGCAAACTTTTGACATGCATCTGGGACAAAGAAACCCTTCGTTCTTGATCTCGGAATGACATACGCATAAACTGGGAGGAGAAGTATCCGGAAGACGTGTAGGGAATCCCATCATCATCAAGTCTGCTGCCGCATTGCGTACAACACCTGGTCCGGGTGTTTGACCAGGTATATTAGGGGCTTGTTGTGCGGGTGGAGGTATCAATTCGAAGAGAAGGTCGTGGAAGTGGTCTTCATTCAACGCGACGCCAAATTGGCCTGTGTAAAAATCTGTGGGTATCGGCACGTTTACAAAAAAGAGTGTATTTTACCTCGCGTTTTTTCGCAGAGGTCGCGGCATATCTTCATTTCAGCCGCAAGAGCAACCACAGATATGCGGATCTTCGAGGAAACACAGGCATCCAAAGTGTCGTGGATATTTCCGGGGTCACAGGTGGTCAAAGAGCCGAAAATAATAACAATTTCGCGCGATGAATGGGTTGGAAGATGGCTGCAACATTGTTCAATGAATTACAAGAGCATGGCCAAGGCTGTACTCACACACCTCATGCTACTTCGTGCCATCTCAATTGAGTTCTGTAAACTGGGTTCACCAACTGGCTCTAGTTTGTGACGATCTGCAATGCATCTCAGAACCTCTGAAGGATTGCCTAGAAGAACGAGAGATTCGGAGTTGTTCAAGTGCAAAGACTAAGTGTAGCAGACCTGACATGTCCCCAACCTTTTCTCCAATCCCTGCCCGCATACCGACTACACCTATTTGACCCAGCGGGTTCTGATCAAACCATTCGGAGACAAACTCTCTGGCAAATTGCAATGTCAAATCGAAGCGAGTGGGCCGCATGTCGCGGTCCATCATCGACGATGATAAGTCCAATAGTAGGATGAGATGCCGGATGATTGTTCTCCGTATTGCAGTCGAAGGTGCCAGCAGCCTTCAAGCAATCCAGTTAAAGTTGTTCGTTCAGTAAGCAAGGAAGAATCTTGCCTTCTTCGCCTTCCTCGCGCCATTAAATCATCCACTGAACTTTGTAAACTACCAGCTTCGTCTTCTTGAACAGTTTCCCATGAACGAGTGTAGTTTGCCTCCCATGTGTAAGCTAGCTATAAAGAGATTGTTGTTACCACCGCGTAATAATATTTCGGCAATACGAAATGCATACGGTTTCCATGCTCTTGCCTTTCTTCTTCGCATCCTTCTTTCGTCGAGCATCGCTAGCCTTCCCTTTCCCTTTATTGCTCTTTCCAATGCCAGTTTCATCATCTATTGAGATATCAGAGTCGAAGTCAAGCAGGGCATCATCTTCATCTCGCCCAGGCATGGGAAGTGAGGAGTCAAAGCTGGGACACTGCAATTTCAAGACGAATATTCAGATCCAAATTCTGACGCGGACACGTGACACATCGGCAATCAAAACTGCCAGTTTGGGAAGACGTTCATTCCAAGAGCCAACAGCGGTGAAGCCAGTCTCCTAACGACATCCTCATTGCTTACCACGATGAAGGACCCAGCTTGGGCTCCTCCTCGTCACAGGGCTCATAAGCACTTGCTTACACTGAGCTCTGCATCTCTACTGGGTTTTCTCTGTATTGCTTACTATCTCTACTCAAGCGAGTCCCATCTTCAGAGCAACTTGCACCAGCCTCCTCCCCATGCAGCGTCCATCATTGCCAAATGCAATGCTCTTACTGCTCAAGCGGGACCCCCGGAAACATTCCACAAACGTACAAGCTCGGATCGCTTCGCAGAGGGAACGAAACCGGTCCTTATCAAACGGGCTAGAATTTGGACTGGGTTGGAGAACGGAACGGAAGTAATTCATGGGGATATTTTCTTGGATAAGGGAATCATCAAGAGTATCGGGCACGTTGAAAGGGCTCTCCTTGACGAGTACAAGGATGAACTGGTCGTGGTAGATGCCCGAGGTAGTTGGGTGACACCCGGAATTGTTGATATTCATTCGCACTTGGGAGACGCGGCCTCTCCCGCTCTGGATGGTGCCGAAGACGACAACTCGCTCAAAGGAACGGCTCAGCCGTGGCTAAGAAGTCTGGATGGACTGAACACCCACGACGAGTCCTACCCGCTCTCCATCTCCGGAGGCGTAACAACCTCTCTCATCCTTCCCGGCTCAGCCAACGCCATCGGTAGTCTACTTCACTTTCTAATCGAGCCTCATACTGAAACCTTCCAGGTGGGCAGGCTTTTATCATCAAGCTGCGGCACACAGACGAAAGGACACCCTCTTCAATGTTGCTTGAGCCCCCATTCCAGATCAACCAGTCCTTCCCGAATCCCAATTTACCTCCGAGATGGCGACATATGAAGTAAGAGTTACCGCCGATTAACGAATGAACTCCGGCACTCACCTTAGATTACTTAGGCATGCATGTGGTACGCAAATTCCCCTGTTTGCTTTGTTGATAGGCTACTGAACTTGACCACCCACGAAGGAGAGAACCCGAGTGAGTGAAAGACTCTGCCTTGAATTTAGTTCTACCTGCTGAAGGGGTATGTAGGTAATGTTTACAAGGATACGCGCTTGGACACGTACTGGGCATTCCGTGACGCGTAAGATTGTAGTTCCTATTAACGTGACATCCTCTGACCCCAATTACAGCTATAACTCGGCTCGTAAGATCAAACTACAACAGGATGACTATTGCTCTGCTGCACTGTCTGGAAAATGGAATGGGCTCGGCGAATTCCCCGAGGAACTGCGGTGGGAGGCTTTGGTAGATGTGCTCCGTGGCAGAGTCAAGGTAAACATCTCATTCTATTGCACATTTCACGTGCTGGTACTAATTTGGTCCATAGATTAATGTCCATTGCTATGAAGCCGTTGATCTAGATGCTCTGGTCAGAGTAAGTGACTTCTCGAATGCGCGTTTTCTGAGCTAATGGTTGTTCATATCCTCTCTAGCTATCCAATGAATTCAAGTTCCCGATTGCTGCTTTCCATCATGCCAGCGAAGCGTATCTTGTTCCAGACCTGCTGAAGAAGGCCTATGGTGAATTTTAAGACCAACTAACATGAATCCCTCTGACCATAAGGATAGGGAAGACTCCTGGCGTGGCTCTATTCGCGACAAATAGCCGGTACGAGCCATCCAACAAAAACTTGGAGAGCATCGTATATTGAACCCTTCACAGTTACAAGCGTGAGGCATACCGTGCATCTGAGTTTGCGCCTCGCATTCTCGCAGAGAACGGTCTAATTGTTCTGATGAAGGTCTGTAACATCAGATACCGTTTGTTCCTGCGGATTCTCATGGTTTCTTTCGTAGAGTGACCACCCTGTTCTCAATTCTCGCTACCTACTGTATGAGGCTCAACAAGCATACTTCTATGGTTTCCCTGCAAATCTTGCAATCGCTTCTGTCACCAGCAATTCTGCAGAGATTGCCGGCATGGGACATCGTATTGGCTACGTTAGGGAAGGTTGGGATGCTGGTGAGTACCGGATTTGGTGTCACCCTACCTTTGCCTGATATGCTTCTTCTGTCTAGACCTCGTCATCTGGGATAGTCATCCACTTGCTCTAGGCGCCACTCCTACCCAAGTTTTCATTGACGGCATCCCCAACTGGAGAATGCATACAGCGTTCGCAAACCAGATGAATTCCAGAAACAGCCGAAAGTTCCCAACTTTGACAAAGAAGCCAAGGAAGCAGTTAAATACGAAGGATTGCCACCACTCAGAACAAATGTTTCATCGAGTGAAACGTTTGTTTTCTACAACGTCAAGTCTGTGTATACCAGCAAGTCAGGCGCTATCCACCATTCCTTCTCCGCAAAGGAGGCAGAAGCTGGAGTAGTGGTTGTCAGGAATGGTGTCGTCGCGTGTTCAGGGAGTCGGTCGAGTTGCTTATTGCCACAGAGCGATGAAGGTGCAACGATGGTTGACCTTGAAGGCGGATCCATCTCTCCCGCTCTCGTTTCTTTCGGATCTCCTCTAGGGCTCCAACATATTGACCAGGAAGAATCCACGAATGACGGCGATATCTTCGACCCACTTACAGATTCCGTCCCCAGCATTCTAGGTGGTGATTCTTCAGTTATCCGAGCTGCTGATGGACTACTCTTTGGAAGTAGAGATGCTCTGTAGGTTCCCTTCGTCCTATCAAAGTGTTCAATACTGACGTACACAAATGTAGGTTGGCATTCGGAAGCGGGGTAAGTGCAAAGAACCATCGTCAAACACCTGGTTAGCTGACGAGACGAACAACAGGTAACAACCGCTATCTCTGCGCCCACACACAAAGGGTTCTTCTCTGGATTGGGTGTGTCCTTTTCGACTGGGGCAGCTCATAAATTGGAGAAAGGTGCCATCCTGGAAGAGATAACGGGCTTGCACGTATCTATTCGCCACCGTTCTGCCACGAGCATCAGCACCCAGATTGCCGCACTGCGGCGGCTAATTCTAGGCAAGAAAGAAGGCTCAGCCGGCGAATGGTTCAAACAGGTGACCCAGGTACGTTTTGACATCCATCTTGGTTACATTTATTTTACCAAAGGAAAACAGGGAGAAATACCTCTGGTTGTTGAAGCCCACAGCGCCGATATTATTGCATCCTTGATCCTTTTGAAGAAGGAGGTTGAACACTCGACAAAACTCTCAATGAAGTTGACAATCACAGGTGCAGCTGAGGCTCATTTGCTAGCCGACGAACTTGCCGAAGCTGGAGTTGGTGTCATTCTCAACCCTCCGCGCCCGTTCCCTTATGTGTGGGAGGACCGTAGAATGTAAGCTAATTCTCGGTCTCTAACCTTGACCATTTCTTGATAATCTTCTAGTCTCCCGGGACCACCTCTTACCAAGCAGAATGCGGTTTCAAAACTGGTGTCTGCTGGTGTCGTCGTGGGAGTTGGGTGTGAGGAAATCTGGTCCGCAAGGAATCTGCGCTTTGATATTGGATGGGTGAGTGGACACTTTGCATTTTAGCAGCAGATGTCTGAATACTCTTTTCCTAGCTTTCCCTCGAGAGCAACGGGTCGCTCAATAGAGAGGAAGCCCTCGCAATCGGCTCGACTAATTTGCAGAAATTGCTTGGGGCAAGAAGCTCGGAATATGGTGATCTCGTAGCTACGAGGGGCGGTGATCTATTGGACATGCAGTCCAAAGTCGTTGGAGCTATATCTCCTCGACAGGGCGTTGCTCATCTATTTTAAGTAGAACATTTACTGAGATTTTACACTTTGGCCGTATTTATATCATTACCATTTTTGGAAATATCCTTGACTGTGGCCTAATTGGTTGGCGCGTCTCTTGCACACCGCCAGTCACGATGAACAAGGGACTAAAGAAGAATCAGCCGCCGAAGGGCACGAGGCCTATCAGCGACTTCTTCGCGAGAAAATCGTCGTCGTTGACTTCGCAGTCTTCCCTATCGACGCTTGATTCCACGCCTCCTGCATCCCAAACCGAACTTACTGGACCAAAGCAGCGCGTTTCGGTGAACTCAAAAGACTCATCGTCGCCGCGCATTTTTGTGGCCGGCAACAGCCCACGTAAGCCAGCCCAGAAAAACGCGTCAATATCAAGAACCGAGGCCGTGACCAGCCCTGACACGCTCACCTCAAGCTCTGCGATCTGGACACAAACTCCAGACTCATTTTGTGACACAACAAAAACTAACGGCCGAACCTCCCCTGTCAAACCTCGCAAAAACAAGTTCGATAGCGACTCCGAACACGAGCAGCTTGATTCAGTGATTTATGTGGCACGGTCTTTAATGGCTCCCGCATCTCGTCATGGCACGCCTCTCTCAAGGCCACCACCCCTTACTTCTAAGGAAAATCTACTCCCATGCCCGTCCCAGAATCGTCCTAGAAAGAAACTGCGACTTTCTCCTGAAGCTGCCGGTACCGAGGACAACCGAACCCCAGCAAGACCCGAAGTTATGGATGATTGGGAAATCGACACCACGAACACTTTGCATGATACCAATGCAGCTCACTCGCAGGGTGTTCCCGTGGGAACTGTCAAGGCTGACGGAAGCAAGGTCTCTGCCAAATCGGCAGGAATCGATGTCAAAGCTGACACAGGCGCTTCTGTATTTAATGAAGATGAAAACCTGCTTTCATCTGAACACGTACCTATGGAAGTTGACGAGCCACAGCCCCCGATACAGAAGCCCTTGATCCGGCGACAAAAGCCGCCCGCATCATCGCTGAAATTAAGGCAAAAGCTTATGCATCTGCCCGACTTCAGCCCACCAAGGCACCTGTCCTCGCCTTCCGAGATGAGCTCAGTGATAGCGGCGATGAAGAAGACTGCACGATCATAGCACCCAGCAAAGGAATGGGGAAATTGTACGTGTTTTGATCCATCGAAACTCCTTGTCCTTCTTACATGTATGGGCAATAACCTAGTCCAACGCGGAACATGAGCCCGAGTCAGCCAGCGAGACCAAAGCTCTCCATCCCTTCTGGGTCTTCGACCCGGCAAAGCTCCCCTTCACCTGCGACCCCGGCCGACGAATCCATCGCGAAGAATCGTCCACGGAGGACACTGAAACAGTCTTCACCGTCTCAGAAAGAGCCCAGTCCGGTTTCTGCAACAACTGCGAAACCAAAACCCAAGAAGAAACCCAACCCACTCGATGCTCTCATCAAGGAAAAGGAGTTGGCCGACAAAAGGGGTCATGGAGAAGACGCATATCGC
The DNA here is from genome assembly GCA_944990035.1 of Clitopilus passeckerianus. NCBI lineage: Eukaryota > Fungi > Basidiomycota > Agaricomycetes > Agaricales > Entolomataceae > Clitopilus > Clitopilus passeckerianus. The sequence goes on from CALYLX010000136.1 coordinate 686,161, forward strand.
CGGGCCGAGGCGGCCATTAGCAAAATGGCTAAGCAACTGGAGAATGACGACTTCACGGATCTGCGTTACCTGGAGGACGACTCGGATACACGGTCCAACGCTGGTAGTTCCTTGGATGCTGGTCATAAAAGTGATGGTGAAGGAAGCATTGGAGATTCGGTGGTCAGAAAACGACTATTTGGGGAGGAGCGAGCTGAAGAGATACGCGAGCTGATTGAAGGGGATAAAGCTCGATTGAAAGACGAGAAAGCCAAAGAAAAGGCTCCTGGGATACCCTTCTGGAAAGTATCTGAGGATAATGGCATGGATATTGACAGCGAGTCCTCCATGCTCGCTCCTCCTACCGGAACCTTCAGACTGCTCGCAGATGCAGTTAATCGTCAGGGTAAGTCAACGACTGGACTCAGGTTGCCTGTTTTTTAAAAAAACCTCCCATTTCTTAGACTGGAAGCAAGCGAACTTTGTGCTCACATCTGGTGTACTGCACCTCGGGAACGCTGAGCAACGTGCTGCTGGCATGGTCTATCTCCTAGACTTAGGTACGTCTCTCAATTATCTACCAGTGAACCTCCACTAAGCTCTTGTCATTAGCTCTCAATTGCCCGGGTTCCTCCATATTCTGTGTTGTACTTCAGTTACTCGCAGAAGGATGGAAAAGAGGATCACCCTTGAAACTTGGTTTCAGAGATACTGCAAAGGCACTTGCACGCCTTGGAGCTGACCCTTCTGTTTTTACTGCTATGGGCTGGACGGTTGAAGGATTCCCTGTCGGCGATCCAGCATTAGCTATTCGTGACCCTCAGTTGTTCCGTTTGATAGAGGTTATTCGGTCCGCGGCACGGTAAGTTCGATTGCCCAGTGCCACGTTGAATGATGACTTATGAGCCACATAGGCACCAGCAAGTCTCAAAAGACGACGCATCGCACATCGTTGCAGCCATGGTACTGGTTGCTAATGATCCAACTACGTCTTTGGCCATCTACCGCCACCTCGTTGTTGCAACGAACGAGGTATGCAATGCTGTAGCACCCACAAACCAACTCTCGATCGACTTTGTGAGTCTCTCTACGCAATTTTAGCTAGAGTTGATGCTTGACTTGAATCAGGAAACTGGGCTTTGTACACACCTTTTGAAGTATTCTGCGACCCTGGAACCAATCAACCAAGCAGCCATTGTCAATTTCCTGGCGTCCGGATCCGGTCGGATGCAGCGAATGGTTAGGTGGTTGGCCTTTGGGCTTATCACTGGTCTCACAATTATCTCTCCTGTGAGCGCGGTCTGAAATCAAGTCTATCAATCCACTGACGTTCTGGATAGGAGAACTACACAGCATTGCCGGACCTTACACTTATCCTGAAAGAATTCTACAACGATACGCGTTCTAAAACCGACTCATATATCGGGAAGTTTGAAGTAACCCGGGAGACCGACTACGTGGACTTCGCCTTTTATATCCAGGTCCTTGTCGCCGCCGTAACAGACATTCCGGGGTATATCGTAAAGGAACGCGATGCCGGTCTGAAGAAGCATGAATCCCCTCTTGCCCTTCTCCTCAGGGCACTCGATTCACTGCATTCAGCGATCTGTGAATATTTAGCTTTCTTCTTTATTAACATGACGTCTGACACCTCTCCCTACAGCTGACGGGCGAGCTGCTCATATCACGCGTTCAAGAGCAAAAGCCGCTTTGAAACAACTATCCATGAGAATCCATTATCAGCGTACCACCGCGAGCAAGGAGGTGGGCACTTTGGATTCATACTGGTCTAAAGGCAGGAAGCCATGATATATATCAATTCATTCCAGAACGAGATTGACAACGTTTAGAATTTGTTCATCGCATTGACTCTGGAATCACCACGGACTTCTGACAATACTTTGGGCTTCATATTACTTGCCTTTTCTCCCCCTAATTTACAATATACCAATTCATTAGTTTTGCGAGTCTACTCTACATATCATCAAGATCCAAATCAATATCAAATGGTGCCTCCGGCTCGCTCGAGAGTTCTGGCGTATCATTCTTCGTAGAAGTTCCAGTCGCCGCTTGAGGCTCGACTGAACTACTCGTTTGTGTCTCTGTGCGTTGAAATGGCAGTGTAGAAGTCGCACTGTGCCTCAGGGGCTTCTCAAATGCGCTCTTTAGGTTCTTCACCTTGACATTTCCGAAACCCGGCAAGTTTCGTAGTTGGTCAGGCGTAGCTTTTGCGATTTGTGCAAAGCTCTAGGGTTGAGGAGTCATTCCAAGGTTACGGGCAAAGTTGTCTGCTGACTCACTCCAAATGATGTTCGAAGCGTCTCGACATCCGTTTTGTTGACCTTACTGACGTTTGTCAATGCTGTCCGTAAGATAGAGTTGTAGTCTGAATCCACTCGTTCCTTGATCATATCAGGGGGCTTGTGTTCGAACTGTTTCAACGTCGATAGATAGTGGCCTGCCTCTTCAGCACTTGCTCAAATTGACAGATTGTGAAAGGAAGGGAAGGCATAGAAGTCTTACGAAAATGCGACCAGGATAGTAATACTGTTAATGAGGCAGGTCTGAGGAGACACTCGCATGTCATATGGCGGAGATGAACGAAATTGCGTCGACCATACCTTCGTCAGCTCTCGTATAACATCCCGGTGCTCTGTCTGGCAACCAAGCTTTTAGCATATACAAATTACAAAAGAAATTGTAACATACGACGTCACACAGAATGAGAAGAATTCTCAAAGTGTACGAATGTTCAAGCTTCTCAATTCGAAGATGAATGTACTCAGGATGTAGACGGTGATATTTCAGACTTGTTGATCATGGTGAGCCCCGACTAAGCTGAGTAACGTCAGGGAGCAGAACAAACCTGAGAAATAATACTCCAGTCGTTCTGCCGACCTGGTAATCCGCGACAATGTCACCGAATTCTTTCCCTACATTTCGGATGTGATCCAGTATAGTGTTCCCTCGCTGTTCTAGTTGAGAGCTCAGTTTTTTCTTTATCACAAGTTCAACTCGCCTGTAAAGGGCTGACAATCAAGTTGTTGCCAATCCCTGGGACTACGGGAGGCAAAGGGGCACCGGTCGTAGATGCAGACGACATAGGGAACAAACAACTTCAACCCAACGATCAGCAATGCAGGTAGTGGGCGCCTATCCTTGCTTACTAACATAAGCGTCTGGATAAGCAACATTTGGTGGCTTAAGCCTTCGGAAAGGGTGCATCGCATCGCTTGAGTTCCATTAACTGTTATCTAATATATAATAATACTACCCCATGAAAGGTGACCGCTATGACGTTCCCTTCACTGGTTAGGACTGGAGTCGCTCCTTCACAAACTCATCAATCGCGGGCAGAGCGGTGGCGAAGAGCTTGATTGGCTGATTTTCATCTGAAATATGGAAATGGAGGCTCAGTGCCTGTCTTTGAATAGAAATGACCTGCATACCGGGTGTGATGGTATTTGGGACCTTCCTGAAGTGCTTTGGCCTGATTTCAGGACTCCACCACCGATGGGTCGAGGGAAGAACGAGCAATGTGTTCTGCAGGGAAAACATTTTAAGACAAAGCCAAAGAGAATGAAAGTCTGCCCAACCTGACGGAACCAAGGTGTAATCTCGTCAGACCTGGGTATCATTGGTTCTGTCGTGTGGCCAATGACAGTAACCATTGCCTTCACGCTTCTCAACACACTTGTGGCTAGGTGGAGGAAATGATTAGCCAGTGTGATGAAGTAGGAAGATGAAGACTCACTCCGTTTCATGAGTAGTTCCATTGTAGCCACTACACTGGGACCGTGCCCAATCAAGATGACATTACTTGCCCCAGAAAGCCTGTAAAGGGAGGTTGAGTGCACAGCCTACATATGGGATCGACATTGCCGGCCGTACGAAACGTAGTTGTCCCAGAGATAGAGTGCAAGTCCCTTCCCATTATCATCGACTGGTTTGCTCCGCTGGCTACCTGTTAGCTGATGCCTTGGTGAAGAAAGAGACCGTTTACCGTCAAGCTTTGAACAGGTTTTGAATAGAGATTGGCATCTATAAGTGCATAACCTGCTCTCCTGACCCAATCTACCAAGGCCTTGGTGGAGTCAAGCTATTCCCACTGTCAGCCATGGTAAAAGGAGGAGGCAGGCTGCTGTTACCAGATATGATCGCTCCACCTCGGCGTCACAAGTCGCATATGATTGCAATTGAAAACGAAGGTTTCCACTGTGTTGGGAGTTATTTTCGAGAATACGGAACGCCAGAAGTTGCATACAATTCATGGACGAAGAACACAAGAGTATCGTTTGAAAGAATGTCAGAACTTCAGGGATAGTCAAAGTATGCACTTGTGGATCAGCGGCGTGGAACATACGTCGACATTACTTGAGCATTGTAACGATTTTCCATGTCCGCATTCATTAAGGGAATTTGCATCATCTCGTGCTCCGTGGCAAGATAGTACTGCCTATGGTTCTTGAGAATCTCTGTTAATGGAAGTCATCGATCAATGGGTACAAGTAGGGAACCATCTTGTGGAATATACCTGGTATTGAGAAGCTGAACTCCTCATTGCCTTCTAACAGTGAGTTAAACGGTAGCCCAGAGAAAAATATTTCATATACCGTCGCGGGGTTCACAGGCTTTAGGATCAACACTTTTCCAATATTTGCTTTGTTCCCTTGCAACAAACCAAACAGTTTCTGTTGCGGATTCGTTGGCGATCATAGGAGGGAGACTTCTGGTGCTTCGCCCAGTAATACTCTTGTTACAGCAAGCGCAGAGTTCGAGATAGAATCCAGGTTGTAGCCCCCCTTTTAAGCCGCTTTGAGGAAACCAAATGTCATATTCGTAAAGACGGACGCACCTCCAACGCAACAACCAGCCTGCCTCCAGCAAGGCCAGAAAGCATATGGGTCATATGTGCATAACCAGCTGGTGACACGAAACAGCCTCCGAGGTCATCTCCTTCTGCTGCGTCAAAGCCAGCCGATACTATGAGGTAAATTCAATAAGTATTTAGCCATCCCTCGACATATTGCAGACCTACTGATTACTAGGTCGGGTGCAAATTCCATCGCAATAGGCATCACCACTTTCTGGAAAGCATAGATATACTCAGGGTCACCCATACCCTCCGATGGCCAGGGAATGTTGATTGAGCTAGGCAAGTTGTCAATTTCGTGAGCCGGGCTGCTTCCTTCGGAAGCGACTGGATCACTCACTAGCCCAAGCCTGCACCTTCTCCGCAGGATTCCATACCGCCAAATGGACCACAAGGGTAGAATGTTCCTCCCTCATACCTGTGGATGGAGATGTACAAAACGCTTGGATCGTCGTTAAATGCTCGCTGAGTGCCATTCCCTACAACGGCATTTAATAAGAGGAAATCAATCTTTAAAGGGGCTCAAACCATGGTGGACATCCCTTAACGGTTTTATTAAACTTTATTACATCAAATGGCTGGATTGATAGGACTAACCAGTCTAAAATCAAAATCTTCTTTAATGGGGTCATTTGCTGAACAACGCGAGCGGCAACGGCGACGTTATTGAAAAAGCAAAAGCCCATATGCTCGTCAGGCTCCGCGTGGTGTCCTGGAGGTCTGACGATTGCAAACGTCTTCTTTAACTCTGAACGCGCTACGGCCAGACAGGCTTCAATTGTTCCCCCACAACTCAGTAGAGCGGACTCCGTCGTCCCAGATCCGACATATAGAGAAAGTTGTCCGTAGTAATCTTCTGAGTCAATGATCTCTTGCGTCGTCATCTCTTGATGATAGCGAATTCGTAGATGTAGCCAAGCATTATGCCAAAGATAAACGGATAACTCACTCTGAATGGCCATGACCTTGTCCCAGTGATCTTCACTATGCGCGAGCAAGGCTTCATACTTGCGAACTCTTCTGATAGGTATCCATTTCATTCGTTGACTCAACCCATTAGCGCTCAGGATTTCGAAAATCCGAATGATGCGTTCAGGTTGTTCTGGGTGCTCGCTCGCGGAGAAGTGTGCACACATTTCGGAAGCGTAAACATATCCAACGGTGTTTTCTAGTGGCTTGGATGGTTCTGAGAACGCTCGGGGTCTGTCCAGGGCATAAGAGGGATCTGAAGGCCTTGCAGGACCAGCCTTCATGGGGTCATCGACCTCCATGTCGCTAACTGCTGAAGCCATGTCACACATGTGACAAATCTCGGCGTGTCACGTTCTTGACCACGATGTCAAGGCGATCATGACAGTTGCATGCTGCTAAGTCCCATGGAATGGCCCCAAGCAGGTCCATCCAGATATCACAGCTATGCAGTGTAGGCTTCTTTAAATGATGACTGGAACGTGTTTATCAACTTCACTGTCTCCTGCCAACTGCGGACTGGACCTCTAGAAGGTAATGGCCTTTAGTTATAGACGATTGTTTTTCAGCGGGTCGACATGCTGTTGTTGCGTTCCCGTAAGAGTTGGGTTCATCATTCTTTCTGCACTTGGGATCTTGTTTGGTGGGCTTCTGGCAATTATCCTATGGTTTGAGATTGCTAGTAAGTGCATTCTCACGTTGATTCGGGTGCTGCAGAATACCTCACTTCTTAATAGCTCAACCTGATTTATCGTCTGGTTCAAGAACAGCATTTATAGTGGCAGGTCTCGTTGAAACCCTGCTTTTCACAGCATCCGTACTGGGGTATGGCTGTTTCGCTGAAATTTGTTGACTACTTATACTAAGGCTTTTGTAGGCTTGTAGGAGCGATTGTCCGAAAGCAACTCTTCGTGCAGATCTACACCTATTTCGTTATTGTGCACCTCATACTCAACATCGGCATAGCAGCATACTTGCTCTTCGTCATCTCTCGTTTCTCTGCAAGCGCCACGGTAAAGGCTTGCCAAGAGACTGTCAAGAATGAACAAGCCAAAGAGCAGTGTACAGGTCTGCTGAACGTCGCACGATGGGTCTATTTCACCGTGGCATCCATTGTGTTGCTTATAGAACTTTGTAAGTCTCTTGGTCTTGACCCATTGAAGTTCATCAGGTTCACCTGTTCATTAAGATAGCGCTCTTGTAGCGACTCGCTACCTCTGGCAGCTGAAAGACGAAAAACGCAAGGCAGGTATCGACAAGGAGGATGCATATTCACTTGTTCAGAAGGGGAGAGACCCTCCCTGCGATACCCCTTGGAAGTTCCCTCGGTGGACCCCATTGCGCATTCACCTTCATATTCGACTGTTGAGTTTGACCCGTACCAATCTACGACCCAGGGGCCCAGTACACATTCATACGCAACATCTCCAAATACATTAGAATACCATGCTGTCCCAACGCGTAGTGAATAGAATAACAATTACTGAAAACTCAAGTCGCACGGCTACCAACACTGATTGGGCGCAGTCTATTGGCTCTGTCATCGAAATTAGCTAATATCTCAGGCTTGCAGAGCTTCGGTGAAGACACACAACAGTCCAGCTCAGATGCCATGCCTGGACCCTACCATGCTCAACGACAGCATATCATAACCTCTGTATGTTCTTTAGGCTGAAATAGACAGGAAAATGGAATCTAACGTCACTTGAAAAGCTTGACATCCTCCTCTACCAATTGCACACCTTGTCCTTCCTCCTGTCACCATCTATATGGTCTTTCATCTGTCGGCTTCTAGCACAGTTCCAATGCTCAAAACCGAGGGAGTTTGACACGACTTCGACAAGGACACTAAAATTCTTCTTCGCAAACATATTATTCTTCAACCTATCAAGCTTGTGGTACCATGCCACGCAAGGCACGCCAGAAGGTAGAGCCATAATATTAGACTTTATTGGATTAGGTGCGCCATTTCCTGGTCTCAGGATGAGCGAGTGAATCTAACTTGGATTATTTAGCATATGTTCCCTCCAAAATACAGCTGCTGGGACTCGACATCCTAATTATTGGTCTCCAGATGATCCTCACAGTGATTGCCTACGAGACATCCTACAACGACGCACTTGGCAGTGCAAATGACGATACCCAAGACCTACTTCTTCCAATACCCAGCTCTCCACAAACACCTCTGCTCACCCCGTTGTTCTCCCAGCCTGATACGCCTCTTCTACCAACATCATCATCCCATACCAAATCATACTTCCCCGAGAGAGAGCCAGAATATGTGATTGACCTCACATTCTCAGCTATAATAGAACGGTTGCGCCGGCCACCACCCCCATCAGCGGATAATGCAGACGGTGCATTACCTCTACCAACTACAACACCTTGGCCATTACCAGCAGGGATGAGGATGCTCTTGAGAGCAAGGGGACGATCTATCGCCAATAACGCGGCACAGACGGAAACAAATCCCACCACGACGCTCCCTGGAACATTTCGTCCATGACACACACATTCAAAGAATTTGCTCGCGACCTATCATTGAACACAGCTGTAATGTAGTTTTAATGGGCACTTGATGCGCGAATTAATAAAGATGCAGCTACAATGCGATCCGAGCTACCATTTGCGCTTCATCTAGTTTGAATAAGAAGAATGCAATCGGGGGACTGAATTGAATACTTGCCGCTTTACGAAGACATTCGCCAAACTTGGCGAACTCCTCCGAACAAGTGTTCTTCTGAATGTCCATATAGGTTGCCGCCACACATTTCCCATAAGTCGTTGCTTGGGAAGCACAGGTAGACGTTGAATGCAGTGCTAGTCGTTGTAAAGGAGCCAGCTTCTGGCCTGCACTCGCTGCTGGTGGATTCATTGCAAGACTGTGTTTGTTACATAATTGCTTCCGAGGTCCACTCTCCGCGTAACACTTGCCTTTGCATGTGAACATCCAGTCGGAGCCTTTCTCTATCTGCCCTCTCTCAGGTCATAGACGACGCAAATGTTTGACAAGCTACTGCTCGTCTCATGCATTTGCATCGTCGTCGCGTCGTTATTCTATTTCTTCTACTGGAACCGTTTCCTGGGCTTCCTAATTGGTCGTGTAATCCGGCTGCTGTCCTGGAATAAGGAAGCTTCCAGCATTTGGGTGGAAATAGGTTGGGACATATGAAACGCGTAGTCGTATGTATGCTAACATACGCATTTAGGTTCTATACATTTCTCGATTATAGCTGGCCGGATACTCTTCAAAGACGTCAAATACTATTCAAGTAACCAGACAATCAAAGTCATCAAGGGTCAGATACAGTGGAGGTACTGGATTCGAAGTCCTACGTCAGAGGATGAGATAGGGCACTACCGCAGCGGAGAAGGTGCGTTCGCCAGTCATGCAGATATCAGAGATGCCTCATACGAGTCACTAACTAGATGCACACTCTCCTTCCAAACGGTGCCGGGTCCAGCTCTCGCTTCAGGGACTAGAATGGTTCCTGTATAACAGGACTGCGGCATACGACTATATAATATCTCGAATGCAGGAACAGCATGCCCCTGATGCACCAACCGAACCTCTCTCACAAAGGGCGTCGCGCGGGGGTAATTATGCTCTTCCCCAGAGGTTTGCTTGTGCTAATCACTACCGTGACAGCTTCATCCACGCCCTTTCCTCAGATTTCTATCCACAAATCTCGCCTAATGCCCCGATGGGTGTCACGGGCCTTTAGCTGGATTAAACAGCAGCTGCCCAATCTCGACCCCAAGGATTTGCTTCCACTCGGGATCGAAGTACAGAAAGGAGCCATCATCTGCGGGAATGCCTCAACCGCGAACTTGTTTGTATCCGAGTTTCAAAGAAGTGAAGGGACATTTGGAGTGGTCGAGGTATTTCATTCGTTGGGCGGAGTCTTCTCCTTCTCACATGTCTCCAGGCTAAGTCGAAGTTGGACTTATACAAGCAGATCCTTTCAATCAAGTTCCATCAAGCTCAAATGCAGCTTGTAGAGAATGATGACTATGTGGACCCCATGGCTTCACTGGGAGAGCTGGCAAACGGGCGTATCCATCAGTATTTATCCTTCAGCATTGTTGCAGGAATAGTTTGCTGATTGGACTCTTATAGGTATTCAATCTTCAGCCATCCCTTCTCATACCTTTCGCACCGCCCTTTCGTGAAGCTTTGGGAACGGTTAGGTCTCTTTGCACTCACTAAAAACTATGCAAGAGAGCGACAAGAGACTCGCTATCACCGAAGACCCAGCCATTCGCGTGCTCGCAAGATGTTTGGAAAGTTGTTTCACTCAGAGCCAATGGCGGATCATACGATACTCGAATATGCAATTGAACGCAAAATACTGGAAACGCCGGTGTTGGAACTCACCTATTACTATGATACGGTAGGCGAAGTTCTTCATGCTGAAAACACGACTGAGGATACCCCTCCCGAGTGGGGCTTCAATATTGCCATGACTGAAGCCGTCATTAGATACGGTCCGTGGGCTGATCGGCAAAGGTAAGCGCATTTTGCTTTCAGCCGTCGGCATCGACATTTCTGATTTCATATTAGAGCCGAAATTCAACGCATATTCTTTCCGCTAGGCTACCAAGATGTGGTTGTCACCAAGCCTCCTGAGCCAGGTGACACTCGTCAATGGGCCGCTCTCCAAATTTTTCTCGAGTTTGTTGGAGGAGTGACACTGCATATTCCTTTCCGCGAAGCATCGAAGGATTGGCAGTGGGATGAACAAAGTGGACTCAACCATCAACATTCCAGAGAGCCTGCCACGATCCACTTATCTGCGGGGGATCGGACTACTATGAAATACACCCTTCCTATGATCGTCGAGGAAACCGGTTATAACCCCATAATGGATCTTCATTTAGACAATATCCTCATGACATCAACGCTGAACGACATTCGCCCTGTAGCCTCTGATGCTTGTAAAGTTAGTTGACTTTCGTGCCTGATTTTAAGCTTCCGGCCCATCTTTCTGTAGGTTCGCGGCGAGTTCCCCAGCCCCTTGCGGTGGGATGATGAACGCACTTGGTCAATAGGAGCCTCATTCTTCAAGCCGACTCTCTACCTCATTCGAGATCATATCAACATGTTCACCGATCTAATCAAGGACTGGACCGCTGGCCCCCCAACAGACTATCAACGCTTCGTCCCAACGATTTACGCATTCCAATTTGACCTCCATAACTATGATATAAATCTCTACGTTAATGATCATAATATAATCGATAAACCTTTATTCCGCGAAGAGAATGGTATGTCACATTTTATACACTTCTCCCAATCTTTGAGCCTGAACACTCCATTAGCACTAATCACTGTTTCCGGGGCTCATCTGAAGGTCCTGACGAATATCTTCTCCAATCAATACCGGCCAGATTCTACCTCTGTACCGTTCTTCCTGGATGCACCAGATGTCTGTTTGAACCTCTCTCTCCCGCGGTGGAACACCAACGCTATGTACGACGGAAAGGGCGGCAATGACATTGCTCGAGTTGGTGACTTACACATGGAGGGCTATTATCGATACTTTGCCGTCGTCCGGGACGATGCCATTGAGCAACTCAATCTACGATTCAAGGTTGGTCAGATCTTTGTATGGAATCAAAGAATGGTTTCAAGCCCATTCTAGCTCAAAGATGTTGCTTTCAAGGCCTGGGATGGGCTATCCGATATTTCATGGTGCTCAGAGAAACTACTTCGGTTCATTCACCAACTTTTCAACATTGTATGAATACCTTGAGAAGAGGCGTTTGAAATTACCTGTTGGTGATCCAGTCGTTGAGAAATATCGACCTGGAAATGTATGTTGCTCAACCCAATTGTCTGTCTGCAGTTCTAATTATTCTTAGTCCAACATGCTCCAGGTCGAGATTCAGCTTAACGTGGAGAATGGCACAGTTCTGCTGCCAGCCAGCCTGACCGGCTCTGACTCATTTAGGGCCGATAATCCGAGGGTCGGCCCATGTTTGATATTAGGGGTTCCAGAGATGCAGATTCAGCTTAGAATACATGATTATTACATGGGTACGCCTATAAGATCATCTTTCTTATTTGTTCTAACCCTTTCTGGCTTCTAGACATGTCTATGAATACATCGGGAATCACTGGCGGCATTCTTAAACAATGTTCTGGCCTCTGTAGGCCCACGCCGCAGGACAGCTCGATACAGGCCCTCCAAATTGATGGTTAGTTTCTTGGGCTTTTTCCTCAACAGTGCCTGCACGCTTAACATCCCACAGGCATCCACATCACAGCAAACCGTTTGTTTGGACCAGCTCCGCGAACATCAACCTACGTCTGTATATGGGAGATCGCTGTTGATCACATCCAGGCCATGCCTTCAGCCTCAGATGCTAGAGTCATATTGGCTGCCCTTGATGCTTTCCGTATAAACTATTCAGATCCTGCGAATGCACCCGCCCAAGAGTATAGCCCAGAGATTGAACCTGATGGTGAGAGATTTAGGCCAGGCTTTTGTCGCCTTCAATCCTTTAACAAAACACTCTAGTGACCTTTGTCAGGGTCTCCATGAGGTCTCTGAATGCGACATGGCTGGCTGGCAGGGCTGCCCTGATCCTTTCGCTGCCTTCTGGTCTCGAGATTGGAAGCAACGATTTGGGCGGACGTTACCACCGCAAGGTCACGAACATTAGGGTCCCCCAGATCTCTTTACAGGTTCTCTTGACCACTGCGGCATATTCGGCCAGGCGCCGTTGGCTAGAGGCAGCTCGCTTCAGTTGTGATATTTTTCTGGACATCTACCGTTCACCCGCGGATCTTGAGGAGGCAGCTCGCTTGCAAGCTGAATACGTTCGGTCACAGGATATCCTGACCGCACGTAGCAATTTCATGACTGGCCCATTGTCAGCTCCGCGTTCACGCCGTCGTCCAGGTGAGCTATAGAATAAGCATCTAAGGGCACGGATTGTCTCTGATGCCCCAATAGTCCTGCATAAGGATGGATTGTATTTGCCCCATCCTGCATTGCCTGGTCGATCAGCAGGGGTCACGGTACCACATCCAGCGGTCAGGCATCCGTCTGGGGTGAAGATGCCGGTTCCTGAAGACCAGGACATTCAAGCTGAATCCGATGCGGAGGACGTACATGATACAGTCTTCGATGCAAAGCCAACGTAAGGTGCCCTCTCCGCCGTGTATGGGCTAACAGTACAACAACTGCTTTAGGTTACCGCGTTCTACAAATTTCTCCAGACGTGCAAAGGATATCAATCAGGAAATGTCAAGTGGTGACGAATCGGACAACGAAGACCTCACGGATGGAAGTTCTGATAGCGAATGGTCTGATCCTCCGAGTAAGTCGACATGAAGGCGGAGGAGACAAATAAACTAATCAGGAATACTCAAGGTCCCTCCCGCTTGAGCCCTGAAGACACTGCCTGCAAATTGTACAGCAATGTCCTTGATCAATACTTCTATCAATCAAATTATGCGACGCCTGGGAGTCCAGATACTCCGTCGTTCTCTCTTTCACGCGTATGCATCAGCTTCCTTTCCTGTGGAAATCTTGTACTAAAACCGAAATATTCAGCGATCTGCGTTGCTGAACTCACTCGCCGGAACGCCGAAGCCGGGCTCAAGTGGCATACCCGCCGATAGGGATGCGCGCCACAACACTGACGATAACAAGGAAGTAACAGTATTCAGAGTCAAATCCAAGAAAGGGGTGGATATCGTACTAACTCCTCTTATCGTCTATGCCGGGGCACACTTGGAAAAGGATGTTAAAAACAATGTGAGTGTTTCAGACTGAAGTAGGATATCCCACTGATAATAGCCAAGATATCGGATGCGGGACTATGGATCGATTCAATGATGGTTGAATACATCAGCAATAGTAAAGAGACAGGGTCACGGACCTCTACTCAATTCGACGTTCAACTGCCTTCAGTATCGCTTGCAATTCTGCAGCGCATTATAGTGGATCAAGGGCGCCCAATCATATCCGACTCCCCTTCAAGCACCGAATCTGTTGGAGACATAGGCCTAGATGTGATTGTGGTCTTGCAGGCTGGACTGGAAGGGATTGACATCACAGGCCATCGCTCGGACACTAATACAACCCTCACTATCTCGCCTTCTCGTTCTTCTATCAACCTAGATCTCTCCATAGACAAACGCACCATCACCACGCCTAAAGCATCCCATTTTCTTCTCGGTTGCGTGATGGACGATTTCAGGTTTGGGTTGTCCGATGGCAATCTGGACGTTCGTTGGGAAGGCTTCGGCTCACGACTTGGACATCTAGGCCCGGAATACATCATTGCCACGTTCGTGGCTCTATCCTCGACATCCAAAGCTCTTGCAAATGTTGTCCTTCCCTTGCTCAATCATCACTCAAACGCCAAGGGCAGGGTAGTTGGCCATATCATTCGATCGTCTGCTGAAAAGGCCATTATCGATCCATTATCTAGCATCCAGCCATCCTATCTAGTCCAGACAGGTCGTCCATTCAGCCTTCGCATCGATCCTGTATTCCGGTTCCTTTACCACTTGCGTGCATGCCTCTGGCACATTCCGTTGGAGGTCAATGCTGCACCATCACTCCCTTTCAATGAGGGTGTAACAATAGCCGACGACGAGCTTCTTTCTCTCGTCGAGGACAGGTTAACAGCACTCGACCCTGAAGCATACGCTACAAATTGGCTGACATCCCTGGAGAAGCTCATTCCCCTTGGTTATTCCTCAACTCGACCCCAGTCGCCTCACTCCTCATTCAATGCATCTGTGAGATTAGCACAGACTACCCTTACGATCCTTGACCCCGCAGGTCGTTCCTCGAGCGAGTTGTCTATTTCCGACATCACCCTAGATGCGACATCCTACAAAGGAGAATTGCTCAGGCAACTCCCCAACTCCGCCAGCTTGTCGCAAACATCCCTGAGGGAACGTCGACATCAGCAGGTCCTCAATATAGGGATATCGGTGACCTGCGAGGACTTCTATTTGGCTGTCTTCCCGCATTTGATGTCATTCGCACAGAATCTTCTGCGTGTACGGCGATTTTATTATTCCAGTAAAGCCGCTAGAAGCGTCAATCAACCAGTCTCGACTCCTGCAATACGATCCTCATACCAAACGATCGCTGCCACCGTACACCTCAAGCGGTTTCGAATTCAGGCGGCTGCTGAGAATCTTGTATTCGAGTTGGCCATTAACCAGGTTCTCTTAGGATCCAATGCGATTAATCGGACCCAACAAAGGAACAGTATGACCCATACTGTCTGCTTCGACGAGGTTTCTATCCGTGCTCGCTCTCCTAGCGATAGGACTAGCGAAAGCTCTCAAGATATCCTGGCTTATACCTCTCTGATAGGGGGAAAAGTCAACGTTGCCCTTCGTACAGAACCCTCAGAGAAGACGATGCGTATCTTCTTCACGACGGGCCTGCAATTAAGTGTTCCCCGCAGTGCGCTCAAGCTGTATAGGTTCGTCGAGGAATGGCGAGCCGATTACCTACCAGGCATGGAAGCTATGATACATGCGCTAGTCGCGGAACTGGACAACACACCATCGACGAAGCCGAAATTGCTGCCCTCCAACTCACCCCTGGTCTTCGAAGTACAAGGCCATTTCTCCCATCTGGGTATTTCCCTCCAAGTCATGCATGGTACATGGCTCTCTTGGACTGCTGGACCCTCAGTGGTTCACGCAAAGACTTCGGTTGTTGCCGGACGCGTACAATATGTATTTGGCTCCCAAATTGGACCTATGACTATCGAAATCTCCTCAGAGCCTACCCCATCTGAGGCTAAAGCCGGTACGCGTATCAAACTTTCCTTGCCCCCATCATGGCCACTGCGCGTTATGATGGTAGATTTGTCTACATCATGGGGTTGGTTGAAGAGATCGACGTGAAAGTGAAGTTGTCGCACTGGGACACCTTGCTGGTCGTTCAACAGAAATTCGGCCAAGACTTCAACGATGTCATTGCTCTGGTGCACAAAACACGATCCTCGCGACATTCTAAGAAGGTTCAACACAGCGAGACCAAATCCTCAGGACAGGCCATAAAGTATGGTGGATTCCTGAAAATCCGTGGCTTTCGTCTAGCTCTGGAAGGCCCCGCATCGACCGCGTACTTGGAGTGTCTTGACGTTGGAGGTGGCATCAACAATGAGACGGGCCGTAGATGGAATATCAATTTATCCGACCTGGCGCTCTCCCTTGCCGCGCACAATGGTTCAAGCAGCTCTCGAACTGAGCTCACCCGGACACACAGGCCGGCCTTCGTCACCATGGATGTCAGCATGAGAGGCGGAGAGAAAGTCAGCGATGGCAGTTCGAATCACACCATCAGCACTGTCCAGATCTCTGTAACAAGATTACATGCTGTCATGCAACCGAGTTCTATAGGACAGTTAGGAGATTTCTTGGACTATTTGCAGGTGGGCACACTCGTCATTCATTTTAAGTCGCGTTCTAACCTGGGCCACAACGTCAAAGGTGGAGATCCTCGCTCGGAAAGAACAAAGGGTGATGGAACTCGCAGCATTCAAAGACAAAACGAGAAGCATCTTGAAGACATTCGAGGTTGGCGCTAAGGATGTCCACCCTGTTCAACGCTCGTGGCTGGATCGATATGTCGTAAACGTTTCGGCACGTTCCATTGGCGTAGCATTCCCTCTCTCCCCAGATGTCAACCCAGGATCAACTTCAAGGCCAGGTCGCAAGTCATTAACCGTGCCCGCCTTCTTATGGACAATTAAGTCGATCGACTTCAGCACTCATCATGCTGAAACAGGGCACTTCACTATGAAGGGCTTTGCGATGCAGTTCGTACCCGGTGAGGAGCGCGACCTCTTAAACCTAATGACAGGTTTTGACTTCCCTCCAGGTTCACCCAGACAGATCCTTCAGACTACACCGCCGAGAAACACAGGTCCAGAAATCAGCTTGTTTACCCAGAGATGGAGGCTCAACTCCAGTCTACCCACACGACATCGTCCCGCCAAATCTCGGTCGGTGCAAATGTCAGCGGGTTTATCCTCGATTTAGACTCAAGCATTCCCAACTATGTGTTTTCGCTGATTGACGTTTATCGTCTTGGAAAAGAAAGAGTCGATAAGCTATCAGCTTCACTCCCTCAGCTACTTGAGGACGAGCACAAACTCCCTCTTGCCCCCATTCGGCGATCGTCAACTGGAAGTGGCTTCTCTTCCTCCAATATCTCTGGAAGTTTGATCTTTGCGAGTGGGAAGGTTCGGTTATACAGCAAGAATTCATCGAAGCAATGGGAGGAAAGGTCGTCTAGACTTAGATCCGAGCTCAGCGACGAACAGGTCATGACAGAGCTTGGAGCCGACGTCTTTAACCTGCCTGTTGTCTCTCTCTGGACAGAATATTCGGCTAAGTTGGCCTCCGGCGATCCGGAAGGCAGCCAGGAAGAAGCATCTTTGATGTTCAAGGCCACTATACATTCTAGCCAAAATATCCTCCGGCCCAACTTACTCCCTTTCATGACAGAAACAGTCAACCATATAGAGTCACGAATGCGAAAGCAGAACTCCACAGCTCCGACCCCGACTACCATCGTCGAGACTCACGTATCCCCCGACACTCCTGTCTTGGAGTCTGCTCCTTCCAGCCTTCGAATAAGCTTCAGCTTGCGGATTGACCAGTCCAAGCTGGAGTTGACTTGCCAACCAGACGTCAACGTGGTAGCTGGTCTACATTGGAACTCCGGAGGGTTCATTGTGAATGTCTCTCCTGGCGCCCAAGAGATCAACTTCACTGGATCAGTCGGCGGTTTGACAGTTGGGTTGAAGCACGGTTTTCTTAGCGAGGATTGTGTTAAGCTAGATGCCAGAAATTTGGCATTTTCTCTCGGCTTCACAAAAGGCCAAACCTTGGAAGGATTATCACCCCACTCAATTTCAGTAGTCATCGAGACCGAGTTTCTCGGAGGGGTGAGGTTCTCACGTTTGCAAGATATCCTGTGCTTCAAGGCTGTCTGGCTTGACCGTATTCCCATCTTCAATGGCCAATCAGCCAGCCACAGCAGAGAAGTATCACGAACCCCAATTACACCTCGGCCACCCCAGTTTGCGCCTAAACAAACTTTCAATACCGTGGTTCTTTTACGTATACGCCAAATCATGCTTGAAGTTGACCTTGGCCAGTCTATCAGCTTGTTGACGCTGGACTTGCAAGACGCCACCCTTCGAACAAAGTTGACGGATAAGATGAACGAAGTATCTGTGTCTGTCGACAGCTTCGCACTTAACGCGAAAGGCAATGTGGCCGGACAAGCTCATGTCCGTAGATGCGTGTTTGAGACAACTCGTAGCAACTTGTGGAACTCAGCTCGGAGGGCGGCGGAGGGCAAAATGCTCAAACTTCACATGACCAGTGGACCTCTCGTCGTGTCCTTAGAATCAGATCATCAGCAACTCCTGCATTACCGGTTAGCCCTTCACTTATTTCTCTAGTAATTCTTCTCTGATCTGTTCTCATTCTTAGGGCTGAACCACTCCAAGTCAACATCTTTGACGACTGGTCGGTAAAACAAGACAACATCAACACGCGAGAAACACCATTGCAGCTGTCATTTACGGTGGATAGCCCCGAAATCGTTGCCGTCGCAACTATTGGCACGATCCCAAAGCTACTCGCCTATGTCAACAAATTCCAAACCAACCTCGAAACTCAGCGACAAGGAGCTGCTAGAGAATCCAAGACCTTCCGGATAACTCGAACCCCGAAACCCGACAACCCCCTCTCTGCCGTAGCAGAAGCAATGTTGCACTCTGCTCGAAGCCGTTTCAAGGAGATGGGCTCCGGTCTATCCTATGTCATTCTGCAAAACATGAGCTTGCATCTGGATTTGCTACGCCTCATCGTATTCCCCGTACGATGGACGACCTGGAGATTGCACACTTCGTCGGCAGAGACGTCAAGGCACGTTTTGATCGGCTGGTCGAATCCGACGAGCCCTCAGGAAAGAGGGACCTCCTTCTTTCCTTCTCCTCGATTAGTATCTCAAAGCATAGTGGACTGGGTCACCCTCCACCAGCAGAAGCGACGACCAAAGACGAGTGGCTGGCTTCGTTACTTTCTCACTCCTCCGAAGCAATTATTGTCGGGTTGCCTTCGATGGATATGCATATGGTCAGCGAAGAGATCGTTGAAGAGCAAACCCGAGTTCTACTGTATGATTTCCACAGCAAATTCGTCCGGAACGAAGGTCTGCACGAGGAGAAGGACATCTATATTACGCTGAATATGGCCCTCTATTCATGGCTCACTCTTCTTCGAAAGAGTCTGACCCGCGAAATGGATCAGGTTCGCATCGCCAGCGATTGGACGTCGATGCTGAACGCAGCTCCTTCGGAGGCCGGTAGAATCAAGAAGGCCATTCCTGAGCCATTGTCCATTGTTGACACGCCAACTTCTACCCCAGAGAACACCAGCAACCCTCAGTTCTCGCCATTCTCGCCGACTACGGCGCTACGATCCTCAACAGGTCTATCTCCAGGTCCTATGTCTGGCCCAGGTCTATTTTCTGCCGCTGCCTCTCCACGACATAACACGATATCGAGTATGGAGATGTCCATTCCCCCACCGAAGAATAGCGCGTTGGTGTATCGACCTCGCACACGTCACATTGAACGACTTCGCATGCGACAACTTGGTGAAGCAACACCAGACGTCATGCATCCATTCTTCATGAAGAAGGCTGGGTTCAACCTAGAGGATTCATTACCGCAGTACGTCAACGAGTACGCGACAGTGCCCTTGGAGGAGATTATGGAGTTTTTGTTGAAACTGTACAGTAGACAGCTACTAGCCAACAACTAGAATATCAGATTTTTCGTACTTGTGCTATATCTCGCATCTCAGCACTATGGATGATTGCAACATCCGCGGCATGGGCCTCAATCCCAAATTAGAGATAATCATTAATTATACGTATCCAATACGTGGAGGTATGCGTTAGACGCCAGTTACCCCGAAGACACTGAGCAAGGCAAAACAGCCATAGAGAAGTCCAATGGGATATGCAACCAACAGACGTTGATCGGACATTTGGAGGACTGCCACGAAAATGCCTGATGCCGAGTATGTACACCAGAGAATTGATATTAATGAGAGCAGGTACCCGAAAGTACCGCTAAACATACATGTCAGGGCGAGGCGCAAGAAAGTGGGAGTAACACTCACTCTAATGTCGTTGCGACGCTCACAGCGCCAACGCCTACCATAGGGAGTAGGCAATATCCGAGAACGGAGACAACGCGGTATGCGTCAATTCCCCGCTCAGACATGAGGTTCAGGAGGGTATATATAGATACAGATCCAAAGAGTCCAACGCCATAAATGTAACCAAAGTTGGGTTTGCCGGACTACAAAGAGATATGATGAGATGACAAAATGTGCGAAGGTGGTCGCACGACAACTCACAAATAGCAGGGAAATGCCATAGCAAAAGATGAATATAATAGGGCCAGCAATGTCTGCATCGTCCATGATACGGGCATCAACAGGTTTCAAGGGATTGAGCACAGTCAATGATTTTGCTTGTATGTGCGAGAAGTTGATGCCCAGTTCTGCAATACAATGATTTCTTAACGACATTTAATAACCAGTAAACTTGTATCGAATACGAACCTTCAAGCAATGGAGGCTCTCCTTCAAAGCCACCTGTCCCAAATGCTGTCCACCATTCTCCGGCACTCTGAATATTGCCTCCGTAGGCAGCATTCCCTCCCACCGCAGCTTGAGCTTGTATCGAGCCTTGTGGTGCATCTAGACTTGGTCGGGAACCGGGATAAAAGCCATTTTGGTCAACGGGAGCCGGTTGCGAGTAGAACTGCAGCGGCTCTGCCTGAGGATAGTACGAATTTTGAGAGGAAGACGCGTAGGGACTGCTGCTGTCTTGCCACATAAGTTAGATCCTGCTAAAGGTTAGGGAAGACCACGTGGTCTCAGTCTCGTCAAAGTTACGATGTTGTGCTTTGTTTGTTTTAGTGGCCTTTTGATTCTGTCCTCATGGTGGGTTCAAAAGTTATAGCAGATTCCGCAAATTTACTGACTGCTTTCTATAGCCTCAGGTATTGGTTTACGACTAGAATTGACTTGAAAATAGCTCACGTTTTGTTAGAACGAATATATTGAGGAGCACATCAAGCGACACGGTCGCAGATTAGATTATTTTGAGCGAAAGTCAGTAATCAAATTCATATCACTTGACCCCATCTTATACACGTTTTAAGGCGGAAAAAGGAGGCTCGAGCAGCCCATACCAACTCTGCATACGCTCAGAAGGCCTTTGGTATTAAGGCCAAACTCCTTCATGCACGACGACATGCCGAAAAGGTTCAGCTGAAGAAAACTCTCAAGGCTCACGACGAGCGAAATGTCAAGCAAGCAGACTCATCAAAGGTACCAGACGGTGCTCTTCCGACATATCTACTTGATCGCGAAGGACAACGGGACGCAAAAGCACTCTCAAGTGCGATCAAAGAAAAGAGGAAGGACAAGGCTGCAAAATATGCCGTACCCCTGCCGAAGGTCCGAGGAATTGCTGAGGATGAGATGTTTAAGGTGATGAAGACCGGAAAGAGCAAGAGCAAGGCTTGGAAGCGTATGGTTACAAAGGCGACTTTCGTCGGCGACAGTTTCACGAGAAAGCCCGTCAAGATGGAGCGTTTCATCCGACCGATGGCTCTACGGTACAAAAGGCGAATGTGACTCATCGTGCGTCTCTCTCGGTCAGATGCGAGATGTGTTGCTAACATTTTCCATTCTACAGCTGATCTCAAAGCTACATTCCAACTCCAGATCCTTGGAGTGAAGAAAAACCCTCAATCACCCATGTACACCCAGCTTGGTGTCATGACGAAGGGAACAGTGATAGAGGTCAATGTTTCGGAACTGGGCATGGTCACCACTGGAGGCAAAGTTGTGTTCGGAAAGTATGCCCAGATAACGAACAACCCTGAGAACGACGGATGTATAAACGCAGTTCTTCGTATGTTTTTCTCCACCATATCAACCATTTTGCCCTTTGTAACAGTCCCTTCCAGTTGTTTGATTTCTTTATTGGCATCATCCCTTGTATATGTGTACTATACCACCACATTTTTATTACATGTAGTTATGACCCATACTCGTGCGTTTGGCTTGACGCACAGTAAAATAAGCCGACCATGTGATTTAACCGCGAAAAATCTCTAAGCACCTCACCTCACGTAACCAACTTTCACTTCTTGACATACGCCACTCAGCTATACCATTAAGGTGCCATGTACAAGTGTATCTCAGCCTTTCGCGCTTCTTTGGGTATTCCCAGGCGCAGCTTCAGCTCGCACCCATCGCTGAGAAGCAACTTCAATAGGCCGGGCCCGCCACCACTTCCCCGGCAACAACAGCGGGAGTTTGAGGAACTACAAAAGGCGGCTCAAACCCCGGCGGCCAACTTCACTGCTGACGGCGCTCCTCAGCTACATCCCGATGCTCGCACGCCAATTAAGCCTGAATTCGAGGGGGATGTTAATCATAAGACAGGCGAAAAGGGTGGTCCAAAGAGGGAACCTGTGGGGAAGTGGGCAGAGGAGGGCGATTGGAGTCACCAGGGACGGGTCACAGACTTCTAGGCAATCAACAACGCTGGAGAATGTTACTGCACAAACCATGACTGGGGTAGGCCACCACTTTTCGAAACAGACAGGGTGGTGTATATTGCTCTAGAAGATGAATGAAGAAACTTTCGTTACATGGGACAACCATTCGGTTCTCAGAACATTGCGGGGAACAGGGAAGTACAACGATACAAAGGTGGTAGGGACCGTACAGTAGATTAGAGTACACACGAAGTTACCGCCTGATTCCACGGGGAGCAGGAGCAACTCCACGACCGCGCCGAGCTGTATGAGACGAAGTTAGTAGATGAAAAGGCAACATATACTCCATGTTCCATACCATTTGCTGTGAAAGACGGCATTAGTAAGAGTTGAAGATGGAAAGAAAGCCAGCCCAACATACCTCGCATAATGGTAGCACGTCCACGCGCCGTACCAATACCACGGCCTCTCATGGCATTCGGTCCCACTCTCTTGAACCTAATGACGAAGAATCACTTCAGTAATGGGGTTGAACTGGGAAAAGACCCAAAAACTCACATCGGCGCATTTTGCAGCATATCCGGCACGATAAAGAACCTCACCATGCTACCTCTAATGTACACCTGATCCAACTGCGACACACGGCCATCACGTCCAGTAACGGTAATGTCCCTTAGCGAAATGTTCAAATTGTCTTCAGCTAAAACCCCATGAGAAGAGTAAATCAAACAATGTCGGTCATCTGAGAAGACACAGAGGAGATGAGACCATCTCTTACCTTCGGCCAACTTGCCTCGATACAGCTGTCCAGTTTTTAGCTCGACGGTTACAATGTGTCCAAGTGATTCGTGTAGCAGCTTGACTGGGACTCCGAGGCTGGCCATTGTCGTTTTTTGGCGATGGTGAGGATGGGGGCTTGGGCTAACCAAAGTGTTCGATCATTGTGGGAATCTATGTCCTATTTTAGAAGGATCCCCCTTCACGCTTCTTTCTTTCCTTTCCTTCCTTGAAGTTGATGAGTGCGGTCGATCTCTATTCGTCGTTGACAGGCAGAAGAGTAGACAAGCGCAACTGGGACGGGGCACGGCAAGTAATATTACGTAGAGTACAAATTACAGGATTTGCTTGGGATTTGCACAGACAATTCGGATAGACTGTTGATCAGAATAGCTGCAGGAGACGGGTAGAGAAAATGAGAGGTTCATGTAAAAACAATTGAGAGTCCATGCATTGCGAGAAACGTTCTTTGTAGTTAATTCCATTCCGAACAATACCGGGTATCGAGTCAGTTATTTCTCTTCCAAAGTAGCAAGGAAGGCGAGCCATGTTTTCTTGTCAATTATTCCTTCGTCTATGGAACCCCTATCAGCCGTTGTCAGGTGTAGGTCAGAAGATCCTACTCACATAACCCTTCAGTGTCAGTAACAACTATATAGCGAGCGCCAAGCTTGACAAAGAATTGATGGACCATCTCCAAAGGAGAGTTGGACTGGACCGTTAGAGGTGCCTTGCAGGAACCGTAAGCACCGCTGAAAATCACTCTTGAAAATGCCGCTTACTTGGTCCATGTACCTGCTAAAATCGAACAAATCAACATTGGGGCGAATGGGGGTGTCGATTATGGACGAGACCGAGGAAGCCCCCATGTTGTGGGAATAAGTTGTATGGAAATTCACAGCGTCCTCAGCATCATCGGCCACGATGCCTAGGAGTTGAATTGATTAGTTCATGCATCTCTTGGCGTGAGGAAAACATACTCAGTGCATGTTCTAGCTCATTGGCACCAATGTACCCCGCTAGTCGCAGGCCATCGTCGTTGATATCAGGCCTCACGATCGGAAATCCAGCATCGTCATTGCCTGAAATCATCAAGTTGAGGAGCTGATCACGCAAGCTCTTTACAGTGTTTCTCCGGTCAAGTCGAATGACCTCGACATTACGGACCGTCTGCGAGGAGAAAAGCAAGATAGAACATTAATTGACAGCCATGTGAAAAGAAGGCCAGAAACGTACAACATCATCAATCTGGAGGTTTCCCCAAAGATACTCATGTTTAGAGTCGAGATAAGGCAGTTGCACAAGTTCGATGACAAGGTCGTAGATCCCTTTCGGCTCCAAAGCATCGGCGACCGTCTTTGCTACGAGTACCGCTAACATCACAGGCACGACATATGTCAAAGTGTCCGTGAGCTCGAACATGATGACAGCAAGTGACACGGTTGTACGCTATCTCAATGGTAAACCCAATTGTCAGTTTACGAGGAGTGCGGACTCACAGTGACGCCCGAAAGTGTTGCCGCGGCTCCGACCATAGCATACAAACCGGGAACAATACCTAGCGAAAGGGAAAGATAAGCACCATGTTCCAGGATCCAAGGAAAATAACCCTCACAGTCTACGTCCTTTTTGCAAACCGCAAAAACTCCACCATCGGGGTTTTGCCAATACAGCCACTTCATGATCATTCCTACGACACGGCCCGCGCATGCACCTACCCCTAGCGAAGGGATAAAGATGCCGGCGGGAACCTTAATGCCGAAAGTAACAATGGTGAGCCCCGCTTTGACCACCATTGCGACGAGGATAGCTCGTATGACGGGCCACATGCTGCTGAAGGACGTGGGGTAATCAACGCACAAGCCTTCGTGGATGCCTGATTCTTGACGGCATTCGGCGAAGAGATTGTAAACGAGCTCCGTCCCACCCATGTGTGTGTAAGGGTTGACAAAACATAGGACAGTGGTTACTGCTGTAATCTGAGAAAGTCCATCAGAAACAGCTTAGGAAACAAATTTATCCAAGTACCAGAACAACTTCTGCAATCGGATGGGACTTCATCCAGGTAGTGTTTCGGACGTTCTTGCTCCATCGGTAGTTGAGTTTGGAGAAGTAGGCACCATAGACACCCTGGGAGAAGGATCAATCATGGACTACAAATCCCAGTGGTCGAGGTCCTTACCCCGAAAACGCCAAGTAGGAGGAAAGGGAACAATTCATAGGCATACCAGTCCTTAGATACGATTAGATCTCGAGCCTGGAGGATTTGCTGATGGACGCGCACCTTGTCATATGTAACTTGGAACAACACAAGTTTTCCTGTGCCAAATGGGTCCAACATCTTCAGTGTGAGTGCCGCAATCATGGCACAGAAGAAACTGATTGCATTCCATCAGTATTCAGTCAACCAAAAGGCTAAACCGAACATGCCTTCGCCACATAACCTGGTGTTGTCTGTCAGGATCCTGAACGGGATTCTAATCAGGAAACATACCTTCGGCGGAAAAAAATATGA
Source organism: Clitopilus passeckerianus (assembly GCA_944990035.1). Taxonomy (NCBI): domain Eukaryota; kingdom Fungi; phylum Basidiomycota; class Agaricomycetes; order Agaricales; family Entolomataceae; genus Clitopilus; species Clitopilus passeckerianus. Next base: position 711,873 of record CALYLX010000136.1, read on the forward strand.
CACTTCCTCCAAGCTGAACAGAGTTCCTCCGATAGGAGCACCGAAGGCGACCGCAACGCCGGCGGCACAGGCGGCACTTAGGATTTCACGCCGTTTGGCTAATAACAATATCCAGAGTAGAAACATCAATTCAATTCAACGAGAGAAACAACAATCAATAGACCGCTTACCCTCGTTGCTCTCGTATTTACTGAAGAACCTGCTGATGATGTTTCCGATACAGCTGGCAATGTGAACGAAGGGCCCTTCCTTTCCAAGCGAAAGCCCAGAGGCCACTGAGAGCGCCAATCCGACCGCCTTGGTAAATAACGTCCTCCCGCCCAGGTAACCGTGGATGACGAAGCCTGAAAAGAGTTGAGCAAATGGTAAAGCCGCACAAAAGCCGATCTACCGGAAAGGATGGTCTTGATTTCTGGAATACCACTGCCGGCAGCCTTGGAACAGAGTCAGAGCTGATCTCAGAAATGACATGAGAAAGAAACTACACACGTAGAACATAACCTTGCGTTGATTGCCATTAGACTGTGGGCTGCCTTCTTCAGACTCCTTCACCACGGAGACGAGAAGCCCAGACTCTTTTCGTGTGATAAAAGTAGTCGAGTTAGTTAGGTAGATAGTCAAAACACTGGAGGTCGTCGCTAAGAGTAGCTAGGTGATTGATGAGCGTTCTGCGTTTGAAGAGGGAGGCTGGGGATTTACCGCAATCAGGGCATAAGTGACATATTCCACAGCTTCGCCAGCATCTCCCGTCGGTGCGTGGAATACAGTGGCCCAGCTCCTCCAATTTGGGCATTCCTCAGTAGATGTATGCGCGTATGCGCCTGAATCATAACTTGGGCAACAAAAACGCTTGGCTTTCCACCATGTGTCCCCACAATAGCCATCCTTGACGTCGAATAGCCACTGCTCGCTTCGCACTACGAGGAATGCAACCATGGCAGTGAGGAATCCAACAATGGTCACCACGAACCACCCAAGGCTCTTGTCGACAACGAGACGAATTGTGGAACGAAGTGATTTCCGTTTTCGGAGACGTGCAAAGCGCACGGAATCCTTGATTGCATCGTGTAACCAGTCTATCGAGGTGAAGGAGGAGTACCACACACGTATGCCGTTGATTTTGGCATCTGCCCCGGACGGAAGCTCGTCGGTGGATTGAAGAGGTTCGTCGTATGCCGAGATTGGGCGTTCCAGAGTTAATCTGTTTAGTGCACGAGCCCGGAAGCTGATTTGTGAAGGAGAAGCAGGGCTCGATATTGTCCTTCTCAAGAAAGAAGGTCTTGGGTATACTGGCTTCGGAGTGGAGTCTGCTTCATGATACGAGCCCCTTGGTAATGTTCCATAGGAGGCTGCTGTCGAGTGTAGGATTGTCTGTTCGTTTGGAGGCTCTTCATCGGCAATACTTCCTAGGCTCGGCTGAGAATTCCTATTAGAACCGCTAGTGTTACCGAGTTGTAGCAATCTTTGGCGCCGCCATGTCGTCGGAGAAGGGGCCGTGTCGAGCAGCAGCTTAGACATTGGTCTCCGTTGCTTCGAATGCGCTGCAGACGACGACCACGCTCGTCTAACACTGGAAGGAAGAGGGACACAAACAATTCGAAGACAAACAAAAGTTACCCCATTAGGCTATGCTAGAAATTATGCTCAAGCGCTCATCATTGATTCCCTACTGTATTCAAGACCAAGTTCATAATTTATGTCGAGCTATTCTCCGTCGAGTTTCCATTTACAGAGCTCCCAGTGCTTGTGCTCCTACTAACTAGGGAGTTCAAAACTAACGCTAGCCCACTCATCTGGCTCGAGTTCAATAAGGAAACATTGATTTCTAGGGTCAGCATGGTTCCATTCGCCGTAGACCCTCGTAGCACTGCAGCCGCTGATGTTTGACCACCTTGAGGCAGTGAAGCAGCCGGTACCGGAACGATGCCAAGCGCATGCAGTGCAGGCAACGAAGATACGGGTAGCTGTACAGGTATTGCTGCGGTTGGGAATGGAGCCGGTGTTGGTGCAAACGTCGGTGCAGGAGTTGTGGCTGGCGTCACCATTTGAACAGTTTGTGACACAGGTTGTATCGTACCTGCGTAGGTTTGTGCATACGAATACGGATATGGCCGATAATACTAGGACATACGCATTAATAACAGAATCATAGTCCTAACAAGGTGAAGAACGAACCGTAGTAACAGCAGCCCGTTTCTCTCTCTCAACTTTCTCGAGCTCTGCCCGAACTGTTCTCAACTCGCTGCTGAGAAGGGCAGACTCCGTCCTGTCTTGGTCCAACAGCATTTGTGCTAAGAAATAGGATTGCCCATCCGGTGAGGCCCGCTGTCAAGAACAGCTGTAACCACCACCGTTAACTTGAAAACAGACTCAGACCCATACCTTTGCTGACCGCGTCAGAATATGGCGGTACTTTGCTTTTAGAGCTTCTTTCCGCATGAAGCATTCGATAGCAAATCTTGTCTCTGAGTGTTCATTCAGTCTCAGGTCAATATATACGCAAATTTCCATCGACTTGCCAGAAATTTCATCGGCACCCCAGTCGCTTTCTAACTCCTGAGCCTTTTCTTTGCCTTTGATCAAGCTAGCCAAGTCATCTCTAGGCTGTTGGAAGACATGGTAGGGGAGTAGTCTATTCACTACGTCGGCGGCGTCAACGAATGCCGCCTCAACCGCGGAGTCCAAGACTTGACTGTGATCGGTCCTGAGCCGTTCCGAGCACCTGAAGAATGTAGTCGTAAATCGACTATCCATCAGTAAGTCGAGTAGTGTCGTACCGCTCCGAGGTTTGGTTTATTATGTCGTTTTCTTCAGCCGTATATCTCTTCTGAACCTGGGCATTGGCCGTACTTGGCCCATCGTTTGCAGTTACGGGTCGAAAATTAGGCTGATAGTTAGAAATCGGCTGGGCGGTCGTTGAGGAGCCAGCTGGAGGATAATGCTGGCTATAGTATTGCGCGTAAGACAAGGTGTATGGATTATTGGCCTGATCTATAGAGCACGAAGACGTTTGAGAAATCGACGATGGCGACCGTCCCCTCGACATTTGCTTTGGCTTGTTTTGGTTTTCCTTCTGTCTACTCGTGACCATTTCGTTCGCTTGAGGGCCGGCGGTCCCGGCTCACGAGGTATACGGCGCAACTGATCGAGGACCCTATAGGGTACTTGAGCCAAACTCCAGACGATTAGACAATTACAAGTTACTGTTTGCCAAGTGTAATCTACGTAGTAAACTCTTGCCCAATCGGACTCCTTCATTCAGGTTTTTCGATCGACTTGGCGACTGCTCCCTCCATATCAATAGAATCGCGCCGAGCCTTTGTTGCTACCTCCGCTACCTCCTTGGCTTCGATACTAGCTTTCACCATCTTGAGCAGCTCCGAAGCCCGGAGCACATCTTCCGCATTGCTCCCAGCTACCTTTTCGAGGTACCCTTGGGCCAGATAAAGGTCTCCTCCTTGAACTTTCATATGGTATTCGGCGACTTGGAGGCAAGACTTGGCGTAGTCTTGGATCGGACGCACTAAAATTCGATCATTGCGAAGCAGTTGAGCAAACCTGTCAGAAGATCCATTAAAACCCCACGCACAATCGGCTTGGCAAACCTCGACAACCCTTTGATGGTATGCAACAGCCTCGGCAGGTTCCTCTAAACTGCTGTAGAGTTTGGCCAACTTAAGGATGATGGTTATCTCGTGAGGATCTGCAGGAATCAATGCATGTTTGAGGCATTCGACAGCTTCCCGTGGCCTGGAATTTGGTATACTAGGACCTGAGTATATGGAGGGGGGGCCGGAAATCAGAACATTCTTACCGTCCGATTTCCTCGTAGCATATCCCTTGCGCTTGCCACAATCGCACATCGTAAGGCCTTTAGCGTCTCGTCAACAACGGTGGCCCAAAAATGTGACAGAAGGTCCTTACCGCAAGGCAGTGGCCCTTTGGTAGTAGTGTAATGCGTAATGATGCATACTGAGAAGCTCGTAAGCCTGCCCGAGTCCATACCAAGCCCGATAGTCCTTGCGGTTGACATCTGTCAGGAGGAAAATACCGAGTGAGAGAAGTCCAACTTCAAAAGGCAGGTTGGAGTACCCACCAACGGCTCGTCGATACGACTCTATAGCCGCATGTGAGTTTTTCATCTCGATATACTCATGCCCCATTAGCGTCCAGGCTGCCAAGTAAGTCCTGTCCAATTGGGTTGCTCTGCGGAAATATTTGATAGCCTTCTCATGTTCTGCTCGAAGAGAATAATGATTCCCTAAAACGCAGAGTTAGCTTCTCCTTGGGCCAGACAAATGATGCACCCACCAACTAGACAGCACACCTCCGGCCTGTCTTTATCGAGTGCCAAGAAATCATGTGCGAGCTTAGACAGTTTTAGCCTATTATCCGTGACATAGAGAATGTTCGATAATACGTCAATGTCGTCAATGCGATAAGGATCAAGAGCAAGTATTCGGTCAAACTGAGTTTCAGCTTGACCGAAATCTGGGGTGGGTGTTCCCATCAGTGGTCAACTAATAAGTGACTGGTGGATTTACCATGCAGATGGTACAAAACGCATGCTCTTAAACTCATGATCCAGAGACTATCCGGGAAATAGTCTTGGCTCAAAAGACGATCGCAAAGTCCTAGTTCATGGTCTGAAGGGCTATGCAGCTCATTCGTGGTCTTTATCTGGAACATCAGAACCAGAGGGTGGTCCGGAGCCAACGGAATCAGTTGCGAGATTGAGGAAAGCTACGAATACATCAAACCCCGTGTTTTTCGACCATGCGTGAAGTGGACTAACCTCCTCGCCATCTTCGATGCAGCTCCCAAGGAGGGACCATGCTGACCAGTTCCAAGGATACCTTGAGATGGAGAGAATGGCACATTCAATCGCTTCCTCGCGCCGAGATAAACGCGAAAGGAAAAGCGCTTTCCTGGATCCCGACAGGTAAGCTTAGATCAGTCATCCATCCCAGAGTATCGCTCACAAGAACAAGAGCCAAGGATCCGTTGAGTTGACCACGAGTTCAAGAAGTTCATTCAGGTTCGCATTTACCGGTACAGGTGGTTGGTGTCGATTGTCTACAGCAATCGTCATTGACGGTCCTCGCCTGCGACGAAAAGACTCACTGTCTAGTTTATGCCACTCTCTCTGAGCTGTTTTTTCTGACATCTGAAATCGCAATGATCTGCCAAACCGGTTGATAAGCTGTCATAACTACTCACAAGAAACTGACTATATATGTCCAAAAACCTTGCCTTGGTACTCTGGCAGCCCTTTAGAATCGTAGAGACTCGTTTGAACTCGCGAGCCTCCATGCGAGCCCGAGCCGCAGACAGGATATCCTCCTCTTCTTCGTAGTCGGGATCTGCCACATGTGAGCGAGAATGTGCGGAAATTCCTTGAGGAAGTCGAGCAGGGGTAGCCAGGGGTAATTGTATGGACATGTGTGTCGTCTCGACTCCACCCTGGAAGGACTCATTGAAGGAGGTCGGTGTGACTGAGTTTCTAGGCGGCGCCGGTGTGGAGGTAGAAAAAGCCGATGTGGATAAAGCCAGTTCGTTCTCTGGTCCTCTCCTCGATACAGGTATGGACAGGTAAAGTTCAGAGGCCCTTGAAAATCCGGATGAGCTGAAACGAACGGATCGGGTAGGAAAGTCAGGTAGGCCGACCATTTAGATGCAACTGAGAGCCCTCGTTCCGCGCATTCCTTAGACGACTTCTTGATTTCCTGGACAATTGAATAATCTATTATCAGGGAAGCCATTTTATGTGAAACTGCAGCGTTGTCTTCGTCTCCGAAAGAAAGTCGCTACAAAGGGTACTTGATGGAAATTCAAAACCTGGGTTCGACAGGATGGAATAGCTCAATTTCCGTTGCAGCGGCGCGCTCGTGAGAGGATTAAAGATATCGAAGATTTCCTGTTTGAGGCTGCACCAAAGAAATCAAGCTCAAGGGGAAACAGAACTGAGCAGCAACCCCAATTGGGCTGACGCGATGTGACGTGCACACGTGATCTGCTGTGGCCCTGTCACGGCAACCCACATCCGACGACTCCGGGACATGCCAGTGAGTAGCGGACCTCCGATATGGGTTCCCTCCTCATTTTCCTGGTTGTCCTAGCTCTCGTTTACAGAATTTACACTTCGCTGCGAGCTCGAAATACAAATAAGGTCAAAAAATGCCCCTCTGAATGTCGCCTTGCTGTTTTCCTTGGCTCAGGTAGAGTTTGGAAGCTCGTTTACATTCTCACGACTACTAATTCTCAATCCTGCATTCCCTTCAGGAGGACACACTAGTGAAGCTCTGACGCTGGTCTCATCTCTCGACTTCGCATACTACAAGAAACGAATCTACATCGTCAGCGAAGGCGACAATCTGAGTGCTGAGAAGGCGTCTCGATTGGAAGCCTATAAATCATCCAGCCCTGTATGTACATTTACCATGCTCAACGGTTACAGTAATATTCATCAGTCAAGTAGCGTGAATATTTGACAATCACAATTCCTCGAGCTCGGCGAGTCCACCAACCAGTATACACAGCACCATTTAGTGCTGCGATTTCTGTGCTATCATGTGTGTATTACATGTGCTTGGTGCCAATACTTGGCAGCAAGGAACCAAGCATTTCCGCTGACGTGCTGCTGATGAATGGACCTGGTACCTGTCTTAGCCTTTGTCTTGCTGCCCACCTTAATCGTGTAAGAGCTTGTTCTCTTATTCAAAATCTCCGATCTGAATCTTCTTCGTAGTTTATTGGACGATCATCACCCACACTGATTTATGTCGAATCGTTTGCTCGTGTCAGTCGGCTCTCTTTGTCGGGCAAGATTCTCCGATATTTTGTCGATCGGTACGTGAAGGAGATGCATGGTCGAAGCAAAATTGAGGGTGCTTATCAAGTATACGTCAGGTTCCTGGTGCAATGGCCACAACTCTCAAACGCCATGCAACACCATCATGGTTGGCTGGTGTAATTGCCCACCAACATCAAACACGGAACGCCGATCAAGGCAGTCCTGGCCATGTGTAGAGTATATTGTAGTCAGTGGGTGTCAGTTCGGACAAATAGAGTACATTGAACGTCTAATTGGGCTTTCGGGTCCACCTGTCCTCTCCATTGCTCCCTCGCCTGGACGGACTGGCACTTCGGCCACGACCACCTTCACGCTTTCCTGGTTCCCATCCACCTCCTCCGCTTGACGTCTTTTGGGGTGAAGCCGCCTCTCCAATCGCTGTCCGGCGCGAAGGGAAGAAAGAAGGTCTTTAGAGGGTGTTCGCAGATGCATGAAGTTGCAGAATCCGCCCCTGTTGCACTCTCCATTCTCGTTTTGGCGACAGCATGCTTCCCTAAAATCCGTTACGGGTGATAGTTCAGCATAGAGCGGACGACCTGTATGTAAGTCTTAGCGAGATGAATTTTGAGTGTAAAGATCACCAGTTCTTACCGGCATACCACCGCTCGTTACAATTGTCGACGGCAGCCTGGGCTTCGGTCTCCCATTCGTAACGCGCATAGACATTCCCAATGAGATGATCTCCAACGTTGTCGCAAACCTGTTTGTAAAATTTAGGTACTTTGAAGCCAAGGGGCAAAGTAACTAACTACTCACGTGAAGCTCAAGTAAATGGCCAAATTTTGCTAGTTCGCAATATAAATCCTCATATACAGCATCAAACCCCTCCTGAAGTTCTTTCTCTGAGAGCTTGCAAACAGGGTCATGCGCGGGGTTGTGGTACACATTGGGAAGTAAAATGGTCTGAGAGAAAGGAGGTTTTATGTGCTTTCGTGAGCAGCGATCACCATGTCGACATGCCCCAATCTATAGAAGTGTTTGCATTAGTCGACCTTGCAAAAGATTATATTTTACTCAGCGAACCTTGTAGTAGAATGAACAGTTAACTCGGTCCTGCTCTGTACCAAAGATATTTGCCTGAAAAATCCTCAATGCATAGTCTCAATTGCAAAATGTGCAGTACTCACCAGATGAGATGCCATTGTGTCCTTCAAGCCTTGGTCAACGTTCGTGCAGACGCCGTGTCCAGTGAGCTGACCAACAAGGCGGACAGTGAGCAAACTCTATTTGTCATCTATTCGCACGGTTCCAAGATATTGAGCTTCCGCGGCAATGATGAGGATCGTGGAAAATTTGGAGAATAGCCAACCACGCTGAAGGTCAAGCGATGTCATATCACAACAGCCATGCTGATGCCTCAATGTCCAAGATCTCTCCTACATTACAGCCAAGCCTAAAATCGTCCAATGCGTGATAAGGAGGCACGGTCAGACTCCACGCCATGGGAGCGCACTTGGTTATCAACCTTGTATATCGTCTAGGCACTGGAAATTTCCAGAAAAAGTGGTACATAATTACACGGTGTGTTGAGAAATAAATGGAAAGTCCAAAGGGTACAAACAAGGTTGGGTATGATAACTGGTTCTAGGACCACCAGATGTACTTCCGCTCCGACCTTAAGGCCGCCGCTTAAATCCCGGCGGTAATTCTGCTATTCTCGCCGCGGAGGTTTCCAAGACATGAACGCATCGTCAGGGCTAGTTGACGGAGAGTTGAGAAGCGCCAAGTTTATGGGTTGTATCTGTTGGGAGTAGTTCATCTGTCCCCATGAATTGCTCCGTGATGGCCTCCCAACGAGGTTGGATATATTATCCAAACGAGGCCCATCTGCAGGTAACATCGAGGCATCATCGGATAGAACCGTCAGCCTTTCTAGCGAGTTGCTGTGAAGAATAAATCAGTCAATGACCAATTTTCACTCCGTTGCAATAGTTGCTCACACAATGTATCTGTCGAGATCAGCGATCCGCCGGGTGAGTAGGCACGAACCGCCTTGGCAGTGACAAGGTGATCGAGTCAAGACATCTGCTGCTTTTCTCAGCCGCATGGAGAGATCGAGAACAAGGGTGTGATTCCCGGTTTCATGTAGGCACCCACAGCGCGCTATATCCTTACCATGACAGTTGTTAGGGGGTTCGAACGACCCGTGTATGGAATCGCCAATGCGCAGACCCATACCACCCATTTGGGAGAAGTAGTCGGACGGCGTGGACATTGGAGACTCGCTTCCGAAGGGAAAAGGCTGTAGCAGTGCATCCAGAGTTAAGTCGGGCGCAGAGAGATAGCCGCCCGATGAAGTGTGGTACAACGGATAGGGAGAAGGTAAGGAAGAGTCTGGAGTAATGGGACGGCTCGATGAAGATGAACTTGGCGCTCGAGGGATGCGAAGTGGGAGATCTTCGCTCGGTGGCGACTCTACCAAGGCAGGCTCGCGAGAGTCAGAACCTGTGTCCATCGAGTCTTCACTAGGTTGTTGGGGGTGACGCCGTTTGCCATCGGGTCCGTCCATTTGCTGCTCCGGCCAGGCCCATCGAGGGTGAGGTTTCTTCTTCAGCTGGAGTAAGCAAGGATAAAAATTAGATAGCTACGGAGAACTGGTTATGGCTACCTACCTCTCGTATAACAGCCTCTAGCTCAGCGACACGGGTTGTAAGGCGAGCGTGTTCGTCTTGGGGGTCTTGTTTTTGGCCAGGATCGTCTACTTCGTAGACACACAGCCCAGACTGGCAGTAAGAGGTTAGCCAGTGATCGGGGCATCCTGAACGGCAGTATTTACCAGCCCTAGTTGCGTACAGCGTGCGCATGACGGCCGTTTGCGATTGCACTAACATAATATAAAGTAAGCATATCGGTTCAAGGTTGAGAGGGGTTCTCTGTAATTACCATGCGTTTAGAGAAGTGACAGTTCAAGCACGATTGTGTGGTACGGTTACGCCTCCTTCAGAAAACGCTGTCAGCAGCGACCACATGCGACGAAGGAACCAGCGCTTACTTCTTGCGGTGGTCCCCGTCTGGGGCGGCCTTCTTGACGGCAGTTGGCGACTTTGGGGGGTTAGAGTTTGACTCGGAATCAGAAGGCATGATGGGATATCGAAGGCGGGGAAGTTTAATGTATGATAGCGAAGCTATTTGTACCAAACAGCCGGCCTGATTTGAAGAAGCACCTTAGAAACATTCCTACGAAGTCCACTTACAGTCCTCACGCCAAAACTCAGGGTAGACACTTGCAGTCATTGTGAAAGGGATTTTCCTTACCTGGGTTTTCCCGTCGGAAGACTGATCGTCCAGCTTGGTCGTTTGCCATTCATCATGCCAGGGAACCTACCTCAACGTTGAACGTTCCCTCGAAAAATCTCGGCGAGAAATGCACAAGCGAACAAGTCTTGGGTTTGTTCTTGTTAGGCTCAATGGCATCAGAGCCAAGAAACCGGAGCGGTCTCTTTCATCTCATGGAAGATAAGAGGTCCATGGCCTGTCCCAGGGCACTGAAACGAAATGTCGATCGACTGCAGCATGGACTGGCTTGATTGACGATTTCCCTTCTTGTACATCTCACGTTCATTTGCACCCGAGTCGGATAGCAGGCCGTGACCTCGAACACGGATTATTTAGTCGATTGACCGAGCGTCCTTGATATTTCTGGGCCACGTACGTCGGACCGCCTGAAGGCAATCTTCAGATTGGGATTTTCGGGGACTCAGTAGGGACCGACCATTCCTCCGTTTGGAAGGAACAGCGGCCTTGGTATTCGGGCGAATGCTTCTTTAAACAAAATCTGATTCGCTAGACAAGTACCCCAACACATAGATCAGATTCATGACATTACTTGAGACGGGAGGGCGCCGATTCTGAGATAGGAGCGTAAGTCCGAAAATATCCTGGACGGAGACGTTGTGTCCGACTTACCCAAAAGCTTCCACCCTCGAGAAACACGTCAGAGGAGTAGTTGGGTCATGCGAATGCACTGCCAATACCGCCAAGGAGGGTGATCCACCAAGCGCGATACAGCGAAGCGAACCCTTCTTCATCAACGATTCTTTTCGCGCAATCCACAAGGCCAAGGTAAGGATCAGCTTCGCTCCTTAGGCTAGATAAGAAAAGGAATCAATTTTATAGTTGGGGTGAGGAGCGCTTGGCTGAACTGACCCAATCACATCCTCTTCAGCTCCAATGGGTTCCACTCCAGGCTCACCATCACCATCAACTTCTTGAGCAACCGAGTTGTACTCAGCGGAAGCATGATTGCGTTGAATGCCCAGCCTTGTAGCACAAACTTCCAAGGGGGTTAGGATGGCGGTGCTCAGGGCAACAATGACCAGATATATGGAGAGCTTGGCGATGGAAACATTGCCAAGGCCTTCCTCGGACTTCGCAGAAAGTGCAGGGACAAGCAAACGACGTAGAGGGCCAAGACCGAGAACGACAATGAAAATATGAGAAACCTCGGCAGCCAACAGTCCGGGGGTCAAGTAAATGAGGTAAGGACGCTGACGCTCAGTAGGTGTGAGGAGTATGCGCAAGTTCTGCATAATTCCAAAGTAGGATAGTCTGTATGGTGTCGTGATCGAGCTTAAGGTAAGATTGTTATTCAATATATATTTCATCTCCATTCATTGAGTTTCATCCAACGTACCGGTAAGTTAGAACAGCGGTCGGAAGGGAGACAAGCATCATGAGCAAGCTATAGAAAAGGGTTCCCTGTAAAAGGCCCGCGTTGAGTACGGCTTGACAGAGTGACCGAGGAACTTTCGCTTACCAGGACACCTGTCTCCGGCGCTCTATATTTACCATGTCGAGACTTGGGTGTGTCTAAGAATGTCAAGACAAAAATAGTCACGACAATTGTACTGAGTAAGGTCGGCACTGTAAGCTTGCAAGGTGAGTAGTTTGAAACATTGAGAGAAAGGAAACGTACTCAAGCCCTTGTACAATCCTGGCCATCCCTGCGAGAGCGGAAATTGAGTGCATATTTAACCTTTGGAAGTCTTATTACATACCTCGAGCTGATACGTCCGCTTGAACATCCCAAAGTACGAATGGATTACGGGACCCGTATGTGCTTGTGCGCCGCCTTCTGCATCGAGTTGTAGCCCCTTTGGATTGTAATTTGCACGAAATCGAACGAGAACACCAGTCAGTGGAACGACGATGAGTAAACTCAATGCAAGAGTTATCGTTAGCGAAACGGTTTCCAGAATAGACATGGTTGAGGAGAAAGAAACGTAAGTTGGCTAGCTCTCCGCAGTGTGCCTGCAACTAATGCTGTGATTGCTGCGTCACCCAGGATTGCCATATATGGTAAGGGCGGCACAAGCAACCAGCTGCTTGCCGGAGGCAATCTACATGGTCGAGCAATGAGCCAACGGTGCGGTCCTGTTCGGAGAGAAAGCAATAGCTTTCATTCTTATTTTTGTGAGGCTTTTTCTTGGAATATTTGACGAAAAAGCTGATTTGAACACCCAGCCACGGTTTTCGATCATTTGACACTCCGATAGGTGTGGGTAGGCTTGTACCAGAACGACAACCGGTACTCAGTGCTCGACGGTTTAACGAGCCATACCACCCAAGATTTCATTAGAATCTTCGAATTAGACTGCATTGCTCTTAGAACGATCAATGCAACCTGCTACAGAGCAGAACAAGGTCAGCTTCGTTGTCAACCCGTGCCGGTATTTTATTCTCATACAAGTCGCCTAAACTGGTCTCTTCTTCGTAATTTAAGAGAACTGTATTAGAGCAACTACGGTGGCATAGGCAGAATAATTCAGCTCGTACGGCTGCTGCAAACCCTCCTTCTACACCCCCGCCTACGTTCACCGTCTACGCACCTCCCTCACAACTCCGCGATGCCACCGTTTCTTCAAGATTCTTCCCAGATGCTACCTCCGTCGTAGGCAATGTTCTTGTGCCTAGCTCAAGTCCTCTAGGCCCGGAACACGCTGGTCAATCCTATTCACAATTTCCTCGTTCTGACGTGGCACCTGGTCCTGTACATCCTTTGTCATTTCCCCAACCATATGACCCCCTCAGTGCTCCCAGCTTTTTCCTCGGCAGTACCCACCTCAAAACGGTTTAAGGAGGCAATTGAACTCGGATCCCAACGATCAGCATGGCTCTTGGGAAGAAGGTCCTCCGAGGAAGAAAATAAACCTGGGAACACCGTCGACTCCCACTGATGTTGCTAACTCCCCGCCTTTGAGAAGAATTGTTCGAGGAGGAGGAAATCGGCGCATCGGCGGGATCGATGGGGGGGCAACTCTCTGATGATGATAATCACGATTCAAGAGTAGACGGGCCCTCAGAACCTCGTATATTCAATGGTCATACTCGCTCGTCGGAATCTCCATTCGATCTTGCATCCGACCCCAACTTCACTCGCTTCAAAGTGACTATGCCCACCGAGTCTCCAAGTCGAATACAAGCGGCTTGGGTTCAAGCTAGAGGCGACGTCAGGAAAGCAACTGAATTACTCTCGGACACTTCATGGGCACCTCGCGTGCCGAACCCACCCACCCCCACCCCTGCCGAGAAGGATAACGTTGGCAGAGTTCAAGAAATAGACGAAGCGAATAAGGCCCAGAGAGTAGCGACCAAAGAGAAAGGAAAAAGTCGATGATCTATGCCAATAGGCCTGTTCTTGAAGTAAAACCCGTCAGTAGTGCGACACCTGCGCCCAAGCGCACCCTACCCTCTGCTGCATCACTTTACACACCCGACACCCCTTTGATCCAACCTAAACGCCGTAAACGCCTGAAAAAGGTCGTTCAATCCGACTCCGACTCGAATTTTGCGAGCAGTGATGAAGAATCGGAGAACGAGGTTGTTGGGGTTGGAACGGACACGCCAGACACCCGCGCTTTGGACTACCTTAACACTGCTTCCTCCGAAGCTATCCAAGAACTGACAGGTACGTGTCTTTCGTGTCTTTGATTTCATCCCTCCCATCGCTGACTTCTATCCTCAGGCTGTTCCCCACATCAGGCCGAAGTTATCATTGGGCTCCGACCGTTCGCATCCATCGACGATTTAAATACCAAGCTTGGCCAAGGGAAAAAGAAGGCAGGCCCCGGGGGCATAAGCTCCCGCATGTTCGAAGATTGCCAAACCATTTTTTCCGAGTATGGTGCCGTTGATACCATCCTCAACGACTGTGAGCGGATAGGAGTTAGCTTGCGTAATGCCATTGCCAGCTGGTCATCTGGTATCATCCCAGCCAAAGCTGAAGACACCAAAATGGCCTCAGCCGCTACTACAGGAAATGTGGAAGACGGCGCCTTGAGTTTGACTTCTCTCAATGTTTCAAAGAAGCAAAGGCCGAAAGACTATCTGGCATCCCAGCCAACACTCCTTTCTGATACTGTTCAGTTGAAGGAGTATCAGATGCTGGGTGTGAATTGGCTCAACCTCCTGTATCGACGCAACTTCAGCTGCATTCTCGCAGATGAGATGGGTACGTCAGAGCATTTTCCGAATTTATTGATCACTCACAAGCTATAGGCCTTGGCAAAACTGTTCAGGTCATCTCCTTCCTTGCACACCTCAAGGAACAAGGCAACAAAGGGCCACATCTGGTTATTGTCCCGTAGGTCATGCACAGTTCCTCACAGTACATTCACCCACTCTTCGACAGATCTTCAACTCTTGAGAACTGGTGTAGAGAGTTCGCTCGGTTCGCGCCCTCGATTAATATTCAAACGTACTACGGTGGCAAGGATGAACGAGTGCTTCTTCGTTCGACTCTTGTAGATTCCCAATGTCAGAAAGCTGGCGACGAAGGCTGGGACGTTCTAATCACCACATACAATCTGGCTCAAGGCGATGACAAGGACCGAAAGTTCTTCCGCAAAGTCGACTGGGATGTAAGTCGCCACCCTAAACACTTGACATATATTCTGAGCATATTCTTAACTCCATTGCAGTGCTCCATATTTGATGAAGGCCACGTCCTCAAAAACTACCAGTCACAACGTTACCGAGCAATGTTGAAAGTTGGCTCGAAATGGCGTTTACTTTTGACCGGCACACCGCTTCAGAACAACTTGCAAGAACTTGTAGTACGTAAGCTTGTGGTGATTTTGAAGCAAGGAGCCTAACCTTTGCTCCTGTCCAGTCACTGATGAACTTCATTCTACCTGATCAATTTGCTGGCTCCCTAGAGTCTTTGAGGACAATATTCAAAGTCAAGGGGGACTCTAAAGTTAGCCTCCTCGGTCAGGAGCGAGTATCCAGGGCCAAGAAGATGATGACTCCTTTTGTCTTACGACGGAGAAAAGATCAGGTATGTCGTCGCTGGGCTCGCATTGCTCATATGTGTTAAAGAGCCCACTTGTTAGGTTCTGAAAGACCTGCCCAAAAAGACAGAACGGATAGAGTGGTGTAACATGACAGATATTCAGAAGTCTATCTATACAGACGCCCTTCAGCGTTCACGAAAGACGATCATGGAAGCAACACCTACTGCAAGTGGCACGTCAACTCCTCTCGAGGCGCAACCCAGTAAGAAGAAGGGCGGGCAAGAGAAGCCGAAAGCAAAGGCATATCTCGAGAACAGTGCCAATGTTCTTATGGACCTCCGCAAGGCGGCCTCGCATCCAATGTTGTTCCGAAAACTATTCACCGATTCCATCCTTTCGTCGATAACAAAGCAGCTTCTGAAAGAACCCGACTTCAAGAGACGTGGGGCATTGTTCGAAATTGTTAAAGAAGATATGTCGGTGATGACGGATGCAGAGCTGCAGCTTTTCTGTGCCACATACAAGGTGTGTACTCTCCGGGTTCCGCATACGCGTTGAGGTTCACGACACTTTACAGTCGACTCGTCAATACCTTCAGGACGAAAAATGCTATCGAGATGCTGGCAAAGTCACAGTCCTTCTCAAGCTTCTGGTTGACTACAGGAAGGAAAATAGGAAAGTTCTTGTCTTCTCACAGGTATGCACATTTTCGCTTGCCGTTCCAGTTCATTAAGCGTTGGTCCAGTTCACCCAAGTCTTGGATATTCTCCAAACTATACTCAAACAAGAATCCGTCAAATATCTGGTGCTGACAGGTAGCACTCCTGTCGATGTACGGCAGTCTCTGGTTGATGAATTCACTGAGGACGACACCATACCAGTGTTCCTACTCTCGACGAAGGCGGGGGGTATGGGCATCAACCTGACAGCCGCATCGGTGGTGATCATGTACGTTGCAGCCTGAATTGCCAAAGGCATCTGCTAACACTATCCCAGGTTCGATCAAGACTTCAATCCTCACAATGACAAACAGGCCCAGGACCGGGCGTATCGCATTGGGCAAAAGAGGGATGTAGACGTGGTCAAACTCATATCTCGTGGAACGATTGAAGAGGACATGCTGCGCCTCGGGCAGACGAAGCTGGCTCTGGACGAGGCTGTCGCCGGTAACTCGGAGGAGAAAGACGATAGTGCTCCCGAACGCGAGATGAAGATGTCTCTGATGAAGACTCTCCGTCAACAGTACGAGAAGCAGCAGGAAGAAGCGACCTGATTACTACCCAACTTCACGTCGTTGATCTGAAGATACTCAATCTGCACCAACTACTCCCACGGCGTTATACTCCCTCTCAAACACAATTATTTAAAATTATAACCCATTGGTTATTACGCAAAAGCCGGGAGACCTCGAAGAAACCGATCTATACTTAGACGGAAGTACTCGTTATCTATACCTCTTTCCTTGTCATCCATCTTCGCCAGAGGATTTCGCACTACATATTCTAGGAAAGGGCCGATGTAGAGTTGTTTGAGTACGAGACGTAGAGAATCTGTATTTGGATCGCTTAGCATCACAAATTTATAGCCAGATATTGTCTCGTAGAGATGGAGCTTGTAAGAGGACGTGCGATAATTCACGAATTGTTCTTCGCTAAGGATCTGATGAGCGGCAGGTATGAGAAAGAGGCGTGCAAACACACCGTCCTGAAAGCTTCTTGACCATGTTGCGTAATGAGAGCACAACACCATATACCAGCTTCGCCTCCTCGTCAAACGGAAGACCTGTACTGGAGGTTGCTGGAGGTTGAGGAGGTGTTTGAAGTAGAGGTGTCCCTGGCGATTGACTGCCCATATCATTAACTGCAACCACGACACCCGATGTAGATGCAAGACCCGGGCTCATGATACTAGCAGGAGTTCCTGTGATGCTTGGAGGGGAAACTGCTCGAGAAACACCCGGCAATATGCCTCCTTCTGTTGCCAACTTTGGGCGCCGGGTCCTGTGCCAGTCTTGATAGTAAATACATATGCAATGCCTAGACTCTTTCGAGCGTCAATAGGTCTTCGATTGGTCTTAAAGGTTGCCTGACCTGTCGTAGATGTATAGGCTGTGGATCGTCATATTCTGCAGATGGTGGTTGAGAGACAAGGGCAGGTATGGGAACGTTTTACTGGATTTGATCTTAGGGCGCTTTAACCATAGATTTGGCAAGCGCTCGCAATCTCAAAGTTTTGCCTTGATCGTCTGGATGGCCCTTGTGAGCCTCAAGGAGAAATTCTGACAATGAAGGAGAACCATGCACTTGGGCGTTGAACCAACACTCATTCTAACCAGTTCCTCTAGTTATTACTCATCATTTATCAAGGACTTGCCTAGAACAGTTTCATATTCCCGATAGGGAGGCGATAGATAGGAAGGCTGAAATAATTTCGACTCGTTCCCCAACGGTCTTCGGACCCGTCAACCGTGACATCTACATCATACCACTTAACATCCATCCCAACTTCTGCGAGGTGTAGCTCCGCGATGTGCGTGTAAACGTCGTAGTACAAAAGATCTAGCAAGAACATGAGCCCAACTTCAGGCGGAAAAACAGCTGTATTCACTTACTAGTGGCTCCAAGCCCATTGAAAAAGCTAAATCGCGATTCAGGGCCCGTCATGATGTTGGGAACGTATTCGAAGAAGTTGTGCAGTTGCTCGTAGTCTTCAGAGAACGTGTCGGTATATATGACATCGTACGTCCCAAGCCTTTGAAACTCTTCGTTCTCTATTACGTCTTGCCATTTGCCTTCAAAGATGAGGACTCCTGGTTTTTGGTGCCAGCATTTTTCTTTCATATGTTGGAGCACATCCGGGTGAGGCTCGACGATGACGTGCAAAGACGGAGGACTATCCAGCGACTGGAACAGACCGTCAATCTACGTGAGAGTTATCAGGGCGGTCAGAGGGAAGAGACAATCTGACCAGCCGCACCAATCCCAGCCCAAAGCCGACGTTGAGAACCCTAAGATGTGAAGCATTTGGGTGATCAACGCAGAGTTCCCGAACCGTCTGTTCCATGATATTGCGTTCCCAACCCATCATAACACCTACTTCCTCTTCGCCAACTTTCAACATGCAAATATCCTGTCCATTATCATCCTTGATAAATTTGAGTTTGCTTTCCAGGAACGCGTCTGTGGATCCCATAGCCGTCGTGTCTTCCTCTTGCAGGACAAGTGTGGAGGGATCACTGGGGACTTTGTCCGAGAGAAGAGACATAAGCATTCCTCAGGCCGTTATCAGCTGAATGCAGATTGAAGATTCCTAGGGACACACCTGTACGAATACCAGCATTGCGAATGACTTGGTATGTTTCTTCATCGTTGAATGACAATGCGATATCACCAGCGGTGTTCTTGAGGTTGTCCACTGACCGTCAGAATCTGAGTTTAGTTCATGATCCAAAGACATATAATTACCTGCGTTCCACACAGCTCCCTTTTCTATGAGTAGACTCGCTAGTGCAGCGTTTTGCTGATACGCAGCTGCATGCAAGGCCGACATGCCTTCCTCATTTTGGTACCATAGAGGTGCGTCGGCTTCGATGATCTTGGCTATGGTATCGGGAGATCTTCCTTCCATAATGGACTGTATAAGGTGCTCTCCGAGCATAGACAGGGCATCGATTGCGGCGTCATCAACGGCAGGTCGGGTCTGACCATCGTCGAGGTCGACGTCCATTGGAATATTTATCTCGGTTACGTAACTTGAACGAGCCGCTTCAACTGGCACAGGAATAATTCAGGCTGCGAGCAATGTCCACCCCACCAAGCAAGTCGGCGTCTCCTGCGCCTCAAAATTCAAAATATGCACTTTCTGCTGTTGAGAAACAGCGCAACCAGCTCGAAAGGTTGCTCAAAGACCCCTCAAAACCAGCACATGTACCTGCAGCTCCGAAAGAGAAGACTCTCCGGCCTGCAAGAGAAATGATGAAGAACGTGCAAGGGTCTAGCGCTGGAGCTGGAAGTGGAGAGTTCCATGTGTATAAGGCGGGCAGGAGGAGAGAATACGAGAGACTGAAGATGATGGAAGAGGAAGTGCAGAAGGTAAAGTGTGTCAGATACTTTCAAATATCACTTCAATTCATCGTACCATCCAGGAAGCTACCAAGGCCGAATTCGAGAGGAAGAGGAAAGAGGCAGAAGATGCAGCAGAGGTGAAGACAGCGAAGAACCGAGCAAAGCGTCAGAAGAAGAAGGAGAGGTCAAAGAATAAGGATGCCGGACGCAGTGAGGGGGAAGGTTCTAAAGCGGAAGGTTCGGGCGTACGAGATTCTGAAGTTCCCTTCAAGAAGAGAAGGCTTGTCAATGGAGAGAGCCTGACCTTCCGTCGGCCTGGGGAAGAGAGCGAGGACGAGGAGGATACTCATGGTCCTGTTCCTCAGGTGGCGAGTGGAATAACTGCAGAAGAAGCAGCAGCGCCTTTGCAAGTGGCAGAGCTGCCCGCAATTACAATTCATGAAGATTAATGGAACCCATTGTATTTTGTATTGGCTTGTACTTTATACCCGCTCAGCATCGTGTGCACGCAGCGAACAGTAGTAATACATCAGCTTGACTTCGTTCTACGACAACAAATGTCCTCCCAAGATCCTTACCAGCTCAGTAGGTTGGCAGAAGAGTTGGCTCTTCGGGAACCTGGACAGGACAACGCTTCGGATGCCCATGCATTTCCAGACGACGCGCCTCTCTCGCACGACAACCAGGACCTTGTTGCACCGGAATTCGACGTCGAACGCTTTCTTCTTTCGAGGTCACACACAACTTTACCGGAGCTACGTACTGAACTGCGGGACTACCTGGCCCAATTGAAGGAGGATCTTGTCAAGTTGATCAACAACGATTATGAAGCTTTTATTAGTCTCAGCACCGATTTGAAGGGTGAGGGCGAACGGCTTGAAAGAATTCATGCGCCCCTTGGGCAGTTGAAAGAACAAGTACTGGTAGGATTCTCCTGGGTCTCTTTTCTATGATAGGATGCCTCATACTTTGCCAGTTATCCAGGAAGGACTTGAGCGATATACAGCAAGCTATCAATGACAGATTGGATAAGAGAGCAGCACTTCGGGAGGAAAAGGTATGTTACCGACGTATTAAAGTGCTAGCCTTTTGCTTAGATGCACGCAGGCCCTCCTTCAACTTCTCCTAAAGCTTGCAGAGTCCATAACGAGACTGGAGAACTTGCTCCTAATCTCGCCACCAAGTGAAGAACTTGGAGATCTACCTCAAACCGAACCATTGAAACCCCCTCACGAGACAGAACAACTTGAGGATAGGTTCTCGAAGCCCTGTTTTCTTCCCCTCTGTCGCTTATTTTGTGATAATTAGGTCTCGAGCTAAGCATCTAGGCCGTGTGGCCAATGAATACACTCAATTACTGTACCTTGCATCCAAGGCGAAGGAGGAACAATGTCAATATGCAGATGAAGTGAATTGGGTAGGTCATAGCGTGTTTTATGCATATAGAGACTTGCTAATACCACCTAACAGAGAATCCAACGCATACAGTCCACACTCTCATCGGATTTGGATCATGTCTTCGCAACAACTTTGACAACCTTTACTTCAAGCAAGGGCAAATTAGATATTGAGAGGACCAGAGTGGTCTCCGATCTCACCGAATGCTTGAAGGCGTACGACGTTCTAAGACTCTGGCGAGACGCGGAAGATGTTCTCCGAAGGGAAGTCCTTCGAGGTTTTGTCAAGAAAGTACGGACGATTTGTTTGGAAAGTGACAGACCTGTGTTGACAGCTCCCATGTCTACAGACCTTCTTCATTGGTGCTCTTACAGCTCCCCCATCGCCGATCTTACCGCATACCCCCTTCCCTACATCGAATTTCCCACCTCAAACGCCATATACGCCATTCACTGCATTCGTTTCTTCCGGTAGAGAATCCAGCTACGGTTCAGATATCTGGTCCGGATGCCCGCATGCCCATTTCTTGGAAGTCACCGACGAACCGCTCGCTCGATTATTCACCCAAGCCCTCCGGTTCATTGAGCGAGATCTGGTTCAGATCATGTATATCGCAGAGAGAGCTTCGGTGAAATCCTTCTTCCGGCACAGCACAGGGAAAGGACAGCCTCCAAACGCGAACAGTCCATCGACAGACGGGACTGGCTACGACATACTTGCCAACGTTATTTGGGAAGAGATAGGGAGGGCGATGATTGACGAATTTGGCAACATTCTGTTTGCCTCAGGGAGGCCAGCCGATCTCAGGAAAGTTAGTACCTTTCAGTCTAAACTCTGAGATTCATTAATATTGACACGATCCTTCAAAAGCATTACGAACTCTCGCAAGCGTTCCTGCGGTCCCTTGAATTTGTATCTCCTTCTGTTCAATCGGTCGATAGTTTGCGAGGTCATCCCGTGTATATCGCTTTCCAGCAGCGATGGCAGCTTCCCGTTTACTACCAAATGCGCTGGAAGGAAATTGTTGGGACTTTGGAAGAAAGCTTGGCCTCTAAGGAGGTCGTGATGCAGGGTCCGTTGAACCCCGTTACTCTGACCATGCGCATCCTCACCTCATGTTTGGTTCATTTACCCAGATTCAGAAACGTTTGTTACGTTGCAAATAAGTGGGGTTTGGAAAGCGATTGCTACCTGCTGGCAGCCAGACGTCGTGATTCCCGAAATCAGCCACAGATTCTGGAAGCTTACCCTTCAGGTTCGTTACCACCATATGATGACGCACAGCTGCTGATGGTCCCCCAGATTCTTAGCCGATACAAGACCTGGTTGGATCAGTGGTCCTCGGCGTCTAACCCTTCATCCGCGACGACAGAAAAGGTTGGTCTGATTTTTTAACCGCTTTGTGGGTGCATCAGGTTGATCGCTTTCTTATCAGCCACTGGGCCCAGGATATTCTAGATCAGCAACGCCTCTCTCAGGGACCGGTTCTGAGCACGTTCCGGCTCCGGAAGGCGCAAATGTAGACGCAACCCTGCGAGACTCTGCAGTCATCATTTATGACCTCAGGACATTACGTTCCAAAGTGCTTGGTCTATGGAGAGAACAGATAAGTGCGATGTTGCCGGAAGGTACAGGTCCAGATAGAGCGGAAGAGTTCACTGCTCAGGGTTCGGGAGGTCTTCCACATTGTGCATCACTGAAAACTAATCAGTCTGTTAAATTTAGATGCCCTTCATCGCACCTTGACCAAGTTGCTGGATTTCGTCCCAATCTTGTCCTCCCGAATTGTCAGCATTCTGACACAACGATGCTGCGAAGGATTACTACCCGTTCGATCTATTCCCTCACAGTTCAGGGCAATGTCAAGCAAGCGGATGCCCACAGAACCGAGTTACTTTGTGGCGGCGATTCTACGACCTCTCAAACAATTCTTTGGAGTTGACAGTAGCACGGGCTCTGGCGCCCTTCTGCGCGGGGAATACCTAGGCCCGTTGTCAACCGAGGTGTTTGAGGGCACCTGTGAAAGGTAGGTGTGTTTACAAGAATACTTGGCACAGGCTCATCTAGGACCTAGATATGTTTACTTCCTCTCTGCAATGAAAAAACGGAGGAGTCCCTCCGGCGTCTCAAGAAAGGCAAGAAAGGTGGCTTTTCTCAAATAGGCCGGGATGACGATAGCAAGGACGAGGAACGAATCCAAGCTCAGATGACGCTTGATGCAGAAGCCTTTGCTAAAGATGCACAGAAATTAGGGGTGGAGCTTCAGAAAAGTCAGGCGTTTAAGGAGTTAAAGGACATGGTTACCTCGATGGAAGGTAAGTTAAGTTGTCAACATCTCTGGCATAATATAATAATCGTAAATTTGCGTTCCAGATACGAATAGTTGATGGAAGATCGATACTAGATTGACCCATATAATATAACGATAATTAATCTACTTCACTGGACACACTTTATGGTGCAATGCCCCTGTCCTGGACACGATGATTCCTCCAGCTGCGCCATTAGGGCCGGAATCGTCGAGTAATGGGTGCCTACAATTAGTGCATGTACTCCGTGGAACTGTCCACCCCTTTCTACGTTCGGTGGCTACATTGGCGATTGCTTGGAAGAGATCCTGATGGACAAGTTCTTTGACCGTCGTCAACATGTCCGCGTCCCAACGGAAGGAATCCAAAATGGTGTCAAGGACCATACGCAGTTCGGAATATTGAGTTCCCGTAGTTGCAGGCGTGGAATCGACTAGGCGTACGAAAAGTGATGGTAGAATAGCTGCTTCAACGGGTGAATTATTGGTCATCGCGGAGAACGTCGTCTCTACGAGACCACGGAGGGTGCTCAGGGCGTACTCTCGAGCACCTGTGTTGTCTTCTATTCCCTGGGTGGATGCAGAAAAAGTCTGGACACAAGTCATTTCGGTGCTGAGCAGCCGGAACCAATCATCTTCATGGTTCGAGGAAATGTGGCTTGCCCTGGATCGATTGACACAGGCTTCGATGCCCATCTCCGTTAAGAGTTGGAGCGATGTCACATATTTCTGTAGGTCCGGAATAGCGGGGGGACCTCCAGGCGTGAATCTATCCATCAGCCCAGCGACGAGAACCTTTGAATACGAATCGAATTTTGACCACGCAGAAGCTGTCTGACCAGCTTGATTGATAGCCCAGACACTAGCATAATAGAGTTCGTGATTCTCGCATGTAGCAGCTATCACCTTCAGAGGCAAGAAGTCGGGAGGTAGTTGTTGGAGGGTGGGTATGAATTGATCTGGGGAATGAAGGCACTGCAAATCCACAAACAACTGTCGTAGGGGCGCAGAAATATGCGCCTGATGATGAGGTGGAAGGTTCATACCAGGACCGCCGCCTTCTTCTCCGAAAAGGAGACGGCGAAGATAACGAAGTTGATAGGGCCCATTGTGAGAAAGGGATTCGATTGCCCGTTCGTGTAACTGTGGGATGTGCTTCTCAAGGAGAACAGCGGAACCGGTTACACTCGTATTGAGCAAGAAGGTAAGAGAGGCTTCGACGACTTGCAATAAATCAGGAGGCAATGTCCCCCTATTGTGTTTCTTCGATGAACTGAGAACGTCGTCGAGGTTCTGGATTTTCTCGGAAGCCGTTAACGTATCATCTTCCAGGTAAGTTGTAGCAAGAGCGGCCCATTGCTTTTCGTGCCTGTGCCAGCGTCGTATGATACGATAAAAGCCAGCTGCATGAAAAAGCTCTGAGAGTTCTTCGGTGTCGTCGGGGGTATAGACTGACAGAAGATATTCCGCAGCCAATTGTCGATCCTCCCGGCCAGATTCCTCCTCGTCTTCGGCGAGGTCAACAAGGATTGCTCTGAGAGCGCTTGGGGCGACTTGTATAAATTGAGGGTATTTTGGGACATTCCTGGCAATAAAAATGTTGATCAAGGTGCTAGCGTGTGGCGGAAGTTGCTTGGAGGATAGGATATCCAACAGGATACGGACAATAAGGAGGCGGCTTGTTCCTTGGGACTCATCATTGAGATGTGCGTCTTCGAACGCGATATCAAGCATGTGGAGGAATGCCTCTGTGTCAAAACTCAGGAGTTGGCGTGCATATGGGTAGGTAGGTTCGAGGCCGCCTTCGTCCGAGGTCAGGATCACTTTGGCACCTTCACCTGGGGGCCAGACTGCCGTGCGTCCGGAAAAGAGGAAACCGTATATGTCTTCTTGAGCTTGAAGTGAATCTTCAACCGACATCTGCTCGCCATTAGGGTATGTGCGGCCAGTAAGGGTGGCTGTAAGGTATGGGAATATTTTCGCTGCGCTTTGGAGCCATCTGCCCCTATCCTTGTCGTTGATTGAGGATGGCTTTCGAGTACTTCGTAATCTCTTGACGAGCTCAAGCAGCTCGACAATGGGTGCCGTGTAATCGTGTAGGGTGGAGGTATAGACGTAGATAAGTGCATCGTAGAGGAAATGTTCTTGGCAGATGCGAATAGATTGGTTGATGTCCAGACAAGTTGGGTCTATGCGGCATATGAGATGCTCAATGTGTGCGGGGTTATCCTTCTGGTTTTCCAGAACATGTTGGGTGACGTGAGGAGGAACATGGCGAAGGGTGTTGTCGAGCATATGCCGATCAATCTGCTGAAGATATATCCCTATAATGCCTGCTTCATCGTACTGTTGGAATAGATCCTCGAATAGAAAGTCGTAGTCATCAATTGCAGTGCAAGCCTTGACGCAGACCGTCACGAGTTGTTCGAAAAAATCGGTTTTGTCAACTCCACGACCGCCCAATGATGCCAGGGTCCCATCTGTCATTCGTTGCTCCGAGAACGCATAACGTGTAGAGGCAAACATCAGACTCCTGATCTTATCTCCAACCAGGTCTTGACGGGTGACTGGGTCTGCAGGGAGGGTGTACATATTGCCTTTCGCGCTCCCATTGTAGTAAGAAACTGCCACTTCAATTGCAGCAAGAAAATCTCCACCCTCGACGAAGGAAAGGATCTTGTCCGCCCATGTTAAAAGAGTGCCGGCACGAACGCATGTCTTTTCCTGGAATAGAGACATAAATACGACAATTTGACCTAATAATTCATTTGCTTACCAGAAGGAATATCTTGCCCTTGAAGCAGTACACACTATGAGCAATGTCTATCGAGAGGCTGCTGGAAGCTAGCCCCCCAGTTGACGTCATGATAGAGGATGGGCTTGTGAGCCGAGCGCTGTCAAATGAGATGCTATCGATTAGTGTGGCCTGCAATGGGTTGTAGATCTTCAAAGATGTTGGAGTTACGAGTAGAATTTGCTTAAGAAAATCGCATCAGCCCAGGCCAAAGAAACTTGTGGAATCCTTACAGATCCGTTTAGCCATTGCGTCGATAGAATATCTTCTTCTATCCTCCATTCCTTCACATTTTCGTACGCAATGATACCCACTTCCACTTCACGCGTCTTCCCACTACGAGGGTCCTGTAGGGTCTGCTTGACTTTCTGTTCCCTTATCCGAATCAGGTGGCACTGATTCCCCCAAGTATAAACGAGTAGTGGGGCCGCCGACGTCACATGGTCGTTCTCGGAAGACGTCTGTTCGGACATGCAAGGGAACCAAACTAGTGTGCCAGGGGTCTGGGGTCTCGGTCGAGATGCGGTTCCTTGCGTGTCTCGAACACATTTGAACCATGTTCGTGGACTTGGCCTCAAACCAACGACAACGAGCTTGGTCGCCGTCAACATTGCTATCAGATTGTACTGATCTGTGGCGCATGGGAGGGTGCCCAGAGGCAAAGGAGCCATATCAAGAATGGGAAACACTTGTCGCCTGCGACGGCGAATAGATGTGTCAAGAGTTTGCGGCCCGTTTCCAGCGGGTGATCGAGCCGGTTTTCGCGCTTCCTCTCTGCCTCCTTCATCGGCGAATGGGTACTTGCCCAGGATGCGAAGAATGTCCGAAGCTTCGATGAACAGCACCTTCCCGAATCTATGCGTAAATGCCAGGCCTTGGTCATCCGATGACACAATGGCTGTTCGCCGTCCAGTTATGAAGCCTATCCGACGTATCCGAGAGCCTTGCAGATGACCTTCCTTCCGACCAGAAGCTACGAGTGACGAAGTGGTGGGAGCAACGGTGTATATCGGCCTATCGGGTTTCTTCAGATCAAAAACTTGAATATGACCAGACGCGTGGCCTGAGGCGACAAAAGCCTGGTCATATGAGAGAGCCAGTGCGGTCACTGCCCCAAGATCTTTAACTGGACTGGAGTGAGCTATGGTGCTTCAAAAGTACGTTTGGAGGCTTACAAGGTGAATCCTTCCCGCATATAACCTTTAAATTCTGTCGGAAATCAAAGATGCATATCTTAGCAGCGTTTGTTCCAATGCATATAAGACCGTTCGCCGTCAGAACGGTTGGTGTACCAATCAAGGGAGCACCAAGAACGGCTGAGAGCTTCTGCGACAAAGTTTTGGTTACAATGTCCGATATTGATCTCAGTTCCGCCCATTTGAAAGGTTCGAGTTCATTGGAGCTGCTGGTAGCTTCGTTTTGCCATGAAGGAGTTGCAACCCGTTCGGAAATGGAGGCTGATAGCAGGGGACTGGGCGAAAGCTCAATGGGAAGGAATGCGTCGGTATGTGATTGTAGGCCAGTGAGCTGGTGAGATCGTAGTCTGGACACCGAAGGGTCGATAGAAGAATGCGACAAGAGGGTATGTGGATGGTCCAAAGTGGTATTACTGTCGGCCAGCGGGTCGTTTGATATCTCCTCCTTCAAATCACGCATAGAGCATCAGCCAACCTGTAAATTCGACAATAAAGAGCTGATCTGACCTGTTCAACAGCGTGCGGGCTAGCAGGTCCCTGGTGCGGAGCATTGAGTGTGTGCTCTGGCAGCGTGTCCTCTTCCTCGGAGTCGTCAGAGAGTTCAGCTCCCAGAACGTCTCGCAGCTTGTCCCTATAACCGTCTCCCTTCACCTCCGCATGGACTCCTGAATAGGAAAAGCCCTCTTCATCGTCACTGGCGTCATCCTCTGCATCTGAATGTTGACTCTCGCCACTGTCTTCAAAGAGTTCTTCCATGCGAGACGTGTAATTTCTTAGGTCATTTTCTGCGTCTCCTCCGTCTGAGCTTACATCCAAGGAGCCGAGAGAAGGGCGTCTTTCCGCAGACATTGTCAAGAAGGCTCAGCAGCCTTCACAGTTACGCACTGAGATTCTGGGTTTCCTTTTTCAGAACGTATAGTCGCAAACAAGCCGTGACTACGCCGGGTGATTGTGGATTTTCTTCGTTCAGGCTTTCAGGATCTATTCAATCCTTTCTCCATGTTTTTGACAGCGGACATCCGATAAATTTTAGTAAATTACATCGGCAAAAATAAATTAGGTTGTACAAGCTAGACGACAAGTGCAGGTGAAGGACAGAAAATAAATTGCACGTCAATCCAAAGTCTTTTGTCAATTCGACACAATCCTACGCTCCCGATTCCTAGACCCGGGACCAAACCGTTCCTGGAAGCCGATTAGTTCTTCCATGAGTTCTTCCATCAATTTCATAGTTGCTGTAGACTGAACATCGCTAAGGCCACGGTTCATCGAAGCTGTAGATGTTAGTTTGTCGCCTTCTTCGGTTTCTGGCAGTTCGTTTCGATTTGAGTTTGTATGGGAGTCCGATTCGGCGAAAGCGGCATTGTCATGGGCTGTCGCGGATATGTCTCCTCCTTGAAGTACCTGATTCAGTGCTTCTTGTCGTCGAATGCGGTCAAGGGCCGATGCTTGTTCTCGTCCAACCCATTCGACGAGGGCTCTGACACGTTTGTTCATGTCCCCAACGCTCATTCGCTTGCTTGGCCACTTTACTTTGACGCCCCGTTCCATAGTGAGTTCAACACTTTCGCCCTTGCCGCTAATCGTCTGGCCTGTGCTGCTACTCCGGACCTCGAGCGGGGGTGGGATGTGGGATGGCAATATGGGTTCGAGGTGCGCCAAATAATCTGGCAAGTTCCACGATGTGAAGAGCGATTGCTGCGCTGCGGAATGTATGCTACGATAGTTGCGACCCGTTTCTGCATTTGTAGAGGGGGTGGCATTGCCGGGTGTCCCTTGGCCTCGTCTGGATCCAACATCTTGATTTGTACCCCCATGACTCGAGGGCTGTGCGCTCTTCTGGCCACTCTTGGTTCTTGATTGAGTCGGCCTCTTTGCGGTGCCTGTACCAAGCCATTGAGTATCGAGTAATTGGTAATTCCAACAGAAACGTTCAACGTACCCTCATCCCCGTCAACGCTGGCATTCTCGATTGTAAGAGGAGGAGGAGCCTTCTTGGCACCGCCGCGTTTGTTGGGACGAGATGTGGATTTGGGTGGTGGCATCGACTTGGCTTGCTCCGGAGGTTCTTCCTGAGTAGCTGCCGATGGAGGCTGATCTGAGGCGGTGGAAGCTGATCGCGTGCGTTTCTTGGAGGAGCTATTGAGGGGATGAGAATCGGCTCAACATATACTCAACATGAATGGAATATGCTCTCACGTTTCATCGTCCACTCTCTTCCGCTTCTTCTTATTAGAGGTGGTGTCATTGTCTTCTTCCATAGCCCGTTGCTCTGGTCGTAGGTCGGTTGATATTGCGCCGGTAATATCGTGAGCAGCAGCTTCAGCAGCAGTTGCTTCCAAAACCTCTTTCAGACTTTCGTCAAAGGCAGCATCGCGGCTGTTCATTGTGTTCCTCCGCTTTGATGGCTGTCTCAATGATGAGGGGGAATGGGACCGCGAAACGCGGGGATTCGCAGCATTGTGGGAATTGGCGGTAGTGGACGTTTGTCGAGGCCTTCTTGAACGACGTTTGCTGGAGTTGGTGTGAGACGTAACTCTTGAAACCGTATCAGCTAACCCACCTCAGCCTGTCCTTATGTCTGTCTGGGTCGCATTCCTCACAATAATAATCGTCGTCAGGCAATTGGTCCTCTGACTCAAAGCCCATGCAAAGTCCATGTTGCCAAACTTTGCAGCCTTCGCATTGCACCATGAATTCGCCTGCATCAGGATCATCCTCACCTATCGAGTGTTGTTAGTCAGTGGAGGAAGGGTGAGGTCAAACTTTCACATACCAGTGCTCCCGCACACACAACGCGTCACTCCCTGCTCTTCCTCGTCCTCCTGTTCAGGTTCCTGTGGTTGGCTGTCTTCCTCACTTGGTGATTGTGGCGAAGGTTCAACCGTCTGTTGTTTCTCCTTACTGCCATTTTTCCGTTTCGACCTCCCAGAAGCATTAGAGTTGGAGCTTATGGAGCCACTCTTATGCTCTTCGCTGTTATCATCTAGCTCTTCGAGCTTCGGCCGTTTTATCCTGCTACTACTATGATTGGAGGAAAGAGGCGGGCGAGACGCAAGGGCTTCTTTCTCCTTCTGCTTGGATGGTGGTATTTCTGTCTCTGGAGATTTAGATACGCTTTTTGAAACGGAAGGCGCAGAACGACGACCAGAGCGACGAGTTTCGCGGTGAGAAAGAGGTGGACCCATGGAAGAAAACGAAATGTCAATGACCGGCGTATGGCTCGATCACCAATGGACGCATGCGACAGAGTGTGACACGCCATCACAGATCACGTGTAAGTCGTCACGGCACGCGGCGTCTAAAGGGAGTAAATTTAGAATGACCGGTGCCAGGCTTTTTGTGAAATTAAAGAAACATGTCTCCTTCAGCAACCATTGAATACTCTTCCCATGCTCCTGAGCCACTCTATCCTCGCCTGGATAAACACAATCTGCTCTCAGAAAATACCCCTGACTATCTTCGGTTGATCTTAACAGCGAAAGTTTATGAAATTCTTAAAGAAACCCCACTAGTTCTTGCTCAGAATCTTAGTGCAAAGCTAGGGAATGAGATCTGGTTGAAACGTGAAGATTTACAGGAGGTGTTTAGCTTTAAGATCAGAGGAGCGTACAACTACATGGCTAGTCTCACCGATGAAGAACGGTGGAAAGGAGTCATAACCTGCAGCGCCGGTGAGCAGGCTTCTTGATCATGCCATCGACCATCTTGCTTCTCTTCTCCTAATTTCTTCTTCTTCTAGGTAATCATGCACAGGGAGTTGCACTCTCTGGAGCTCGACTTGGGGTTCCATGCACTATCGTAATGCCGAAAGGTACACCCACCATCAAAGTTCGGAATGTTGAACGATTAGAAGCAAAGGTCATACTTCACGGCACAGATTTCGATGAAGCCAAGGCGGAATGTGCACGCCTTGCATCAACTCATGGCCTGGCATTTGTCCCGCCATATGATGACCCTCTCGTGATAGCAGGACAAGGCACAGTGGGGATGGAAATCCTTAAGCAGATTCCTCAGGCCGACAAATTGGATGGTATCTTCGCATCTGTTGGCGGTGGTGGTCTAGTTGCCGGAATATGCGAGTACGTCAAAAGGATAGGAAGCCCAGCCCTCAAGGTCTACGGAGTCGAGACTTACGATGGAGACGCGATGGCGCGTAGCTTGGAAAAGGCACCAGGGCCACTCTGCGAGAGGTTGGGCCTTTTAGCGATGGAACTGCGGTCAAAATCGTCGGGGAAGAACCATTCCGAATCTGCCAAAAGCTCTTGGATGGAATCACTAAAGTGGACAACGATGAAATATGTGCAGCCATCAAAGACGTCTTTGAAGGTACGCTTCCTCAGTCCTTGCACTATCGTCTCATTTATCCTTTTTAAGAAACTCGTTCCGTGACAGAACCCGCCGGCGCCTTGGCTCTCGCTGGTCTCAAACGGTATATCATGGATAACAGTTTAATCGGTGCCCAAAAACGATTCGTAGCGGTCATCAGTGGCGCAAACATGAACTTTGATCGTCTGCGATTTGTGGCAGAACGTGCCGAACTTGGAGAAGGAAGAGAAGCACTTTGAGTGTCGATATACCAGAGAAACCTGGAAGGTTCGTTTCTGAAATTTTGCAATGAACAGACACTGACTTGTCTGCACTAGTTTCATCGCCCTGCACTCTGTGATCCATCCGCGTGCAGTTACGGAGTTCATTTACCGGTATAATGTGTCTGGTGACCGGGCACATGTCATGCTCTCATTCAAAACAGATTCTGCCTCTCGTTCAACGGAGGTAAAAGAAGTTCTTGCCGCCTTGGCCGCGAATGATATGAAGGGCGTTGACATCAGTGACGACGAACTAGCGAAGAGTCATGGTAGATACATGATTGGCGGTTGTCAGACCGTGCCTAACGAGCGCATCTTCCGCTTCGGTCTGTATCCACACATCACAACGCTTTGTGGGCAACAACTGACAGGTCTTCTCGGTTTCAGAATTTCCAGAACGTCCTAATGCACTTAGGTCCTTCTTGCTAGGTCTTCATCAAGGCTGGAATATTTCCCTCTTTCATTACCGAAATCATGGCGCAGGTTTGCTCGATCTTACTGGGTATACCTATCACACCTCACGGCTCTACCCCAGATCTTGGCAAGGTCTTAGCGGGTATTCAAGTCTCCCCAGCAGATTACGATGCCTTCGATATCTTCCTCAATAAACTCAACTTCACCTACACGGAAGAAACGGATAATCCTGTATACAAAAGGTTCTTGCAAGGATAAACATGTCAATCAGTTAATATTGCAGTTGTACAGTACTATAGACCGACCCAAGGAAAAGCTAATGTTACACGTGGACATGACCTATCGTTACATCATAATATCGTATGACGGTCGTTAAATGAAAGAAAAATTATTTACAACATCAAGAGGTGAACTGAAAGGTGAAGTTAAATCTCGACGGACTTCCTTCCGCTATGCCAGAAGCGAGTAAGCGAATTCCTGAGAGCGTTGCTGTAACGACGTGTTCTGCCTGTGACCATTTTGGCTGGGATGGCCTGTGGTGGTGAGCCGACTAGAGTCGGTGAAGGAGAAGCTGGTAGGAAGTATGGAGGGGATGACATGGCCTCAATTGCCTTGATCGCAAACGCAGTGCTGAGACCTCGGTTGCCTATCCTTATGCCTGATGAGCCATATTTGAAGAACCAGCCGATCTCCCAGCCACCATCGACGCATTGGAGAGTGAGAAGAGTCCGCAAGTCAGTCTCATCCCTGATGCCAACCACATCACAAGCGAGAATCCGCATTGCCAGTGCCATGGAATCGCCTTCGGCGCCGATGCGCTCCTGCACTCGTTCTCGTAGTAGAGGCTTCAATGCAGCATGTAGATCCTGGTTGCCGGTCCTGCTGAGAAGGCGGCTCACGAAGTACAAAAACACTCGGGGGTTTCGTAGTACCTCGTACCAGAGAGATAGGCACGATTTCGAAGGACCTCATGAACCCAGTCATATGTCTGACGAAGCTCAGACTCCCTTCCGTTGGCGTAGAAGAGTGAAAGGGCGTTCGCGCAGACGACTGGATCGAATCTTGGTCGGCTGTGGTCGAAATATGTCTAAGAAGTCCCATTAAATCCAGCTCACACGACAGGCAAGCAGAAACCATACCTGGATAATACCGTCAGAGTCGATGTATTCAAGCATTTCATCCATAACTGATGTTATAACTGCCTTGTCTCGGGGAAGTACCGTCAAGGCCAGTGAAGTCGTGTCGACGTCGAAGGGGAACTCTTCTGTAGTCAGCTTTCCCTTTCCTAGAGCCAGGATGGTTATGACGGGTTCTGCCTCGTGGAGAGGCGACAACTCACCTTGGAAGAAGTTCCATGTTCTCGGGTGTCGGACAAGCTTTACCAGCGACCTAATCATCACCTATGTTCAGCCACATACACAAGTGAGCCAATGCGAAGCACTTACTCGTCATTCGTGGCCTCGAGTATCAGAAGCTGAGAGAAGTTCTCCTCCAGGACGATGGCAGGACATTTACTGGTAGCTTCTGTAAGAGAGTCATGACGGCCCGCATGACGGCGTAGGTAGTCTTGGGCACGAGTAATCGGATTCCCAAGAAGGTTCCGCAGTGACCGCTCAACGGTGTCGAAGTTGTCGTAAACAATGCCGTGAAGGCCCAGCGACCGAGCCGACAGTACATTTTCCAACTTGTCGTCAACAAAAATGGTGCGAAGAGGGTCCACGTTTGCTGCTGCCAGGACGTGTCTGTAGAACCCAAGGTTTGGCTTTCGTTCACCGATGACACCTGAAGGAAAGACGTCGTCGAAAATTGACCAATCCGCCGGCTTGCCACGTAGTATCCTATAATCGGGCAAGGAAATGTTGGACATGGCGTAGACGCAGAGTTGGTCACCGTGCTGGGACCGTAAGTCGTGAATTAGTCGTATAAGGCGATCGTCAGCTTCTAGAGAGTCCCGAGCTTGTTGGAAGGCCCTCCGGACCTCTTCGGGATCGATAGAGTGCTCTGCACCCACGCGAGCATAGCAGTCATCCTCTGATAGCCTGCCTCTCTCGTAGTCGAACCAGGTAGGAGAGGAGAGGATAGAACGAAGCAACTGGGAGGAGATGCTGGTCGTGGTTTCCGCTGACCATGTAAAGAGGACATCTCCAAGGTCGAAGATGATCGCAGAGTACTGGGGAGCCATGGCCGAACGGGAACCAGGAAGGATGGACTCTTAATGTCGATCTCAACGTCGTATTTATGCGCCATATCTAAAAAATAACCGAATCGAACTGGTATCAGGTGCCTGGGCTGAAGAGAAGGGTTTAATCTTCTTGCGCCTACAAGAGTAACGCCTTGAGGCAAACGAACAGGGTCTTGTCGGAAAAGCTGTCACAGGTAAAAAACAAGTCAATTCTGTTTAGCAGGCCTCGTGGCGAAGAATGATGTACGCGTTGTCTCTTGTCCGCCGCGATTTAGCGGAAGAAGCTCACCTGGTCAAGGGTAAGGGTCTCCACAGGGACTTGGGATTATGATCTTGATAGATTGAACCCATATGTTGTGAGCCGAGCCGTTAGGCCTTGGTGAACCTAGACATGCAGCAAGATAGGCGGTTACACGCGAACTTGATCAAGTCAATAGCAAACCGGGGAACAGGCTCAATGGGACAAGGAATACGCCCATTGCGTTGTTTACGCATCACGACAGCCACCTACATCTTTAGGTCCAAACGAGTTACAAGCATGCCCAACATGGTATAGGTGAGTTTAATAACGCTGGGGATATTGTCGGGGCGGCGCTTACTCATACTTTGCTCTGTGTACGGCCAAGTCCGGCGACTATATTGAATTGGCATTCTACTCTACGACTCTCCGTCTATGTGCTGAACAACGTATCTCGAAGTGCTCCATTCGGAAGTATTTGACGCGATATCCACTGCGGAAGCGCTTGGTGCGGGCGAACGGTATAAGCTAGAACTGAGGCGGCGAGTGGATCGGTAAGCTGTAATGCTGGACTGGAATGTAACACCACTTGCCACAACTGCGTACGGTTTAATGATGGCTTGACGGGTGCTGTTTGCTCAGGTAAACATTATCCGCGACGACATATGCGGTGAATGCCACCACTGCAATTCCAAAGCCAGGGAATATGTTACGGAACATGGCGCGGTTGGAAAAGACCGGGTGTTTCCTCCAAGATTCCCTTTTTGCCCAGGGATCTCGGAATAGAGGAAGATGCGACATTCTTCAAACGTTATCTATTTAGAAATCTGAATGTGGCGAGCATAAGTAAATGGCTAGCACCTTTTCGTTGTCGTCGAGCAGGACTTTGACAAATTGCGAAACTCGGGTTTGGGAAAAGGCAAGTGCATCAATTCTGGTCAAGGGCACGTGATGTTTAGGGCAGGCCATGGGAACTTGAAACAATTTCGGTGATTGTGAGTCCCCTGTCACTTGTGCTCAACTTCTCCCCCAACGACGACGAGTCAGCGTCGACCGTACACACCACTCTGACGAAAAACACGCAATCCCGCTTTTTTAAACGAATCTGAGGGCATGGCAAGCAACTCGGAATACTCCATGGATGAAGACCATTCGCCTGCTGCGGGATCAGCTCCCAACGGCCACAGCAAGCTTTCTGGAGGACCACAGCAAAATGGTCGCCTCAAGCACGAATCTGATATAAGTTCGAGCGAAGATGAGGACATGCCTTTGGTACGCCTCGACTCTCACCATAAACGCGTATCACGTTACTCACTTTCTTCCGCCACCTCATCGCGCAGTCACAGGCAACGCGTCGCTCAGAGACCACTACTCCTCGTGCTGGAGGCTCGAAGCGGAGGAATACACCCGAGTACGGATCTTCGAGCGACGAGGATATTCCTCTCGCGTCTTCTTCCCCCGTTAAATCATCTGCGACCCGCTCCAAACCCACCAAACCACGCGCCCCTGCCGCTTCAAAAGCCAACAGGGCCTCTTCGGCTAAAACTGGCAAGGGCAAAGTCAAAGATGAACTCGACTCTAATCCCGCCAAGGCAGCCCGCAAAACCAAGCAACCAGTGAAGAAGAAGGTGAAGGCGGAAAGCGAGGATGTTGAGATGAGTTCACTCTCCGAGGATGATGCACCACTTGCTTCGAAGCCAAAGCCGAAAACCTCTCGCAAACGCAAAGCTCAAGCTTTGAGTGAGGACGAAGCCGCCGAATCCTCTGCCGATGAAAAGCCTGTCAAGGCCGGTAAACGTCAGTCAAAGAAGGTCAAGAAGGAAGAAGAGGTCGAGGTGAAAGACGTCAAGCCGACGAAGAAGGGCGCGAAATCCACAAAGACGGGGATGCGAACGGTAAATCTGCTGCTAAGAAGAAGGAGAAGGAGGAGCAGGAGCAGGAAGAAGTCTATCGCTGGTGGGAGGCACAGGCGAATGGTGACGGTACTGAGAAGTGGCAGACTCTCGAACACAACGGCGTGTTCTTCCCTCCTCCGTATGAGCCACTCCCCAAGCGCGTCAAGATGAAGTACAATGGTCAGTGATACCACCCGATGTCAAAACAAGAAGTTTTACTCATAGCAAGCAGGCAAGGAAGTTATTCTACCTCCAGCCTCAGAGGAGGTTGCTGGATTTTATGCTGCTATGTTGGAAACGGATCACGCCCAGGATACCACTTTCAATAAGAATTTCTTCGACGACTTCAAGAAAGTTCTAAAGGAGCACCCTCCCGTAAGGAATCTTCAGACGCTAAATATTTAAACTGATATCCTTACAGCTGAACGGTGTCAAATAACAACATTTACAAAATGCGACTTCCGCCCGATGTTTGAGTATTTTGAAGCCGAGAAGGCCAAGAAGAAGGCCATGACTGCTCAGGAAAAGAAAGATGCCAAGAAGGTCAAGGAAGAGCAAGAAAACAAATACATGTATTGTCTCCTAGATGGTCGCAAAGAGAAAGTTGGTAACTTCCGCGTTGAACCGCCAGGTCTGTTCAGAGGTCGTGGTGACCACCCAAAGAAAGGTGCCCTCAAGGTCAGCCGCCAAATCTTATGCAACTACCTATATATTCACGCCCTGCGTAGTTCCGTGTGCGGCCAGAGGATATCACTATCAACATAGGAGCAGACGCACCTACGCCTATTCCCAACGTTCCTGGAACTTGGAAGCACGTCCAGCACGATAAAACAGTTACATGGCTTGCCAACTGGACAGAGAACGTGAATGGCAACCATAAATATGTCTTCTTAGCCGCGGGCAGTTCCTTGAAGGGACAAAGTGACATGATGAAGTTCGAAAAGGCTCGTGAACTTAAGGTTTGTCTTCCACCCGCTAAGAGCGAACCGATTTCTAATGTGAGCCTTTCAGAAACACGTCGATCGCATCCGGAAGAATTACCAGACCGATCTCAAGTCGAAAGTCATGGCTGATCGTCAGCGTGCCACTACTATGTACTTCATCGACAAATTAGCCCTTCGAGCTGGTAACGAGAAGGGTGAAGACGAAGCCGACACCGTCGGCTGTTGTTCATTGCGTTGTGAACACGTCACTCTGGAAGCTCCAGATTCTATCGTTTTTGACTTTTTGGGCAAGGATTCCATCCGCTACTACAACAAGGTTCAAGTTGATGCTCAGGTCTTCAAGAACGTCCGTATATTCAAGGAGAATAAAAATGACGATGACAATCTCTTCGATCGTGTCACCGTGCGTCATTCGTTGATCAACACCATAAATAACAGCTGAAAATAATTCCGAACAGACGACTTCCTTGAACAAGCACCTCACCTCTGAGATGAAGGGCTTGACAGCCAAGGTATTCCGTACCTTCAACGCTTCCATCACCTTCCAACGCCTACTGGACGAGGAAAACCTGGAAGAAGCTACTCTCCAAGAGAAGCTCAATGCTTACAACAAAGCTAATCGATGGGTTGCCATTCTGTGTAACCATCAACGGGCTGCCCCAAAGACCCACGAGCAGTCTATGGAGAAAATGCGGAATCGAGTGAGTCATTCCCCAATTTTCCTTGCCCTCAGTGACTGAATGCCAGTAGCACCGGGCTCTGAAATATGAACGGATGAAACTGCGCCATGCCCTCTTCGCCACTGAGCCGAAGTTCAAGAAAAACAAAAAATACGTTGACGACGAATCAGATTTGGATGAAGATTGGATTGCAGAGCATGAGGAAGAGCTGCAGGCAAAAGAGATTCAGAAGGCAGAGAAGAAGTTCGCGAAGGACAACGAGAAACTAGCGGAAGAGGGCAAGCAAGCTCAAGATGACTCTGTTCTGAAGCAGAAGATTAAGGCGATCAAGGAGGACTTCAAACAGCTTGCCAAGGAGCGTGGGACGAAGAAGGCAGCTCTGAAGAGGGAACGCCCTGTTGAGAAGCTTGAGGAAGCTATCGACAAGTTGACCGATAAAATCAAGGCTTTCAAGCTGCAGATGGATGACAGAGAGGAAGGCAAGGAAGTTGCTCTTAGCACGAGGTTTGTTGTCAATCAGACTCTGTTTGACCTCCTCTAACAACCGCTTTTCGTACAGTAAAATCAACTATTTGGATCCTCGGTAGGTCTACCTTTCGCTTTTTCGTGATACAAGCTGACAATGTTTCCAGTATCACTGCCGCCTGGTGCAAGACTCACGATGTTCCTGTCGAGAAGCTCTTCTCAAAAACGTTGCTCACTAAGTGTACGTTGCTCTGCCGATTCGTAAACAATAAGCTAACTGTTTTCACAGTCCCTTGGGCTATGGAGGTTGAGAGTGATTGGAAGTTCTAGATAAATACATGCATGGACTTCTTTCCATCATAGACTTTACACCAATATCTATTTACCCTCCTGTCATATATGTAGTTTTCTGTACTGACCATCCACTGAGAATATACATAGTCCATGTGGTGCAAGCTGGCTGCTGTGCACCTGAAAAGGGAATATCCGCAAGCGTAACGTAAGAACATCATCGTGACGCGACACTCGAAGTGTTGTTGCTGGCGCACCACCATCTTACTGGCTCTTGTTGGGATGAGCAGACTCGCAGATCCACGGTCCTCAGTGGCCTCGAAGACGGCCTTCGACGCATTATACGTGGAGGACGCTGGAGAGGAAAGCGAAGAGGAAGAAGTCCAACAGCCTACGCAGCAAGAGTGAGTAACCTCGTGATTCTGGCGCCCGAAGGACCTTGCTCAAAGTGCAATAGGGAAACACATGACGAGATCAAACCTTCAAAATCTGCAATAAAACGAGCTCAGAAGCAAGCTCGTACGGAACGCAGGCAGCAACAGAAGGCGCTCGCAAAAGCTCAGCGGAATAAAGAAGCAGACGACAGTTTTGGCGGGTCGACGGACCAGTCAGAGGACACAGGCTCTGTGAATCATCATAGTTCTGACGACGACGAAGATTCTCCTTCACAACCTGAGGAACAACCAGCTGCAGCTTCCGTAAATGACATGCCTTCGGCACCTCCTAAGGAGGCAGCCATTTCCAATGGTGCCAGCTTCCAGCCCATTGCTCCTACGCCTAAAGAAAATACCAATGGCTCTCACGTACAGACCTTCGCTTCAGAGAAACCTGTTGGGCCCTCTGCGTCGGAACCTCAGTCGCTTCAGGTGGAACAGAAGCCCGAAAGTGTTGCTGAGAGCGCAGAAAAGGCAAAGAAGAGGCAGAGCTTCATTACGCGCACTCTTTGGACGTTCATCATGATTGGAGGCTTCATCGGTATGTTTGATCCAGCCCTTACGCCTACTCATTACTCACGCGTCAATCAGGCCTGTTGCTCCTCGGTCATGCTTACATGGTTCTCCTAGTTTTGCTGTGCCAGACCCTTGTGTACAGGGAGGTCACAGCATTGTTCTCCCTCAAGTCGCAGCAGGTCAAGAATGAGGATGCAGAACTTGGCCATGGTAAAGACCCATGGAGCAAAACCTTGAATTGGTACTTCTTCGCAGTGACAAACTACTTCCTATACGGAGAGAGTATCATCTACTACTTCAAGGTAGATGTCAAGCAATCTTTAAGAGGATTATATCTGATGCATACATCTCTCTAGCACGTCGTGTTCGTCGACGCCCAGCTTCTACCCTTCGTCACGAACCACCGCATGATCAGCTTCGTCTTATACACCATCGGCTTTGTCGGCTTCGTCATGTCTTTGCAGAAGGCTTATTTGAAGCAACAATTCGGCTTATTTTGCTGGGTTCACATGAGTTTGTTATTGATCGTGGTGTCCAGGTAATGATCCAACTATCTTGCTGTGGGCGCCTAAGCTGATCGCCGTGTGCAGCCACTTCATCGTCAACAATATACTGGAAGGGCTTATCTGGTTCTGGGTGCCTGCTTCCCTGGTCATCTGTAACGACGTCTTCGCCTATCTTTGGGGAATCACTGTGGGCCGTACCCCATTGATTAAACTTTCTCCCAAGAAAACCGTGGAAGGATTTGTGGGCGCGTTCTTTAGCACTATCATTTTTGGGCTCGTATGGGGCACATTTTTCATGCGTTTCAAGTACATGACTTGCCCCGTCCACGAGCTAGGAGTTAGCGCTTGGGATACGATGCAGTGCCGACCGAACCCTGCCTTTGTCTGGCGAGATCTCGCGATCTGGAAACCCTTAGCTGTCTTCATATCAAAAATAGTGAGTACCATCTCTATCGGAAGTTGGGGTAAACTATGAGCTAACGTCCCTTGTCCAGGCCGGACGGTCAATCACGACACTTTCCTATACCCCATATCACTATCACTTACTCTTTTTATCTACTTTCGCGTCCCTCGTTGCTCCGTTTGGCGGTTTTTTCGCTTCTGGCTTCAAACGTGCTTTCAATATCAAAGATTTCGGCCATAGTATTCCAGGACATGGCGGAATGACGGACCGAATGGATTGCCAGTATGTCATTCCATGTTATCGCGCCCCCCAAAAAACTAATACCCATACCCACTAGATTCCTCATGGGCGTTTTCACCTATGTTTATTACAGCAGCCTCATTCGTGAACATCACGTCACTGTGGGCGGCGTCTTGCAGACCATCGTTTCCGGTTTAACACTCGAAGAACAACTTGAACTTCTTTCGGACCTCAAAAGGTACCTTGTCAACCAAGGCATCCAAAATCCCTGATGATCGTAGTACAGAGATAGTACTAGTATGACTCACTTAATTACATGATGTTCGTATGCCTAGTTGAAATAGCATCAGGATTAACCTGCCGACCTCAAACGACCGTCCATTTAGCTAACCCAGCGAAAGACATGCCTTTCCGGCCGAAGGCTTGCCTCAACGCATAAACCCCTATCCCCCACGCGTCGTTATCCCCCACCGTCCGTACAAATTGGAGTGACACTTCGTGGACGCCTTGAGGTATAAAGGAATTGACGCCCCATCCACCGTACCCGTCTAACTCCAGGGGGACACGTTCATTACCGAACGATAGAATATAAACAAAATTTTCACTCTCTGCGGTCGACATGTGTTCGCATCTCTTGGAGATGTGGAAGTAAACCATTTGCCCGCCTTCGATCTCCCTGACCGCAGGTTGAATTGAGGCTGGTAGCAGGTGCTCTTCATAGAAACTTGTATAAATGATAGGACCCGCCGGCTCCATGATATAGTCGTGCCAGGAAACGGGTCCTCCGTCCTCCTCAGGGATGAGTTGGTAGGTTGGATCTTCCGGGAAATGAGCCTTGGTGAACTGGGTCGACGTACAGTTGAACCAGATGGGATTAAACCGGGGACGGTAAGATGATCCCTCCACTGCGCCAGAACCCCAGCACGCGTCGATCAACCGCCATTCACCGTCCATATAAACACAGTTCCATGCGTGGTTCATGCTGTATGCAGGGACGGGCTGGTCAGGTCGCGTGGCTTCATATCCAATGCCTTTTCCGTGTCCAGTGACCTTGACGGCGTGAAGACCTGCCTTTTCTGAAAGGAACAGGAATAAACCGGCATAGCCATCGCAGACGGCAAGTCCAGACGAAAGAGTAGATTCGGCGGTGGCTGGCCTTAGATTTCCAGAGAAAAATGACTCTGTATCATAGGAAATGTTATGATGAAGCCAAGTGAATATTGCGCGAGCCTTCTCAGTTTCACTGGCAAAGGGCTCCGTTAGATTAACGGCCAGGGTGCCAAGATCGGTCACTGTGTGGCGGGGAAAGCATGCAGCGTGTTGATCCACATGAGTAAAATCAGAGCATTCAAGGCATGAACCCTGTATTGGTGGCTGACAGTCATCTTCGAGAACCTCTTGTTCAGGTTCTGGCGGAGGGGTTGGAAGGCGCGATGGCAAAGGTGGCAAACGGCGGGATGGCGGCTCTGTGGCTTCAGGTTCAAGAACACGGGGCCTCGTCGATTTTATCGGAGGTGGTGGAGGAGGACGCGCCAACAATCTAGCGAGCTCACGAGGGCTGGGCCGAGACCATCGTGGTGGTATGGGTGGTGTAGGTTGTGTGTCCCGCCTGATGGGGTACGATGGCGCGTAATCTTGTGCGCTATCAGTCGCAGAGGGGACAACAGGTATAGAACGACGGGGGGGAAGCCTTGGTGGCATCTTGGGTGTTCGAAGAAAAGAAAATGGTAACAATGGAAACCCAGGGTGAGATTGAAACGCTCGTCCATCATTCACGGAATTTGAGTCATGATGTATTTTATTTCTGTGTCAATGCATAAGAAGGGATTGTGCAATACAACATGAACATATGTAAGGGACGAATGACAGCAAAGGGCATGAGAAGTAAGGATATTTATGACCGAGGCTTCTCCTGCAGCAGATCCGTTAAGATTCGATAGGCGAAGCTAATGATGATAAGGACGAACCTTCTTTTCTTTCCACAGAGCAAGGAGACCGACACCAGAAACCTTGACAATCTTGAATCGCACTCCTGGAATATCACCCTTGGCCTTACCACGGCGACCGAAACCGGAGATGAGAACCTCGTCGTTCTCGTCGACAAAGTTGAGGCAACCGTCGTTCTGGGGAAGCACCTGTTTAGCAATACGGGTTTTCAAAGAAATAGCACTACTCACGGGGACGAAAGCGGTGACCTTCTTGCCGTTTTTGATCAGTTGTACACGGACACACTTGCGGATAGCAGAGTTGGGTTGCTTGGCCTCAACGCCAACTTTCTCCAGCACGATTCCCTTAGCGTGCGATGAACCTCCAGTAGGGGAAGTCTTGTAGATGTTGCCGAGGGCACGCTTTTTATAGGATTTATCGGCCTAAGTATGGGAGAGGAATGATTAGTCTATGGGTTTGCGTTGATGCGTGAAAGACGAACCCATCGGTTGTCCCTTCGGTCGTTGCGAAGCTTGCGGGCGGCTTGAAGTCCACGGGGTTTGTTTGCTATGAGAAGTTTGCAATCAGCATACGAGTTTTCGGGAGGGCGATGGTGTCAACAACGTACAGCCCATTCTTGCGGTCGATTCTGTTTGGCAACGCCTAACTCAGAAGCCCCACTTGTGCCATCCGGCGGGCGCCGAACCTTATTTTTAAAACTTGCACAGTCTTGATTGCCGATTCAATCTCCGACAATCACCATATTGCGCCACTATCTTTCGTTGTTCGTAGTATCCAAGTCAGTACAAGTCAGTCTGCGGTTATTTGAGCATTTCAAATAATCCGAACGGGGCGAGGTTATTATACGTTCATGTACCTTACCACCCACATGCTAAGGGCGTATACAAACGTGGCTACTGGTACACTGGCCTACTAAAATTAAGACAACGATCTAGGTCCCCCGGTCATCAGGGCCAATTCCGACATGCACGCAAATTGAAGAGCATCGACTATGAATACTGTTAATCCCGCAGGTCGAAGGCCATTACTCGTTCAGCCCTCAGTTAGGCTTCCTCATGACTGATAAGGGAGGTTCCTTTACTCAGTACTGCAATCGCTGGAGATATCAGGTTTAGAGGTGGCGCCATTCCAAAGGCTGTCACTGCCTACCGTACCTACGATGATCCCAAAAACCCATGCATAGCGGTTCGTTATAGGAGTAAGCTTGACGTTCAGATTTGCTTTTGAATCAATCCTATTTGGATCTTCCTGAATAGATTTGTAGGACAACCGTGACTTCACATGATTGGCGGTGGAATTGCATTTACTTACCCCGTGGTATGGAGTGCAACATACACATGAATCCGTCTAAAGGCTAGTTGCTGGACCCGGCAAAGTTCTTCATCATAATGTTTGCGCTTTTCAGCAACGGAGAGGCCAAAAGATCAATAGCAAATGTTTTATTGATTCTGCTGTACAACACTCTTCGCCTCTAAGCAACACCGTATGTTCCTCCCATCTCCCGACGTCCCGCACAGCCGTTGAGTGCGTCTGGACATAGCCATCGACGTACAATGGGCCATATTTCCTTGATATTTCCCCGCAGTCTTATATGAAGACAACATGCATGCCAGCAATTTGATGATTCTGATGTGCCACAGTTGACATAGGCTGATCCCCCCAGACGAGCCCAATACGACCTACCT
Source organism: Clitopilus passeckerianus (assembly GCA_944990035.1). Lineage (NCBI taxonomy): Eukaryota > Fungi > Basidiomycota > Agaricomycetes > Agaricales > Entolomataceae > Clitopilus > Clitopilus passeckerianus. The sequence continues at coordinate 756,149 of CALYLX010000136.1, forward strand.
ACCAAACGGCTGGGAATAACCAGAGTTCACTTGGTTATTGGGTTAGCTATGGGTGGCCAATAGGTACGCATCGTATAGGCGCTCGTCAGGCACAAGGACCGATGCAGATTTATTCAGGCGTAGGATTGGGCGGCGACGCACCCTGACTTCCTTGAAAAAGTAAGTCTATTCCTCTTTTGACAGAGACATTGAAAGCTGACCATCATTTCAAGTTTCGTCGTCATTTGTGAATCCGCTCGCACCAGTGCCCATAATAAATGGTTTGTGACTTGGTGACTTCTTTCAATCAGCTCCTCATTCAAGGTTAGCTTCTTTGAAGGGGACCAAAGCAGCCTTATTAGCGTCAAAAGACTTTCACGGTGGACGCTACACAAGCCAACCTGGTCATGGTCTCCGTGCCTCTGGTCGAGCTTATAGCGCCTCCGCATATAGCCAAGCGGTAAGGTTACCTCTGATAACCTTAGAGGATAAAGACAGACTCATATAGTCCAGCACTTCCGCCAAGAGTTGTTTAAGAATTCTGGATTTGTGAGTCTCCATAGCTTGTGACAGATTTACATTTGCTAAGCGTGCTGTGTAGTCCTAATCTGGAGGCATTCATTCAAAGGGCCCGGGAACAATACTTCCTTGGGTGGGACGCCAACGACATTCTTGTGCTCATGGATACGTGGAAAAACGGCGATGTTTCGATGGTGATGGATAACGGCGACCTCGAAAGGTGTTTCGCGAATATCAAGCCCCGAAGGTTAATCCTGCCCTGCAATACTGACCTTTACTTCCCGGTCAGTAAAATATATTCTGTCAACAGCCCATCCTGTTAAGTCTTTCTTTATTTGGCCAGAAGATAACGAACTCGAGGTCGCCAGTTTCGAAGAGAGAAGCAGATTGGTGATCATTGATTCAGTCTGGGGCCATATGGGTGAGGAACCTGGACCAGGTCTGAAAATCACCAATATTCATACTGAGTTCTGACAGCTGGTGGCGGAGCGAATCCAGAGGATAATCTTTTCATCAAGTCCCAGGTATAAAAGCTTTTAGTGGGATACTGCCATAATGGACTGCTCTTAGGACCTTGGTATTGGTAGTTCAAGAAATAGCAATGTCACTTACGTAACAAAACTGAATTCTGCCCATGTTGACGGCGATCCATAGACGCGTTGTCCAGCACGTTCGCGTGTCCTTTGCATCGTCCTCGACATATTACAGCTCTATTCGATGCAGGCGAACGTTCTCGAACTCGAGTTTGCTAGATGAACTCAACGAACGCGGTTTTATCCAGCAAACTACTCAGTGAGCCCTAGCAAATATGTGCTATAACTCAGTAGAGGCTGAATCCAGTACAGTCCCTCGGCACTCCGAGAATCCCTCGAGAATGCACAGCGCACTGTCTATTTGGGGGTTGATCCAACTGCGCAAGCTTTGCATATAGGCCATCTGTTGCCATTTATGTGCTTGCTGCATTTCCAAATACGAGGACACAGGATTATACCCATGGTGAGCATGACTCCATCTTGTTTGGTTGCTCTATTAACGAGTGTTCAGATAGGGGGAGCAACAGGAAGGATAGGCGACCCATCCGGCAGGAAGACTGAACGTGCGCCTGCTGTCACCCGACAGGTAGAACAGAATATTGTCAGCTTGACTGGGAGCATTCAGCGATTCTTCGAGAAGGCACTTGGTTACGCTACCAAGCGTCTTGGGACTTCGAACGACTTCCTCCAACAACCTGCCATTCTGAGTAACTTGGAATGGCATAAAGACTTAACCATGCTCGATTTCTTGCAATACGTCGGCATCCACGCCCGGGTGAATACTATGCTGAATAGAGAAAGGTACAAACATTCTCTTGTTTCTAGTGGCAGGATCTCAATGTGTTCCTTTCTATCAGTGTCAAAGCTCGTCTGGAATCTCAGCAGGGCTTATCTTTCACCGAATTCAGTTATCAACTCCTGCAAGCATACGACTTCTACCACCTTAATAAACACCACCAATGTAGCATCCAGATTGGTGGTTCTGATCAATGGGGAAATGTTTGGCCGGAATAGAGCTTATTGGCAAGATGAATGCGACTCAGAACGAGGCTCGACCAGAAGTGTTTGCTGTAACAACGCCTTTGCTTACAACGTCGACTGGGGAGAAGTTTGGCAAAAGCGCTGGAAATGCTGTTTGGCTTGACTCGAGTCTGACGCCTGTTTTCGACTTCTATCAGGTTGGTTTCCGTATATGTCTTGCAGCAAACTCGGACTCACAAAATCCGTCGAAAATCCAGTACTTCGTGAAAGTAGAAGATGCAGATGTTGAACGATACCTGAAGCTGTTCACCCTACTTCCGATGTCGGAAATAAAGGAAATTGTTAAGATTCATCAGGTAATTTATATGTCTTGAAGTTCAACTCTTTATTCACTCAGCCTCGCCAGCAAACTCCGGAGAAAAGATATGCGCAGCGCCGCTTGGCAGACGAAGTAACCGGCATGGTTCACACAGGTAAGCATCTTCACCTCCGACTTGACGTTTGCATAATGAAATTTGTTACTTGCAGCTGAGGAACTTGGGCATGCTCGCACTACTACTCGGCTACTTTTTGATTCAGATTATACAGGTTTAAAAGCACGCTCCGTCATGGACGCCCTTGCGAACGACCCTCGCCTTGTCTTGGTCGACAGAGAAGACGCGTTGAATACTACAGTCACCCGCCTTGCATCAAAACACAAACTCGCCGCCTCAGGATCAGCTGCCAAATCTCTTGTCCAAGGGCGTGGACTCTACGCAAACAACAACACTGTGCCTGACGTCCAGTTCAAGTTGTCAGAATCTGATCTCATTGACAACCGCATCGTCATTCTGAGAGCAGGGAAGGACAAGCATCTCATTTTAGCCGTGAAAGAGTGATGGGGCGGGGAATGCAAAAGTATTAGAGCCCAATAGATCTGCTATTTGTATAATTTACATGCAATATTACCACTAATCGACACGAATTGCTCCATATAACCTGCGCACGGCCCAGTAGGAGGCTATGAATCCTATCGTACCTGCAAACAAGGTTAGCCCTGGCTGGGTTCAGGAGAACATCAAACGGGTACTTGCCAGTAGTAACGAAGGCACAGAGAGTGAGGAGAGTCAGGTATCCCAGGTAGATGACAACTCCAGAGAAGGAATCCAGGGAGAGTCTAGTCCACCAATACAAGAGACCATACAAGAACAGCCAGAAAGCACTTCCTCCACCGATCAAGAATGATCGCCAATGCCATCTGTGTAGCGTGTCAGCCTCTGCAGGGGTCTGAGGGAAAGAACTTACCTGTATTCTTCTGCGCAGAGCAAGAAATATGTAAAGAGGATGCTCACTGTGGCTGTTGTCAGGCAGACTACGCCTGCGGTAAGCGCTAGGAAACCAAAGGCATAGTATGCACGAGAAGCGAAGAGACTGGAAAGAACGAAGTAGAGCTCGACGAAGGCAGCCCCTGATTGACGATCAGCAACAAACGAGGACATTTAACTTAGAGAACGCATACCGAATGGAAGGATGCCTCCTATCAATGCAGCGGGCTACATGGGCTTTATTTTCAGTAAAATCGTGGCAAAAGGAACGAAGTTCGCTGACCAAAGGCCTGAGATATTTGGGAACAGGTGGTATTTGTCGAGGAATCTGGTTCACTCGAACAGGATGGGAAACATTCTGAGGCAAGTTGTGTTAGCCAATGAATCACTCTTAGAACGACTTGCACATACACCATGCTTAGAGCCGAAGTAGGATCCAATAGCAGAGAGCGGGGCGGAGATACCGAACCACAGAAGAATGATCAGGAGCATGGTACCTACGACCGAGATTCAGCAACTGCTAGGGGGCTCAGTACCGTTTGGCCTACCGAATGGAACAGCGCCCGAAGACCCTGCAACCAATAGACAAAAGTTGAGGATGAAGAATATGGCAAAAACGAGACTAAACGGCAGGTAAGTTCCTTGCAGACAGCCTATACGAGGTAACCCTTACGTGGGTAGTGCAGTAGCTGTCACGAATGCATTCTTTCTCCTGTTCTGACCTCCTAACGAGGCATAAGCTCGGCTTGAGAAATATCCACCAATGCTATTGGGTGAAGGAATATTAGTACAAATAAAAAGAGGTAAACTGTCAATGCTCGCCTGCCAAAGAAAGACCAGCAAACTATCATAACGGTCGCTAGCGAACCACGGTTTGATGGTGATAGGAAACCCAATACTGCAAACACTGAGATGATGATAAACAGTCAGTAATTAGAATTCAGTGGAAAGTTATCCTCACCAAGCGTTACACCAACCATTACACTAAGTTGACTGCCGTTTCCAACCAGAACTGAGAGAACCATGGGGTTCTGAGGAGCACGGAAGACTTCTCCATGAACCAGCTTCCATCCCCAGTCTTCTTGGACATCCTCGCTCAAGTCGATGGCGTTGTACCTCGATATCTGTGGATGCAAAAGTGAGCTTTCGGTGAATAAGCTGTCATAACCCATCTTACATCGCGCTTCACGCTACGGAAGAGGATCATGGAGACCATGGTGGAAAGGAATATCGAAATGACGAGTGAGTTGATCAAACTGAACCAATGGATCCTTGGATCAAAAAGGTGGAGGTAATTATCCCAACGCGTTGTCTGTATGAATGATTAGTCGCATACTGGTGGCTTGGCGTTGGAGGCTAACCCATTTCATGCTGGATTCCTGACAAGATATTAGTCCGGCGTGAATATCCGGTATCGACCTGGAAACATACCTCCCATAGCACTCGGTAGGTGTATCGAACTGTCTGGTTTTTATTCTCATCCAAGAGAAGCGGTGTTTGTATGACTCTCGTATCACAGGTGGTGTCTTCGGATTGCAACCCGCCAAGACTAGTTTGAACGATAAGAATGAGAAAGCCTGGCCAGTAAAACAGTGACTGACCTGTATGGCCAAACGAGGACACCAACGATACGGTAAGTCGTAGGCGTTGGTTTGTGGTACCTGAATACGATATCATAGTGATTGTTGAGCTTCGGGACCCCCGAAGTGTTCGTAGTGAAGTCCAAAGCACCCAGGTTGAAGCCTTGGTCGAAGAACTCCTCCTGCGTCCTTCGATCCACTTTGAGCTCTGCAGCAGGCAGGCCGTCCACCAGGTAGTTGATTTCGTAGTCTTCCTGGATACGGTCGTTGATGAATTTAGCATCCTCGCCAGTCAATTCGCTCCTGCACAAGAACTCGCAGGTGCCGTTGCCTTCTAGTATTTTGAGCTGTAAACGGCTGTCAATATATGACGGTTCCGAGTTGTATATCGAGCATACGTTATAAGGAGAGTTGAACAGCCTGTCTCCAAAGAGAATAGCTCCAAGTCCTTCCGGTTGCTTCACTGGGCCACCTGGCGGGTGGCAAAACTTGAAGTTTGGGTGGTAGTAGTCATCTGGTAGAAGAAGGTTCATAAATGCCGAGAGTAATGCGTGCAGCACAGATTCGTACAGTTTATCATAGATTTCTTTAAAACTTGTCAACTTGACGAGTTTCCCAATGAATAAAGCTAGCTCACCAGCTTGGCCGCCTCGTTCGTTAACGTCGGCGTTAATGCATTGACTAGTATGGTGACATTTTCGCCCTCCTTGTAGTCGTGAGGTGCTGCTCCAGGAAGATAGAAGCCGTGTACAGATAGCGACGAAAGAACGACGCCTATAGCTACGCACAGTAGCCGCATGGTGAGAGTAGCAAGCAAAGATCTAATTGAGCAGACGCGTGAATTGGATTGGCACGTAGCCCGTTGATGGGCACGCTTCCGAGTTTGGCAGTCCTCCGTTTAGCTGCACACTACATCGTTGACCTCAGTGTCAAAGCTCGTTCGTAGTCGTGGCGTCAGTGAATCGTTTGAGCCGATTAGCAATGGAATTCGAAGTCATTGCACGATGCAAAACAACAAAGGCGAGAGTATCTCGCATGAAGTTGGCACGTATGTTATTTTCCTGGCGGCCCTCAGTTCACTGTTAAATATTCAAACAGATGGAACAACGATGCTGCCCACATTCATGCCCGTAGCAACTCAGGCGGCTATCAAAGGGCTTACTCCTGAGCAGGTGGAAGGTCTGGGAGTCACTCTCATCCTCAACAATACCTACCACCTTAACCTTCGGCCCGGCCTGGAGGTGCTGCGAAAAGCAGGAGGTGCACATAGATTCCAAAATTGGAATGGGAACCTTTTGACCGTAATTCAACCTGGAAGATTCAACTCTGGAAACTATGCTCACGAAGAATCTCAGGACAGTGGAGGCTTTCAGCTTGTATCCTTAAGCAAATTCACCAAGATCACAGAGGAGGGTGCCCTGTTTGCCAGCCCATTCACTGGAGAACCTACAATGCTCACAGTGAGTTCTACCCCTGACCCTTCTACTCTGGAACTAACTTGTATGCAGCCCGAGGAAAGTATCTCGATCCAGCACACAATTGGTGCCGATATAATAATGCAGCTCGATGATGTAGGCATGTTAAACCACATCGTCGCTCCTACCTTTTTCTTATACTTCTCAAGTCTCTAGCTTGACTACAGGACCACGCGTACGCGAAGCTATGGAACGATCTGTGAGGTGGTTAGATCGGTGTATAGACCACCACGAAGCCTCGGGGAAAGCGGACAAACAGAACCTTTTCGCCATCGTTCAAGGAGGGCTAGACCCTCAACTCAGGGATGAGTGCTTGACGGAGATGATCAAGAGGAAAGACAGAATACCAGGGTATGCCATTGGTGGCTTGAGTGGTGGCGAAGAAAAAGGTGAGTTTTTCTGTTATGATCCCAGCCTTCCGCCTGACCATGACTTTAGATGTCTTCTGGCGGATGTAAGAGCCTCGGCCTTGGATTTTGGTCACCACTTACACATATCTCAGAATAAAGCAATGCGCCGACCGGCTACCCAAAGATCGTAAGGCTCCACTTCACCATCTCTCATCCTAGCCCAGCTGACGTTTCTAAAGGCCCGAGATACTCGATGGGCATTGGTTTCGCTGAAGATCTTCTTGTCTGCGTTGCCCTTGGAGTGGATATGGTATGTAAAATATTGGATATAGCCTCAAATCCAAGCTAATTCCCGTCGGTAGGCAGATTGTGTATTCCCAACACGAACTGCTAGGTTTGGTGTTGCTTTGACCAACAATGGGCCTTTGAATCTCAGTACGTCTCCTTCGGATGCATAATGCATAATGTTTCTTACTGTCTATACAGGGCTAAGCAAACACGCGAAAGACCTTGGTCCCATAGATCCTGATTGTCCTTGTCCGACTTGTACACAAAAGGTGTCTCGGGCCATCCTGCACCACACCGTTACGCAGGAGACCGCGGCCGCTCATGGTAGGCACAGCAGTTCATACAGTATATACGCCCTCAAACAACGACTTTTCCTAGCTATCACACTTCACAATATTGTCTTCCAAGCCCAAGTTATGGGCAAGGCAAGAACGGCAATCATTGAAGGAACTTTCCCAGATTACCTCAAGAAGTTCTTCGCGAGGTATTTTGGGGAAGATGGGTATCCTGAGTGGTGTGTTAACGCCCTGCGCACCGTTGGGGTGGACTTGATGGAGAACGAGGGTGCAAAGGTAATACAAGGAGACGGTGCAAAGTGGGAGTACGCGGATTCATAACGGTTAATTATGAAGCAATGCAACAGAGCGTGTACATCGTCGATAACTTGCGAACTATCGTCGTCCTTTGCCCTTTCGGGGTGCACGAGCGTTCTTCGCCCGTCTATTCTCCATGAGCTTCCTATCCTTGCGTATTTGGTCCGTCGTCTTGAGCTCTGTCTTGACCCTCCCCATACTCTTGGCCCCATAGCGACTGCCGGGCCTGACTCCTGGTTTGCCTCCTTTCTTTGTTTCCCCTCCTTCTGATTCCCCAGTGTCCTTCTTATTCATCTGGCGCACCTTCCTCTCGTAACCCTTGTGGAATTTATCCAGTGGCTTGGGCGCGGTGGTGGTATTATGCCTAAACCTCTTGTTGTCGGATCTCCACTGAGAGCTCTGGTTCTCGGTCTCGCCCACTCTCGGCAAATGGGTCTTGGTTTTAGACTTCCATTCGTCGAATCTTCCGCTTCGATAAGTCGCTGGCAGTTTCGCTCCGCTTTCGGTTTTGACCATTTTGACATTATCTGCCCCCTCCCCGTCGCCCTTGATGAACTTTTTCTTCTTTTTGTCCCAGCGAAGGCCACGTTTTTGACGTGCAGCAAGGCCTTCGTCGCCTGTAAGGTCGAATGTGGCTTGCTGAGCTTGTTGGGCAAAGGTTGCACCATCCGTTAACGAGTATCTGCAACGAAATATAAGTTAAGCATCCCCGGTTCAGTAGCCAGGCCGTATTGCGTACCCTTTTTCAGTCGAAGCACCTTTCTCGTAGTGGGACATGTAAAATTCGGGGTCCCGTGCGCTATTTCCACCGAAAGCGGCCTAGAGAACCATCAACAATCCGTGGGAGGACTGTATGCATCTGCCCTTCACTTACCGAAATCTCGTCGACGTCGGCCATGGGAAGCTTGGAGGTACTAGCAACAGCAACTTCGTCATCCCCATGCTCTTCAACCAATGGCTGTTGGGCCCTCGGCCGCGCTTTCAGCATGGCCTTCCTACGTTGGTTCATTAAGGCCGCATTGGCTGAATTCCCCTTCGTCCCGAGTTCAAAAACTGTTTCGCTGGGGATGAACGATTTGACGGAGCGCATGAGAGCTTGTCTCGCTTCTTCCTCCGCTCGATCTTGAGTTTTTCCTTGCCTCGCATGAAAACGGGATGAGTTCCAGAGCCCGAACCAGCGAGAAGCCATTTGGGGTCCTTCATGATATCCTTGGCCCGCTTGTAACTGGGAGCACTAGCTTTCCCTTGCTTCGCTCGTACATGGAGTGACCCTTCTTCATGACGCCTCGTAAAGAGACCAGGGAGTGGTTTCTGTCCTCCAAAGACCTAATGTACTCCACGTCTTCGTCTAAAGTTGTGCGTTCGAATGTTCCTAATACAAGGGAATCGATATATGCTTGGTCGCTGGGTGCCTCTTGCTTGAGCGGTCGGCCCAAGAACAGCTGTAGGTCCAGAAGGTAGGGCAATTCTGCGTTGGTGATGAATGACCACGCCCATCCTTGCCTTCCAGCACGAGCTGTTCGGCCCACTCGATGGACGAAGACCCTTGAACCGTGAGGGAAGTCATAGTTGACGACATGTTCGAGGATAGGTATGTCGATGCCTCGAGCCGCAACATCTGTCACGACTAAGATGTTGGTAATGCCCTTGCGGAACTGGTCCATTTGGTGCGTTCGAGCCATCTGGTCGAGTGTGCCATATATGTGTGAAACTGCGTAGCCGGCCGTCGTAAGCAGATTCGATATGAACTCGACATGGTGTTTGGTGGCAACGAAGATTAGGGTCTGGTTCGGTGCGCTGTAAAGGCTTGGACGCTTTTCCTTGCCCTTTCCCTTTTTCTTCTCTTTTTCGCCAGTAGGTTCAGCGGTGGACTGGCTGCTACCAAAAGGCACCTTGATCACGTCCCGAAGAAGTGTCAAGAGACAGGCTTCCTTTTCTTCCTGGTGAATTGAGAAGAAAGCCATTTTGAGGTCGGAGCTGATTTTACTCTCGACATCCAGTCGGACCAACTGGGGCTCCTGTAAGCCTGCTTTGGCAAACTCGACCAAAGACTTGGGGAGAGTTGCAGAGAATAGAAGTGTTTGGCGAGAGGAGGGTAGTCGATGGATGATTTCTGTGAGGGCTGTCTCGAAACCCATTTCAAACAACCGGTCGGCTTCATCGAACACAATGTATTGGACCGAGCTGAGATCTAGGTTCATCTCAACAATGAGATGGAGCAAACGGCCTGGCGTTGCGATTATTCTGCGAGGAATGGTCAGATTCGGAATGCCAAGCGGTCCAGGGGATCACCCACACATCGGGATTGCTTGTAATCATTTCAAACTGCTCGTCCAGGCCCTCACCTCCTACGATGAGACCCCAACGAAGACTCTGTGTGTCAGAAATGGTGTCTGTGGCCTTGTCTCCAGCATGGTCGCCGCTCGAGTTCCACCCTTTGACGAGAGCTTTTCCAACTTTAAGCTGCTGCAAACCCAGCTCACGCGTTGGGGTAAGGATTAGGGCTCTTGCTCCAAAAGTTGTCGCATGTCTTCCTCCAAGCCTCTGGACCATAGGTACCATATAAGCCAGAGTTTTCCCTGAACCAGTGCGAGCCATTGCAACAAGATCACGGGGTGGGTTGGACAAGAGAATCGGTATTGACAGCCGTTGAATAGGTGTTGGGAGACGGAATCCCTGCATAGTTAGAGATCTCAGCAGAGAAGGGTGAAGACCTAGTTTCGTTGGATCATCCTTGTTAGATTCATACCATAGCTATAATAAATAGGCACGAACCCATGCTCTGAAAGCTTCCTCCTCCGACTTCACCCTTCATAAGTTTCCCCTTGCCTCCTCTGAGCTTTTTCACGGTTTCTGTCCCGCTTTTCTTGTCTCGTTTAGCTATGGATGCCTGCAGAAACTCCTGCAAGTCGCCCTCATCCTCTTCACCTTCCTCATCTACTACTGGTCCGCGCCGAGGTTTTTTATTGGAAAGAATATTTGAGAGATCGACATCCTCGTCCGAGTCATCTTGTTCCACTTCTTCGAAGCCGTCAGAGTCGCCTTCAAAGCTCTCGTCGCTTTCCTCTTTCCTTGAATGTTTGCGTTTTTGGGCGACCATGGCCGATACAGAAAATAAAGAGGTTTACGTAACGCCAAAACAAGAAGATTGGCGCTTGTTGGCTTGAACCGCGTCTGCTTGAAATGGACGACTCTAACCTATCAGATCTTCCGTCTTTCCCTGGCTATGGCTCACGGTTAATGTCAGAATCACCGCTACCCGGGGCTCATCTCAGGATGATAGAGATACTACGGAGGCAGATCTATCATTATCTGAGCTCTCAGTGGCAGAGCCACCACGTAGATTGGAACGCTTCAGTCTGCTTGCTCCACGCCAACAAGATTCGCATCGTCTGGAGGAAGGCGATTCCTTATTCTCTGAGGTTGCAGAGGAAGAAGAAGTTGATGGAGATACTACAGTGAAGAGAGAACAGGAACAGAGAGTCTCTGCCCAGAGTCGCGAGGATAAGCTGCGAAGCGATATCTTCATTCTACGGAAGCTCAACTCCTCATTCGCGTTATTCAATGAGGCACTTCAAGAGACAACCTCTGCAAACCAGGCAAGGGACATATAATCACCTAACCTGTGATTGACTCTGAAGGATCTTCAACATAGCGAATTGCAAGTCAACTGGAGCACACAGACGCGTTATTGAACAAGTACATCGAGATTCTTTCGAAATCCGACAAGTACAGTCATCTCATCTTTGACGAACAATGGGAAGGAGCGGAAGCGGTTGGTACTCATTGCTTTTCTCGATGTTTTCAGCATCTCATAAATGTGATGACAGGATGAACTCATACTAGAACGTGAAAGGCAGGCAGAGATCGAAAGAAAGAGGAAGGAAGCTGAAGAGCGTGAGCGGGCTAGGCTCGCTGCAAGGCTGGAGGAGGAACGTCGAAGAAAGGAGGAAGAGGAAGAGAGACTGAGGCAAGAAGAACTTCAAAAGGCGCCAGTGGCCAAGTCAGGACGAGGAGGAACAGTACGCGGTGGCACAACAAGAGGAAGGGCAAGCTCGCGCATAGGTGGGTCCATACTCAAAACTTGAAGGTTCACGCGCCTCACTAAAACCTAGGTTCTGTTGGAGGTCTTGGTCGTGGCCGTGTTGCAACAAGTACAAGAGGTACAAGTAACACGGTGAGAGGGTCTACTGCCCGACCAGCCTCCTCGACGTCCTCAAGGCTTAATAAATGAGCCCCACGAATGCTCTCCCTGTGGAAGGAAATGCGGCTGAAGGACTGCACCATCGAATGGCTATCAGCAGGGTCCACTGGCATCCTAGGCATCCTCCAAACCTGTCAATGAGAGGTGTCAGGGTTCTGGGATCCGTGGGCCAAGCACAAAACAACAACATTGAATTTAGCAGAGTAACACAGTAAGTACAAGATATATGGGACAGTAAAGTAAAAATAAGAACTGTAGTACAATATTCACTATAACAACTAATAGCAAACAAAGTAAATAAACCACGAAGACACTCTGAAGACAATTCTTCCTTTCGACCACCACCAAGTATCTGGCTCGAAGCACTGTTGGCACCCATCTATTGTCTTGGTATATGGCGGAACAAGAGACACGTAGCCTGGTAGAGGACACTTTCGTCTTTCGTCGACAATAGATGAGGGTCAGCAGTACACCCTGGCTCACAACGCAGCCTTGGAAAACAACAAGTTGAGCCCAGCAACTTGGGGAGAGGGACGTCCACTAGAAGAGCAGGAACTGATTAAGCAACATGTCTGTTAGTGGTCGAGCTCTTTCAGGGTAGGTACTTACTTATAAAAGTCACGTTTAATTTGCTTCTTTTTCAGAGGAGAGCGAACATCGAAGTTATTCACGAGAGCAAGTCCGTCTGCGAGGCTAGAAGGGGGATCAGTAGCTCGGAGGGAAGTGCCTTCACTGGTCATCAATTTCTGCGGAGATCGCCTGCGACTGGGGGAACCTCGAGACAGCGTTACGTGGCGAAGGTCCTTGGGGCTGAGGCAGATCGCGTCGGCCTCCTCTGGGGCCCTCCTGCGAGGGGTCCGCGGTGTCTGAGGAGAGTCAAATGAAGAATCCTGTTTCTGAACAGTCGATTTTTTCAAAGGTGATGAACGGGGCGTGCGAATTGAGCTGCGATGGCTGGAGCTCGCAGACAGGTCTTCGGTTGTGCTGAGGTGAGGAGAGGTGATGGGGCTCAATGGTTGAACCGCAGTTCCGGTTTCATTCAGTGATTCTGAATCACTTTCGTCAGCACTGTGAGACGACGCAGCCGTATCATATGCGCTACTAGTAGAATTGGTGCTGCCAGTGGATGAACGAGGGGAGGCAGTCCCAGTCGGGGAGGTGTTCTCTCTGCGGATAGGGAACGAAACCTTCTGTGAGGACCCTACATGTGCACTCTGAGTGCGTCTGACTTCTTTGGGCGCAACATATGCGTTCCATTGGTCGTCTGGATACCCAATGGAGACCTTCCGAGTACGACCACTGGTAGCAGGCTGTGGAGAATCCTCCTGCTTATGGCCGCGAGCGGAGGAAGCCCCCCTTTCCTCCTTCATGGCCAGACGGGCGGAGCGTCGTGGGGATGGAGTAGGGGGCTCTGGGTCTGTGTCGTACTGTTCAGAATCCCCACCTTCGGGGCACATGTCGACAGTTGAGATTCTGGGATCACCCAAAACGTGAACATGTCTTTGAGCTAGCGCAAAATTGAACTCTTGCCGAGCTTCGGCTTCTGTGCTGAAGCCTTGGTAGGCTGCATGCCCCCGGACTGGCTTGATATATGGCCATGCTCTAAGCCTGGAAGGCAAAGTGTAAAACCAGAATGAATGTCCATAGAATGAATGATCAGGCGTTTTGAGCTTTACCAGTTTTTATAAACCCCTGGTTTTGTCCCTTCTGTTACAACGATCCAATCCTGTTTCTTCCCCATTGCTGGAGCCCCGAGAGGTCTGGATGATTTTGGTTCGACTTCAACTTTGAATTGGGGCGCTTGGCCTTTTATGGATGTGACATGCGTGAGAATATCCTGAAACCACCTCCCAGAGGTACCTAGAAGCAGGCCAATAGATTTCAGTGCAACCGATCCTCTAAACGCGTATCTAACTTGAAATCCCAAATTCTCAAATAAATCCGTTTAGAATTTCTTGCAAAGGATGAAGATTTCCATAAACGGCAAGAAATTGATAACCCTGATGCGCCTGTTGAGAGCATGTGGGGCCCAAAAATGGTAACAACTTGACTCATTGATGCATCAGCTTGGAACTTGGAAATCTGCTGCACCCTGCGTTGCTGAAGGATTTTGAGCTGAAAACAAAACTACCATCCACATTTAGAAATATCACGACCTTTAATAAGTACAAGAATGTACAAAAGAATAGGGTAAGAAAATAAGGAACTGCTAGTGCGACACAGCAGCCATACACAGCACTTTGGTACAGTAATTTGACAGTAATAACGATGATAACAACTTTGAAAGAAATTCCGTTTCTCATTCACCTGGGTATCCAAACTGAAGGAATGCTGGCACCCATCTATTGTCACGTAGAATTGGAGGATAAGACAGGGTTGGTCTCAACAGGCCGGATCTTTGCAACCGAAGGACTTGCAAGGACAATAGATGGGGGCCAGCACTGGTTTAACAGCGATTTACGATTCAAGCAAAAGCTGCGAAAGCCTGCGACCTGGAAGCTTGAGGGGATGGGCGTCCGGTGGAAGAGCACGAACTAGTAAAGATCGCAATTTCAGTTTGGCATTGGGCCATAACAAGGCTAGAGGTACGGCTTACTCATAGAAATCGGCTTCAAGATTCGCCTTTTTCAAAGGAGAACGGAAATCAAGAACCCCAGCGCTAGACGAGGGGCTAGGAATGGAGCTGTAATTGGAATTAGTAGCTCCCGCTTTCTTCGGAGATCGTTTGGGCCTTGAACCGGGCGAAGCGCGAGACGAGGAGGCGCTCTTAAGATGATGTTGGTTGAGCCTAGGGGACTCAGCTACCTCCCCTAATACATGACCGTTTGTCTGCTTGTCAGACCTTCCAGGGGTCTGCGCGGGGGAAACCGAGGAACTTGAAAGCTGGGATGATGATTTCTTCAGCGGTGACGCACGAGATGAACGAGGTGAGCTACGTTGGTTTGACATCGAATAGACCTCTTCTGTAGTGCTGAGTTGTGGAGACATGATTGGACTCAACAGCAACTCATTCTGAGGCGAAATTTTGGTCCGACGCGGAGATTGATCCACGTTCTCGACCTCATGCAGGCTGAATGAGGTGAGAGCCGTTTCAACAGAACCAGTGCTACTGTGGGAGGACTGGGGCGAAGCGTTTCTGGATTCGGGAGAATGTGAGATCTCCCTTCGAACAGTGGGTGAATCTTTCGGCGAAGCTTGGACAAGAGCACTATGACTGCGTCTCATCTCCTTCGGCACGAAATACGCGTTCTTCCGGTCATTTGGATAAGAAATGGAGACTTTCTTCGTCGGAGAGGCGACAGGTGAAGCGTTGTCTTGTTTAGGTGGTGCAATGAAGAGATTAAGCTGTCCGTTCTGTGAAGGTGTGCGGGAAGAAGAAGGGGTGTCAGCGGGCGTCTCCGACTGACTCGTGGGGCTCGTGGTCCCAGAAGAAGTTGCTAGAGATAAGATTTCGACACGACCTCTAGCCAATGCAGATTGGTAGACTTGGTTGGCTTGTTCTTCAGTTGGAAAACCTTGAAATTTCGCTCGGTCTCGAACCGGCTCAACATACTCTTCTGCTTCAAGCCTATTGGATTGGATAGTGGTCAGCTTTATGTAGGGAAAGATATATATGTTTTTACCAGTTCTGAAAGACACCAGTCTTCAATCCTTTGATAACAACAATGAAATTTGGTTGTTTGCCCATTGCTGTCGAATGCAATGCACCACTTCCAACTGACGCGACGCGGGTGCGAGCGCTTTTGCCCTTAATGAGGCTGTGACAGGCGTGACACAAACGATTTCGTCAGTGCTATGATCCTGCGACCGCTGTCCGCCTTGCCAGTCGTCTTGCTAGCTTTCGTCCTCCCTGCGTTAGCGGACGACAACGACAAATTCGACTGCCACGTATCAACTGATAACGCAAAATTTGACCTCAGTAGCTTGAACGGCGAGCATGTTGTCAACCGAACGCGAGATTTGCCCCCAACCGAAGTGACGGATTCACTACGATTCAACCTATGCAACGAATTGCACAAAATTGAAAGTTTAGATGACAAGGACCAGGTGAGCCGTGCATGGTCTTATGGCAGACAGAAACTCACCTCGTTGACTATTCAGTGTTCAAGTGGAACGAGAGCATGCTTGACCCAAATCAACGAAAACACGACCAACCAGATCGAATTATTTCTGTGATCACCTTAATGACGGAACAGAAATCCAAGTTATCTTTCCAAGCAGATACAGGATGTAAGTCTGAGCGTTTGAACCGCATACCTTCATGACTAACGGCTCCCAGCTTCTAAGTCGTTGACGATTACTGCCAAGGGCGGTGTATACCCACACCCAATACACTCCAGCCCTACCGAACAGATTTTGAAGATCAAGCTTCTGTGTACCACAGAAGGGACCAGCGACCCTGTGTTTGAAGGTTACGACGGCACCGAGATGAAGGTTGAGTGGAAGACACCCGCAGCCTGTCCACTCAAGGATGACAACGATGGTGACAACAAGGACGAGACCAAACCTCCACCTGAAGACGGCGATACCCAGGGTTCGGGGAGTGGCGTTGGCTGGTTCTTCCTGATGTAAGTAATTGATCCTTTTTTGTCATCTGTTCATTTCACGTATACATCTCTTCATTGACAGGCTCTTCCTGGCGTTTATCGCTTATTTCTGCATCGGTGCCTACTACAACTATTCTACATATGGAGCTCGTGGACTCGACCTCATTCCGTAAGCGTGCATCTACTCCTTGGATCATCACATTCTGACAATCAGAATGTTCTAGTCACCGGGATTTCTGGCAAGAAGTCCCCTACATGCTCAGAGATGTTGTCTCGCATCTGTGCGCAAGCTCACGTCCAAGGCGTGCATCAGACCGTGGCTACATTGCGGTCTAGTTTCATGTTTCGCAGTCAGTTGTTGAAGGGTTTTCGGCCTAGATCTTGTCTTCTTATCTCATACCCAGCATAGTATGCACGTACGTAATTTCATCGAGATAATCGCTATCTGTTTTCTGGCACAAGCTTCCGATTCCTAGGAGGTCAAACGAGGCAGATACAATCAGCTTCTCCTGTGTGTTGATGCCAGCTGCCTCCAAGACTCAGTGTGCCCTCGGAAAGAACGTATGGCTGTTTCAGCCTGGACTTACTTCACAGCTCCAACATTCCTTGAGTGCCTTGGGACACAGTTAGCGTCACAGACAGTGTATGGCTGTTACGACGCCACTTCGGCCCAAACCAGCCTAATCCAGTTTAGAATCCATATCCCGACTTCGGCAGCATCGGGGCCAAACCCACTCAAAAGGTTGAGAAAGGACGAGGTAGCTCCCTGTAATGACACGAATCGTAAAGCTGACCATGAAGAATGTCAACGCGAAAGGGGTCAATCACATCGGCCATGCTGCGTGAAGATAGCCATGCCCGAAAGAACCATCCCCCAAGTGCCCTAGGGTGTGCCGTTCGCTGCAAGTGATAGATCGGACTTCGATGTGGGATTGAGAATCGCGTGGATGCGTGGAGTATTCTCGACCTCTATATACAAAGAGGGAGGGAACAGTTAAAAGAGGCAGCGAACTTCCGCCCACCAGGCCTGAGATCTGAAATGCACTGTGATAGAGCATCCCAAGCTCTCGAGCAGCCTGACCAGGTGATCGTATCTGTGCGCAGGAGTGTTTTTTAGGCTGATGTATTGCACATATTTCTCGGAAGTGCAAAGATCTGTGGCCTTCGAGTTGGCGAGTCTCCGGAAGCAACACCTGGGGGACGCTAACATATCCCAAGTCTCTTCAGGAATGCAGGTGCGACAAATAAGACATCATGAAGAGACTCAGGCGACAGATAAACCCGCCAGCATTTCCCCTGCGATATCGGTAGCCAATATATACGTATTCATACATCTTCACGGAGGTTCAAGTTGTGGGAGATCAAGGCAAGATCAAGGACACATGACTGAGCTCACGCGTCTTTGAATTCAGTAATTACGCGTCTTTCAACTACCATCATGTCCAGCTTAGACCGACTCCTACGTGCAATCTATCATGAGCAGCAAGAGCCTGGTTCAATGTTGTGCGCTCAGCATGCGCTTAACTCACTGTTCCGTACGTAATTAAGCTCAACCAAGCTCGTCTCTTAACCTTGGTGGCATCCAGAGGCAAACTATGTGACTATCTCTTGCGGCTACTAAGCGCTTGTTTCGTTTCCTAACGATCATCATAGTTTACTGCTCCGAACCTGTCCGATATTGCAAGGAACATAGACGCCATGGAAAGGACCTACGATGAATCTCACACAGGGAGCACCAACATGGATGATACTGGTTGGATTTTCCGCATCGATCATCATCTGTAAACCTGACAAATTCTTGCTAGGATTCTTCTCTGTCCAAGTTCTTGAGCAGGCGCTTTCTTTCTGGGGCTTGACGTAATATTTCATCTATCTATTCCTCAGTAAGTCGTCTAACAATTGCTTCAGTCTTGTGCGATGGAGAGGAGAAGACATGAAGCCTTACCAAGATCGGCCGCAGTAAGTACCACAGCTTGATGACCGGTTTATCCTTACGATCTCATCGCTGCCATTCCTCTGGCCCTTTATTAAGCACACAATTGGCCTTCATACTCAACCTCGAACAGCATTGGTATACTCTCCGTCGTTTCGGGCAGGCAGAGGCAAACATCGACCTAGACGGGGGCAACGGCCATTGGTTCAATTTGGACTCTCTACAACCTGCTCCCAAGTGGGTTGGAAGAACGTACCTAGGGATGACGATTCAACAAGCAGAAGCGGACGGTATGCTCAGAGAACCATCTACGTTAGGATGGAATTACTTATCATTTCCCTAGGGTATTCCGTCTTCGCGGTGGTACAAGCAAACCCAGAGGGACCCTTGGCGCTTGCCCGAACTGATGCGGACGATCTTGCTGCCGTGTTAACCGAAGATGAAATTGTAGCAGCGCAGCGGGCGGGATCCCAGGATGTGGCCCGAGACCCTGCTCCTATTCCCTCATCATCTTCCCGTGTACCAGCCGGCTTCGAGGGTGTCGAAGGTTTGGAGGATGAAGACTTTGAACTTCAAGCAGCTCTACACATGTCCATCGGCGGTAGCGAATTACCTGACTTCGATGCTCCTCCTGTTGAACCTCCGCCACTGCGTCGAGCAACTGCGCCTCTTCCAGTAGTTCAGGACTTTGCCAGTGGAACTCGTACCCCGACTCGCGGGTTCTCAGTGCCGGAACCATCTCGTCAAGTCGAAGACGATGAAGATGAGGACATGGATGTCGAAAACGAGCCTCAGGATCCTATCGCAGCTAGCATGGCACGCAACAGACAGTTATTGCAGCAGATGCAAGCCCAACAAGAATACATGCATCGCGGACTGTACCAAGGCGAAGACGAGGATGCTGCAGCCAGACGCGAAGAACGCCGAAGGCAAGAGCAGGAAGCTGATGCTGAGTTGCAAAGGATACTCGAAGAGAGCAGGCGGATGGCTGAGGACCACCAGCAACGAATGATCCAGGAAACACCACCAGACCCAGCCGATTTCGGAGATGTCGAGGACGAGGAGCTCAGGGCGGCACTAAAAGCCTCTATGGAACATGTGCCGGGGGGATGGTCATTACCTGAACAAAGCCAGCCCCAGGCTGTCGCTGCTCCTGCCCCTGCTCCAGCAACGGCGGTTCAATCAATTACTAGAAGTGAGAGTGTCCATACGGAAAGGACAGCCAGTCCAGACCCAACCATCAGTGAAGCCTCACAGGATGACATACCCGCGGAGCAAGTTAGCGTGGACGAAGTTAGACGCAGGCGATTGGCAAGGTTTGGGATGTAGAGTGTTGATGAGATTCCACAATGTGCATTTAATACATTAAAGGTGTCCGTCCAGGGTGAAATAGAACCACTATACTATTACATACTATGAGGCAATAAACGCGAGATGGGATAGATCATGAATATACAAAAAAAGTGCATTCATGCATGAGAGTTACGATCCCCCAGATTAGTTTGGGAAGAAGAGGATGTTGTAGGTAAAGGGGGCTCGGCGTGGCTATTGCTCCGGCCTCGCCTGCTGTTATTCCTGTGCGTGGCAAACCGCAGATAACGAGAGAAGCGGTTGCCATTTTGGGGTCCTGGTCTTGAATGTCGTATTTCCTCAACTGGTGGCATCTCGTCGTAGGAATCATGAGAGTGCTCTGATGGTTCTCCTGACAGCATGTTCTCCAAGGCAAGGAAGTCTAAGCCAAGCTTGGTTAGTATTGCAGTATCAATAGATTCATAAAAACATACCTTGTCGACAGATAGGGCATGAACTAGAAAGTTCTAGGAGCCACGGGTCCACACAGGTCTGGTGGAATCGGTGCTGTCCTTGACAAGGAAGCACACGAAGGTCGTCACCTTCCTCGAAGTCCGTTATGCAGATAGGACATGTATCCCTTCCCATAGCATCAGGCATAATCTGCTTATCCGCTGAAGGTGGAACCTCGGTAGCTGGAGAACCACGGGATGAACCTTCTCCACGGTCGATGGTGGTCGATGATCCGACTTGAAGCCTGGGCGGCTGGGCCCCTGAACCACTAGCATTGGCATTGGGGACTTCTTGTATATCAGGTGAGGGGGCGGAAGGAGGAAGAGTATGTGCTGCTTGCTCCTTCAGAGAGTTCGGAGTCTCCTGGAGAGCGATCTCTCTTGCTATCAACTCCCAATCCTCCATATGTTGCCCCTTGCCGTTGACTCTACATCTTTTTGTTCATGACTTGGGCCTTGAGGTGTTGGTGCGTCGCCGAATTTCACGACAGGGAATGTATCCAAGATGGCACGCGTTATGCCTCGAGCACGACTTTGACCACCACCTCTCCCATGGCGCCGGGGACCATATCGTTCGGGGTTGCGAACTGCCCGTATTGCCTATTGCATGGATTAGCGAAACATAAGGCAGAATCAATCGAAGGAACAAACCCCAGAAATGATGATCGCGCAAAACAAGGCAGACACGATACCAGTGATCGCATAGAGAATGATCCTGGCTCGGGTGTTAGCATATCCGTAAAACAAAATTTTGATGGACTTAAACTGACATTGCAAGAGCAGTTTTAGGGGACTTGCTCTGGTGGGTATCCATGGGTGGGTTGTTGTTGTTACTGCCTGTCGGATCGTCGACAGATTCTGTGGCGTTATATGCTTGTAGGATGCCAAACAGATAGCCGGGCTGAGAGGGGAAGCCACTAGTGAGACTTGCGTTAATCACTGCAGCTGAGTCGTTCAGGCGCTGTGAATCGTAGTTTTTGTATTGGCTGTGGTTGCTGGGTCCGAATTGGCCGAATTGATATTCAATGAGCTGCACGCTGGTAAGGCTCTGTGTCGAAAAAATATCGAACACCTGGTCGAAGCTTTCGGGATCTGCGTATTCTGGATTAATGACGCATGCCAGAGAGTATAAAGAATAAAGGACCTGATAATTTCTATTAGCGAGGAGGATAAGTTGGGGACAAATAAGAACGTACGGCTGCCACCGCGCCTTTATCACGGGCAAGGGTGAAGACATCGACATCCTGCGAGGCATTTGTGGCGTTAAAATCGCACGAGATCATGGCAATCCACGGGGTTGACGCTGAAAACGTGGTGAGGACGTGCCCGAAAAGCGTGTATCTATATCACTCACACGGAGGAGTCGTTTCATTGGCATATACTTCAGAGAAATGAACAAAGGCTCCCTAACACGCGAGTAAGTCCCTTCCTTGCTCGGATGTGAATGGTTCTGTCCATACTCTGCTGACACCGCTACTGCCACTCCCGGCAAGTTGGTAGGAGACGTTCTGCGAGTACGCTCTGTGTACACAGTTCCCCATCAGTCCACATATGAATATAAAAAAGTCGCTCACCCATTGGGGAACCATCGTAAGTGCAACTGTGAGATGTCTGTGACATTCAATCCTCCCTTAATGGCGGTCTCACTACTGTTTGTCGGTAGCGCTGGAACATAAGCGGAAGCCGGGGTCAAAAACAGAAGTAGAGCGCAGCAGAGGGCCCGCCAACGACTCGCAGCCATATCGACAACAGCGATTGTTGGGAAAGAGGGAGGACCGCAGTCGCACCACAGAGTGTGGGATGATATTGGGACTATTCAAGCACTCTGCCGCCAATTGATTGGCAGCTGCCGCGAATGACTTCTCTGGGTTTCACGATAAGGCAAGCCGAATATAAATAGAGCCCTGCATTGCCAATGCATTTTATTCGAAATCGTTATCATTCAGCTTGTCTCGCCTTGAGATACGATATGGACATTGCTGTTACGAGTGGTTCCTTTGCATTCATGGCGAAGTTTAGCTTGAAACTTCAAAGAAAGGCGCCAATTCCTTGTTTCATCAGGCCTACTTGCTCAACCGAGCGATTTGCAGTGCAAAACTGACCGTGTATTTGACTGTAAAGTTCGTGACTTTATGACCACGTGTAGTTGGGTATTTCTGACCGACCACGACACCGAGCTATTAAGCTTTACATTATTGCACAACTCTGATCGCGCCGGACGCTGAGTAACTTTCTATTGCTATCGCCTTTTCATGCACCATTGGACTTCTTGAACGATGTCTATGAATCCGAGTGATTCTCCGCCTTCCAGCCATTCGAAAGATGTCAATGCCCTTGATGCCCTGCGGTCGCCCGACGCATCATCAACATTCAAAGAAATACATTCAGAGCGGCAGTCCCTAGTGACCGACTCTGATTTCAACGAAATCAACCTAGACGATGATGCTGGCCCATCCTCGGTCCTTCCTAAACGCCTTTCACTAGACTTGGGTTCACTTTCGCTCGAAGGAGAGAAAACCCCATTCCACTATCTCACATACCCGCCGACACGCCGACATTACCACGGACACACAAGAAGACAGCTTCTACGACCACCATCCGGTCAGGCTCGAACTTGCCTTTCATTCTATCCCGTCTAGACGCGACAGACGAGTCAGGGAAATCACAGCGAGGAAGCTTGGACGGCCATCAGAAACTGCAGGAGAAGTTTGCCAGACTACACACGGAGGGCGAGGAGGAGGGCAAGGATGCAGGCGCTAACATAGATTGGGGTACGTTTCATACTTGTCTTGCATAGCTTCAGAATTTAATGCGAGTGCAGACTTCTGGGGTGCCGTGATATCCGGTATATCCTGCCTCATTGACTAGTGCGATTCGAACGCTCACGCCCCCCGTAGACTATCAAGGTTTCGCTTCTGAACACGCTGAAGAGCTCGCCAAAGCTATAGCCAAAGGCATCCCGGATACTCTCCGAGGGATGATGTGGCAACACATGTAGTACTTGCTTGCCTGCTTGTGATGGTCATTTCTGACGAGATGCGCGTAGGGCAGCTTCAAAGGATCCTGAACTGGAAGCTACCTACCTCAAACTACTGAAGGAGACAAGTCCGCATGAGAAGGCGATCACGAGGGACCTCGGAAGGTGACAGATTCTGTCTATTAACACAAGATGAAACTTCTGAATCTTTACAGGACGTTTCCTCATCATGAGTTCTTCAATGATGGCCAAGGAATCGGGCAAGAGAATCTGTTTAACGTGCTAAAGGCTTATTCCCTATACGATACCCAAGTAGGATATTGCCAAGGTCTGCCATTCGTGGTAGCAATCTTACTGCTCAACGCAAGTCTTGATGCTTATCCGGCCATTTACTATCTGACATTACCACAGATGCCTGATGAAGAAGCTTTCTCTCTTCTGGTCCGATTAATGTTTACTTATGATCTTCGAGGTCATTTTCTGCCCGAGATGCCCAAATTACAACTACGCCTCGTGAGTCTCATGATTCTACGCGTGAATTTCTGGGTTTTTACCGTCTTTCAAGTTTCAGGTATGCAGGATTGTCAATGCGTAGCTCTCCCGTATTGATACTGGCTCAGTTTGATCGACTTATCGAAGAGTTACTACCCGTGTTACATCACCACTTTTTACGAGAAGGAATCAAGTCGAGCATGTTCTGCTCCCAATGGTTCCTCACGATCTTCAGCTATAAGTGGGTTCAATACATCTCCGCCGAAGTATATAAATAACGAACCGATTTCTTAGATTTCCCATGAGCGTGGTTTTCCGAATATACGATAATTGCCTAGCGAGCGGGATTGAAGCTATCTTCGGTTTCAGCATTGTCCTTCTAAAGAAGAACGAAGATTTACTGTTGTCCCTCAAATTTGATGAAATTCTCAACTTCTTGAACACCAAACTGTTCGACCGCTACAAGGTGATACACTTTTCTGAAACATGTTCTTATTCGCTGATGATGTAGGCGCAGATATCACCACCGGCTGAAGAGGGCGAGGGTGCAGCGGAGCAAGTAACGCAATACAACGTAGAGGAGTTTGTGCAAGAAGCCGTCGCTCTCCCCATTACCCCATTTATGCTCGATAACTATCGGCATGAATACGAGGATCATATCGTATGTGGGAGTCGGGGCTTGGATGCCTTATCTGATGCTCACTTTCATGATCTAGAGGGAAACAACCAAACACGCGACGGAGATGGACGAGCTACGGAACAGCAATCGCGCCTTGTCCGCGCAAGTGTGAGCGCCTATCACCATTCTGGTTCTCATCCGTGTTCGGAACTGATCCTTTTTTCTTCCAGGAAGAGCCTTGAGAATAGTCTCGCACAGTTAAATGCCGAGCATGTTGAGCTTCTGGTAAGGGAAATTAGACTTCACGAAGACCAGGGTGCTAAGATGATGGTTTGCGAAGAACGAGCTCGTCAAATCGCGGTTACGCAAGGAGGAGATGGAAGAGCAACTCGTTCGGTACAAGCTCCTGTGAGTGCCACATGATTCTTTGAATGGTCGGTAAACTTTGGACCCTTTTTGATAGGTATGCCGAGGCCATGCACGAGAACCAAGATGCTCAGTCATCGCAGCGAATATCCGTCAGCCAGTTATTCAAACTGAAGAGGGGTAGTAGTAGTTGAGGCGATTCTGTAGCTCGGTTATTAGCATTTACGTCGTCGTTAGATGAAATCGCCGTTGACATGTTGTGTCGCCGTCCCACGTGGCGGTGATTGCCGGGTAAAGCATTGTTCCCAATGTGGAGTCCACCGAAGCCTTGTCCTGGGCTTTCCAGTTGCGACGGAGCTTGCTCCTCGTCGCCGTCCAAGGACCCCCTTAAGCTCTGCTCTATTGCTCAAAGCAGCAGTTTTCTTGCTTTATACCCCCCAATTTAGTAGATGCCTTGGTCTGTTCAAAATTTGTCACGTCTCAACATCAAAGCTCCAACCGAACAACCGACATCTCGTTCTACTCTTTCTTCTGTACCCACAACACGTTCGCCACTTTTACAGCTTGATTCACGACGGAACTCTAGTTCTTCGCAGACTCCTTCTTCAAAGGCAGAATCACGACAGTCGATAAGCTCTGATATCAGTTCTTCAGCCATGAAAGGCGACGGTCGTCAGACAGGAAACCGCGGTCTCGAGAACCGGTAAGTCCAGGTAGACAGATACATAGGAACAGCTGTCTGATCACCCAGATCTATGTGTAGCAGCAACAACAACAATAATTCCAACCAGAATCTTCCCCCCAATCATATCGCCTCTCAGCCTCAAGGCAGTTCTCAGCCTACGACAGGGTCAAATGTCCCAGAACCTCCCATGTACCTCTACAATTCATTGGATTCGTTCTCATTCGGACTTCAAACTCCAACGAACAGGCCTGCATCTAGACCTGTGGATCCCCTTTCTCCCTTACAGCCCGAGAGCGACAGCTACAGCGACGAGTTTCCAGGGTCTGCTTCCAACGACACCCCGAGACCTTCCGTCGTAGCCCAACACCATCGGGATAATTCCCACAACCTCATTAGTAGTCATCCAGCGCAAGAAACCCCGGCACAGCTCTATCGTCAGGCCTCTCCGACTCCAATGTCACCAGGAGGCAGGCGTAGAGTTGTCAAGGATCGCGACCGTGAAAACGAGTCCGCGTCTCCGTCTGCCTCCAATACTTCCCTGTCGAGTCGCAGTGGTCCTGTATCACGCACCGATTCACGCACTTCCGATCGCACCAACACCACCAACCTCACTTCACCTCATGACTACTCCTCAACTGACGACGATGACTTCTCTCGCAACAGTCCGAGTATAACGGACGACGCCGGAAGTTCTACTCTTGCAGACCAGAGCATGACCGAGTTAACATCCGAGGACGAATATGGCGGTTCAGAGTTCGAGGATGAGGTCTACTCCGACGAAGACATCGCCATTGAAATTGGTTCAGCCCATTTTGAAGGAGGAGGAAGCTCCTTGTCCCACGAATGGGACCAAGCCCTCTACTTGGGAGCTAATAGCGGGAGTGGCCATCAGGTTGCTTCCGGCTCAGCCAGGCGTGGCGTCAACATTCCAGGTGATCCTCACGATATTTCCTCCGGGAGACTACGTGAGGATAGCCTTGCTACCCTACGACGCCCTAGCCGTAGCCTCGACGATGAATTTCAGGGACTTCGCCTTCCCAGGTCTGATAACATCCATGGCAACCTCGGACTGGATGACCCATTGAGCAGGCCCGGCTTACCTTCCCCAGCGTCCGTGCCACAAAGTGACTCCGATTGGCAACGTTTGGAGGGTCGAGGCGGTGGCTCATACAAGGGCAAAGAGGTGGACCGCAGCCGTTTGCCCAGCGTCCAACTCGATGGACGTCCGTTCAATTCACACGGCCCTCCCAGCCAGTCTACATCACAGCAAGACTTTGACGCAGACTGGTCAAATCTGCAAGGCGGGATCACATTCCTTGATTCAACTGATATGACCGACATTGTCGCGCCAATGGATCGAAGTGAACGCAAAAGCTCTTGGGGCGGGAACCGTTTCCTCACCAACCTTTTCAACCGACGTCCAAGTGCTGCGACGGTTTCTACAATCCACGGTGACTCCTTTGGTCGGGCTATCAGGAAGTGGGATGGTCGAGGGAATGATTGGACAGTAAGGAAAGAGAAAGCAGAATCTGGCGGCGCCATCCCAGTGCCAATGTCCCCCAGCCCCCTTTCACCTCGCCCAAGCGTTGCAGTCGACAGAGCCGAGTCTGTAACTTCCGAGTCGACGGTTAGGCCAGAACGAAGTACCGTCAACTATAAAGGAATGTCTCTTGGCTCACTCGAATTATGGCGAAATGAGCGGGTTGGGCGGTTCAAGGTCGACCGCAAAGAGACCAAGCGTAAGGGTTCGTTGTTTCCCTTCTTTACCACCTACCTGATGGTTTGTCTCATTAGCTTCAGATTCTAACAAAGGCCCTCAACAAAGACTCATCGTCACTGCGATTTCCGACCCGTATATTCAAAATACCGAAGGACAAAAAGGCCCTCCTGTCACTGTTCACAAACATTCCAAAGCTACTGCCTTCTCAATCAGTCGGCACTATAGATGGGAGAAACAAGAGAACAACGATCCTAGCACGAGCCTGAGTGTACCCAATGCCCACAGATCAAGGGTACTGGTGTCAACTCATAACAAAAAGGGATCCAGCATGATTCTTCTTGCTCCTCGCCGTGTCCAGGAAGCCTTCACGAATACCAACACTACTCGAAGGCTCGAATCTCACGGACTTCTCGATGACAGAGAACAGGAACGGAGGAGGCAAAGGGCTCGCGAGCGGGACACAAGGAGAGATAGAAGGCGGGAAGAAGCCAGCCGAAATAGGACTACGGAGCGAGCTCGGGATGATAGTGCAGTCGGCACAGATTCTATGAGCAGCTCGTTCTCTGGTGCAACCCTCATTCCCCCGCCAGCTTCAGCACCAGTGCCACATACTCACACTTACCCACCGAGCCATCCGTCAACGTCGTCGGAGGCCTCAGCCTCTCGAGAATCTGGGCTCGATCGCACTTCGTCCAACACCAGTCTTGGACCGTCTCGCCGCAGGCGCAGAGTCAACGATCCCTTAGAATATGATGACCTCGACGAGAACGAGGGCGATGCTCCTTCTCGTACGCCTTACCCAGAAGTGTATGGTACAGTGGACTCCACCTACTTCGAACAACAAACCCGCGCCGATAACGAGTCCCAAGAATCGTTCTTTTCTCGCATCGGCTTCCGTCGAAACCAACCGACCTACGTCCCAGGCGCCACTCCAAATCAGCCAGCCGTCGTCTATAAGCCTCCTTGGATGACCATGGCGTCGAGGAATAAGCAGGAGCAGCAACAGCGCGTCGTCGAAAACCTCAACACGTCCTTCAAAGACGTTGGCCTCCTCCCCTCCACTCAACGGGATAAGTTCAAACAATCTGCCTCAACCTCACGCAAATCGAAGAAGATCACCGGAAAGGCTGGGGAGAAGCTCGACATATTCAAGGACGTGCCGCCTGACGTCCTCTATATGCTACTTCCTCTGTGGCCTGGCGAGACCGACCTCCGCTCTCGAGAAGATTTCCCGTTCGAAAAGCCACACATCCCCAGTAAGGATCGTCAATACCTGATGATCTACTACAACACTTTCGAAGGCTCTGGCGATGAGGACCCCAAGAAGAGCGAGTCTGAGAGCAAGAAGCGTTCACGAGGCTCCCAGAACTCCTCTCACGACTCCACCCACAGCCAGAAGGACAAATCCCACATCTTACTCTCGTCATTCCACATCACCTGCCGTGTCGTTTCATACGCTGCCCTCCAAGGTTCTGGGGTTCGTGTGCCGGATGACGGTCTGGCTGTAACGGGACCCTTGCAAGAAGCATTCGACAAGGCGAAACGAGTTACTGGACCCGAGAATGAGGGTGAATGGGCCATGGGAGCATGCCATTCCCGTGATGCGGGTATCGAGTTCTATCCTGAAACTTTCCGTCGGATGAACTTGTGCGTTCCGGTCGGTGACGAACCGATTCCTGCCCCGGTCGTTTCTGAAGAAGACGAATACCCAGAGGGGGATCTGGAGCTCACACCTCTCGGTCGCGCGGTCATGGAGATGGCATGGGTAGGCGGAATGGCTTTAACAAGCTTTGGTTGAGGAAGGACTGGTTGACCCCCCATGGTCACATTACGGATGATAACATCCTTTATCTCATAAAATCTCTCGATTATCCATCAGGGCTTTTGGCTTTTTTTTTTTCACCAGACCCGTCACATAGTTTGATTCATTTAGATTTTAGCACTTTTTCTCTGCATATATCTCTCATCCTTCACCATGTACTTATTGAAATATCTTCTATCACTAATTAGGTAGTTTGTTAAGGTAGTGAATACACAGGTTGTCCGGATTTATAAATGTAATGCGCCCCAGCTCATGTAGAAAACCCAAAAAATTATTAGGATGCAATGGAAGTATATGTGTAACATCTATTCTGCGAGTGCCTTCTTCTGCCGCTTGGCTCGCGTTCTTTGACCTGTTTCTGATAATGGTGTGGCCACCACGTCTTCAACAGTAGTTTGCTTGCGTTTAGCTCGCGTTCTGCGCGTTAGAGACTCTGGGGGAACTATAGATGTCGGTGTCACAAGTATACCCAGCATTGCTGCTTGCTCTGCAGCAAGTGCAGCTACCTCCGGGGAGACTTCTTCAGCTGCAATAACTGTTGCATTTGCCAAATCCCCTGGGGCGTCTGGGTCCGGTGCAGCAAGGATGGCGCCAGTCTCAGTCTCGTCTTCAAGTTCTGTCAAAGGCTCGCCGTCATCCAAGTCGTCTGCAACAGCTGCGGCCTTGGCTTTCTTGTTTGATTTGCGACCTTTGGTTTCTTTCGTCTGATTTTCAGCTGGAGGTCGTAAGTTGGCTACGTGGGAGTACATCAGTATCTTCTTCCCAACTATAGGAAATGTACATACCATGGATGACGGGTTGAAGATTGTATATCCTGTGCAAGTGCAAAACTGCTTGTTCTTTGTCTTTCGCCTCAATCATCAGATCTATAACAAGGTCACCAAATCAGCTTTCCAATCCACATCCAGAATTGCGTGAATGCTTACCCATATCGTCAGGCAAATCCAGAGGAAGGGTCTGGCATCGATCAGCATGAGCTCGCTTCTCCATAAGCGTCTCAGCGCCCGGTCTAGGTTCACTCAGGTGCTGCTTTGGCCGAATGCCGCGTTTATGAAAGATAGCATTGGCACGAGCAATGATTTCTTTGGGTGGGATGGAAGAAGGGTTGAGGGCGTCATGATGGTAATCTAGGAGATAGATAAGAGCCTAGAAAAGATGGAAAATTGAAGAGACGAACCGAAGACGAGAGGAACGTCGAGTTCCTCACATATCGGTAGGAGATCCTCAGCATTGTAGCAGAGCTTTACGCGGGGTATGAGTTGGGATTGATTGTGCCAAGTACAATTCACATACCTCGTCATTCTCGAGGACCAGTCGCGCACGAACATTAGCTGGCAGTCTAGTCGTGATGGTCTCCTTGATTCTTTCAATGGTCCCAGCCTTGTCATCGTACACGCCGCCTCCCTACAACGGACAAATATTCAGCTTATATCCGAAAAGAAATGAGTAAATACACAACGAACGTGAACAATCATAACGCCATCGCAGCCAATACCCATTCTATCCAGCATCTCGCAGTGATACTTCAGCTCCCTGACGGCGGCGTCAATAACCTCAGGCTTGGGGCTACCAAGCTGGGTGAATTGACCAGGATGTGTGGTCAACCTATGACCGTGCTTGTTGGCCAATTCGCCGACTTTGGCGAGGAGAGGGGCGCAGTAGTCGAGGGAGTATCCGTATTTGCCATGAGAGGAAAAAGGAAAGAGTTCAGAGGATATACGCATAAACTTGATATTCTGTAAGAAGAGTTAACGTTGAAAATGGTGGAAGGGGATTGGAGTGACGAACATTCTCTTCGTTCCATTCAATTAATTTGAGCAGGTCTTCCGTATTCTTGCGGCCGAGATCCTTGACGAATTCCATGCCATTCTTCTTTATGCTGTCAATTCTGGGAGGACGTTAGGCATTGCGACCGAACGGTACATCGTGGGGCGCCGTACCTGCATGTCCTTGAGCAAAAGATCGCATCCTTTGCTGGCTTCTTGTTACGTAAAATTGTGTTCAAGCATGCATATCCTGGTGATGAACTATGTGAGTGCATTATAGACAACTACACGGAAACCCCAATTACCAAGTCGACCTTTAAAAGTACTTTCCAGACGCACAACGTCCGGAATGATGTAGACGGGTTCTGGCTTTGGTTCCCTCTTCTTGCGAGGTTTCTTTCCTTTCTCTGGTGCGAAATCATCTTCATCTTCCTTGACAGCCTTTTTCCTCGCCCTTTTGGCCTTGGTTGGTGTAACCGTGAGGTCCTCTTCCAGTTTCTCCACGGGCGCTGCTCGGGCGACATCTAAAAAATCATTTGTTACAGCCGTTGTAGCTTTCTTTCTAGACTTTCTAGCTTTCGTTGGAGGTGTATCTTCAAACTCTTCTGTTTGCTCTATAATGGCGGTCTTTCTGGCTCTCCTAGAGCGAGTAGGCTTCTCCACCTCCTCTGACTGTATTATTGGAGCCTCAGCCTGTTCGACAAGCTGGGCAGTAGCAGCCGTAGTCCTCTTGCGTTTGACCATTTGCAACGACGGTGAATGAGGGAAAGCAGCAGCAGCAGCAAAGACGATTCTTGAACTTTTTCTTGAAAGATTCGTGAAAGTTCTGAACATGCCAATAAAAAGAAGATAAATATTAATTTTGTCATTTTTGTGGAGGAGACGGAGTCTTAGCGTCGATCGAAAGCAAGAGGGGCTTGGATCGTGTTGTGGCTGTGTCTTCTGTATTGAGGCATTGATGTGATTAGTCATCATCATCACTTGCTTTCAGCCATGAGTTGGTCGGGGTCAGTTTATTATTTTTATTACAAGCGAAATCAGCAAATTAATGCCTTAATTAACAGATTCAAGAAGTCGGTGAACAGAGCAGGGACGACGGTGAGCAAGAGTTAATCGCTATAAGACGACAATAGATGTTTATGGGCTTCATCACGCCGCAGCTCCTCCAAAAGACTGGTCAGATCGAGAGGACAGTAGACCGGGAATTCACTGAAGAAGAGGCCAAGTACAGGACGTATGCAAGTGTCTCCCCTGTGGACTACTTGACGCTCAACCCCCCGCAGATTCGAGAAAGAATGTCAAGCTCTTCAAAAGGACTGCAAACAATACTGGGACGCCATGAGGGGTATGGATAGCCACTCGGCATTCGTGTCCACCCACCGAGTCGCTCACGATGCTCTTTACCAGCAATGACTTCAGCACAATCGCGCATAGCAGAGACCCTCGAAATCTTCTATGGTGCCGCCGATCGTACGTCTGAAGGTGCCATGGCTGGACATGCCTACAAGCGATCCGTGGACGATCTCGACGCTGGTTTTGGTCGTGAACTTGTCAGTGATGCGATTTCTTCGCCTATTCATCTGCTCATGTGCGGAGGAACTCGCAGGATGTCCCATACCGAACGACAATATCTGAGCCATTGGGCAAGATGTGCGCTTATTTCCCCGTCGTCAACGAGCACATCGCCAAGCGGAACAAGAAGGTGACTTTGTGCACCTCTTGTTCTCTATGCGTTGTATCTGAATCTAGTAACAGCTATTAGACTACGACTCTGCACGCAGCAAACTACGGAAACTCATCGATAAACCGAGCGAAGACCCAACAAAGCTCCCCAGGGTATGCGCACACGCCCCTATCTCATGAACGAAGATATCCTAATGGTTCACTTCTGTAGGCCCAGCAAGAGCACGATGAATCCAAGGAAGTATTCGACATGCTAAACGACCAACTCATCGGAGAGCTTCCCCAACTCCTCGATCTTCGCGTTCCGTATTTCGATCCCAGCTTTGAAGCTATGATCAGGATGCAGGCAAAGTTCGCAGAAGAGGGATATGAAAAGCTTAGTGGCGTACAGAGGTGAAATTCACACCCTCCTTCACTTTTCGAATTTGCTCACATCTCGAGCAGGTATTTCGCCGACAATGTCCGTGACGACTACGCCGCTGGTCAGCTAGATGCTCAAGTCGAGGGCGTCCTTCAAGAAATGCGAGAACTCTCTATTTGCGGTGGAAATTAGGACACATCTGTGTATTGATCTGCAGTTACATGACCCTTGTATCGAGACAGCATGAGAATAAAGTAAAGAATTAAAAGAAACCACTAGCATATGCGAATTACCCGTCGTGATTATTACTGCAGTCACCTGGATCAGGAAGAACATCACCCCACAAATCATGAACGACCTACCCTTGTAATCTTGTTTATTAAAAACGTGGTTGAGGATGAGGATTTGTACCTATTCGTAGAGCGAGTGGGAGGTGTTGAGATTTTGTAGGCGGTGGCCCTTGGGGGGATGATATCCGGTCTTCCAGCGACGAGCGGCTGCCGCCGTGGTGTTGTCCACCGCTATGCACTAGCCCTCCTCCCCTCCCTCGATTGTTATTGTGGAAATTCCTCTGCTTCTCGCTGCCGCTCTACCACGATGGTTATTTGATGGGCCTGTTGGCGGTCCAGGGGCTTGAAAATGATCTGGCCTCTCGTAACTGAGAGGAAGATTACCAGGTCGTCGGAAAGCCGGAGGGGACGGAGGTCCTGAATCGTAGTAGGAAGACCTGTGAGGTTGGCCACTGCGTCTATCATTAGGCACCCCAGGTTCCCAGTGATCTCCAATGCGCAAAGAAAGTGCAGTAGGCGCGGACGTAGATGCGGGTGGGGGTAAATCACGAAGCGGTGAAGGAGGCCGATGGTATTGAGCTTGGGGGGCTCGGCTGTCGGATAGGTGGATGCGAATGCTGCGGTTGGGAAGAAGGCATCTTGGAGCCTGGACCCTGTCCCTTTGTAAATTTTGCTCGTCCCCTGGCAGCGTCCTGAGAGCTGTCGAACGGCTGCTTCCTCTTCCCCAGTGATTGAGTTTGAGACTGCATGGGAGAGGTAGGTCGGCCCGGAAGTTGCGTCTGTGCGCGGATGTCAGCCACACGGCGCTCAGAACTGGTGGTCGCAGGAGGTGTAGGAACTATTGGTGCCGTGGAGGGAGGTACTGAATTGCGGGGAGATGGATCTGGCGAAGGTGACAAGGAGACTATAGGTGGGGTACTCTGATCGGACGAATCGCCTCTCAAAATATCTGGGCGATCGTTGACTTTCGAGTCAGTTGGTGTCGTGTCTGTGGCACCCATCGCCGCCCCCTGAATCGGGCCGTTCTCCACCTGGAGGGATGCAGACGCATTTGATCCAATAGTAGAAGGTGGATTAAAGGTCTCCTTGTCCGTAGACGTAGGCTGTGAGGCTTGAGTGGCGGATGCGGTGATACCTTGAGCATGAGACAGGGGAGGTGATGTCGTAGTCGAATTGCTTGATAGCAATCGTTTACGAGAAGGGAGAGATGGAGTGACCGGCTTCGTAGATGGTTGCAGCGTTTGTGACTGCTGGGGTTGACCACGATCGGGGGGTTGCATGTTACGTTTACTAATTTGCGAGATAATCGCTTGGGGGGGAGCTAGTAACATTTCCTGGTCCTTATTAGGCTGTGCAAGTGAAGACAGCTGGGGAGATGCGCGTTCTTCTGTCTTGACGAGTGTAATTATGGAAGGTTCCTGCTTAATTGCAGCCTTACGGGGTGACTTGATCTGCATCTCCCGTATATGACGTAAATTCGCCTCCCGTACCTGTGGTGGGGATGTGGGTCTTGGATCTAGCACTATAGGAACGTTGCCCGGTTCTTGCGTCTGGCTATGCGCATAGATAGGACTCTCCTCCTCAGGCGAAGAAGGCGATTCATCAAAGGAAAGAGCCGCAATTGGTGGGACACTGTGCAGACGTGCAGGAAGAGAGGGATTAGAGATGTTCAATTGCGAGAGTCGGTTGGTTAGAAGGGGTCTTGCGCCATTATGATTGACACCATTGATACCATTGGTATTATCCTGCTGAGGAACTTGCTGGGATGGAGTTGTTCGAGGCCTCAATCCTAGCGCAGCGGAACGTCGAATCGATGAGGGTGGAAGCGAAACCATGTCGGTGCCATTCGGAGGACCCATTCGTGGCTCAGGCTGTTTTGCATCAGACGCTTGAACTACGGGAACATCCGACGGGTCCGGGCCAGTGGAATTCTCTGAAGTCGAGCTATCGGCTGGCGTATGGTACTCAGTCTGGCTTCCTGGCTCTTGCTGGGCATCGTCGAGACTCATACGTCCTGCCGTCTCTGCCGCTAGTTCGAGCAAACGTTGCTCTGCTGTTGTCGAGGATTCCGGATCTCCAAGGGTCTCTGCCTGTACGTTTGCAGGGCTGTGGGGTCTCGGAACAGGGGCACCCTCAAAAGGTGGCAATAAAATGGGTCGGGCTGCAGGTGATGATGAAGGGCCGTGGGCTGGTGTTTGGAACATAGTCCCAGACGAAGTCGACTCAAAGAGGGGTTGTGTCATTTCAACATCTTGGCTATGGGCTATATGCACCACGGGCTGCCCTGAGCTCATGGGGGGAGTGAGGCGAGAGGCATGAATCTGTGGGGTCACTAACTTCGTTTGCGGCAGAGACGCGATAGCACGTCGCCCAAAGGTCAAAGGGCTCTGCGAAAGTAGGCGCATAGAACCTTCTGTCGCCTGAACGGAGGCACGTTGATGTTGATCTGGGGTCTGAGCCGTCTGTGAGCGTCTCACAACCAGCTCGGTCTCCATTTGCTTCCTCTCTTCCTCCTCTTCCGCTGCTTTCTGCTTTCTGACAGCTTCTCCTTCCTCCATCTCGGTGATTAAATTTGCAAACGCTCGTAAATCATCTTGTGCACCACTAATGGCCGTCTGTTGTTTCCACGGCTCGCTACCTGCGGCGCCGCTCAACTCTTTTATGGCTTTCACTGCATCTGCAGCATACGACATCGCCGTCTCTGCAGCAATAACCGCACCCTGAGAAGTATTGAATAACTCATCAAGGAGGGCGCGACAGCGTTCAATTTTGTACTTTGAAGCTTGTGCCTCTTTGTACGCTTTCTCCGCGTAGACTGTCGAAGTTTGGATCGCAAGTAACGGTGTTGATAGATCGGGGACGTGAAGAGATGATAAGGCCGTAGCTACTCTCATCTGCAAATCGCGGGCATTGCGAAGGTGGGTTTGCATAGAGGATGAAAGTGAGTCGGAAACGTGGCTCGGTCCCGTCATTTCCTGATCCATCGTAGAGGTACTCGGTAGCGTTTGGGGAAGGGCCTGTGTTAGGGTCGAAGCGCTGGAAGGAATTGACCGATCTGGGGAGGTTGACACTTCGTCAGGCTGGCTTGGTTCTGAAGGCGCCAGGGATGTTCTGCTTGTTTCCTTTGAGCTGGTAGCAGGAGGCGCACGCTCTGAGAATGGCGCAGAAAGGGTGACAGGGACCTCAAAGGGGTTTTCAAACAGCGGTGTTTTGAGAAGAGTGTGCGGGGAAGCTTCTTGCTTCACTTTCTCTAGAAGTTGGGAAATATCCTCTCCAGATAAAGCCTGTAAGAGTGTTGGCCGCGTGAAGCTGTTTCTAGGAGTGATTCCGCGTGAAGGATACTGAAAGGAAGGATCTGGTGAAGCAGGCGACGCGTTGCTCTCCTCCTCTTCGTGGTAATTCTCGTTTCCTGTTGGCTCAGAGAGTCGTTGCAAAAGACCTGGCGCTTGGCCAATACTTGAAAACTTGAAATCTGCAAACGATGGCCCAGCTGGCACCATCCTTCGGGGCGAAAGACAAGGAGAGGCCACCGAGACAGCCTCTGCATTCTTTCCAAGTTGTTGGCCCTTGTTTGTACGCCTGCAATAGGGGTCCAACGTCAAGTTTGCCGCTTCCTTGACCATTTGATAGGGAGAGAAATCTCTCCAATTGTAACTATAAAGACTATTGTACATTCTATAACCATACTCTTGGCCCCATAGACGCCGAGTCCCAAATCGAATGTCCATTCTTGTATGCATCCCTTATTTGCCTAGAAACTGGGTCCAAAGCAGTACGAAGCGCGGAAACAACGGCATTGGCTGTCATCTGTAAGCTCCAGTAGCTGACAGTTCTCATTCTCTGTCGATTCATGGAAGACTGAGAAACGTGATACGCCAGAGCGTCGTAGGTCTGATTCACAGGGTAGTCAGTAACCAGGAGTGAAACAGGCAACCAAGCACGTACCTTGAGAGATATCTGGTCCATCATTCCAGCTGTAAAATCTTTTCGTTAGTGTTGTACAAAATCTTAATCCTGACTCCTTACTTTCCCACATCTAGAAGTTTTGAAAATAAATCAGCCACAGCCAAGCACATGATTTTCTTAGAACACTCACAGTCCAGCAACCATCGAATTCGTTTAGGTCCATGACCACTCGGCAGCGAATAGGCACCAAAGTTCGATTAGCACTAGAAGTCGATAAGTGAGGGCCGCAGTGAAGTCTTGACAGAGAGAACATACTTCATGAAGGCGACTATTGGCCGAATAAGGGCATTATTGGCGTACGACAAGTCGTTCGAGTACAACGGCAGGGCGACCTTGAGATCTCGGAACCGCAGGTCGATATCAATGATGACTTTTGCCCCCTCTGCATTGACATCTTCAGAATCTTCTTCTGGGGCGCTCAGGGCTGGTTTGGCGAGTTGTCTCTGGCCCGGAATCCGATCGTGCCTGTCGTCATTAGTCGAAAGTGACGTTGAGATGGCATCTGCAATTTCTTCCAGAATGACATTGAATGGAATATCGTCATTCGGATCGCGAGGGAACTTGATATCCAGCACAGCATCCACCTTTCCAGAGGTAATCCAGGAGATAGGGCTATCGGAGACAGTGGACCCTTTCAAATGGTCTATATTTACTCCGTCAATACGAATGCGGGACTAAGGGCCGGTCAGTATGTCAGGATCTGTCCAGGGGAATTGGGTTGGGACTAACCATTCTTGCCCAGTCACCATCTGTCAGATCTCTCTCTGTTGTTCTGCCGATGCTTTGGGGTTTGTGTAGACTGAAAAGGCAGTTATCAAATTGCCCCACGATGTTCTCGGCGCAAAGAAAATCGTAAAACAACCAACGTTTCCTAAATTGACGGACGTCGGCACGAAATATAGACGCTGTGTATGGACGGAAACCCTCCGGTTGATACACTGTTATGAGAACATCTTCAAGTTGCAGGGACTCTAATTGAAAATCTCCGGGATAAGATTCATGCCTGAAGTCTGCAGGATCGAGCGGATTCTCTGGGTCGTAATAAACCGATCGGCGGTCTGAAAATAGAGTTGTGAGTGGTTATGCAGAGTCCGGGATCCAATGCAACCAACCGAGAACGCCGCGGACACCCTTCACTGAGGCATCCTTGACAAGGCCTTTCCCATCGAGCCACCTCCACAATGACAACGTAACATCCACGGAGTCGATATTGAGGTCAAACATAGACATATTCTGATCCTCATCACTGTCGCTTACGGTCGAATCATGACCGTCCTCCTCGTCTTCTCCCCAGTGGTGGTTGGACGGATGGTTGCTTACATCATAATAAGCAGCAGCTGAGTGATGGTCGACTTTCGTGAGAATTGGGGCTGATGACGAGGAAGGTCGACGAGATATGTATACGTTCTTGAAAGAGAGGCGGGAGTCCTTCCATTTCGGAACGATAGCAGATTCGAAGATGATAGTAACACCCGTTTCTGATGTCAAGTAGTCGCTGATTGCACAGGCAACATAGTCTTGTGATGCACATTTAGAACTGCGAAAGACCAAGGCAGGGAGATGACGTACTTTGCAGCCGCAAGCTGTTTGTGATAGCAAACACGACCGAGAAAAAGCCAGTTCTGGACAAATAAGAGTAAGTCGGACAGGCAGTTATTTAATTTTGTGAGGTTTGAGCTTACGTTCCGACAAGAATCCACACGGTCTGACTTAGCAAGATCCATGTCACAAATGCAGAGATATCATCTGCATTGAAGGGGCGGAACGACCGAATGGTAAACCATTTAAACTGTATCCTCAATCTTTGCCAGAAACCAGTGGCAACACCCAGAAAGTCATCTCGAGTTGGTGTGTGTGGATGAGGTACCGACAGCGCAAGCCGTCGAAAGAATTTGGAGTAGTTGTCCAAATTGTAATGGTGCCTTCCAGAAGTCACTGATGATTGCTCATCTTCAGTAGATTTTTCCTTGTCTAGAGGTTTCTCTGGGGAGTTTTGTGTCGAATAATTTCGCCATGTCGGTCGTTGCAGGACGAAGCAAGTCTTTGAAGCCGTGCCGAGTGGTCTACGAAGCGAATGTTGGTTGTACAGCCGTGTTTGTGTCCAAGCCGGGCTTCCTGAAGAGTGTACTAGTATCGGCTGGTGTAATGGTTGCTGTCTGTGAAAGAAAGACCGTATAATCGAGTATCGTTCGGTAGTGGCAGCTGCGCGTGCCAGTCCTGCAACTCCAGCCATGAAGGCGAGTGACCAAAATTGGGTTTCCTTTTTTGGAACATTACAAAATGAGGTTGACTGTTCGAATTTACGTCATTTCGCTGATCTGTTCTTTGACCATGGCGGGCCAATTCGAAAGTTTGCTGGAATATGCCTACGACTGGCTGGATAAGGTGAGTTTTACATTAGACAAAGGAAAACGGTTTTTAAAATTTTGTAGGGCTTGATACCTGATTTTCTTGTTCGCATCGCTATTCGAGCTTTGCTACAGCAAAGACTTCGTGAAATTGACCATGGGTCCCTTGAAGCAAACCAAAAGGCTAAGATGGAATGGATAGAGGGCGTCAAGGCGCGGCAAACTATTGCAGATGTTCCCGAAAAAGCGAACGAGCAACATTACGAGGTCCCCACCGCTGATTGTTCTGATATCTATTCTTCATGGTTGCTCATTCCGGCTTTATTCTGTGCTTCGATCTCTAGGTTTCAACATCCTTCATACTCTCTACCCTTGGTCCTTGCGCAAAGTATTCGTCTTGCTTATATCCCACTGGAACAGAAACTCTCGAAGAGGCGGAAATTCTCATGCTCGAGAGCTACTGCGAAAAAGCCCACCTCAAGGACGGGCAAGACGTCCTCGACCTCGGCTGTGGTTCGTCGCTCTCTATCACTGCCCAACCTTCGCAGCGCTGACGTGTCCTAGGTTGGGGCAGTCTTTCTCTTTACCTAGCAAAGGTGGAGTTCACTTACAGTCGATGCCGGGCACGGATCGAGCCATCATTTGATACTCTAGAAATACCCGAACTCGCGAATCACCGGGCTCTCCAATTCAGCAACACAGAAAGCATACATTGACGTAACAGCCGCCTCTCGTGGACTCAACAATGTAAAGGTATGTGGCCGAATATTCGCAGATGCATACCTGGTATTTCTATTGGGCATAGATAATTACCGCCGACATCAACGTGTGGAATTTTGATGCCGCAACATCGTGAGCTTAATTGACTGTCTCTGTGCCTACTAGCAGAGCTTATTCAGGTTCTTTAGGTTTGACCGGATTATTTCCATTGAAGTATGCGCCATTCTCCGCATTATATCCGCTCCCTAGTTGATTCCAGGATGCAGATGTTTGAGCACATGAAGAATTACATGCAGCTCTTTAGCAAGGTCTCTTCGTGGCTGAGGTTCGGTTCTAAGGTCGAGGGCGAAGAAGGGTTGCTCTTCATCCACGTCTTTTGCCATAAGGATACCCCCTATCACTTCGAGGAAAACGATGGATGGATGGCTCAGAACTTCTTTTCTGGTGGGTCCACTTATCCAGGATCAACTACGTGCCGCATACCACTTAAGCTCACTAAAACTCTAAGGGGGAACAATGCCATCACACGATTTATTCGTGCGTGTACCGTCGGCTTGGCCAGACAACTACCCTCATCATTCACCATCTATCTAGCTTTACTTCCAAGAGGAGTTGACACTCGTGCGCAGTTGGTTCTTACCCGGTATTCATTATTCCCGTACGCTCGAGGATTGGTTGAGAATACAAGATCAGAATAAGGAAGGTCCGTGAGCGAGGTATGGTCTCAGACTGAATATGTTTGAAGGTCAGCCAATTGCAGAAGGACTCAAGGAACTCAGAACCCACGCTGTCGAGACCAATGTGAACCCGGTAGGGGCGATAAAGACTTTCAACAGGTGAGAAGGGGATAGATTTCCCTCCTCAGCCTGACATCTAACACCATCCACCCAGGTTCCGGGTGTTCTACATGGCGTGCTCGGAATTATTCAAGATGGATGGCGGCGAAATGTAGGCGATTAGAGAGTCATTTGCAGACCCGGCGGTACTGATATGTCTTCCGACACAGATGGGGACTTGGTCATTACCTTTTCAAGGCGAAACGCGGGTAAAGATGTGAAAGAAGACGAGTAAATGGACACGGCTGCTTTCTTGTGCTGATTGTCGACGTAGTGTATTAGTATGTACCGCAACAATCTAGATACACACAGAGTACTCACCGCATTCAGCCGTATCATTTACCTCCGCCTGATTGTATGTCATTGACAGACCCGGCGGCAGGCAAGACTTGCCAGCGGTTGATCGAAACCCCGTTGTTCTGTTAGTTCTCCGGTCCCCGAGTCGTTTTCCCAGTATATCCCAATCTTCAAACGTTGACACGCCCTCTAATCTCAAGGTATCAAACACTGCGTATCTTGCCACGTCGTGGTTCACAAGTGGAGACAATTTTACCGAGTACGACTCCACAAAGCCATGCAGACATGTCCTCCAATAACAGTGAGAAACACCGAATGTGATGCGTGACCCACGCAGATCGCCTAGACACGTTCTCACCTACCAACCACCATCATCCACGGGCGAGCTGAACCCACTCATTAATACAATGTCCACGGCAGCCCTTACTTCCGTACGGAAGAGTCGAATTGTGGTGCTCGTGCTGCTTGCCTTTGTTGGTCTATTTTTCTTTGGACCATCGTGGGAATTGCCTTCGTCCCTCAAAGAAGCTGGTGCGGAGGCGCTCTCCCGCGCCAACATTGCATACTGGGCTAAACAAAAAGATCTTGAAGAAGAAATAGCTCCACCGCCTTCCAATGTGGAGGAGATTTATGGATTGCTTCACCTTGTAACTTCCGACCAGAATGACGAAGCCTATCTCAGTCTCATCCAGGGCCTCGACGGGACTGTACCTCTTGACATGTCCCTGTATGCCCCAAATGAGCCAAAGATAGATTGGAACAAGGCCGTCGAGCGAATTCAAAAGAAGTACCCCGTCATTGTATTTAGTAAAGTGCGTCAATCTGTCCGTTTTGAAACTTCTCGACGCCTGACAAACTTGCAACAGTCCTACTGCCCGTAAGTTACCATGAATTGCATCGGCGGATACTTGCTGAAGCCGCGTGCACAGCTACTCTCGAGCAGCCAAGAAACTCCTAGAAACGTACAATATTCGCCCTGCCCCGAAAATCGTGGAGGTGGACCTGCGCCGTATGTATTCCTGTCAGCCTGCGGCATCCACTAGCTCACAAGGAATGCCTTTCCCCCAAACAGCGGATACTGACATCATCAAAGCGATCCTTACTCGTCTGACAGAACATTCCACGTTTCCAAACATCATCCTTCGTGGTCACTCAATTGGAGGTTCAGATGACCTCAGGTATTTACATGCACAACGGCTCCTTACTGGGATTCTCGAGAAAGCTGGCGCCTCGCTACGTGATGAAGGTTCTGGGAAATGACGGTGATCAGATCTTTCACATGTATTTATTTAGCATGCTGTGCCATCCATTTATGCAGAGCTGACTGGGAGTTTCGTTTCTGGTCTCACCCTCCTAACCCTGCCCCGGAGGGTGTGTACGGTCGCTATCTTATCGGACCGTACTGCGAGATGAGGTTGATGAAATCGATTGTCCAATCCAGAATGAACCTGTGATGTCCGTTACCAAGTTCCCAGAGGCTGCGCCCACCCATACATACTTGGACAGTCGGCAGGCAATTGTGCGGCATAATCGTTCTACTCTTGGGGAGTATTGTCACATGGCAAACATTGTCGACAAGCTATCAATAAGTGGTCAGTAGGCAGGCAATGTGGGGTGAATACGGCTGATCTGAATCATATTTAGACGCTAGGTTTTCAGGCACCTGGGTGAAGGACACGCCTGTGGACGGACCTGTACGCTCATCTCACCACGGAGATTACAGCGATCGATCTCCACTTTTTTTACCGGAACCTTTTCAGGTCTGGTCTCGATTGGTGGCTTAGTGTCAAAAGTCACTGGCATCAACAGTATCAACCCTTATTTCTATCAGCAAAAGGAAATGAAAATTCTGCGCGACGGTACGTTTCAAACTACTGCCTTTAGCGAACGGTATCAAGTGTCGACTTCAGACCAGTGTATGCTGTCGATCGATACGACTCTTC
The DNA here is from genome assembly GCA_944990035.1 of Clitopilus passeckerianus. Classification (NCBI taxonomy): domain Eukaryota; kingdom Fungi; phylum Basidiomycota; class Agaricomycetes; order Agaricales; family Entolomataceae; genus Clitopilus; species Clitopilus passeckerianus. Next base: position 799,128 of record CALYLX010000136.1, read on the forward strand.
AGTGCCTGGTTTCCAGGTATTCGCGGGAGAGCCTACGTTGAATGGCACCCCCTGGTCTTTCGCAAAAATACACTCAGGAGAGAAGCGAATGTAAACACCACAGATTGCTTCCTTCTAGATTTCGCAGCAATCAATGAAGACCCTGGATTTCCCGCCACCCGGTACCGTGACTTATATGGACGATCGACGGCAGAACTGCGTCAAGATCAGATATGTTTTCGGTTACCGAGGAACATTGTCTTTTCGAGGTCACAGCCGCGATTTCCCGAGTAGCCATTGGTGGAAGCTGTGAGAAGCCATGCAAGAGACCCGGGAACCCCGCATGTGTCGAATCAAGTCTCATTGGGACTCGCTTTCCCCCTTGATCAGGAGAGATCAGAACTTGTGTTTCCATGCACTGACCTTCCTTGTTCGGTTTAAATGGTGTCATGGGAGTACCGTGTAGCCCTGACAGTCACTTGACATCGCTACCGTAAGTGGCACATTCATTGTAGGTTCTCGAGACTGATTTGTGGGACGGTCTAACCTGTTAACGCAGCCAGTAAGGCACATTGCAACGCCCAGAGACAAATTCGTACTTGACAGACTAGGCGCTGGGAAATCGTGCATCGGTTGCGAGGAACCCGCACAATTCATTGGCAGCTTTATGACATTACTCCAAGCCCCTCATTCGATGATCTTCTTATCGACGCACCGGTTAGGCACGTCCTATGATTTCGCACCATCATTCTACCCTAGAGATCTAGAGAATCTACTAAAACTCTATTCCAAAATGTACCTCCGATGGCCATGTCGTAACCCCGTCCAAATTAGTCCTCTACCCATGGTCTCCTTCTTGATAAAGAGGCCTGTGCCTCTGTGGCCAAGGTTTTCTTGACATACCCCTCCCGCTCACCCGCACTTTTAGCTGCTCGCTATTTATTGTATATACCCACTGGCGACTATGCAGCGTGCTACGTGTACTGGAATCCGAGTCAGATCCCCAGCTGACGCTCGCGTCATCTTCCATGCAGTGCTCGTTGGGGTTCTCCCAATGGTCACTCGCCGATTAGACAATGAGGAGAGGGGTCTCATTTCACCTGGCTCAGTGTATGTGTGGGAAGAGAGGGGCCCACACGCAGAGCTGACAGGGGTGCGTGCACTTGCGGATGATGTTAGTTTAACTTCGACTGATCAATTTACTCATCTCCATAGGTTGGAATAGAGCGATGGACTGATGGTGTGTGCGAATCTCGTCTGCTGTAAGAGACCTCCTGACTTTGGGCAAGGAATAAGATGGGGACCATCACGAGTCCGCGAGGTTAGTGATATGATGGCCACTCAAGTTGCAGAACGGATCGTTGACCTTCCACAGGGATTCCTGTTCTATCATGAAAAATCAGATCAGCACACACAGCACCTCTATGTGGGCGACGCTTTCACCTCGTGAGTTTTGCTTATCGAGTTACATGACTGTTACCTGGTCTGACTGTGCCTCAGGCCAATAGCTCAGCGAAACAGTCGGAACGTCCTGATCAAGCAAACATATACTGTGTTTGTAGAAACACCAACTGGCCAACGTAAATGGCACCTAAGTAAACATCTCTGCCGTTATCAGAGCGGCCGTATACTGATTTTTACCTCTGTAGTTGCCTACTTCACCGAAGCTTCGATTGATCGCCTTCGCTCAGTGGATGATATACCACAACTGGCCAGTATTCAGGTCCCAAACGGTAAATATCGGAGCGCCCGTTCTGCAAAAGGTCGGCCGGACCACCTTTTCAATCACGGAGATAGTCCAGAATTCCCTCGCCTGGAATATATCTCCTACAACCCAAAGAGCTCGCCATCACCGTTGGACTGCAGAGGTCGACTGGAGCGACCAAGATCTGCAATGTCTAGTTCTCCAGAACTGCGAAGCCGTCGCAGTAATTCTGGTTCCATCTCATCAGATGAGAGCAGTGAGGGCCTGGCGCCACTAGAGTACCTCGAAAATTTGGCCCCTCCTCGCCGGCACCCAATAGATGAAAAAGCTCTCATGCTGTTTACCTCGTCCCGAATGCTATGATTGTATTTCTAACCTTGCCGGATTTATTGGATTTTTCATGTATATTAGGTTGCATGTATTCTATAGGTTAATGTATACTTAATTGTCTCCTGCTTTCACCTTCTTCGGACCGTAATTGCGATGTCAGAAAACACATTCCGGTAGTGTGCGGCCGATACAGGTTGCATGATAGATGGACCCATTTGACAAGCCGGTCTAGAGTTCGAGAAGGCAACCATATCATTCTGCGAAGTACGCAGACCCAGATAATTAAATCAGGGACACAATAGACGAGGGAAAACTCAGAGCCCTGGAATCCTATTACGGTTTCCATCAACGACTGCAAGACTCACAATTGCTATTAGAGTATATGCATCATTGTACAGGGAATGATTAACAGTCTGATATTGTCCCAATTAATCTCTCTTCGCAGGGACGGCGGTGGCAAGTAGAGTACTCGGTAACTCTACACTACCGACGGCAGAGAGCAGTGATACCGACCCAACAATTAGGAGAACGAGAACCACGGCTGTCCCTGTCAGGAGGACAAAAGGGCTGTGAAGACAGCCTGAGTCAAACAATGAATGATTGGAGTGGCCGAGAGGAGCTTACCCGCTGACATCTTTCCTCTCACAACTGTCACCGACCCAGTTCTCCGTCTTGAGTTTTGAGCCTTGGCCGGACTTTGTGGTCTGGCATGCACAGACATAGCAGGTCTTGCCGGCGCGCTTGGCTTCACGGCACTCGCCTCGCCCGGAACAGGCGTTGGTCGAATTCTGGCATGCATTGGCGGATGAGAAGCAAGTGCTCCCTGAAAGAACACTTGGCACGGGGGACTGATCCCGGGCAACCTCGCGCTTGTATTGCGTTTGGAAGTGGAGAGGAGTGTACGTGATAACTGCAATGTGGAAGCTGGGGTCCTTGAATGTATATTTGAGGAAAGACTCGACTTCCTCTACTGCCTCGGTATATTCACCACTGGAGGATCCATGTTGTTTGCGGATATCAGACAGGTACTTGAGGTCCAAGCTTGCAAAAGAAGGAGTGTTTGAGATGGCAAAGAAGTCGCTAATGGCGGTAAGAACATCCATTCTCTGGGGGGATACCTCCAGGGAGTAAACGGATGCATAGACCTGCTCAGCACGATGGTTAAACGTGGACAATACAGGGTCAACAGCCCCGTCCGACAACGATGAAGGCGTATATAGGTGGCTTAAAGACGGGGGTAGGATGGCTGCGCAGGAGCGAAGCAAACTCAGCATACAAGGTGCCTCCAAGAAAGTAGCGACGCTCACCTTCGGCATCGTCCTCATCCAGAGCTATCAAAGCAGTATGCTTCCAGTCATGTCCAACGAAGTCTTCGTCGTCATTGAGGTGATATCCAACAGCATGGTTATCTGGTTCGAATACTTCAAGCCCAAGATGACGAGAGAGCGCGAAGCTTGCTTCCTGAGGTGAAGTTGGTGTATGAGATACTTCTGCATTAATGAGCACCTTGAATGCTGAGGCGCATCTTAATAGCACAAACGCTAAGATAGCAAATGAAGCCGTTCGGGCCATTAGTTGGTTGTGAACGACGATGACAAGACGCCGCTCGCAGTCGTAGAGCCATGTTTGTCTCCCAGACCATTGCCAAATAAGACATCACTGCCATCGCCAATTCTGGCGTTCTTAGAAACAATCCTGCAAACTCACTGATTTGGAGGTGACATTCTTGCAGAACGTGATTGTAGCCCTTTATTAAATCCACTAAAGTTCGTGTGCATGTTCTATATACAATGTCATCTTCTATATTCTATTCCTGACTCCTCTTGAAATATTAGCATCCATTCAGCAACCGGTTAGCCATCTCGAAGCCAAGGAATGTTGCACCGTTGGCGAAGGGAGACCTGCGAGTATGTCAGCACAGTGCCAGGATTGAGGAAAAGATGACTCATACCGGATCAGCGTAGGGCCAAGCCCTCGAGTGAATGCAGCGATACCTTCACTGCGCCACACTTTCCGTACACAATCAAGGGTTGAGGCGTACTTCTGGCCCGTAGCTGGTGAGAACCCGTCGGTCTGCATCCGTGACTTGATCATGTCAATAGGGTATATCACAGCCCAAAGCTAGAACACTGTGTGAGGACCAAATAGCTTCCATAGTCTGAATGCCTTACTGCATAGCCAGCTGTTGCACCGTACAGAACCGCATTTAGGGGGCTAATTTGGTCACGACGAATGCCCTGCTTAGCCATTTGCCACTGCACGATTTTCTCATATGTCATGAAGTAGACACCATAGCCAGTTGCTTCGCGAAGCAGAGTTACAGCTTGCCCCTTGTAGAGACCGGCAATTCCATATGATCCGTAAATCTTCTTTATTGCGTCCCAAGGTCCGGCATAAAGAGGCTTGGTATTTGATTGAGTCTGTAGCCCTGGAAGTCCAACAGCGTCAATGAACTGCAAAGAAGGAGAACGGGAATGCATTTACGTATGCGGATATGTTCCACGGGTCCGGAGACTGCTCCGTTCGCTAGTCCAGCGAATACACCAGCAGCAAAGAGCTGGTCAGCACCCAAGGTAGCACCTCCCCTGCCGCCTTTGCCCTGTTGGAGATTCTGACGGGCGAAGTAACGCTTTGTCCATTCTAGAGCGCCAAACTGAATTGATACACAAACGCCGATACCGAGAAGCGGTGTTAGTGTTCCCTAGGGAACAAATGTAAGTGCTGAATGGTTCCATAATAACATGAAGCCACACACTTTGTAGAAGGCGAGGGGTCCTTCGTTCTTTAGGATACCACCAGCACAGTCCAGCATACCAGTGTAAGTGCCCTTGGACGCTGTTTGCATGCGCTGTGATATGGGTCGGCCAAAGGTGGCATTAAGACTATGGTCATGGCAAACGTACCACTTTGACAATGTCGAATGGTTGGCCAACCAATACCTAGGTCATGATTATTCCAACCAGCTCCTAAAACCTCAGAAAAATTACATACCTGGGCAATGCCACCAGCAGTTCCTGCTGTTAGGTCCTTTGCTGTTTTCGACATCGTTGAAAAACAGAGAACGAGGCTGTAGAGTGCTGAGCAGGTTCGGATTTCGATCGGGACATGGTTCAATGAAAATGCTATAAACCAAACTTGTACAAATGGTCGGCCGATAAGGGAAGTTTTAGGCGGACATCAAGCGTGAGAGCAAAATCTTGGCGCATCAGCTCATTTCCAATTCAATGAGTACCAGTGACGACCTCTCAGAGGAGTATGATTTGTTCGCCGACCAGCCAGCAATGGAGGGAATTCAGCACACGGGAGATAAAGATGAGGAAGAAGTAGAAGAGGAATCCAGTGAAGGCGAAGAGGAGGAAGAAGATTCCGACGATGATATTGATGCTGAAGCAGAGGCCATTGCTCGTCGTCTTGGGGAAGAACTTATGGCAGGGCTTGCCAGTGCTAGCGCTGAGCTCACAGCCAACGACTTAACAGCGACTGGTCCAGCTCAAACTCAACGTTCAAGAAAAGAGGAGGGTATCATCCTCACCATGACAGCAATCCTCACTTTGATTAGCAATGATACCCTGGCCAGTTCTTCCCTCACTTCCGCAATTATACCAACACCTACAGGAGGAACTTCTGTTCTCGATTTTCTGAAGAGAACTGTCGCCTCTGGTTCTGTACCCCGCGGCATTGCAACCCCCTTGAGCCATGTCTTGGTGTCCCTTGCTCGGTCCGAAGAATTGTTTGGAAACTTACGCCACTCCAATGCTTCTTCAATCCAACTGGACAAGGGCAAGCGAAAACGAAACGAGGAAGACGATCATCGGCAGATGCAAGACTTTCGCGCTTCCAAGCGCCCCAACATCGCCGAGTTGGACCTTGAGGCTCAAGTGAATGACGCCGTCCGCACCATCTCCCATGCCCTTCGAAGCCCGCCTTCGAAGGCCTTGGATACAGAACTCGTATCTTCCATACGCTTACAGCTGCACCAAGTCTTTTTGTTCGCGATGACCTCGTCGTCGGTGGGAGGTCCTGACATGCACATCCTTCAGGAGATTGGAGGACTCATCCAGGTTGTTGGCGTTCTTAGCGGCATTCAAATTGGCCAGACGGATACACAGCCGCAACCGTCTGTCAATGGGTCCTACCCTTGGCCAGTCAACCCTATGTCGTCTCAGCAGACCGACATAGGCACTGCCGTTTATCCCTGTCAGATCCCTGGATGCAGGAAGGTTTTCTCTCGGTTATACCAACTCCGTTCACACCAGCGTTTACACGCTGCACACCGCCCCTACCACTGCAAGGTCTGCCCCGCGTCATTCGCTCGAAACCATGACTTGAAGCGTCACGTCAAGCTACACGAGAATAAGGCGTGGAGATGTGGTGGCTGTTTGAAGGTCTTCTCGAGACGTGATGCCATAAAGCGACACAAAAATAGCAGTAGAACGCGCGGGGCCAAGGGGGGAACAGTGCATTGATGCCGAGATTGTCGAGGTCGAGCTAGATGAGGAAGGGGATGACCAGCTCCGAGAGGAAAGGCGGACAAAATTATGGACAGGAATGGCCAACACAGCGCCTCAAGCAGCAACTGAAGCCCTCAGTGATGAGGTCGAGGAAGGGGAGCTACAGCCGGGCATCATCGGGCGCATACAATCAAGCATTTCTAGCTTGCATGCGTTATTGCAAGCTCATGTGAGCCAAACACTAGGTGCCCCCCAAGCTCAGGCTGCTCCCTCAGACCCGGCAACGGGTCAAGCTACTCTCGCGGATGTTATTGCTCGTGCTCAGCTCCAGGCAATGCCCACACAAAACGTCTCGGATCAACCAACGGATACAATATTAAATACGGCCCAAAATACTGGCGTTACGATAACTCAGGTCCCCGACGTAGTGGCCGGGACAGAGGATAAGTTAGACCCCCAAGCGGTTATGGCCTCACTGTCGATGTATGGGTTGTCGGACGAGCAGGCCAAAATGCTCGAGGAGGCAATTGCTACTGCCGCTGCCGCTGCACAAGCGCAGGCGGAGGCGGAAGCAGCACTGGAGGAAAACGACGATGATGAATCATCTAGCGAGGGCAGCGACACAGACGACGATGACAACGCCGGCCAACCACACCCCATGGACTGGATACCGGCGTAGACAGAGCTCCGCATGCCACCGCCTGACACGTCGATCTTCAAAAAGGTAAGGTCCTTGCATTCGAGATTCTTCGTTGCATCTTCTGAACCTTTGTCCTAGTCAATTTACTTCATTCTACAAATCTACCGTAAGGACAAGTCGCGGACATCGATTACATATGCGCATTAGAGCCAGGACGCTGCTCACCTCAAGAATCTACATCTTCGCGGGCGGAACTGTTCGTATCGGGTGGTCGTACCGCACTTTGACGTACGAGTCTATTCGTCGCCATGTTTCCTGACTTTGCGCGGACTCTTTCTGCCAGGCAGCAGCTATCAGCTGTGCGGGGGAAAAGTTCCCTTTTATCGGGGTGACCGGCCGAGATCCTGGGCGTCGTTGAGGCGCGGGCGGGTCGGCACCCATGACGACCTGTATGCGCTTGAGTGGTCGGGCAGGGTTCTGGACGAGGACTGGTGCTTACCGAAGGGGTGACAAGGGTTCTCGAGGATGATGAAAGAGATTGTACCGACATTTATATGGCATTGATGGAGAAAGGGGCGAGGAATGTTTGCATTCTTCTGGCGTCTCAAGCGGATAGACAGGACGTTCTAAAGCTCACGTCCAGGCAGCTAGAGCCTCGATAATACAAAGGGATTACTGTTTTGGGAAGGTTGAAAGGGGCAAGCTTCCATTCTCGGACATGTGGTTTCCGAACATGATGCTTGCCTGCACGCCGAAGCATGGAGAACATATTTCATTGTCAACGTTTTCTCCTCATTTCTGGCAGTTTTACTCGTCATTGCAGTTTATTATCATTAGATACGGGTCAGATGATTACCAAAATACAAGGCAGATAAATTATGATTTAGGATGCGCGCCAGGTGCCTGAGATTCTCGTATACAGCCACCTGGAAGGAGAAACCGGAAATCCTTAGCGTTGTTGATCAGATACCGCGGTAGTCCAACGGCTGATTTTGAACTATAAGGAAGACTGAGCGACTGGTCAACAACTCGGTTGAGGGGGGCTTACGGTTCAAGGTTCATCTGGGAGAGAAGATCTCGATACTGCAACGGGGAACGCAGAGTTCGTATCAGAGAACATGTGTATCAAAGCATAAAACATACGCTGTACGCCTCTGGCAGCATGCCAAAGATCTCCTTGCCATGACAGATGGTGTCTTGGATTCTCCGCGGGTCCAGAAGCCTCATGTTTCCACCGATGCGGTCAGAATGCGAGAACCCAGTCATCTTGACGATGTATTCCTCGATGGTTCTGAAGCAATAACTGCAGTGCCATCCGGCGTCCGCGAGAACGCGCTCAGTGCTCTTGGAGTGCCGGTAGTAAACATTGTTGCGCCACATGTGGACGGACGATCGCCAGCTTGACATATCCAGGTACCATTCGAAGCTGTAATTGTGGGGTTCATTCTCGGACATTGTTGAAAACAAGTATTTCCTTACCTGTACCAGAAGTTGCGAAGCTGCAGATGGATTGAGGGCCCGAAATCACAGGCTTTGAGGAGCGCAATTGTATGCTTCGCCGGTATCTCATCCACGTCGGACATGATTATCATTGACTCGACGTTCGCAGGAAGGGACTTGACGTGACCACGAAGTAGTGAAGTCATCGCGTCACGAGTCGCTGCTTCAACGTCCCATGGAGAGCCATTCGGCGGCAGAGGATAGCCTGGTAAGCTGAAAATAATGGAGAGGTTAAACCGCAGCAATGTCAGGATTATTCCTTGACGTACAATTGGTAGATAACCTTGTCGTCGAATTTAGCGAACCTAGCCCGGTTATTGCGAAAGTAAGTTTCCTTGGGCAGACCGGTAAACGTGGCATTGGATTCAATGATGAAGAATTTGTCCACAACCGAGTCCAGCTCGTTCATACGGATCTCAAGCAGGTCAACTTCGCTGCTCATGAGAACCGCGTCCAGGACCTGAACGTCATTTCCTCCTCTTCGGTTCCATCCATGTAACTGGCATGTGTTCTGGTCCATCTCCATTCCTTCGGCATAATAATGTGGTACAATATCCTTCGGACCATCTGCTTTGTCCCAAAGAGGCCTTGTTGCGTAGGACAGTGTATTTCGGATTTGGTATTGGTATTGAATGACGAGATGAACAAGACTAAGGAAGAGTATAAAGGCCGCAAGTAAGACGAGGACCAGCCTGGGGCGTCTGAAGAGGTGGGCCATGTTGTGACGACTAAAGGCTGCACAGCAACAAATAGTGGTTGGACATTCGCGCCCGTTCTGAAAAGGTATACATAAATATGATTGCTGATGCCGATGATGATGAAACAGATATTTGTCAGGTATACATGGTAACTACATAGTAACATCGCAGAAGCCTCTGATCAAGGTTGGGATTGGTGAAGGTGAAGGTGCCATTGCGGATTGAGGCGCGGAGAGCAACCCGTTCGAAATGCTTGTGACCAGAAGAAGTGGCGTCTGAAAAGACGATTATGTTTCTGCCTCAGGAAGAGCCATCATCGTGATCTTACCTTGGCTGATAAGGATCCTGGCTGTGCTCCAACTTGCTCATCAAACGAGTCCGAACGTTGAAGGAGAAAGTTGACACGTCGGTTATCTTGCTTTCGGTTCTTCGCTGTAGGAGGGTTCAATTGCATGCCCTGGCTAATAGACCGCCTCAGGCTCGACGAAGGCGTCTTGGGCCTCATCGAGTAATGGACAGTTGGCTGATTCGGCGAAGACGGTGTGACTGAGATCGATCGAATTCCTTGATTGTATCCTCGAGGTAGCAAAATGGTCAAGCTTGTCGTCTCCGATGAAGAGGTCGGGAACGCGGATCGAGGGAGAGCGCTCACAACGGTTGAACTCGATGAAAGAGGTGCTGTATATGCAGGGGATTGTGCTGCGCTCGGCATAAGACATAAAAGTGGCTTAGTGAATCTCGGGCTAGCCGAGTATGGGGCGTCGACATCCCTCAAAAGAGTTCAATCTAAAGAAGTCCTATAGAAAATAGATATTGCCTACCGTAGAGAGGTTGTGTCGCCTTGAGCATATTTTTCAATACCTTTAGCATGCTCGGAAAGCTAACCAAGCTTAGCAAGATCAAACTGCCGACAATGGAGAATGCTCACAGCCTGTTGAACCCTTGCCTTGGCTCGTTCTGTGATTGTTTCCCGGATCTGATCCATGAGAAGAGACTTTATATGGTCGAATAGGCGATCTTGAACCATGGTCTTCAACAGAATCTGAAGATTCTGCATCATGTTCTCATGCCGGGTAACTTGTTCTCGTAGTTTCCGTCTGGCTTCTCCCACCTTAGACAATCAGATGAAGTAAAAGTGAACGAAAGAAAGCACCTACTTGCTCTGCTGTTTTTATAGCAGGAGCAAATTGAGTGATTTTCTCGGTCTGCTTTTCGAATGCAGCAATGGATGAGTTGATAGCAGCGGTTGTCTGCTTGAATGTTGCGAGGAGTTCTGCAACCGCTTGCAAGTCGGGATTGATAATATCCGGTCGCAATCCATTATCGCCAGCTTTCTATCGAGGGCACGGTAGGTTAACCTATGGTAGCTAGGGAGGAAGGGAGCTTACTCGAGTTGGCCGAGCCAGTTGGGTAGGATTGGTATAATTCGGAGGGATGAGTAGCCTTAGATTTCGAGGCTTCTCGGTGAGTGTCAGTGTTGTGGAATGCGACTTCGATGTGGCCAATGCCATAGAGATAACGTTTATTACAAGAACCCCGTCATCACATCCTGACTGGAATTTATACAAGTGCTGGTACCGTATGGGAGCCTACTCGCACGAACATGTGGCCGCAATGCGCCCACAGAGCCACAGCACACGAGGCTATCTTCACATTATTGCCATGCTTAGGCAGCGTTTATTGACCATCCAGCCATAAGAATGCGTGAATTGCAAGAGAGAGCCCGCCAGGTCCCAGAGCACAGTCTCCGGATACTGTCTACGTTCCTGTCTGAGTCGGGGCCATTCCTCTTTGTGGTTTACAACAAAGCGATGGACGTGATATGCATTGAAAGGATTAACCTCGTGCTGGCAAGTATATCACTGCTACACGAGAGTGGTCTGTGAATCTGAAGCATGTGAAGGTTGGCGTGAAGAAGGATAATTACGATTACCAAACCTTATCGAGAGAAAGTTCCCATCAAGGACCCCTCAGGACATGTGAAACGGGAGAAAAAATATTTATTGAGGTTGAGCTACGATAGGATAGGGTTTCGCTATGAGGCCCTTGCTCTAGGGCAAGAAAATAAAGGAGGCATAAGTTCGGAATTTCGAAAGTGTACGATAATTTATGGTCAAAGTGGATGTAAGTAATACAGGCTCAGGATGAGATAATGCTACACGAGGATGAAATGACAGGCCAGCTGCACGCAGCTTGACTAGATGGGTATGGGTATGGGTTTATCGCTGTGCCCCTCTTGGTACTAGCCAAGACGGTGAAGAGTTCGTTGTTTGTGGGGTTCCACTGTGTGATGAGGGATGTGACGGGGTAGAATGGGAGGCCTGTGTAACTACCCCTTTCGAGGCCTCTTCCTGTCTTTGCCAGAGAAGTTCAGCCCATAGTGGATGGGGTGGGATGTGGCCGATCAGTGCACGGAAGATGTCAAGCCTACATAATGAAGGTCAACAGAAGGCATGGGACTACGATCGTCGAACTCACCATCGAGCCTTCTCCTCGTCAGAATCAGCAAAGAATGTGATGAATTGCTCGTTGGGGAAGAGCAAGCAGAGTGAGCGTTCCACACCACATACACCGCCGTCTTCGTAATCCCTTTTCCGTGACTTGGCGGCGTTTTCACGGTCTTGATTGTCCTCCACGCCGATGGCTTTCTTGAGATCAATGGTCGCGGTAGCCTTTTTGGTCACATCGTTGAAGGCCACCAAGCTGGAGCCAATAACTCGGAACCGCCGTCTGCGCCAAGTCTGAAGTATAATATGAGTATTAAAGCCGGGCGAGTAGGTTTCAAAAACATACGTTGCAGTCGCCCCCCAGCTGAGTCAGTGTTCCTTCAAAGTACGTTACTTTGTGCCAATTGAGATGCCTGAGCCCGCGCAGGCATTCGTCCAAACTTTGAGGGAGTTGCTCTGGTGGCACTCCCGGGAGGGGTGGGAGCCTGAAGATCTGTAGAACGATCTCCCCAACCTGACACGTTGAAAGCTTGCCACCCAATTCAACTCGTTGACCGATGAGAGGATAGCTCGTCTCAAAGAGACGGGTATCACAACGATGAGCGATTTCCTTGAACGAGACAAATGCCCTAGCGAGAGTGCAATCGGGCTTCAAGTATCTTGCTAGGTTGTTGGTTATGCGCTGTGGGGCCTGAGCGGGCTGGAGTTGGGGTGGAGGTGGTTGGACGATTTTGTCTTTGGAGGACTTCTTCGGAGAAGAAGAGAAGAAGCTGCGCATGCCCCTTGACGATGATTGTTGTACGACCGGTGGGGGTGGAGCAATCGGTCTTGGTGGTGGAATTGTTGGAAGGACATCTTTGAATTGTTGCACGATGTGAGGATCCCGGCGTATCTTTAGGGTCAGCGTGAATTCGAGTTTGCTGTGTTCGATCCTATTCTCTGTGTTAAAAAAGGGAACGCCTGCGCAGATGTCGACTACTCACAGTTCAAATTCTTGATCGATACGGGTCTCTCTGCCAAGCTGGCACTCAGGCGTGCTCACGAAATGAATGCCATTATTGAGAGTACATGTAAGGGCAGTGGGTTCAACAGGCAAAGGTACATCAAGAGCCTTGACTCCCATAACTATTTGCACTGTTAGCATTGCAATACCACTATCTTTGAATAGTCACTCACCCTTGACAAAGACCTTGCCATAAGCTTTGGCACTCTTCTCCTGAGCTCGATACTCCCTAATCTGTTTGGCATATTCATTCTAAAATATGCCCTGGTTAGGAATGAGGTAGTAAGCTGTTGTCGTGTCACTTACCATATCGGAGGGTCGACGGATGGCCTTCCATGCCTTATCAGCAAGGTCATACTCCTCTGTTGTGCTGATAGCCTGGTTCGAAGAGGCATAGATGGTTTCGCGTTCCCGCACCAAATACTGAGAAAGACATGTTAGGAGAATGAAACCACCATCTGATAATGACCGACCTTCTTGTTCTTGTCCTGAGGACGTTCCTTCAGCTTCTGAAGCTCCTTCTCGATGCTATCACTCAAGCCCACACCAGCAACATCTAAGAGGATGTCCTCCTTTTGGCAGTATCAACATCACCTGTGCTCAGACTTCTCCGTCGCGACGGCCGCGCCACCCCGAGATGTTGACTTCCAGCATTCTCCTTGGTTTGAGCAGGCCGGCTGCTATAAACGTCAGTTTCGTCGTCATCATCGTCATAACCTTCTTCCTGGCGTCGGGCTGCTCGCCTCTTTTGAAGAATCATCTGTTCCCTAGCCTTGATGTTATCTTTCGGGGGTGGTGCAGGTGCGGCGGGTGGAGGTGGAGGTGGCATAGGTTGCCTTGCCCGAAAGTCATCGTAGAGCATAGAGTCGGTCATGGACCGTTCAATGTGACTGGGAGCAGGAGAGGGCAGCGAAGACGTCCTTCGCCGTTGTACGTAAGGGGTACCTTGAGCACCGGCAACATCATCCATGAGTCGGTCCAAAGCGCTCCTCATGTCCATATCGACATCGACGTCACCCATCTTCATGCTGGCATTGGCAGGATCCAGAAGGCTCGCATTTTGAGCAACGCCCGATGTATCGGCATCTTCAGCGGAGCAGTTGACAGACCATTCGTCAATGCTGGTTTCAAAGTTGCTACCAAGATCAAAATCAAGCTTCCCAGCCGCGATAGGTTGGTCGAGTTCGACGATCTTACTGACTCTTTCGAATGACTTGTAATCCTGTGAATGGTGCCGTAAATGCTCGTCCTCTTGCACGTCCATATGGTCCTCAACTTCTTGTCTCATAGGTAGTTCCATAGATTTCTCTTTGGTGTGATCAAGAGAAATGCGGCTGGTATTGGCGGAAGATGGAGCGGGGCTGGTCCCCCGACTGCTGAAATCATGCTGCGATAAATCTTCTGATTGCCTCCTGCTGGCAGCAGGGCTGTAACGGTCTGAGACACGGCCATTGGAATGGAAAGATGATTGGCTATGACGAGGGAATTGGAAGCCAGGGTTCAACTGGGTCGTCACATCAGTTGCCGAAGAGTGGCGGGAGCTGGACGGGCGAGCTTCCACTGCGGTATCTAGGATCTCGGGGATGTAGATGGTGTTGGTCTTCAACGCTTTTATAAGCCCCGATATAAGATAATGGGGAGTGGTTTGGCTTACCTCTCCATCACTACGCATTGAATCGTGGTGAGCATTCTCCATGTCATCATCTATGGAATGTTCCTCAAGATGGAAGGGTGAATTGCTTGCCTCAGCTTGTTCTTGCATGCTGTCTGTGTGAAGATAAGTTGGCGACTCATCTTCTATGGGATAGGAGGACTCACGGTAGCTAGCTTCAAAGGAAAGGTATGCCTCTCCGGCGTCTGGGTTGGAGATTCTTCGAGTAGGCCTCGCCGGAGAGGGCGAAGCCGGAAGCTGAGCGACATCGTCTCGAGGGCTCGCTGCATCCCCACCGGATTGTTCAGAATGAGCCGACCTTTCTGAAGTAGGTGTGGATATTCTGGCGAATCGACTAGGCGGCGTCTGCGGGAGAGCCCTCGACGGTATTCCAGAGGAAGAACCTGGCCGAGGAGAGCCTATAGATTGTCGTGAAGATGGCCTTGGCGGAATCTGAGGGGAAGGAATTGGGGAAGTGGTTTGCGCGCGAGCCGCTACTGGACTCGAGTGTGTGTTCGGTTGCGGAGAGAAGTCATGGATATTGTGCAAGGATGGTGAGCGAGAATGATGGCGACGGAATCGTGCAAGCACGCCTTGATCGTCATCGTCATCGTCATTACCAATTTGCTGGGAGAAAGAACTATCAAAGTTGAGTTCTCGTTCAACATGCGCGTTGTGATCTGCAAATTCTTCAGCGTGATGGGGGCTGTGCATATCCCCAGCTGGGGGTAAATTTGAGGACGCAAAGAGGTCATCCACCAAACCAGAGATGCTGTCTTCGGTATTCATGCCCATATCTTCTAGAACAGGGCCGGACTCTGCAGACAGGTTGGCGCCATGAACATCATCGTCAGCGAAGCCAAATTCCTGGTGGCCTTGAGGCTCAAATTGCATATCGTTTGGGCCTTGGTTTCTGTGGAAGAATGGGTCATCCTCTTGAGGACTGCAATCAGAGGTATTTTCAGGATGGCCGCCGTCGAAGAGGTCTTCATCCTCTTCAGCGTCGTCACGATCGAACTCAACCACTTCCATGCGTTCATCCCACGTGACAGTCTTTCGACGTTCCCTTTTGTACCCGGTGCTCACACGAGGTCCATGCATACGTCGAGAAACGAGGTTTGAGCGACCGGGAGAAGGTCCAGTGCTGTTTGATGGAGTGGGGGGGTTGAGGGGAGGAGCAGGCTGTGGCGAGGGAATCGAAGGTGGAGAGTCATGCGAACTGCTGGACCTGTTCGTTGTAATATTTGAAAGAGGGGCGGAGGGTTCAGGGGCCGGGGAAGGCTCCACTACATTGGGTGCTCCTGTGCTACGGAAAGGACTTTTAGAAACATGTGACTTGTTGACAAGGCCTTGGTAGCTCTTCGACTGCCGCCGTTCCCGCTTGAGGGCGAAAGGTCGATCGTTTTCATCCTCGGCCTGATTGTGTATTGAGACTGGCCTGGGCCGCTTCTCTCCAGAAACCCTTCGGGTGACCGGGAACGGAATGGCGGCAGTCTTGGGCGGCCTGGCAGGTTGTGGAATGCCCGAGGTCTTGAATGGTGATTTTGAAACAAGATTATTTGTGGCCACATGCTTATAGCTAGACGAGGAGCGTCGGTTGAGACGCTGGCCAGGTTGTTCTGGTAATGGGCGTGAGGATGATGAAGAGGTTCGTTTCGATATTCTTAAAGGCGAAGTTATCGACCCATTGCCTGAATCTGAGTCTTGGGATGATGGTCCTCCATTGTTTGACGAAGGGGACGAGAGCCATCCCAAGCCCGAATCACGAATTATGGACGACTTGATAGGATCTGGCGACAGGAGCCTATCTCGTAGAGGTGACTTTACAGCAGCCATGGTGGCAGCACAGTGCCAACGCCTTCAATCTAGTCGTGCAGAATTGTCGTGGTCGCTGCAGAAAACGATGAGCAGCGATCTAAGAGGAAAGGGTTCAAAGAATGGCAGTTCAACCAACGAGAGGTGGTGCAACGTGGGAAATCGTTGCAACACAGCGGGCGCGTCAGTCATGTGACCGCGACACGCCTTTGTTCCGAATCCCGAACCTCTTTTCCGTCACTTTGCACATTCGATCAATGATAGCAGTCAACTGCACCCGAAGTCGTTCTCAGATGACCGCAGTGGGACTGTTGTGAACGTTGCCGGCGCCCGGGGACAACTATCATGGGATTCTGTGAAGAAGTAATGGGTATTTAGACTTGGGTGACATCAAGTCGTGTCCAACAGCCATCCATCATGACACTATCGGACTTGAAGTTGCCACTTCCTGAGCTTCATCCTCAGTTCTGGGCTATAGTGATCCTAAGTAAGTACCCGGCCACCCACGTGCTGACGTTTCTCACAAGGCACAGTCTCTCTTGGCTGGATTGTAGCCTATCGCTTATGGATCTACCCTTCCTTGCTCTCACCTCTGAGGCATGTGCCAGGACCACCTCTTGGACACTGGATCTTTGGACAATCTCCCGCTATAATCAAGAGTGAAAGTGGGATACCGCAGAGAGAATGGGTGAAACAGTACGGACCGGTCGTTCGTGTTCTTGGCCCGATCGGGATTGAACGATTGGTATTCATGCGGCCAGAGGCTCAGCACCAAATTCTAGTCAAGGGTTGGTTGCAACACCCTCGCGTACGGTAGAAAGCATTTGCAATTCTCGACTCATACTAACCATCCCCTGGTAGCCGGCTTTCATGAGGCACATTCTCGGCTTGGTCACTGGCTATGGTCTACTCACCGTAACAGGCGACGAGCATAGGCGGATGCGCAAGGCTATGAATCCTGCCTTCTCCTTACAGAATCTAATGGCACGTAAGTTGATGAATCAACATTCCGTACGCGCACTATCCAGACTCAATGATGATACAGAAACCGACATGTACCATGAATCTGTCAATGCGTCAGCACTTGCCAATCTCTAAATTTTGCAATGACCTGACTCTCCCGATCAAGGCTTGTTGATTTGCTCAAGAAACAGATTGACCAAGAACCAAACCCCAAAGAGGGCAAGGTGTTCAAGGTTTATGAATGGAGTAGGTATTTCTTGTATACTTTGGCGCTCTTGGAGTTGACACCCCATCCAGTGAGCAAAGCCACTCTGGATATCATCTGCGAAACAGCATTTGGCTACAAAGCTGATTCCTTACACAACCCACATAATGAGCTTGCTGAAGCCTATGAAGACCTGCTCAGTCTCCAATCTGGTATGAACGTTGGATTGATTCATATTTCAGCGCAGCTTATTCATGCTTACTAGGTCCGAACCTGGCGAAGATCGCCAGCCTGATGGCAGTTCCAGGAGCACCCAGATTTTTGGCTTCCGACTTTGCCTACAAGCATCGTCACTGGTTCAGCAAGATACCGCTCTTCGGTATAGCGATGCCACTTTTAAAACGCGCACTTGCTGACCATTCCTAATTCATAGCCGCCTTCTCGACTCTTGTCCATTCAATGCATCGAATCAAGAAGGTCTCCGCCGGGATGCTGCGGGAGAAGATGCAAGATACCTCCGTCCAATTGTCTGATATCGCAACCAAGCGGGATATCATGAGCTTGCTCATTCGCGCCCGCAAAGCAGATCTGGCAAAGGACAGTTCCACCTACGCCATGAGTGATCAAGCCATGATGGATCAAGTTGTATGTACCAGCTGCTACCCTACTCCGCCCTGTGATTTCATACATTTGTCCGCAGTTAACCTTCTTGGGAGCCGGCCATGAAACAACTGCTACCGGCCTGACATGGGTAGGTTCCAAACTCGGTTTCCCAAACTACCACTAGAAGCTGAGGTATATTCACAGACTTTATGGCTTCTGGCTAACGACCCCGAATCACAAAGAAGACTTCGTGAAGAGGTTGCACCTGTTTTGCCGACCCAAGGCCAGATTATCGCGCCCTGAAGGATCTGTCGTTCTTGGATTGCGTCGTGTGCGTAACAGACCCCCACAACAGATCAGTCTATTGACAATTGTTCGTAGTATGGAAAGCCTGCGTTTGCTTCCTCCAGTTCCTCTGACTGTCCGCACAACTACGAAGACGGACTACATCGATGGCATCTTAGTGCCCAAAGGAACTCTATTGACCATTCCGGTGAGTCAAACTAGCTTTTGACATGGCAGGATAGTTGACGTTGTATGAAGATTCGCGTCGTGAATACTTGGAAGGTGATCTGGGGCGAAGATGCCGAGGAGTATGCACCTCATACCATTGTAACCCTCACAGACACACTGACAAGATGGTTGCCACTTTCAGGTTTAATCCCAGCCGTTGGCTCAACCTTCCGAAGGACTATCATCCCGCATACTCGATGCTCTCTTTCATCGCCGGACCCCATGCATGCATTGGCAAGACTATGGCAATCATCGAGATGAAAACAGTTCTTGCGTAGGTTCATAGCCTTCTTAGAAGACTGCACGCTAACCCCAGCATCCCGTGCAGCAACTTGATCGCTAATTTCTCATTTGAACCTGCATATACGGGTCAGACCATTAAACCAGCAGCTGCAATTACGATGAGTACGAAGTCTAATTTGACGAATATGAACAATCGCGGCTGACGAAGACTGATTTCAATAGAACCTACGGACGGGATGCCCCTTCTTGTAAAGAGGGTTTAATATACTTTTTATTTGAATCGTGCTTAGTCTGGACACTAAACAAAGTCTATTATATATAACCATTTTGCTATCGATACTTAGAATTCTATAGGTATATTTAATATAAGGGATCAAGAAGTAAACCGCGTTCTAGGCTTCTAGGTTTTTACAAGCCGGGATAAATCTCCTTCACCGAAGAAGTTTTGATGTAAGAAAGTTCGGCATGCCAGTTACGACCATCTCCACTGTAGAGCTGAAGTAGACGAAGATGTCCAAAAGAAACGTTGTGTTCGCCGAGTGGAACACCTTGTCCATTGAAGGATTTCTGATATTTCTGTTTGAATAAAAATCAGTGAGATCGTTGCTTGTAGAGCAAAGGAAACGTACATCATAGAAAGTACGCCATAGGAATGCGATTTGAGCGCCCATCTCGGCCCTGGTCAAGGGCGCGCCGTTCTCGTTGTGGAATATAATTTCTTGCTTGGACCTGAGGCTCTGATAACCGGGCCACTGCGAGGGTGGTTAGTACCGCGTTTGAACGAGACAAAGATCTGAAGGCTCACCGAAATATGAAGAATTCCCTTCTTGATGTTGCTGTAGTCTCGGGGCAGGCTAGTGTGGACTGATTCGCGAGGGTTGGCCATACCCCTAGCATATTCGCAGCCAGAAGTTCCACCGAGAGCAACGCCAGGGATTGCACCATCGTCAGAGTAGAATCGAATGCTTGGAAACTGGTTATGGTTGCGAGACACAACCACGGACTCCAGACCGCGGTGCCAATGGTCGCTTCGAACTTGGCCAGTCGCCATCATATCGACACCATTGCGGCGAGGGGCAGCGTCACGCCAGCTGGTGTACGGGACAACCTGGGCAAGGCCTGTGCCGGGGTAGGGGGCTGAGATGGTCTTTTGGGACATGTCGACTTTAGAGCAGTAAATCGAGAGAAGTGTCGAGAGGAATTAACGAGGAGTGCAGGCACTTCGCTTGGAAGTGAGCAGCAGATTGGTTTGTCTATCCTGGCTTTCCACATCTTGTTTAAATACTCATCTTCCTCGAGGCATTCGAGGCAGCCAAAGCGTCCAAGAAAGTGGCCTAGCCATTGCCGAAGACTATCATAAAGCAGTCAGGTGAAGGACGATTGGCGAACCGAGGATGGCCACTAAGGGAGTACAGTTTTTTTCCCTGTGGAGGGGGTCCTAAACCGTAGAGATTTAAGTCAACTTGACCGGAGGGGCCAGGACGCCTTTGTAGAACTTCGCGCGTGTTGCAACAGTGTCTACTTCGGTGAGCACATGGCAGCAGAGTACATTTTCCGACAAAGGGGAGGTGCCTTCATTTACATCGTAGAAAAGCAAGCAAGCAATAGCAGAAAGGCTTATTTCCCTGGCCATGGCTTGTCGTCGTTCGATGTCGACCTTGATCCGAGTCCTGGACGCCTCGAGGTGGTTTCCACTAAGCGGCTGATCGCACTCTTCAACTGAAGAAAGGGAACCAGTTGACACTGTATTGTAATGAATCGGTTAGCTCCCCGCGCTCCTTTGAAGAGACGCATTCATAGAACTTGCATTGTCGAGCGCGGACCGTACCGAGCCTTGAGCTTGACATTCGATGTTCACTTACAAATTGACATGACGGAGACTGACCGGAACGGAATTCGGAGAAACGAAAAACACGGTCGCGATTCTATTTCCTAATTTAGACAGCTACCCTCACAAGAAACCTATGACGACAAGATGGTCTTGCTGAGGAGGAAACAGCAGAAGGAGGGCCCACCGACAAGTCCAGAAGGCGAGGCTGAACACCACGAGAGCCCAATAGACAAGGTCAAGAAACTCAAGCATGAAGTTGAAGAATTAAAGACGGTGAGCTTGACAAGGACGCAGGGAATAGCTTGTGATTTGCTGACTTTTTGACTCTGTCGACGTTAGAACCAGAAAAGTTTCTTTTTAAATACCAGGCGAATGATATTTCTTGCTGGGCTAGTCTGTGGGTCATACAAATAACTGATAGAGGTCTTAATAATAATCAGTATCTTCAGTTGGGACAGCTTTGGCTCTAGCCTTCATCGAACCCAGCGACGTACACGATTTCCATGCCCACATGTCAGGACTAGTCGACCATTACGACATTACGCTTCCAGATATGCCCGAAATCGACTTCACCCGCCTCCAAGCTGAATGGACGAGATTCAGGAATAGCATACCCGATCCGTGGAAATTCAATAACGACGGCCGAGAATTCCAGGTAGGAGAGGAGATGAAAGCGAGGGGGTTAACAGCGCAACATCCTGTTGTCCTTATTCCAGGGGTAATATCCACGGTGCGGTTATATTTATGTTTCTATTGTTTTGAGTATTTTGATGTTGACTAGGGCCCTCACTCCAGAGCCTAGAATCATGGTCGACAACACCCGACTACAGAGCCTTCTTCCGTCAGAGACTATGGGGAGGGTTCAATATGATAACACAAGTGACATTCAACAAGCAGAAATGGATAGCTGCTATGATGTTGGATCCTATTACTGGACTTGATCCTCCTGGCGCAAAGATTCGTGCAGCAGAAGGCATCGATGCTGCAAGCTCCTTTATTCAAGGGTTTTGGATATGGTAGGTTCATTTCTCTTTCGATGTGATGCTGTTCGTTCTGATTTGTTCAGGTCGAAGATTGTAGAAAACCTAGCAGTCGTGAACTACGACACCAACAACCTCTATCTGGCCCCTTATGACTGGCGCCTATCCTTTTACAACCTTGAGGAGCGTGACGGATACTTCTCTCGATTGAAGACAATTATAGAGGGTTTGAAGTGAGTATATTTGCTATATTCTTATCGGCGGTCCTAATAGCTCGTATAGGCGCCGGCAACGGAAGAAAGTGGTTATCGCGGCCCACTCGATGGGAGCAAATGTAGGGGCTTATCACATGCCAATTGACTTTTACTGATTTTGTGTTGATTTCTAGGTTTTCTTGGTATGAATTATGCCGCGTTGGACTTGCTGACAATTCTGATGGTGCCCACAGTATTTGTGAGTTGTATCGCGCCTTCAGCTCGAGAACTTTTGTTTACCAATTGACCAGTTGCAAATGGGTCGAGTCTCCTGAACACGGTCAAGGAGGTTCCGACTGGGTAGAGGTGATATATACGCATCTTTCTGCCACTTTGAATACTGAGGCCATCTTTCAGAACCATATTGAAGCGTATATTTCAATAGCTGGAACCCATCTTGTAAGCATTCCCATTACTCCGTCTCTTGAGGAAGCTAACGCGCACCAGGGTGTTGTAAGTCGGGTCTAGGTCAATTTTAACGAAGACTGAATTTCTGTTAGGCAAAAGCCATGGCAGCCTTCCTATCTGGTGAAATGAAGGACACCGTCCAGATGAACCCCGCTGGCGCATATGGTATGCAAGAGGTCACCTGAACCCTCCGCTTGTCGTCTCACTTATGACCCCAATACAGTCCTTGAACGATTCTTCTCCCGGCAGGACCGACAGGACCTATTCCGAAGCTGGGCAGGA
Source organism: Clitopilus passeckerianus (assembly GCA_944990035.1). Taxonomy (NCBI): domain Eukaryota; kingdom Fungi; phylum Basidiomycota; class Agaricomycetes; order Agaricales; family Entolomataceae; genus Clitopilus; species Clitopilus passeckerianus. The sequence goes on from CALYLX010000136.1 coordinate 821,629, forward strand.
AGCGCCAGCATGTGGATCAAAGGCGGCGACACTATCTGGGGCAATGCGACGTTTGCACCGGACGATCCTGAGAATGCAGCCCATACACACGGAGAGCTCATTGCCTTCCGGGACATACCCTCGCCGCCTAAAGATAAATCACAACCCCTCAATACGCCATCAGTGGAGGACGGATTACGGGAAGACGTTCCCGTAATGAAAGGCTTCGAGCACGATCCTGGCCCACTGAGTAACATGACCGCAAACCAAGCGGGTGCTTGGATCCTCGACAACACCCCAAGCTCGTTTCAGAAGATGATTGCTACCAATTATTCGTTCGGCATGGAGAACGATGTCGAGCAATTGAAAAGAACAATTTGGATTTCAGAAAATGGTCAAATCCGCTGGAGGTTCAACTTCCAATAGCGCCAAGTATGAAAATTTATTGCGTGTATGGGCATGGCAAGGAAACTGAGGTTGGTTTGTACCGGCAAATGATATGAGGGAGATTTGACGTTTGCAACAGAGATCTTATTGGTATGCCCGAGGAACGACGCCGTCACTGACACCCATCGAAGAATCGCACAATTCAACCTGCGATGAGCCTTCAGGTCCATCGTGTAAGCTTCCTCGAGCCCCAGCTCCTGCGGCAACTTGGATCGACTCAGGATTTTCAAGTGATGGGACTACGGAGCCGCGAGTGAAGAATGGGGTGAAGTTGGGGGAGGGAGACGGAACTGTGAGTTTATTGAGCTTAGGAGCCATGTGCGTAGACGGGTGGAAGAGGGAGAGGTGGAATCCGGCAGGGATCAAGGTGACAACTGTTGAGGTAAGTTGGTTTTCCTGTAATTGGCCTTCCTGCGACTGAAACGGTATTCAAGCTGCCGCACCATCCAGATCCAGCCGTTCCACGAGGAGGGGCAAACACATCGGACCATGTTGATGTGCTTGGGAGTTCGAGGCTCAATGAGATCATATTGCAGGTTGCTACTGGTGTTGGACACGAAGTGGGGGATAGCTTTGTGAGCAATATTAGGGAGTACTCAGGAAGGATTAATTGGGATGGGTAGGCGTAGCTAAGATGCGTAGAATATAGTGATCGTCTGGCATTAGGTGTTCGCCGGGATGGTATACGTCGTATCGTAGAGGTATAGAAGGGGTGGTATCGACGAAGGGAAGTGGTGGACGTTACAGATCATCTAGAGGAATGATTTATTCAGTAAATTAGTCTGGGCAGCTTCGTGGTTGAAGTAGGACGACTAACCATCATTTGAACCAACGATTTGCTGCACACGAAGTGCGGCTTGCTTGACTATCTCCACAACCCCCAGCATAGCTTCTGCTAGAAACTCCTCATTGCATGGTGGTGGAAATGCGGCCCGAAATTCAGGTGTTTGGAATGCCGCCTTGAAGTTGAGTTGACGGGTCGATTTGGCCCAGCTCACCGTTTGATGGGTGAACTCGCAACATCCTTGTCCCACTTTATGCAGTTCTTCGGACTCTTCCGGGGTAAGGTCTTGATGAAATATCTTTGTGCCAGCCCTCTCCGTTTCCTGGCTGGTGGTTTGAGGATTGAGTTGCGGGAAGTACTCGTTCAATCTTAGAACAAATTCTGTCACTTCTAACTTCTCGCCAGTCCACAACCAATAAAGGTCCAACTTGATGGCTGTATGAAGGAGCTTGAGGTAGGTCGTTCGCATCGTCGCGCTTTCCAGGTCGAGGTTGTTGAGGATCGTTGCTTCAGCGTCGGATAAGCAGGCGGCAGGATTTTCTTGCTTGTAGTACTTGTGCCATACGAGCGCAGACTTGACCTGGTTGAGTGTGTTGTTTCTCCAAAACTCTACTGCGGCCCAGCATTCGAGCAGGTCTGGAAAATTCTTGTGTAGCTTTGCTGGAGATCTGAGGATTTCTGAGATGGTGAAGGCGACGAGGTCGAGGGATGGGACCGTATCCTTGATTAGGGAAGATTTGGGCGAAAGAACAACTTGTTCTATGAAATTGTAGATTTGTTTCTTTTTTCTCCTGGACGGAGAAGACCTTGCTTCTTGCATAACCTGTTCGAGTTCGTAGAGCGACATGATTGTTTTGGTAAACAACCTACCTAATTCGGGTTGTAGGCTTTCTTCTCAACCACTTTGAGTGTAAAATTGTCAAAAATGGTAAAAACGTTCTTGAATGCCTCCAAGCCACATCCAAGTCCTTGTTGTTGGCGGTGGCCCAAGCGGCTCGTATGCCGCCTCTGTTTTAGCCCGAGAAGGGCTGGATGTCGCTATTCTTGAAGCTGACAAGTTTCCTCGGTATCATGTCGGTGAAAGCCTGATTCCTTCTATAAGGCATCACTTGAGGTTCATTGGTGCAGAAGAAAAAGTGGAAGGCTTTGGGTTCGTGAAGAAGCCTGGGGCTGCTATCAAGTTCAACCAGTTTAAACGAGAGGGCTGGGTGCTCGAGTCATCGTTTTCCGATGGGCCTGGCTGACAACCGCATATAGACACAGATTTCGTTGCCATTGGCGCCAATAACAACGCTTGGAATGTTGTCAGGTCAGAATTCGACCAAATCCTGCTCGACCATGCTCGTGAACTGGGGGTTCGAGTCTGCGAACAGACCAAAGTCACTTCAATTGAGTTCTCTGCAGAAGGGCCAGTCTCTGCTGCTTGGGTCAATAGCTCTTCACCCATGAAGGCGGAAGGGGTTACTACATTCGACTACTTTGTCGATGCCACTGGTCGTGCTGGACTTCTGTCCACAAAATACCTGAAAAACAGGCACTACAACTCCAGCCTCAAGAACATTGCCGTCTGGGGCTACTGGAAGGGTGCTCATGTTTATGGCAAGGAAACCAACAGTACCGATGCTCTAGGCCGAGAAGGTTCTCCCTGGTTTGAAGCTCTTACTGACGAAAGCGGTTGGGCATGGTTCATCCCTCTTCATAACGAAACGACCTCCATTGGGGTGGTCATGAACCAGGAGGTCTACAACTCGAAGCTCAGAGCACCTCTACCCGCCGCGTCATCCTATGCTCCCTTCTTCTCAGCTCAAGCCAGGCCAACCGACTCAACCATGATCAAACTTTACTTTTCAAACCTATGCCTTGCTCCCAAGTTAGTCGAACTCATGACCAGGAATGCTCAGCTAGTGGAAGGAAGCGTTAAATCGGCAAGTGACTTCAGCTACTCTGCAAAGCATTACGCAGGAGAACGGTGGAGGATTGTTGGCGATGCAGGAGGTACTTGCTGCCGCTGACCTTGATATCAATGAGGCACTGACCAACGCCTGAGATAGCCTTTATCGACCCATTCTTCTCTTCAGGCATCCATTTAGCTATGACGTCTGCCCTCTCTGCCTCCGCGACCATATGTGCCTCCCTGAGAGGTGATTGCACAGAAAAAAAAGGCAGCAGAATGGCATACAAGGCGCGTTGCCACCAGTTATACAAGGTTAGTTCTTGATTCGTCATCTCCAAACCCGTTGTGCGCTGGAATATTGATTATCCCATTGAAAAGATTCCAGATTGTTGTATTGAGCGCATATAAGCAGATCAGAGCTCAGACCACGGACGTACTGAGTGACGTGGACGAAGACAATTTTGATAGAGCATTCGCTTTCCTGAGACCAGGTCGGTTAATCCATTGTTTCCCATTCGACATTCGCTCAAATTTCATCCTAGTCATTCAAGGTGCAGCAGACCTTGGTACCCCGCTTTCCGAATCCGAACTACAGAGATCCCTTGACTTCTGTGTCAACCTGTTCAATCCGACCACTCCAGAACAACATCAGCGCTTATCGTCTTCCTCTTCCCCCGAAATTTCTGCCAACGGAGAAATAGACTTGAAGGCATTGATGGATGTTACCGGTCCTGTTGTCGATCCGCAGCTCCTGAGGGCTGCTTTCGAGCCACAGAAACATATCCTTAACCTTGACGAGCGGGGAAGGGCAGAAGGAGAAAACAGAGAGGGAAATCACGAGGCAAAGCTAGTACTGGACAAGATCAATGCGCGCCGACTCGTCCATCCTGAGTACGCGATCAACAACATGAAGAAGGAAGAACTAGGGGGATTTGTTGTGAGGTTAGAGATGGGCAATCTGGGTTTGGTTGACGTGAAGCAGGCTGTACAGGATCGCGTGGATGGAATCACGAAAATGTAGTTGTTTATGCTTCAGCACTTTTTGTTGAGGACTCAGGTTTCGTCTGATTCATTACGAATATTATAAAGAAATTGATTAGGGCGCTGGAATAGATTGTATGCTATGCCTGCAATGCTAATATCGATCTGATATCCTACAGTAGTATGCGAGTGATCCACAATGATTCCAATTCATTAAAGTGCTAAATACGCAAAATGCTACTATGATAGTACGATTCCATGAGATATCTCTACTGTCTGAGGCAACTAGAGACAGTGTAGTCCACTCCACGATCTCCATAGACCCTTCAGGAAGCTCTGATTCCAGCACGGTCAAAATCAGAGCAATCGAGCTCAAAGGGCTGAGGCCCGGTGCGGAGGTGATCGAACATCCCATAGGTAACATTACGCTAAATAGTTCAGATAAGTACGGTTATTTTGCAAAGTTTAAGTAACAGTATACATAGTGCAATATATCATTCAGGATCGTAAAGAATTCGTTAAAGTCATTAGCTATCGTGATAGAGTGCACTTTCCCGACGATGTACTCTCGGTGTCTGTTCAATACGTGTCTGCCTCTGTAACCCACTATCTCTTCTGCTCTGGTCAGGTCGACTCACTCCAGTATTTCTAAGGGGTTCACGAGGAACAAGACCAGGGGACTCAGTATTGCTAGTCCTCGAGGGAGGCATAGGGAAGGAGGGATATGGCCATGATTCGCTGGATTCCTGAATATGGCTGCCAGAATTGATAGGCAGAATGTCATATCTTGGGCCTTGTCCCGGTAAACCTTCAATGGGTGAATGGATAGTGGCGGGATACCTGCTATCTCGGCGTGAAAGAAGATGGCTGGGAGGTGGAAGATCATCCAGGTCGACCGGATGGTACCCTGCCATATTTGATGGGACGAGAGGTGGCTGGCTTTCGGGCGATGTGTTATGCTCCGAAAAGTGGTTGTAAATTCGCCTCCACCACGTTGGATGCCTGATGTGTACGGTCGGTGTAGGACCAGGTGCGACTCGCGGCTACCATTGGTGGGGGTTCAACTCGTCGTGAATCTGAGCAAGTCGGTGTTAAGCTTCAATCAGTGTGAAGGGAGTTAACCGCTGACCTGACGCATCTAGGCCTCTTCTCTGCAACTCCCTCTCAATCTGAACGCCAAGATCAGTGGTTTCCTTCCTTATGTGCCTCGCATTTCCCATGCCCAACCAATCTTTGGTTGCTCGCCGGGGCGTTCTTTCTAGCCCTAGTTCAACTTCGTCTATCACTGGCAACGTCGGTAATGCCTTCTCATCCTCTGGGTCTATTATCTCCCTAGGACGCAGTACTTGCTTCTCCACCAGCGGTGGCGAGGAACTTCCAGGGTCTCTGTCTTTCCCAAACACTTCACCATAGGCCTGTGTTCTCCTTGGTCTGATATCTTCAGGCACTTCCTTCTTCCGGAATTTGTACCCCATGTAAACGATGCCTTGCCAGATTTCTTTTAAGGTCTCGCGGAAGTCAAAGGCGTGGCCGAGGGAGCGGAGACGAGAGGTATGAGGTATTGTTGAATGCAAGGTACCAGGTGGAGGTTTGGGAACGTATGGCTTATAACTGAAGGCGCTAATGTGGAGGAACGCAAAAATTCTGGATAATGACAATGAGACGAGAAATAAGAATATAAATAAAAAACGGACGTCATTTCTACTGTTTCGAGGATTGCACCTATCCCTATGTTGACGTCTGCCGCAGTCATATATGTGGTCTTTGACGGATCTCGTTAGTTCATGTTGCGAAATAAAACGTCAGAATATGCCTTACAGGTTTGACTACGCCAATCAGACTTAGCACCGAAAGGAAGGTTGCTTGCCAAAATGTGAGGAACACTGGGAATGAATTCCATCAATTTACCGATGGATACCAAGCTGGCACTCCAAAACTGACCTACGGCTTTGATTGCGAACAGCTTAAGTAACGGGCGTTGAGGAGCAAGGTGGGTTGAGACAGGAAGATAGAGCTGGATCAAGCAATACATCGCAACTGACACTGATATCGACACGACTATGACGATCTGAAAGGGTTGAATGAGTGTTCATGCTTATTGACTGTCACACATACATAAGGGTGACCCCATCCCAGTCGCCAGGATTCTTCGCAGTAGAGACCCAAATATTCCAAAATGACAGCAGCCAGAGTAGTCGCGGGGCGTATAACACAGTACTGAAGCACACCCCATTTCATTAGCTGAAGGAAATATAGTCCATCCTAGCTCCTGATTCAGTGCTAGAAAACAATTGAGTAATGAAGAACATACCTTCGGTTTCGACCTGACAGACCCAAACGGAAACATCCATTTCCTGGGGGGGTCGCCTCTCCTGTAAGCTACCTCATCCGCTTCACGCGATAGGCCGACTTTAAGGAATATCTGACGTTGGCCTTCTGTGTTTGGAGAGAGGTAGAGCAGCAGAAGATAGAAGAAGGCTGTCAACACTGTAGATTCGTAACAGTCTCTGACTAGGATCAGAAGAGTGGCGTGGTCCTATGTCATGAATTCATCAGCTGTAGCCCAAACAACAGATATCGGACGTGTCGAAGAAGAAAGACTCACCCAGAACAGAAATGAAGCGAAGCTGACGAGGGCGTAAATGGGCACCATAAATAGAATCCGAACAATATCTGGTTGAAATTGATTGAGTCAAGGGTGTTGGGCCAAACCAGCAATAGCCTACAGCGTTGTTCATGTTTCTGGGAGGGACATATTAGGTTAGAAATGCCAAGTTTAAATATAAGTCATACATTTGTGTAGTTTCTGAGGTGTTTGTTGATCAGCCAGAACGAAACGACGCAAGCAATGAACGTGAAAATCCCGGTGATAATCCACCCGATCTAGCGGGCGAGAGTGAGCGGAAATCTTGTGTCAGTAATTAAGATTTACATGATAATCTAAGCATTCGTTCAATGCTTTTAGCTTCATGTAGGAGCGCGACGTATCCGACTTACTCTGGAGCACGAGCTTCCCGCCTTGGAACAGAGAAGGAGTGTCTTGTGCCTTTTCCTTGAAACACCTGAGCTCTTCGCCAGTTTCCTCTGTGTGATTCGACATTGTATCGCGGTTGTTTGCAAGCGAAGTTCACAATGCAGAGACAAACTGGCCCTGTGTCCAGGGAGGGCCTCCCCTCAGTCGTCCTTGTCGTTACGGTCAAACGTGCTTGAGCCGAATGGCATGATCATATCGCAGACTGCCAAACGGAGTTCGACTCCAATCGCTTTGGTTGAACAAATAAGGCCAAATAATGCAATGCAAAGGTCGGCGCCTGTTCGCAAGCTCTTCAACTTGCGCGATTGAACTTGAAGCAGAAACAAATCACAAATTACCGTTTTCGAAATGTTTTTCCGAACCTTGTTGCTTGGAATGGAACCAAGACACAACTATGCTTCTACCGCCTTCGAATGACTCCGGCATGACCGCTATGGTGCCCTCATTTCTTGTCCTCTCAGTTCCAGCTGATCAGTCATCATCCTCATTACATGTGCTCATGAGCGAAGCTGTGAACTTCCAGCTTGCTACGCGATCATGTTTCTATAAATACCGCATCTCATGCGGAGCTTCTTGATGTTGAGGCTATCGAGAGGTGTTCGCCAGCTTTTGCCGCTCAACCTTGGTTGTTGTCTCCGGAGGCCGCCTTGAACACGAATTCTCTCGGATCCTCACATCTCGGATGTATTAGAAGAGACTCTGAGTTTCTTATGCACTCCTCTGACGTTCGCCGAGATCAAATACGTGCATCAAACATTGCATTATCTTGCTTGAAAGAACACCCCGAACGTGTGGTACCGTCATCTTCCTCGATTCGGGGAATGTCTTCTTCTTCATAAAACGTGTGCTACGCAGATCCATACCCTATCTATCTCCTTCGGAACTCTACTTACCAGATAACCTGCCCACCCTTCGATCAGGTATAAAATCCCCATCGGTTTGAACTAATCCGGTGGGCCTTCTGGAGCTTGGTCCAGTTTTCACCTCTCATCTTACTGCAGGAATGCTCACCAGCATTTTCGCCTCTATTTTCCTGCTTTTTGCAGGAGCAAATAACGTCTTTGCTTCAAGCGACAATGCCATGCGGGGCATGCAAGACTCTATCAACCTGCAAACCGAACAGATTCAGCGAATGCGCACCTTTCTGTCGACAAATGTTGATGTTGGTCCGAAAGACGACGATGCCTATATTCAATTCAAGAACCCCAGGGCCGAAGAATTCCGCGTTGACGGGAAGAAGATCCCCGAAGGTATGTTGAACAATTATACTATATTACTCTCTGCAATCATAAGTTGCTGCTCCTTTTCAGTTGATTTCGATGCTGGACCTTCTTGGTCCGGACTGATGCCAATCTCAGCCGATCCGAACGAAACAAGGAAGCTGTTTTTCTGGTAGGTGATACTGTCTAAGGTTCACGGCGGTCTCTGATCTGGACAGGTTCTGGCCAGCGAACAACCCCGCCAGCGCAGACGATCTCGTTTTCTGGACCAACGGTAAGTGGTTTACCTTGTTTGCAGGGAGAACCGCCCTCGTAATCAACTAGCGCAGGTGGTCCTGGTTGCTCCTCACTCGAAGGATTCTTGCAAGAGAACGGACCTATCTCTTGGTCTTGGGGCCAGGCAAAGCCCACACCGTAAGCTGTTTTTCTTTCTAATTGTCTGATCGGCGTACAAATATTCTCTCCCAGGAACCCCTGGTCTTGGACAAATCTCTCCAACGTTCTTTGGGTCGAACAGCCCGTTGGATTAAGACTTATCCTTTCCCATAATTGCTTATACGCTAACATCAAGTTTGGCTAGACTGGCTTCAGCCAGGGTAAACCAAACGTCACAAACGATGACCAGCTGGCGGACCAAGTCTCTGGATTCTTGACGCAATTCTTGGATGTCTTCAGCGAACTCAAGGGGAAGAACTTCTATCTTACCGGAGAAAGCGTGAGTTCATCTCCTTCCAGCCATCCTTACTTAGCCACTCCGCTAACTTCGTCTTCTAGTACGCAGGATATTGTAAGATAGCCTGGCTACTGCTGTGACAAGAACGAAGTACTAATGACCTGTAGATGTACCATACATTGCCAACTGGCTGTATGAACATCCTGGGCCAGAGCTAAACCTGAAGGGTATCTGGATCGCTGACCCTTCTCTTTCTTACGGCGTTGTACAGCAGGAGATTCCTGCCCTTCGCTTCGCACAGGTATGACGTTTTCTATATATTGCGGTATTCGTATCGGTCCGCTAAGCAACCATTAGGCGAACAAGAACCTTTTCCCCTTCAACTCCAGCTTCTGGAAAACCCTTGAGCAGATCTCGGATGACTGTGGTTACACTGATTACCTAGACAAATACGTGACCTACCCGCCTGCAGGACAGCTCCCATTCCCGGATGCTACCAATGGGACGTATTCCGTCACACCCGCTTGTAGGATGCATAGCCCGATCCAAAGGGCGGTTCAGACGTATGACAACTGTTTCTGCTTGCATAGGCCCAACTGACCACCATTTGAAGGCTCAACCCAGTGTTCAATACCTATCGGTGAGCTTAGTTGGGAATGCATTATGAGCTGGCTGATGTCGTTGTTTCTAGTATCTCAGACACGTACCCAAACCTCTGTATGACCTACATTTGTTCTATATGCGCTTTGAAATGCTCATGCTAGCCCAGGGAGTGTTCTAGGCTTCCCAAGAGCGACTCAGGAATTCGTCTACTTCAACCGGTAGGCATTCTAATAGCTTATCCTGAAGGAACCCTGAGCTCAAGTATTATCTGGCGATTCAGGACTGATGTAAGATATCCAAGCGAATCAGGTCCTGTCTAATGCTGACTACAGGGCAGGTTCAAGACGCCATCCATGCACCGCATATTGAATGGAATGATTGCTCAAACATCAACGTATATGCAGGGAACGGCCGAGATAACTCGATTGCATCGACTCTGAGTGTCCTTCCGAACGTCATTGAGAAATCAGAACGCACATTGATTGTTCACGGCCTCGCGGTGAGGCTCTCCAGAGATTCCGCTAACGTACTCAAAATGGACTAAATGGGTTCTAGGATTATATTCTCATTGCAGAGGGCACGAGGATTGCCATTCAGTGAGTCAATCTCGCTGATAAATGACCCTTATACTCACATCAAGAAAGGAACATGACGTGGGGAGGAGCACAGGGATTCCAGACTCCCATTGAACCAGAGAGCTTTACCGTCAAGAACTTCGGTGTCTACGGGCACCAGCATACAGAGCGCAACTTGACCTGTACGCGGAATAGACCAGCATATGCTTTCTACAACTGACATGCTTCTACAGACGTCGAATTCTTCTTCAGTGGCCACATGACTCCTCGTAAGTTTCGCTCATCTGGCAATGTTTAAGCGTTGGGAGTCCAGAGCTTCACCTCCTTACTAGAATTTGCCCCATGGGCGGCGTACAACACCATCTCGTATTTGCTTGGCCGTCAAGATAGTCCTTCATCTTGATATTTATGTAGATCTGTGCATGGGATAGTCGATGCTCAAACAAAATTTATCCGGAATTTTATAATTTTCGTTTTGTGATCGACTTGATGTGATAGCGATATGCCCAAATTTAGTATGGCCTTGACTCGACTCGATATGAATGATCGTGATCGCATTTCAACTTTATAAGGCCTCCCTTTCTTTCCTTTCCTTCCCCCAACCATGGCTACTCCTACGCTACCCGCTGCCATCGCTGGCCCCCTCGATGTTCTCATGATAGACAATTTCGATTCCTTTACGTGGAATCTTTATCAGCAAATATGTCTGCTGGGTGCAGACGTTACCGTTATTCGAAACGATGCAATTACACCAGAAATGCTACCACTGCTGAAAATTAAGTTTTTGATAATCTCGCCAGGACCTGGTCACCCCCAAACGGACTCAGGTATATCGAGAGCCGCTATTGAGTACTTCCAGGGCAAAGTACCCGTGCTGGGTGTATGCATGGGTCTCGAGTGTTTGGTAGACTTGTTCGGCGGTGAAATAGGGTAAGTTGTTCGGCTCGCTATGCTGGCGCCTGTAACCCTGCAACTCTGCGTTGGGTGAATCATCTTGTGCTCGTGACTGATTCACCTCTGTTTAGATATGCTGGCGAGATTATGCACGGGAAAGTCAGTAGCATTCGCCATGACAATCGTGGATGTTTCAAGGACGTTCCCCAAGGCATCAAATCTATCCGATATCACTCGCTCAGCGCACAACATCTATCCCTCCCCGCCGAACTTGCTATAACCTCTATAACGGACTCGGGTGTCGTCATGGGTGTTCGCCACAGGAAAAACACACTTGAAGCCGTTCAATACCATCCTGAGAGCATTCTAAGCGAAGGCGGCGATCAACTCATCCGCAACTTCCTCTCCCTGCGAGGAGGAACTTGGGAAGAGAACCCTCATGTAGGCGTCCTTGATACCAACCTTCCCCCATTCCCAGTCGAGGCGCTCCCTACTGAGATTGCCTCAAACCCAGAAAAGGCAAAGAAAGTGCCATCCATTTTGGAAAAGATCTACCAGCAGCGTCTCAAAGACGTTTCCCTCGCCCAAACCGCACCCGGAACGACTCTTACAGATCTTGAAAAACTCTACAGCCTCAATATCGCTCCTCCTTTGACTTCATTCGTTTCCCGCCTGAAAGGCTTCAGCACAGGTCGACCATCTCTGATCGCTGAAATCAAGAGGGCTTCCCCTTCTAAAGGGGCCATTTCGCTCGCAACATCGCCTCCAGAGCAAGCCCTCACGTATGCTCTGGCTGGTGCTAGCGCCGTTTCCGTTCTCACAGAACCAAAATGGTTCTGTGGTTCATTGCAGGATATGCTGCATGCACGTCAAAGCGTTACCGACCTACCCAATCGACCTGCCATCCTTCGCAAAGACTTCATTCTCAGCCGATACCAAGTCCTAGAATCACGCATCTGGGGCGCAGACACAATTTTGCTCATCGTCAGTATGCTGACTGAGCCAGTATTGCGCGATCTCTACGCATATAGTGTAGAGCTAGGCATGGAACCGCTCGTGGAGGTCAATAACGAGAAGGAAATGGAGATCGCTCTTTCTCTCCCAGCAAAAGTCATTGGTGTCAACAACAGGAACCTCCATGATTTCAACGTCGACATGAATACCACCAGCAGGCTCAGCGAGATGATCAAAGGCAAGGATGTGATATATTGCGCCCTCAGCGGGATTTCTGGGCCTGAGGATATAGCACGATACGCCTCCGACTCCGTGGATGCTGTCCTGGTTGGCGAAAGCCTTATGAGGGCGGATAACCCGACCACACTCATTCACAATATACTTTCGATACCATCCAAGCCTAATTACGTCCCGCAATGGCGCGAGGGTCAACCACTCGTGAAGATATGCGGTGTCCGAACCAAAGATGAGGCTCTCGAGGTGGCTGCAGTCGGGGCCGATATGTTGGGACTCATGTTCGTCCCTAAGTCGAAGAGATGCGTCAGTGTCTCAATTGCAAAAGAGATTTCCGCCGCCATCAGGACTTCACGGTTCTCGACTTCATCTCCGTCAACACCTGAAGTCGATGTTGGTCCTTGGTTTACCACCCACGCCTCGCGACTTACCTTGTCCCATTCACGACCATTGCTTGTTGGTGTTTTCCAGAACGCCCCACTGTCCTCCGTCTTACATACAGTCGCAGAGGCCCAGCTCGACGTCGTTCAACTTCATGGCTCTGAGCCTATCGAGTGGGCGCAGCAGATCCCCGTCCCCATTATCCGTGTCTTCCATGTTGGAAGTGGACACGGTGCTCAAGGTATTACCCAATCAGGAGCACACGAGTTTGTCCTTTTGGATAGCATGAGGAGCGATGGTTTAAGCGGAGGGTCTGGGAAGGTGGTCGACCTTGACTATGCTCAGACCGTCGTTGAGCAAGGGGAGATCGAGGGATCGACCAGATACCCCATGCCAATCATCCTGGCTGGAGGCTTGACGCCTTCAAACGTCGCCAACGCAGTTGGCCATGTTCGCCCTTGGGCTGTGGATGTCAGTGGTGGTGTTGAAACCGACGATGGAGGAGCAAAAGATATTCAGAAGGTCGAGGCTTTCATCAAGGCTGTCAAGGCGAAGGCCGTCGCTGCATAATGCATATATATTCCTCTGGTGTCCTTTTACGTCGTCGCATGTATAGTTTTTTGTTACCACTAGATTCATTTGATGAGTAGAAGTGTAACATTTGGTATCGGTAACATTGTATAGTAGTTTGTAGCATTCCGGTCCGAAGAAAATCGCACATTATTCCAGAAGCCTTAGGTATATACACGCAAAGATCAGTCAAACACATATTAGGCATGACTCGACTAGCGAGCTTTGCCCAGTTCACGCTCAAGCTCGGCGCTCGGATCCTCCATGACTGGGCTGGGGGGACGCTGACTGTTGGGAGGAACTGTGAATGAGGAAGTAGCACCGTGGAGAGGGCCATGCTCTGTGATGGGGGAGTTCATGATCTCGTCGCGACTGGGCATCGGGAGGCTGGAAGATTTGTGTTATGAAGACGTGATACAAAGGAAGGGCGTAGATACTAACCTATCCTGTCGACGAATTTGGCCGGCGGCACGAGCTTGAGCACGAACCTCAGCTCGGAAAGAGTTGACTTCCTCAACGATAAGCTTCTTCATCCCTTCAATGCTGTCTTCCTCCTCAAAGCCGAAGTCGAATTTCTAAAATTAACAATTAGCTTTTTGAACGGTGTGTCTTGTTACAATGTAGACGTACGGCTTCACAGACGGCTCGTCCGCAGGATCGTGCCAGACTTGTAGGTAAGGGTGATTCAGAGCCTGTTCACAGCTGATACGCTTGGCAGGATCGAAGCAGAGCATCTGGGAGAGAAGATCGGTAGCAAGGGGATTTGCATAGGGGAAAAGTGTCGAGAAGGGCACACGAGGCTTGATGGGAAGCGATCTAATGTAGTCTTGAGCCTGTGGAGGATGTTAACGAAACCTACAACATAGATGGTAAATAAACTTACACGAGGAGATCCAACACGGCGCAGTGTATCTTCGGAAGGTGTACCCAGATAGTGGAGAACTTGGTTAAGCTGGTCGACATAGCTAGCTCGCCAAATGAGAAGAGGCGCTATTGTAAATAGAAGTACTCACTCTCGGCCCTTGAAAATGGGTTTCCCGCCTAGGAGCTCGGCGAGGATACATCCAACCGACCAAACATCAATAGCTGTGGTCTTCATTGCAAAGTTAGATCACGTCCCAGAAAAAGATGAATGGGTGCTCACATAGTTGCCGAAGCTCAACATGATCTCGGGAGCTCTATACCAGCGGGTGGCAACATACTCCGTCATGAACCCCTGATTGCCAGCTGCACGGGAGGTTCCTCCATCGACACTGTAGCCTCGTGCAAGACCGAAATCACAAATCTTGAGGTCGCAGTCAGCATTCACAAGGAGATTTCCAGGCTTGAGATCGCGGTGCAACACGTTTGCGGAGTGGATGTACTTCAGGCCACAGAGTGTCTGGTAAAGGAATGATTGGAAGTGCGCGTCGGTCAGAGGTTGCCTTGAGCGAATGATGGCATGTAAATCAGCTTCCATTAATTCTTCCTGTAGTGATGAAGAAGAGTTGGGCGTGGAAGCATCCTCTGAGAGTAGCAAACACGAACGTAGAGGTAAACTTCATCGAAATTGCCGCCGGGCTGGAAGACAATGTCCATGTCATAAAGACAGGTAATCTAGACGAAAAACAGGGTTAGATGGTAAGATCGACCGGCCGAAGATAAGCATCGCACATTCTTGTGGCCACGGAAGTGGTGCAGGAGCCTTGTTTTCCGACAAAGTGAGCACTAAGTATGACACAGAAAAAGGCGCCAAACCGACCTGATTTCTCGAAGGCATCGTTTTGTGAGGATCCTCTATTTGAATTGAGCAAGGATCAGTCCACGATCGTCGAGAACATCGTTGAAGGAGGCAAACCTTGGTATTGATATTGGTGATTTTCTTGATCGCGCAACCTTCGCCTGACCTGCGATGAGTAGCAGCGACAACACAGCCATATGCACCCTGTCCAAGTTCCTTGACGAACTCGTACTCTGCGTCAACGACGAAGGTAGAGTTGAGCGCTGTAAAAGAATGTCTCTTTACTTGACCCTCCATGCTGTTAGCTGGCAGTTAGTGGAAGGGAATCGCGATAGCAAGGACTGCTGCTGTCCGACGCTGATATATGATCTCGGTCGGCGCTCATGAGTTTGATTGACAACAGCCACAAATAGCAACACTGCTGTATTCAACGCCCACAATAAGCCCTTTTGTTGAGGAAAACTCGTCTGTAGCTTGTCAAGGATGGCTCATTAGTCTACGGAAGACTTTCGGTTAAGCACGCTGGTTTGTGCTCTCTATGCTACGGTTATCATGCAATGCCCCGGGTTACTGTCACAGCATCTACCCCTCCTGGATAGACCTGCAATACTTTTGGCGCATCCACCCGGTGCGCAGCTCTTTTGAATTGTTGGAAGGGAAGCGAATTTCTGGTTGATCGGGCGCCCGAATCCCGAAGTCGACGGCAATTTACCCAGCAACGGAATCGGTACTTTACACTTTCCATGCCTCTGTTTTCAAATCTCGCTATGGCCAAGTCAAGCTAACAGGCAACAGTTATCCACTACTTATGAATTATCAAATGCAAATGCTCATTCGAAATGGGGGTTTTAGGCTTCTGGACCAACAGATCCACGCGTTGCACCTTTGAGGTTTGAATAAGCATGGAAGGACTACCGATGCCCTTGAACTGAATAGGAGGCAGCACAGCCATGCTTGCTGCTAAGTCGCGCTGTGTACGGGTCGCATCCCATATCTAGGATGATGCTCTCAATTTAAACCTTTCTCGAGGAAGGCCGGGCTCGAGGTCGAGCGGATCCACGGTGTGAATTGCTAGTATGTCACTGTATATGCCGATCCGCGTTTCAGCGGTACGTAACAGCATCAAATACTTGCGAAATAGTCACCTCCAAAGGGTTAGAAGAGGTGAATGAAGTGATATCGCATCTCACCCGCAGCAGTCTGGCAGGTGGGTGACACAACAGCCGTAAACAACTCGCATTGCCCTTCCTCATCGCCATGCCTTGGCGTTCAGGCGAGGACGGTGTATATAAGCCTTTCCGTGTGGTCGAAGAAATGCATTCTTTTTCCACCTTTCCATCTTTTCTAAATGGCTCCCAAATTTCTCTGTTGTCTTCCCCTTCGCCTCGGTGTGGTTGTGATCTCCTTCATACAATTCCTGTTGGCTGGAGCCTCTGCTGCATTCGCATGGTGGGCTCGGTGGTACGCAGACCGACATGACCGTAAGTCTACCTACTTCTCTATCTGATGCATCAGTGGACTGATGACTTTGTAGTCGCTGAATTAACGAAAGGGGCGAACATCGCACTGATCGTGTATGCCTCGATTTACACGGCGGCAGCTGTTCTCAGTTTCGTGGGGTAAGGAACCACCTGTACTTAACATTTTCATTATATGTTAACACCTCCAAAGCTTCATAGGTGCATTGTTCAAGAAGCTAGGAGCCATCAGGACATATTTGTTCGCTCTGGTTCTGGCTCTCCTTGCACAAATCGCAACCGCTATTTATGTTCTGATCACGTATTATCGTGGTAGGAATATCTCCGGGCCACAATGCATATGGAAAGACTCCAGATTTGAAAATGGTTCTATCGATTTATGTGCAGAATGGCGCAAGGCTCCCCAATGGGCCATCATTATTGCAGTCATAATCCCAATCATTGTTGAACTTTGTACGTCCTGGTCTCATTCAGTTACTTTCTATATTGACTCGAGCAACACCAGATGCCTGCTATGTCGTGGGTGCATACAGTAGCCGCCTGAAGAACCAACGGGACAGCCAATATCTTGCGTCCACCAACGCTGTCTTCAATGGCACCCCTTCGTACATCCCGGTTGCTCGGGCCGAAGAAGCGCATCCCCTGACTGAGCCCGCCGTGCATTACCCTTACAGTGACCAGACACATTCATTTGGCGACAAAACATACAACCAGAACGCTACTCATAATGCTTAGAATGGACCTTTAGTTTAGGATATTTATTCTATGGACTTGTATTGTAATTATTTTTGAGCAACAGAATTATTATACCGCTTTGTTTGGTCACCATGTTGTTGATAAACAAAGACTACTGCTGAGATTCATAGTCATGGCATCAGCCCGTTTCCATTCAAACTACCATGAGCGAGGATTTCCTCCGGCTGGTGTCGCAGGCGAATCCGGCTTCAAACGCATATCAGCCAACAGCTAACGACTTCAACGAATATCCACCGTCAAACTCCTCTACACGTTATTCTGGCCATGCTCAGCCGCAGTCCATGGACCCTTTCTTTGACGATGACGATGAACTTGTACCAGACTCAGCTTTCGCTCGACAAACACCAATGAAATCACAAGAAAGCGGGCTGCCTCTGGCTCAAGCAGCAGTACCGCCTGCGGGAACAGGCCCTTCGAAATTTGGCGACGGCGTTCCCCAGGGCTGGAACTTCGATGATGATGACATTCAACCTTCCAGTTCCTCCCAGTCAAACCTAAACGAATCGTCTTTGCGGTCGAAAAAGCGATGGAAGTGGAAATGGCCATGGCAGAAGGAGAAGCAGTTGACTGGAGAGCGTATCATAGCCTTGAATAACCCCTCCGCCAACACCGACTTTTCATCCAACTTCGTTTCGACCAGCAAATATAACCTAGCGACATTTGTTCCGAAGTTTCTACTTGGTGAGGATTCCCTTACTTCTCAAGTCACCGCTGGGACTAAGTAGCGAGACAGAACAATTTTCGAAATACGCGAATTTGTTCTTCCTATTCACGGCATGCATACAGCAGATCCCTGGAGTTTCCCCGACAAACAAGTGGACAACTATAGTTCCTCTAGGATTCGTTTTACTTGCTTCGGCATTCAAAGAGGTACAAGAAGATTTGGTAGGTCTCTATTCTTTACTTATGTCCACGGCAGTTGTAACATTCCGTTAGAAACGACACCAATCTGATTCAGAGCTCAACTCGCGCCTAGCGAAGGTTTTGACAAACCAGATGGTTTTCGCGGAGAAAAGGTGGAAAAGTATTTCTGTTGGAGATGTGGTTCGACTGGAGAGCGACGATTTCATTCCGGCAGACATGATTTTGTTGAGTTCCTCTGAGCCAGAGGGCCTGTGTTACATTGAGACGTCCAATCTTGACGGGCAAGTCGTTTTATTCGTATGCCCACAGTGACATACTAATTCTACTAATATTATAGAGAAACAAATCTCAAGATTAAGCAGGCGTCACCCCACACAGCTTCCCTCGTTTCACCCTCCATGGTCAACACATTGCAAGGCTCTTTACGCTCAGAGCAGCCCAACAATTCATTGTATACGTATGAAGGAACCCTTGATCTCCGAACCTCAGAAGGCATCCCGAAGCAAGTTCCATTGAATCCTGATCAAATGCTTCTACGTGGCGCCCAACTGCGGAACACACCTTGGGTTTATGGCTTAGTGGTTTTTACGGGGCATGAAACGAAGTTGATGCGCAACGCAACGTAAGTCGTGGTATCACCTCCTAAAAGTAGTCTAATCAACCTAATAATAGCGCTGCACCTATCAAACGAACTGCTGTCGAGAAACAAGTCAATATTCATATCATCTTCCTGTTTGGCCTGCTTCTGGCCCTTTCCATCGGGTCGACAGTTGGAAGTAGCATTCGCTCCTGGTTCTTCTCATCTCAGCAATGGTACTTATTCGAAACCTCAACGATATCCGCCAGAGCCAAAGAATTCATCGAAGGTCCGCATCAACGTAATTTTCTCGCGATGGTCAAGCTAAACAATTGCGGAAACAGACATTCTCACCTTTATAATTCTATACAACAACTTAATTCCAATTTCCCTAATCGTCACGATGGAAGTCGTCAAGTTCCAACAAGCCCAGTTGATCAACTTCGACCTCGACATGTATTATGCCAAAACAGATACGCCCGCTCTTTGCCGGACCTCTTCTTTAGTGGAAGAGCTAGGGCAGATCGAATACGTGTTTAGCGACAAGACTGGCACTCTCACTTGCAACGAGATGGAGTTTAAGATGTGCAGCATTGGTGGTATCGCATATGCGGATGTGGTGGATGAGTCCAAGCGAGAGTCAGAGAGTGACAGCTGGAAAACCTTCGCTGAGATGAAGTCGTTATTGGAAGAAAACCACAACCCGTTCATCCAGGTTGGGGAGGCGAACAGTGATGTTTCGGCAGCTCAGCAGAAAGAAGTGGTACAAGAATTTTTGACGCTTCTTGCTGTCTGTCATACGGTAATTCCGGAGCAGCGAGATGGCAAGATGATCTACCAGGCCAGCAGTCCAGATGAGGCGGCCCTTGTCGCCGGCGCAGAGCAACTTGGTTTCCAATTCCACGTATGGGCTTTTTCATCTGGTTCAACCGTTATCTGACTTCTGTGTTTGTATTAGACCCGTAAACCCAAGTCAGTTTTCGTGAACGTCATGGGAGACTCTCAAGAATTTGAAATCTTGAACGTTTGCGAGTTCAATTCTACCCGCAAGCGCATGTCGACTGTCGTTCGCATGCCCAATGGCAAGATCAAGCTCTATACCAAAGGAGCCGATACTGTCATTCTTGAACGATTATCGAAGGTCCAGCCCTACACAGAGAAGACTTTGATACACCTAGAGGAATATGCAACAGAAGGTCTACGAACACTGTGCATTGCATATCGCGACATCTCCGAACAGGAATATCGCCAATGGTCGCAAATCTACAACCAAGCCGCTGCTACCATCAATGGTCGTGGAGAAGCACTTGATCAGGCCGCAGAGTTGATTGAGACGGACCTTTTCTTGCTGGGTGCCACGGCAATAGAAGATAAGCTACAGGATGGGGTCCCTGACACCATCCATACCTTGCAGATGGCAGGTATTAAGGTGTGTCCAGTTTCTGTGGTTGAAGAGCTAACTCTAATAGCCTTTAATGGAGGTTTGGGTCCTCACTGGTGATCGTCAAGAGACGGCAATCAACATTGGCATGTCATGTCGTTTAATCTCAGAGTCCATGAACCTTGTTCGTTGCATCCTCAAGTATCTTCCACGTGATTTTCCTCTCTAATCGTGCAACCAGGTTATCGTTAATGAAGAAACGGCAAGAGATACTGAAGTTTTCTTGAGCAAACGCTTGAATGCTATCAAGAATCAGCGAAGCACAGGTGAACTCGAAGATATGGCCCTCATCATTGGTGCGAACGTTTGACACTGTGCTGAGGCGTGGTTGCTGATTATTCTGGCCAGATGGAAAGAGCTTGACCTTTGCCCTGGAGAAGGAGATATCGAAAATCTTCCTAGAACTGGCAATCATGTGCAAGGCAGTCATCTGCTGTATGCTATTTCTCTTTTCGTTCAACTGCCCTGATCTCACGTTATGGTCAGGTCGTGTTTCTCCTCTGCAGAAAGCCCTGGTCGTCAAGCTCGTGAAGAAGAACCAGAAAGCTATCCTGCTTGCTATTGGAGATGGTGCCAATGATGTCAGTATGATTCAGGCTGCCCATGTTGGTGTTGGCATTTCTGGCGTCGAGGTTAGTATTAGGACATCTACCGAATTGTTTCCGTTCTGAGTACTCCTCAGGGTCTGCAAGCTGCTCGGTCTGCCGACGTTGCCATCTCACAGTTCAGGTATCTGAAAAAACTTTTGCTTGTTCATGGTGCTTGGAGCTACCGGCGTTTGGCGAACCTCATTCTCTGTAAGAGGTTTCTCCACGCCAATTTCTACATAGCTAATGCAATCACTAGTCTCATTCTACAAGAATATTGTCTTGTACATGGTGCAGTTTTGGGTACGTACAGAATTGGGATTGTCATTTCTGGAGGCTGAACTATTCTTCTAGTATTCCTTCTTAAACAACTTCTCCGGTCAGATCGCCAACGAATCATGGACTCTGTCGCTCTATAACGTCGTGTTCACGGTGTTGCCACCCCTTGTCCTCGGAATTTTCGATCAATTCGTCTCCGCCCGTATCCTAGATCGGTATCCGCAGCTCTACACTCTCGGCCAAAGGAATCAGTTCTTCACCAGAACCGCATTTTGGCTTTGGGTTGGTAATGCACTGTATCATAGCATAGTAAGTGACAGCTGGCGGCCAGCCCCACATCCTGATCTTTGACTTACTGTTCCCATTAGTTGCTGTTCGGATTTACAGTTATACTCTTCTGGGGAGACCTCAAGCAGTCGTCGGGATTAGATTCTGGGTTGTGGTTCTGGGGCACGACCCTATACCTTGCTGTTCTCTTGACAGTTCTAGGCAAAGCTGCGTTGGTGTCCGAGTACGTACTTCCATTGATTGACTTGACAACATTGTTTGACGTACTTCCGTAGTCTCTGGACGAAATATAGTGTCGCTGGTGAATTATTTGCGGTATCCCCTCTGAAACCTGTCGATTCTAACAAGACATATCAGCTATTCCTGGATCTTTTGCCTTTACAATGGTCTTTCTCCCAATTTACGCTGTTGTTGCGCCGACCATCGGTTTCTCGACGGAGTACGAGGGCATTGTTCAGCGACTTTGGACCAATAGCGTGTTCTATTTCGTGTTGCTTCTGATCCCAATTTTCTGCCTGTCAAGAGACTTTGCGTGGAAATAGTGAGTTTCATCCCAGCCGTGTCCTGATGACATCCACTGATGGCTATATCAGTTATCGACGCACATATCGACCACTTTCGTATCACATCGCGCAAGAACTGCAAAAGTACAATATACCCGACTACCGACCACGCCAAGAACAGTGGGTATCCATTTACAATTAGAGGAAGATAATGTGTTCTCAACCTATTATCTTTACAGGTTCCAAAAGGCAATCAAGAAAGTCCGAGCGACACAGCGGATGCGCAGGAATCGTGGATTTGCTTTCAGCCAGACCGAGAACGCTGGGCGACAGGATCAAGCCAAGCTAATCCGGGCCTACGATACCTCACAATCGCATTCTCGCCCGAGTGGCTATTAGATCTAGACGTTGGTAGTTCTACCTGATAGTTGGCTGTAATTTATATCATTTGCATCACCTCAGTAACTAACAGAGAAAGAATCAAGACCGAGACAAATCGAGACGTCCGTATCAACAATGACATTGCCGCATGGATGTGTTGTGTTGTTAGGATCATACTGCCAATTGGTCTCCAAGCGACAGCGACCAGTTATCCGGCCTGTTAAATACCTCTGCCTGTCACCACCACCGACCACCTTTCTCCTCGCTGTCCTGGAGACTTCGTGTCGCTTTCTTTCCTTCGTCTTTCTTTTTACTTCCGCCCTTTTCCCTGTTTCTTCGTGATCTTCAAGGCTTTTTTCGTACTTTAGCACATTCTTTTCATCCAACCGATCTCCCTGGCAGGCCAGAATGTCTTTGAAAGCAGAATTGGAAACCTGGGCTTCTGCCTTGAAGGCGTACGATGAGGAGGACTTCGAGAAGGCTTTGGACCTTTTCACGGTGAGCAGCTCGACCCATACAATACACCGACAGCCCATTGACCCCAGATCAGCGGATAGCCGACTCGTCAAAAATCCTAACCAACATGGGGCTGATCTACGCTACCTTGGGAGAACACGAAGCTGCCGTGGAACGGTTCATTGAGGCTACCAACTTGGACCAGTATCTCGCTGTTGCGTATGTCGCATGTCATTGCTCATCCACTCATGTCCTCCCACGCTGACTCTTGTTCAGATATTTCCAATGTGGTGTCTCTAATTTCTTGCTTACCCGTTACGACATGGCCTTGAAGGACTTCGAAGAAGCATACCTATACCTTAGAGGCAACCAAGATATGTGAGTGGCTCTCATATCACACTTATGATCCCGACCTGATTTTCTTTCAGAAATTACGAACAACTAGGGCTGAAGTTCAGACTCTTCTCAGCTGAAGTTCTATTTAATAGAGGCCTTTCCCAAATCTATCTCGGCCGTGTATCAGAAGGCCTGGCGGACATGGAAGAGGCTAGACGCCAGAAGGTTACAGACGAGCATAATGTTATTGACGACGCCATCCAAGATCGTGGCGAAGGCTACACGGTCTTCAGTATTGTAAGTTGCCCCGTTCGCTACCAAATCATTTTCAACTCTGACCTGAAGCCAGCCTGTCGGTGTTCTATACCGACCGTCGGAGAAGAAATTGAAGAACTCGGTCACCAAGGACTACATGGGGAAAGCAGTAAGTTTTCTCTTACTCTCTTGTTCTTTTTGCTCATGCCGTGCAGAAACTCGTTGCTGCCAGTGATCCTGGTGATGCATTCACTGAATTCACCGGCGTTGCGCGGATGAAACAAGGAATCTCACCTTCTGGGGTCTACATCGACCGTCCCGAGGTCAGCCCCGGATTGAATCGCAGTGCAACCGCACCAGCAAGTGCAGCCTCCCCAGCTCCCCCAAGTAAGTCATCTAATCGTCCGGGATCCCAGTACGTGAACTCAATGATATTCTAGGAACTGATGAGAGAAGCCGATCAGCTACTGTTGAGAGGTCGAAGACCACACTCAACGTTCCTTCCAATGCAAGGGATCGTATTTCTCCCCGAGGATCTCCCTTGTCTCCCCAACCTCCTTCGGATACTACACCTACGAGCGCCAGACCGGTCGTCTCCAACGCCACTACGCCGACGCCTGGTATAGGCGGCCCCGTTCGTGGATTGTCCGTCAGGAGAGGTAGCCCACAGCGACCATCGCAACCACTTGTATCTGCTCCCCCCGCCCCTCCCAAAGGTAAATGGCATCTTCTTTTCTTAGCTAGCGACTGCTGACCATCTTACAGATAATCGTGCTACTGAGTTCTTGGATGATTACCTGGACTCCTATACAGATGAGCAGCCAGCTATCCCTCCCATTCGTAGCAACGGTGGTCCGCCCGCAGCCCCAGATCGCGTCGCCGCGTGGGCCCGTTCGAACGCTGATCCGAACCTCATGCGCTCCGGCTCTCGTAGTGCACCTGCCAGTAACTATGCTCCGAGCTCATTCGGGAGCGGTCCTCTACGTCGCAGAACTACAAGGCGAACTCAACGTCAACCCAGCCGGGTCCAGAGTGCCTATGAAGAGGAGGAAGGTTATGTCAGCGGTGATTATGAGGAAGTTTTCGAGATCATCCGCGTCAAGGTAGACGTTTTCATTGTTTAGGATTGACGTAGATACTGATGACAAGCATAGATTCATTACCAGGACGACGTTCGTGGAATGACACTCAACCCCGATGCCTCGTTCGAGGAATTCGTCAGCAGGTTGACTACCAAATTCGAGAGAAATTTCAGTGATATGAACTTGAAATTCGTCGACGAGGACGGTGTCAAGGTCACCCTGAGAGACGATTCTGACTACGAACTTGCAGTAGAGACTGCCCGCTCGACTGCTAAGGGCAAACCAGAAGGGAAATTGGTGATTTGGGTTACTGATGTCTAAATATCTGTACATTATGATTGACTGTCGCTAACGTTCTACTTGTATCTTGGTTTTCATCATTGCTTTTCTGGTATATTACAATAAAGCGCCTACCTATTCGCTTTCTCAATAACAACACTTTTTTTTGACGACCTCCCCGTAATGTATTGAATTGCTGCCTTAGCGCTCGACGGGCGCTTCTACCAGACCTGCTGACTAAGCGCGATTTTCGAAAGTTTTGCTTCCTATTGCTATCTTCCGCAGAGAACTAGAGGCTGGGATGGGGCTGTCCGGCAGGAAAGTCAAGCAAAGGATACCCAACGATCCAAGGAATCTGGCATGGGCAGACGGTGTGTTTTCTCCCTTACTTTCTTATCATTTTGCCCAAGCTGAATTGTCACAGATGCTGCCAAGTTCGGGTCGAATTATCTTGCAAAATTCGGGTGGGACTCTTCCAAGGGACTCGGCGCTGACGGGGATGGGATGAAGTCCCATATCAAGGTCGCACATAAACTGGATATGCTTGGGATTGGTGCTGCTCATCGACGGGATCCCGATGGCATTGCTTGGAAGCAAAGTCAAGATTTTGAAAAGCTCCTGGCTAGACTAAATGCTGATTCTGAAGAGGGCACGCCTGTCGCAGAGGAGCCCACAGAGTTTAAGAAAGCTACTGAATTAGACTTGGATCAGGAGGCTGCTACCGCTGAAGACAAGAAGGAGAAGAAGCGGAAGAAGAGGGAGGAAGGCGGCTTATCGGAAAGGAAGAAGAAAAAGAAGCGAAAAACCGAGGGCGGTGAAGAAAAAGTTATGGAAGTCGTGAAGATAACAGAAGAGCAGGTCGCAGTTCAGACGGTTGTTGCCCCTCCTCCCGCCTTGCCCAGACATCGAGCGTAAGTTTTCTCTCTAATATTCGCTATCAGTGTATTTTGATATCTTTGTCCAGGCATCGAGCACGGGCTATCGCTTCCAAAAATATATCCTCAAAATCTGCTTCCGCAATAGCAGAAATCCTTGGCATTGCCTCCTCATCCTCAAATACCCCGTCTATCGCACCAACCCCTTCGGAGGACACACCTGCAATTGAGCAGCTCACGATCTCTACAAAGAGCGTAGCGGACTATTTCAAGGAGAAGCTACGAGCGAAATCCGATGGGGCTACGACTACACCATCGACTCCGACGACACCTGCAGAGGACTATGATGTCCCCGGCAGGATGGGCATCGGAGCAGGTTCCAAGCTCCGTATGGAGTCGACGTTCTCCATGGGAGAAACTAGCTCTACCTACTTCAGTAAACCAGCCTTCCCGTCGTTTTCTGCTTCTTCCACTCTAGTTGTTTCTACATTGGACGAGGAAGAAGGATCGCCGACTGCAGATTCTGCTGAAACTCAGACTGAACGGGCGGAACAGGTGGAAGCAAAGGAGAAGAAAAAGAAAGAAAAGCGGTCAAAAACGGAGGCAGAGGAGTCAGAGAGGAAAGAGAAGAAACACCAGAAAAGTAAGGATGCTGAGCCAGTTGAAGACGTGGTCGATAAAGCGGAGAAAAAGAGGCGGAAGAAGGAGGAAAAGGAGAGAAAGAAGAAAAAGAAGTCCAAGGAGGAGAAGGAACGGACTTGATTCTCGATTGCTTTCGTCATGTTGTATTTGGTAGCACAAAAAATGGATTGATTCCGTGATAGATTCAGTTAAAGCCGTTTACATCCGCGTCAACGACGATTAAATCAGAGATATTGTATGCACATGGAAAGTGTCTAGAAAAACATGCGAGCCCAAGCATCGATCAGCGTTCATTCCTCGGCAGAGGTAAAGCCAGGTGTCGCCGATTCTGCGGGTTGATTAATCAACGACGTCGAGGCGAATGATATCCCAGAAGCCGCCATCGCCATGCCCTTGCAGCAGTAGCGCTTAAGTGTGTCGACCACGTGCGGGATGACGTCCTTATGGACATCTTTCCCCCAGAGAATATCCAGATGTTCGTACCCATGCAAGCACCTAGCGACCGTGTGGGCAGGTAACTGGGTCAACATGGTATCAATATCGACCAGGCTGTCGCAGTCGCCATACATCAGCACGATGGGTGTGACAATGTTGCGTGTTGGGAAGCGGGCGGGTCGGTAGGAGGAGACGGAGGTGCGGAGGACGGGGCTGATGACTTCGTCGTCATACATCTGGAATGCCGCGTTGCGCATGATTTGGAACCAGTGCACGACGGATTTGACGGAGGCGAAGGAGTAGAGGTGCGCGTAGGCGGCAATCTTCTGTTGGGTGGATACGTTGAAGCTGCGCCAGTCGAAAAGGAAGGTGAGGGAGTAGTCAATGACTTTGGCAAATAGGGGCGGGTACAGGATAGATTGCCACATTGTGGCTGAAGAAAGGATAGATTTCCGTCCGAAAAATAAGAACAAGAGAGCCGGGCTAAGGAAGGACATTAGGAGGGGAGAATTTCGGCGTCCAAAATGAGACCCACGATGCTTTCATGAGACCATCGACAATGGGAGCGGCCAGACCTGCCGGGCTGAGTGCAGGGGCAAGAGCGATGAAAACATCGACTTTCTCATTCAGATTGGGGTGGATACTGAGAGCAGCAAAGGCTTGAGCAGTGCCTTGACTAAAACCGATGTAACTGAGCTTTGAGGTCTTGGTGATGTCAAGGATGTATTCAATAGAATCCGGGATGTCATGCCATGCAAAATCGTCGATGCTGTAGTCCCAAAATTTTGAAGAACTCGGTGCATGATGAATGGACTTCTTCGAGTACTTGTTGCCTCTAATGAACAGTCAGACAGTAGACACACAAGGCATGCAGAAGGAGACGCACCTATTGTTACCTAGCCATACATCATAGCCCTGCTCCACAAGCACGAAAGGCAAGGAACGTTCGGCAGTGGTCAAACATATCCAGACCTCGCTATTCATGAGCAGGCCATGATGGAGATAGACGACAGGCTTCCCGGTGCTGGTTCCGGGGCTTGTTTTCTGCTCTCCTTTCTTCGAGGGCAGCCTGTGGAGCCCGAGCAGATATCCGTCCTTGGTCAGAACGACATGCTCTTCTGGCGTATACCCGTAAATACTACAGAGGTCGAAGAAATCTCTGGCATTGAGGATCTTCTCTGCAGATTCCTTCTCTTCGGACTTGCGTCTCTCGGGTTTTCTGCGCCGAGGGTGACGTTTTGTGAGAGAGTCGAAGAGAGTCCTCGAGCGGTTGTAGAACCATTGGATGATCGGGCTCGGTAGAAAGACAATTAAAAGGCGTATAAAGGCCTCGATTGCAATGAAAATAAAGCCAAAAATGAGAGCAATGTATTCGCGGAAAGAGAGTCTTCCAATAAGAGGAACTTTCGGCATAATGGTGATTGTTAGGGGTCATGAGCCATATGGACCGTCAATCAACTTTTTAGGAAGAAACGTTTGCGCACCGAATGGTCAGCTCACCCGGGCATCCGAGACCATATGGCTATCGTCCTTGTATATAAACCCACAGGATGGTGCCTACCACTACTTTTGATTCTTGTCTCTAAACCATGCGTATGTCCTATGAGGACCATGTTGAACCAATATTTTTGCTAAAAGCCCGTCGTAGGTCTCATCATCCGCGAAGACCCTCCTTCCGTCGGCGATTACATCGCAAACTACATTGCGAAAAGGTGGAGCACATCGTACTATACATCTCAGCGCTGTGTCTGACGTTCACTAGGATCAATGACTTCAAGCCAACAGCTGACAGACCGTTTGTTCTCGGTCTGCCCACTGGCTCATCACCAATCCCAACCTACAAGGCCTTGATTAAGATGGTCAAGGCTGGATCTCTTTCGTAAGTTCTTCTTGTCCCAATCGAATCTTCAATTCTCACCGTACCCAGTTTCAAGCATGTTGTCACATTCAACATGGACGAGTATGTTGGCATCCCTCGGGAGCACCCCGAGTCTTACCATACCTTCATGTTCCGAGAGTTCTTCTCCCATGGTGAGTCTTGACAGCTACCCAAGTCCTCCACATGTCCTCACGAGTACTTTTAGTCGACATTCCTCCCAGCCAAGTTAATCTACTCGACGGCACCGCGGTAGATCTTCTCAAGGAGTGCAAGCGGTACGAGGAGAAGATCAAGTCATATGGTGGTATCGAACTCTTCCTGGGAGGCATTGGCGAAGACGGCCATATCGCTTTCAATGTTCGTACCTTTTCCTTCCTCAGACTCCGAGCAGTGGGCTCACCCAACGTATAGGAACCTGGTTAGCCTCCATTCTTCTGTCTTGAATCCGTAACGTGGACTCATTCTGTGCCCAGGTTCTTCTCTCTCTTCCAGGACCCGTATAAAGACACTTGCCTATGACACTATCCTTGCAAATGCTCGCTTTTTCAACAACGATGTCTCTGCTGTTCCAAGGATGGCGCTTACTGTTGGTGTCGCTACTGTCCTTGAGAGCCGAGAGGTTGTCATCGTTGTCACTGGTCTCAAGAAGGCCCTCGCTCTGAGCAAGGCTATCGGTGGGTTGACCTGATCATACTGTGCTTGCAACATATTGATTTCCCCACCTTCAGAGGAGGGCGTTAACCACTTGTGGACCCTGTCTGCCTTGCAGCAGCATCCTTGGGCGTTGATTGTTGTCGATGAGGACGCAACCTCTGGTACGCTATAATTGACCTTTGAGAAACACCGGTGACTAACTGTTTGCCTATAGAACTCCGTGTCAAGACCGTGAAGTACTTCAAGTCTATCGAACGTGTCCAAGACGAAGTTGAGCAACACCACGCTCAGCTCAAGGCCAACGAAATTCTTCAGAAGCAAGTTGATCACTCTTAGATTGAAGCACCCCGTCCCTTGCTGCATGATTTACATATAAATAGTTTAGTCTTGTGTTCAATGCCATGCTGCCTTGGGAATCATGTCGTATAGAGAGCTCATTCAGAACGGAGGCAAATATTTTACACCTAGAAAGCCTCGGAGCCGTTATTGCTTTCCATTCAGTAGCCCGTCCCGTTAATTAGAAAGTAGACGTCATTGTATTTGTTAGAATATAGAACACAAATATATATTTTATCGGGTATTTCTATCTAGTTGAGAAGTCCGAAACTTTTTATGAGATCGAGCCGTAAAAAGCAACAAATCAGACAGGCAAGGCACAAATATAATAATGTTACATTCATCGCGCTACCATTTCCGCGGCTATTTTACTTCCAGGTGTCATTGATGGTGTATGAGCCGCTGGCGGGAGTGGTGAAGGACCTGTTGGGATCGGATTCCCAGGTGACGGCACCGTTGTTCTTGCGAATGTACTTGTACTCGAAGTAGGTACTAGCGGGGAGGTTGACGGTGACTAGAAGGAGAATAGGTCAATCGTGGTCAAAGAGATGGTATACAAAGGTCACTCACTAGCCCAGACGGGGTATGTATCAGCAGAGAGGATCAATGCATTGTCGGGAGACCAGTTCTTAAGAGCGTCGATAGAGCCGGTGATGTAAATGTTCTCTGGAAAGAGTAGCAAGTTCAGTATGCTATCCTATTGACGTTCATTAGAAGCACTTACCGCCTAAAACGGTGGTGGCAGTCTCCTTGAAAGTGACAGCGACAGTGTTTCCACCTCCACCTCCACCGCCAGTCTGGCAAGTAGAAGGAGCGGTCAGACCCTTAGCACCCCAGCTAGCAGGAGCGAATCCACCGCGGGCAGCATTGGCGGTGAGAAGAGAAGCATAACTCCAAGTGAGATCAACAGCGCTAGTGGGGACCCCACTGCTTCGGATGTACTGCTCAGCGAGTCCTCCGTTGGAAGGAGTATACTTGGCGACGACTGCGACGAAGCTGTCAGCGTAGTTCTTGACGGCGGTGGCGATGCTCGTGTAGGTAGATGAGGAGGATGCGTATGTGCCGACTGCGACTCCGGAAACGAGGTTGGTGAAGAAAGGCTGAGAGATGGCGGTGACGGTGATGGAACCTTGAGCCTTCCAGACGGTGAGGGCATCGTAGAGTTGCTCAGAGACGGCGAGGGTAGTCAAATACCAGGGCTAACATGGAGAGGGTCCGTTAGGTCGAGAATATTGGAACAGGACACAATTGAAACATACGTTGCCGCCGTAATAACTATCTTCGGGGTAACGTCCAGTAGCCCAGCCAACATTTGAAGCAAGGCCGTTGTTGATGGTGTAGATGCTGAATGCCTTGACATAGACGAGAAGGTTCGCCAATGCCTTGTCTGAACAGGGTTGGAAGGTAGTAGCATCACAGCCAGCGCTAGCATCGAAGGTGTGAATGGAGGTGAGAACAGTGTTGGAGTCCTTCCCAGAACGGCCACCGCCAGTGTTAGCGGTGATGTAGCCACCAGTCGGGTTCCAGTAAGACTGTTGAAACGCGTCTCAGTACCAGTGGAGATAATTTTTAGGGAAATCAAAGTACCTGGAGGAAGCAGAGTACTTTGGGGGCCTCGGTGGTGTAGGAGGTAGCGGATTGCCCGAGTGCGGTGGCAAGAGTAGCACCTTGCTTGAGTGCCTTGTGCTGAGCGGCGGTGGTGAAGAAGGATGAGGAGCTGACTTCTTCCCAAAGATCAAAGCTAGAAATGCGATATCAACCACGGGAGGAAGCTACTACATTAGAGAACGTACCCAGTAGAGTTCCAGTATTGAACGACGTAGTCGAGGTCGAGCTTGATGATGGGCCAGAGAGTATTGGTCACGAATGTCGTATTCTGCTGGGCGATCAACCAATTGGCATAAGTGATCAAAGTGGAGGCTCGGAGTGCGGGGCCATCCCTCTGAGGACGTCTATGCAAAGATTCCGGGTCAATATCAGCCTTGCCGGGATCAAAGGATCCTTACCCCCAGGCGCCGGTGAAAGCTGTTCCGTCCACGTTAAACTTGGGTTCTCCCAGGCCGCCGGTGCTGACGGTGCCGGAGGGGTTGGAAACCTGCTGGAGAGCCTTTTGGGCAGTAACGTAGTTGTCGATCTGGGTGCGCAAAGAGGTGTCTTGACCGGTGGTAAACCTGCTCATAGTCAGAATCTGGACATTACAGCGGCCATACAGCACTTACTGGTCAACAATGGTCTGAAAAACGAGAGCAGAGTCTCGAGTCCAAGTGTACCAGTAGTCGGGATCGGTCTTCGAGGGAGAAGCGACTACAAGGCCGGCTTTGGCACCAGAGGCCTTGGAGCCAGAGGGGCCAATATTGGCCAAGAGTCCCGCCTTTGCAATGGGAGACTCTTTCGCCAAGTAGGTGTCCGCAGTGCTCGACTGAGCGAGCACGCCGGGGACGCCAACCAAGGAGACCAAACTAAACAGAGAAGACCAACGCATTGCAGACGAATGGAATGAACGAATGCTGAGGATTGAGTGCCAATTCTGCTGGGTTTTTATAGCCGGACTGAGGGTCTATTTCCTGCTCGTTGTCGCCATGAACGTCAGCATTCTACAAGTCGCTACAGCGAGCGCATGGTACTGTATAGCAGCTGTCTAACCAGCATACTGGAAACAGGGTCGGTCCGCCTTCACGGGGAGACTAATTTGGGAAACGATGGTGAACGTGACCATTCAAGAAATCGACAATGTGGTAGGTTATTCTACCTGAACGTCGATCATTGGCATATGAATTTCCCATCTGAACATTCTGTTGAGGCGTTTAGCTGGTTACCACCGCAGAAGGAACAGAAGCCATGCGGACCCGACCAGCCTCCATATGATGCGCACTTGTCTTCCCGGTCATTTGGGTGCTCAACGGTGCCAAATCTTCTTCCCCTGATCGATGTAATTGAGGAAATGACGATGGTGGGGTAGCAGAACCGCGTTCGTGAGAGGCCGGTGCATCGCTCGACCTGAATTGCCCATATCCGTCAAACCAACGAAATAACCTTTGCTTCCCGTCCCTTCGGAAATATCGGTCAAGTGAAGATCAGTGACTTCCCGCCTTTTCAACACCGAGCATCGTCTTCCTCTTGTCCAATAGTGAGATCGGTCGGCGTCGGGTTGTGGGGTATCAACTGGGGTTCGATAGTCGGATCATGATGAAGCAAATCGAAAGCATGAGCATTGCGGCAAGTGAAAGAACATGTGCATCGATGTATGTAGTCTATTTTCCAACTGAAAGCGCAACTGTCAGAGTCCGGTTATCGCATTATCACAGTTCAGTGCCTTGGCCAATGCAGCCTTTCTTTCTGCCTTCACCCACCATTCAACCTTCTCCTTGTCAACCTCAAAATTGTGTGTACCTTTCAAATGACGGCGTAGGTCGTATGGCCTCCGGAAGGCGTAGTCGCAGGTCGTATCTACAGGCGAACGGCCAATATTCGCAGGAACTTTATGTTGTGGAGAAAATTCTGAACGTTCTAAAGCCACCGAAGCCGCTTGGAATTCGATCTGGTCAAGCCTTGGCCACGGACAGTACAGCGCCGCAAATTTGGAAACGTTCGTTTGCGCTCGTTCTGCGTATGATTTCCCAGTGATGAGGTCAATGTCCAGGACATCGGACTCGGTGTCTGTGAGTCCCTCGTCCCTGAGGGTTGCCGTTTCGAATTCGTCGTCAGATGACGAAGAGGCAGCGTGGACTTTGGCTGAGTGTCGCTGGAGAAGATGCTTGTATCCAAAGCTTTTTCCGCAGCCTTCGTGTGAACAGATGAAATCTCTTCTCCCCAGATGAGCGACTTTAACGTGAGTTGTCAAGGCTTTCTTCTGTTAAAGGAATGAGATCTCAAGTGATAACTAGGTCAAGGGGGTGGAGTAATTACCGATTTGAAATCTTTCAGACAATCCTTTACATCACACTTCCAATCTCTCCCAGTCTCTCCCCCGCGCCTTCTCTTCCGGGGTATGGGGTTCTCTTCGTCTTCTTGGTCTGAATCAAGGGACCTCTCTAAATCCTTTTCTAGATCATGTTGCTCGTGCAACTTTTGATGAGCGCGCAGGCCTTTTTGTGAGGCAAACACTCGTCCGTTACACTCGGGATGGGAGCAGGTTGGCGGATGTGCTGTACGGATATGGTGTTGTAACGAAGTCCAAGTGGGGAAGTAATTTGGCAGCATGCCAGGTTCGGGCAGGCACGCTTGGTCAACACAGGTATATCGATGTTCTGCAGAGAGGAAATTGAGTTGAAACGTTTCCCATAAGATTGAGGATCTCGACGAACCGTCATGAGTTTTCGCATGGTTGCGGAGATGCTGATTCGTTCGAAAAGTCTTGGTGCAGCCTTCGTGCTCACAAATATAGGGCTTTGCACCCGGAGGCATATGCTCGATGCAAATATGGGTCCGTAGTTGGTTGTGCTTGGAGAACGCCTGATCACAGCCATCTTCGGTACAATGAAAGGGTTTGGCACCATTGTGCCAGTCTACATGTGCCCGTAAGTGTTGGAGAGTCCAGAAGCGTTTTGTGCAGTCTGGTGCGGTGCATTCTAGAGGACGATCTGATTCTGGAAGGTGAGTCCGGGTATGAGCTTGCAAATGAGTTTCGCGTAAGTATGATTTCCCGCAGGTAAAGCATCTGAATGGGCGCTAGCTTCTGATCAACCTCAAGTAATCCGACATAGAATAAGCCAAGTTACCTCTCCGGTATGCGACCGTTCGTGTTCTGACAGACGTGAAGGCTTGGTATAAGATTTTCCGCATCCTTCAAATGTGCATCGGAATTTTTTCTTAGTACTTGGTATCAGTGCTCCATTGACGAGTATTGGTGGTCTTGAAGACTTGAGGGAGAGGTTCAAAGGACCAGCAAAGTCACTAGGCTCAGGACTAGACGATAGTCGAAGCACCAGAGGGTCATTACGCGTTCTTCGTTTGCCCAGTACGGTGGCGGTCGTCGTCGCCATCTTCAGCGTCCAAAATTATGTGACAATTCCCGTCACAGATATGGTCACACTTTACCTCTTGGAATTGAACCCCATAGTCTGATCTCGAATCGAGCTGTTCAGCCGCCCCGGGCTACATTGCAATGGCTAAAGAAAATGCTGATATCAGTGCTACGCTACCTTTCCTAAGGCGCCCGCCATGCATTTTCAATTATTCCGCCAGTGCCTTCTTGGTACGTTGATATTATTGCGGCTTTAGCTACTACTAGGAGCTAATCATTCCTCAGTTACCGTCATATTGATTTCAATTGCTTCAATATCCATTTGTCTCAAAATGTTACCTCCCTTGCGACTTATGAAAACCTTGTATCTGTCTACCGCGGTGCAAACGGCCTACATAATAAGGTCATTCTACTCGTAAGTCACGCAGCAAGATCGAAATGAGCGCAAACTGACATACAAGTTTATCAATAGAATTGGCCGCAAGCCTCTTTGGAAAAGTGCTCAGGGCATAGGTACTGAACTCATCGGGCTATTCATACTATTGCCTTTCGAAGCGGGTAAATGCCGATCATTCAGATTATCGATGTCTTGTGGTAACAGCCTTCATTCGTAGTGCTCGCTCTCATTATCAGCACGGGCGCACTGGAAGAAAAGGGGTCAGAGCAGCTCCCAGGTGCTGTTCTAGCACTGGTCCTTGTTGGAACTTTACTGAGTAAGCTTTCACACGAAGGATAATCTGAAGACACCTGACTTTTTGTCAAGACTTCGTTTATACGGTCTGCCTTCTGATAGCTTCTGTGTTGACTGCAGTCTTCTTTGATTTTGATATCTGGCTCAGAGATATCGATTCCTCGCCTTGTCCATTTCCCGGGCCAGTCTTACTCGCGTGGTTGCATGATAAATGGGTTAATTTCGGTCAGGGATCTGGGGATAAAGGCAAAAGGATATCATCTACGAAGCACTATTGCCTTCCTGGATGCAACTGCCAGACTAAACTCGCAGGCTCGGACGATGACTTGGAGACAATGGGAATTCCATCGCGCGGGCAAACCCCTCGTCCAAATCCATCTGAAGAATGCTTGATTCGCGATACGTCGCGCCCCCGGTCACTGGTTCGTATACCTAATGCTGCAGAACAAAGACATGTTATTCCTGTTGCATTCGAAGTTGCATAGCCCTTTGTACATCGAATAATACGTAATAAAAGTCCTTGACACGACTTGTCACGGTGTGACAGACGCGTCCCACTGGTCATGCACAACTTTACGCTGTCGCCCACGCTGACGAGTAGACAGAGCTTAGTCATCAACGCGTTTGGGTTCCTCCTTCCAAGATGGCCACAAGAAACCTGGCGCTGAGGATTCTCTATACGATAAATAGCTCGCCTCAGTATATCCTTGCTCGCTCATTTTCACCCATCGTCGCCACACTCGTTGGCGAAGCTCCTTACCAGTATGCCACGGCTCCTCTCAAAGCGTGTCTCGATGCCATATGCCGGTCTAGTCCGGAGCTCATTCAAGACTGTTCACGCGATTATTCTATCTACGTTTTGGACCCCCTCGAATCGAACACGGCACCTACACCTATCAGTATTTCGTCTGGCGCGGCTTCATCCTCCAATACAACTGGAAACGCCCAATCACAAGCACCCCGTGGAGTCGCCGTCGGACTTGGTTTGATGTCTTGGGCTCTGGCAGACGGCAGCGATGCGGTTCAAGCAACGGGCACCCTCATCAGATTACCAACAGGCCAGGATGCCGTAGAAGTCATATTTGCACTACGCGAAGTGAGCAAATTCATTTACCACATCATACTCGGCACTGAGCGATATTTTAGACTACAGCGACACAGAAAGCATCTCAACCGCCCAGTACATCTGGGTCAACATGGGGTAATTCAAATTCTCGATTTTGCATTCCCAGTTTCTGGAGCTTTGTTTTTCTTCAGGGGCCTCAAGTACTACTTCGCACCCAAGCAATCATCAAATCAATGCCGTGGCGTCGTCCTCACGGACCGGCCTTCCAACTTCACTCCACGGAACTTCTTCCACACCTACAGATGCTGGCACGCTTGCAACTATAGCCTCCATTCAAATGCGTTCCCAGAGCAAACGTCCCAGGTCGAAGAAACCTTCACAAAGGCTAGGTGCACCGAGTAGCGAAGCCGACAAACTCTTGCTCGCTCAGGATGTCTACATAGGCCCCATCAAGAAGAAAGGTCGACCTGTTAGGTCAATTAGTACAGCTTCTTTCGCTGAGGAATCCAAAGGCCAGGAGAACTCCGGGTCGGCGAACAGTGCAAATCACGCCCATTCAATACTTTCTTCGGGCGATTCTTCACAAACCGTCACGAACGGACCAAGTATTCAGGACATCCTCTCTCTATTAGCATCTACGACCGCACAAGTTTCGAATCCGATCCAGACTACCGTCCTGTCTGCTGCCCTTGGGAGTATTGATGCCTCCTCAGGATCCAATACCTCGGATTCAGGGCAGAACCCCGACCTTGTCAGCGCGTTGAAGACGCTCCTCGGTGCTGTTTCTCAACAGCAAGCAGCGCCTACACAATCTGAACTGCAGGACAATCGACCAGCGAGACCCCGATCACCAGACGACGAGATTGTTGTGCTCGACAAAGAGAATGTCAACCCGACTGCTTTCCGTAAGAGGGTTCCTGATGGAAAGCCCCTGGGAGCATCCAACTCCTCACACGAAGAGAACAACCGTGACCGAAGGCTGAGCAACCGGTCGAACATCAACCGGATCCACCCCCTCCCTCCTCTTCCACCATATCAACAACATCGAGCATTGGAAGGAAGCGAACGCTAAGTGACTTCATGGACGAGCGAGAAGCCTCCAGAGAAAGGCAAAACTTACCAGCCTGATGGATAAAAGGGATGCTCATCGACTAGCCCATTCCATGCGACCTTCTGCCGAATCCTCCGTGCATCGATATTATCCTCGAGTTGCAGGTAGTGATGCCCCGAGGGTAAGTGGGTCCAACTCGTATTACAGGACGGCCATCGACTGTACAACATCTCCTCTCAGAGCTAGCAGCAGCTTCACCTCCAGCTTCCGCTCTCAAAACTCCGAGAATGCGAACCCATTTTCCCACAGAACCCTCCTGAGTAGCCCTACGCGGCCTACTAGGGTTGTATCGGCCTCTTCCCCTGTGCGGCCTGTGGTAGCTAAAGCACGAAAGCCGTATGTGGTCCCTGCATGGGCTCGGACAGGCACCGCGACCCAGCCAAGGCTCTCCGAACAGGCTCAGAGAGCCCTCGAGGAACAGGAGAAACGGAAGAAAGAGGAGAAAGCGCAGCGGAAGGCCATGAAGGCCAACCCCGAACGGGAAAATAAACGGAGATGTGCCAGGACGCCAAGTCCTGAGCCGCCATCCAGCTCTCAGGATAGTTATGTCCCAACTTTGATGCAACCCCCGCAGACGCCCAAGCGAGCGTCCAAGCCTCCTCCCGTCCCCGCCATGAGCTACCCAGTCTTTGCAAGTAGTTCCCCTGGCACTAGTGCTTCGTTATTCAGGACACCGTCGACACCCAAACGGCAGACACCCCTACGCCCGACACCTCGTAAAGTCAGCTTTCCTGTCACGCCCAAGAGGAGAGCTGCATCGGTGTTTGGCAGTCCTTCTGCGGACGGTTCTCTTTTCACGCCTGTAGCTCTCTTTACTCCGAAAACACCATCTTTGGCTGCACTAAGGGCGTCATGTAGCCCCACGCGACCTCGAGCTAAGAATCCAGACACACATGGGAGTGATGGTGACGTAGAAGACGAGTTGGACCGCGAACTGGACAGTGCTATGGAAGAACTCGCCAGTTCTCAGGTCACATCCGAGTCTGGCGATGACGACCAGTCCATAGACGAGGACTACATTCCATCAAGTTCGGAACTTTCAACTTCGACTGCTTCGACCGCTGGGACTTGTACTCCAGTACGATCCGTGACTCCACCACCGAAAGAACATTGGGAAGGCCTACCCCCGTCCTCGCCAATCCCACCATCAAGTCCTATGCAGATACCTCAGGATTTAGATGACTCGGATGATGACGATCGTGAACTACCAGTGGCCACATCCGAGGCTGAGCCAGATGCGGTTTTCAGCAATAGCAACAGCGAGGCCAATACACCTTCCTACTCAGAGTCTCCTCTGCCGACGTCGGAAAGCGAGCAAGCCCAGTCCGT
This sequence comes from Clitopilus passeckerianus, assembly GCA_944990035.1. NCBI lineage: Eukaryota > Fungi > Basidiomycota > Agaricomycetes > Agaricales > Entolomataceae > Clitopilus > Clitopilus passeckerianus. The sequence continues at coordinate 860,115 of CALYLX010000136.1, forward strand.
GGCAGAAAGCGCAATTGACGGCCAAGATTATGATCTCTTCCCGGCGTTTACTGCACAACAAGAGACCAGGGAGATGCTTACCTTCAATTCCGATTCAAGCTTTTTTGACGCCTTCAGCGACCCGAATGTTGGGCTGCAGTTCCACGAGGGAGACTTCGGCGCAGTCCCCGAAGACCTGCTGCAAGGGCTGACAGCGGAGCACGATTTGACCCAGTTCCTGGAGAGCTGCAAATCGCTGGCGGGGATGTGCCAGAATAATGGCGACGCTGACAACTCGGAAGCTGCAGCTTCTTTAGAAAGTTTGTTCCAGAATATAGACCCTGAGAAATTTGCGGAGGAACTCCAGGGCTTGTATAGTGGTTGTGTAGTCTAGGACCTACTCATTGTGCATATCATAATTATGTCTTCATTACAGTATCCTGTTATTACCCACATCTCTTTTTGTTTGTTTGTTACACGAATATCTCCTGTATCAGTTAATGTAACGCATACACGCCTTGTCCACTCTCAGACGCTTTGAGGTTCAGTCACTCTGACAGGCAAAGGTTTTCGAGCACTCCAGGGTGTGATCCATGTTTCCTGAGGAGAAACGGGCTAGGAAAAGTTATTTCTTTATCTCGGGCACATTTTTACATAGAGAAGATTATAGGAGGAAAATGATGAAAACTTTTGAAATGTTTCCTATGGTACGACGCCCAAGAAACGTGGAATGTTTTTCTCTCGGAAACTCTTTAGAGAAGTTTTGGATGTTTCTATCCAAAAGAGGTTAAGTTTTTTGTCTGATCATCTCATCAGAAACATTCATCTTAGGGTATTTCCATAGTAAAAACAACACATGTTTTTGAAATTTACCATGTTTACTCCGGAAACATGCAAGAAATTGGCTAAATTATAAGTTCTTTTTGCCTAGAAATGTCCGAAGATGTATGTTTCCATTGAAATTATTCGACAGAAAACTTGACCTTTTTTGACCAGAAACACTCAAAATTTCTCTGAAAGGTTTCCACAAGAACAACGATACAAGTTTCTTGAGCCAAATACCGTAAAAAACATTTCAGAATTTTTCATAACTTTTCTCCTAGATACATCTATAATCTTTCCTACATAAAAATGTGCCCAAGAAAACGAGTAACTTTTCCTCGCCCATTTTTCCTCGGGAAACACCCATCACACTCCGGAGTGGAGAACGATTTAAACTTAGGACGCTCCATATGGTCATATACTGTTATATTGAACCATGATATGTATTACTACTTGCACCGATTTGCTATTATGGACTCCCAGGTTGACGAGCAATGGAAGAAGTCTGGCTTGCCAACTTTCCAGACTGCATCCGGGATTCTGGGTGGTTGGACAGCTCCTGATGCAATCAGCGTTTCGTGATGGCGGTGGAACAGAGGCGTACAGCGCTGAGCCGCCTTCAAGTTTGACTTTGCGATAGCTCTGCTCATCTCCCCCATCTTCAGGCGCTGGAACGCTTGTGTCGGCCTGGTGCCTCCTTCGGTTACTTATATATCCGCTACTGATATGCTCTCTCGTGTGCTGGTCGCGCTTTGGATCCTCGTCCTTTCAACTCTTGGTTCTGCGAGCCCGTTGTACTATCGTTCACCCCTCAGCTCATTACCAACACCAACGACATCGTCGTCAGAAACAACGGCCTCTGATGTTTCTCTACCTGACAATACTGAAAATCCGGACCCATCACCCTTGAGAACGAAGGAGAGTGACGTGGGTTTGGATTGGATGTGGGTAGGAAACGAAGCATTCCGAGATCAGAAGGATGAAATTCTGAGAGAAGTCGAGAGCGGTAATCTTCAATTGTCCGGAATCTGTCTACGTATTCTTATGAACCTCCCTGCTTCCAGCTCCCAAGGTTCTTTTCCTAGGATGTTCCGATAGCAGGTATGCAATGAATCCTCGAACGAAGAAATGAAACTCATCGTATCACAGGTTAAGTCCAGAGGTCGTCTTCCAAACGGACGCAGGGACCACAAGGTCACATTTCAACCTAGGCAATCAGTTCTCGGGTCAAGATCTCAGCTCGTCAGTATCTTACGCACCTGACCAGTAACCACCCCAATTACTCACACGGCAAACAGGTCGTCTGTGATAGACTATGCAATCAGCGACCTGAAAGTCAAACACATTGTCATCATGGGACACTATGGCTGCAAGTGTGTTGAGAAGGCCATTGGACCACTTTCTGAGAGCAGGACCTCCTCAGTTCAGAGGTGGCTGCAGCCTATCACAAATCTCTTCACCAGTTCTAAGAGATTTGAAGTTCGGAGACTTCGTGCTCTCAGGAAAGGAGCGACATCAGGTCAACTCTTAGGGCCAAAACTAGTGGCTTACGCGCACTAGTAGAAGAGAATGTCAAGGCGAGCGTGCAGAACCTGCAGAATGAGATCAAGTCCTTGCTTGTACGTCCTGATCTGCTCGCCACGCCACTTCAACGGACTAATGACATACAACAGGGCGATGCAGCTTACAAGGAGGTGGAATTGTACGGGCATGGAGTTGTGGTCGACGAAGAGACGGGAGAAGTCAAGGATATGAACGTCTCCTTCGGCCCTCCAGATAAAGAGTTGGTGGAAATTCCATTTGACAAAGTCCCCAAAGCAAGGATGCATATTCCTCTTGGCAAGTTCGAGGCCAAAAAGAAGAAAGTCGCCCCTGTTTCGACTGGGGAGGCCCAAGCTGCATTCTCTGTCAGTAGATAGCCCAGAATACCATATTGTACCTCGTCTAGTCGTATTTTAAGCCTTTCGTATAAGAACCATAGCTTCTGCGTTTTCAATGGCGCTGAATTCGCACGCGCTGCCATGAGCATTCGGTGTGCCGTTTTCCAAGAAAGGAAGTTACGTATGACAAGTGACTGCCTCAAGCCGCCAGTCACTGCTCTTTTCGCTCTGTATGCCTGCAACTCTCAGCGAGAAAGCGAAAGGCAAACAGAGGGCAGTGGATACACTTTCTAATGGTATAGACGAAGCTGGTTCTTCGACGCCACGACCTAGGGTACGGGAGCTAGTGATTCGGTTCACTGAAGGAGTTGCCGACTTGACGGTATCTGTCGAGGAACGGGACACGGTGAGGGATGTCAAGAAGAAGGTGCGTATTCGCTAGTAGATCATATGTGGTTCCCTCAAGCTAAGGTGCGCTCCAGATTTATACAGAACGACCTGACCTCAAAAACCGGCGACTACGCCTAATTTATTCCGGCCGCTTACTGACGGATGGCACATTTCTCTCTTCATGGCTTCAGTCTCTAGAAGAACGGCAGAAGCGGGCAATTTCAGAGAAAGAATATGCCCCGCCCATCCCGACCACAGAATGGCTTGACATGGGTGCACTGCTCCATCGGCCCGAAGTTAGAACCTGGGGAATTACAGGAGGAGAATGAGGATCAAGTGAGTTACGCAGGACTTCCGCCGTTAGAGAAGAGTCTTGACCAAGTCCATAATTTGTTAGACAGGTCAGCTGCAACCCGTTCGAGGTTTCGACCGCCTTTCTTCGGTCGGCTTTACGCCAGAAGAAATAGCTCAATTCCGTCGTCAATTCCATAATCAGGCGCCTTCGAGTCTACTCGACATTGACTTCGCAACCGAGGAAGAATGTACGTCCTGGATGCAACGCTCTTTCAAAAATGTGACCTAAAGCTGACTTCACAGACGATGAACACGCCCGTGCATTAGAGGAGCAATGGATCGACTCAATGGATGACGCTGGAACTGCAGCAATATCCCAATCATCATCAACCTCAAGCAGCACGATTCTACAAGGCATACTGCTAGGCTTCTTCTTCCCTCTGATACCGTTCTTCTTCATGAAACGGACAAAACCTGCAGTTTTCTGGGAGGATGGAAGCGAGCATGAGGTGGCGCGGACCGTCATATTCTCGTAGGTTTCTCTGCTCCTCTTGTGTCTGTCGGGTACTGAGCATCGTCTTCTAGGCGACGAATGCAGATGGCTATAGTCGTTGGATTCCTAATAAACATATTATTTGGACTATGGCGGTATCTCTTGGATTCATCATAGAGCCAAGACATTTCCACTTCAATATACCCACAAACTCTTATTGACAACGAATCACACCAGGAAAGACTGATTTGCCCTAAAAATTTCGGGTGCACTATAATATAGACATGAAATAAAAGCCTCCGAAAAGTGGTATTATCCTCACAGCAAGTAAGTACGAATAAGGTATACTTGAGTGGTGTTGTGTGAATGAAAAATGCAGAGTTTCCGAGTACGAGAATTAGGAAAAGTTGGTATCATAAAGAGGAACCCGGTTTCAAAGTCGAACCAGGGATTTCATAGCATTGGCTATTTCGTAACTCGACTTAGCCATAACTTGTCGTGATTCCTTCGTGAGTTCGGGCAAAGACTGCACCTCACTCAGCCTGTTCGCATGATCGCTGAGCAGACGAAGCGTCTCGTTGCCTTCTTCGACAGCATTTGCGGGGAAGTTATCGTTGCAAACAGCAACAATGCTGGACACGATGGTGATGATTTGCGTTAGGTTCTCGTTCAATGAAGGTGGAGGCACAGGACTGCGAACGGACGAAAGCACACTCTGGATGGCGAAGACAATTGCTTCTGTTTGCGCTTCCAGGTACGGCTACGGAGTTGGTCAGTCGCCGAACAACTTGAATAAAGTTCGAAACATACCTTTAACTCTGACCACGCATCTTCCGGGCCATCATGAGCGGAATCGTCACTCATAACGCCAGAAGGGTCCGCCCTGGCCTGGCGGTCGAAAATTGGGGGTGGAGAGTTCGTGTGTTCTGAACTAGAATTGGCAGAAGGAGGCCTCCTGCCCGACAAGCCATATTGGCGGCCTAAAGGCGACCCATTGCTTTCCACACCCCTGTTCCTATTTGAAGCCGAACTACCCTTCCGATGGTGGGCAGAAGACTTCAACTCGTCAACAGTACGGAGGGTTGGGGAGAAGCTACTTGAGCCACCGATGGATGGCTGCGAAGCATGAGCAAATTGGTCCTGCTCAGCTTTAGTAGCCTTGCGAATGAGCACTGTCTTGGTCAACTCTGTGATAGTTGCAGAAACATGACTGGCAGCAGCGTCCAGAAGACTGATGGGAGACAATCCCGAACTGGTGGCATGTGTCTTGGAAGCCGTCACTAAATTGCTGAGAGTAGCCTCGGCTCGTTCGCGCAGTGACCGAAGCACCTCCAGATCAACATCGGATCTCTCTCGAGAAGGTCGGCGTTCAAAGGCGCGGATGTCGTCCGTAATTGCAGTCACGGCATTAATCACGGACTTCATTGGTGTGAGGACCTTTGTTGGTGCATTTGAGCGTCCCGCTGTGAGTAGACCATCGATGGCAGAGAGGAAAGCGGTGACATGCATGTCTAGAATTGCTCCGTCTGGAGAGACGGGCAGTTGATCCTCAGACTTGTCGAACCTGGGTGCTTGGAGGTAGATTTGCGAGGTTGCTGTCGAGGATCTCGATAAGAGTTGTCTAAATGAAAAACGACTCTTAAACCAACCTTTCACGCTCCTGAGCTCCGTTTTGGCCTGCTCGTACTTGCGCCTGTAGTCCTTGAGCTGAGAATCGAGGTCACGGATCACGTTCAGATCGGAGTCTTTGGCGGTCATAAGCTCATCGTTGCGCCTGGAGAGGTCGCCGAGCTCAGATAGGAGACCCTCCATGTCAGACCGTAGTTGTTCCACCAGGTCTGGGTCCGTCTGAAGCCCGTGAAGTTAGCAGACTAGTACGAAGGCTAGGAACGTTAAACTCGCCTGTCTAGCTTGACCATAGCCCTCGTCCTCGAGCCTTTCGCAACGTTCACGAAGGACTTGTATCTCATCCTCGGCTTCTCTTGCCCTGATAACATTGTCTTCGCGTTCGCGTTGACGTATCTCTCGAAGTTCTTCAAGTTCTCTTTGGAGAGTACGCATCTTGGAGCTTTGCTCTTCTGCTCGCTGAGACGCCAAAAATATCAGCACAATGTTTATATCTACATAGATAATCCCATACCTGACGAAGACTGACCAATTGTTCCTCCATCTGTTGCACCCTAGTCTCAGCCTCACGACGTTTCCGATCTGCCTCATCAGCCTCTCCAAGATCGCGCTGCAAACTGGTTATTTGGCTTTGCATAGCTGCAATCCTTCTCTCGTATTCCAGCTTCATTTGTTCGTCGACTTGATTACCCACAACAGCGGGGTTTGCAGGCAAGCGATCAGAGTTGCCGGATGTACGACCAAACTTGTCATAGTAATCATCGCCGCTCCTCGTCCTTGGATCATCATCCCGGTCCACCTCCTGAAGCCTTGCACTTAGGCCGCTCAGTCCCGCCGGGGGACTCAGCGGACTAGGATAGTCACTGACACTCTCCAAATCGTTGTCGGTCAACCGGCCCTCGCCACTAACTTCCCTGCTCCTCTCCTGGCCAGCACTCTCTCGCCCGTATGGAACTTCAATGTACTCTTCTTCGATTGTACTCTTGTTTGGGATAATCATGGCACTGGCCGCCGTCGTCCCCACATTATTGGGGTTGGCAGTGCTTGAACTATCGTTCGTCCCGCTGGAGCTGACCGCATTGCTAGGCCTTCTTCCGAATTCACGACCGGGAACGACATCCTGAGAGGCTTTCCGGCGGGAAGGCCCAGGTTGAGAGGGATACGGGGAAGAGCTGTCTTCACTGGTCCTACCACCGTAGGAATCTTCAAACCGCCGCAGAGTATCTTCACTTCTCCTTCCTGACGGTATATCTTCACTTGGTCGCCTGCGATCGCCTGAAGGCCGTCGACTAGATATGCTTCCTCCATAGCCACTATCGTATTGCTGATCCGCTGAAGTCCTTCCTGAGGCTCGGCTATTCGTAACACGTGGAGGTGAGGTTGAGTATTCGCCCGAAGGGCGTTCATCGTAAGAGGTTGTTCCGGAAGGCTACCATGCCAGTTCAGTAAGCCAAACGATACGAGAAGAACTGAGGCACATACATCTTCTTTGAACTCAGGATACCTCCTAGCAAGCTCAAAGTAGACATCACTTGAGAGGTCCTCGAAACGTGGAGCTGGAAGGGTAGCTAGTTTCTGACGAGCTTGATTCCGTTTTGGATGGAAATCTTGTCGAACCGGGAGAAACGGAGCTAGAGACTACTGCTTAGCTAGACTTTGAGAGAGAACCCAGGGACTTGGACATGCCTGATCCTTCATTCTGCCGCCGAATAAGTTCATCATAGACATCTGTTGATAGCTCGTGGAATTGTTGGATTGTTAACCTTGTCAGCTTTTGGCGAGCACTTGACCGGGCATTTGGCGGTGCTACGGGTTCGGGTTAATTCACGTTGTAGAAACTCGTATGTAGTACCTAATCTCGTACATTTTGCGAGGTATTCAACCAGATATCGGGAGAGTTCTTCGAAATGAGTCCTCGACACGCTCCGATAGTCCAGTGTTGGTACAGCTGGTGCAGATTTGTCCTTGATTGGACGATAGCTATCGGTCTTGTAGTTTGAAATGCCAGAGAACGCAGTGGGCGTTGGCGACGGCGCTCTCGATGGCATACGTTTCATGGTGGTAACAGGATAAGACTTGTTCGCATCGCCGTCGCTCTAGGACAATGGCAACAACATGCCTGAACCGCATTGCAATTACAAACAAACGACAACACAATAATATTACTGGAATAAAATATAAAAATCTATTCAGCCTTTTTGCCTTCTCTCTCCAGCTTTTTGAGAGCACGCTTTCTAATGCTCTTGTGTAGACCATGGGTATAGCTGATGAACAGGCTAGGTGCACCAATAACGGTCATGGCATAGTCCATAAGACCGTGAGACCAGTATGGGGTTGAAGTAGCAGGACGGCCACTGAAGCCTGCACCACATGCCAATCCAACCTTGGAAAGGACGGTGCGAACATATTGAGAGGGCGTAGGGATCAGCGCGCTGGGCTTGCGAATCTTGGACAGCTTGGAAACCTGAAAGAATTTCAGTCGTGTTGAAGAATTTCGATTGTGGGTAACATACCACGAAGTAGGTGTTGACGTGCTCGACAACAATTTCGTTGGCTTTTACTTCCTCTTGTAGAGCAGCAGAGAAAGTAGCAAGGAATGCCTTCGTGCCAGAGTATGTTGCCAACATGGGGGACGGAACAGCACCAGCAAAGGAGCCAATGTTCAAAATCAAGCCGCGTTTCTTGGAAATCATTCCCGGGAGGACAGCATACGTGACACGCAACGTAGCGTTGACGTTGATTGAGACAATGTCTGCTAGCTCGTACTTGGGAGTCTCTTGGAAATAAACTGGCATGTTGTGTGATTTACCGACATTGTTGACTAGGGCGGAAAGTTATTATAGGATGGACATGCAAAGCCACAGGACATACCAAGAACACCGATATCCTTGCTTGCAAGTACAGAGGTGAGGGCTTCGTAGGCCTTCTCATCGTTCTTTGAAAAGTCGATAGAGTGAGTGGCAGCTGAAATGTTGGGGTATTTGATAGCTGTCCAGGAACACGTTTAATCGCCCCTAATTCTCATAACTTGTTTAGAACTCACTAATTTCTGACGCGGTAGAGTCCAAGAGGGACTTATTACGCGCAACGAGAAGTACGTTGAACCCAGCCTTGGCCAGCTGGAATGCGAACTCCTTGCCGATACCATCTGACGCGCCAGTCACCACAGCCCATGCATTCTTCTTGGCTCCAAACTTGTTAAGCTAGAAGCCAGTGACGCTCAGCTCTGAACGGACGGTTCAACAATACGGTCAACTTACGCTAGTGCCAGGCAAAATGAAAAGCTGAAGGAATACTATGAGTGTCTGGTAAAGGCTCTTGAGCAAGCTCAGAGAGCCCAAAGCCACCAAGAACGCGGTGAAGTAGGGGCGTTCGTGTACTTTGAGAACAATAATCAGTATTTCCTTCCATAATTTCTTAGATTTACCTCGACTTACCGAAACTGAGCGCAATGTCCAACATTTCGAGGGACGCGTGCTCTTGAGCTGGCAAGCGAAAGAAAACGTGGTGGCTGTACCCGGCTTTGATCGGTCCCTTCCGGCACTCGGCACCAATTCCTGTTCCATAACTCCTTTTGTACATTGACTTGCACGACGATCCTGAAATCTGTCAGACTTGTTGAACATCTATCAGGAATTTCATGCGCTGACTTTTGGTAGGGACACAGACGTGGCTACACGTGGACAGGATTATAAACCGGTCAATTTATTGCTCTATCATAAATTATGACTGTGACCATGAGAACCGGGTTGATAATTCATCCCTCGTTTTTTTCCCCGTTCGACAAAATAAAGTCGCAGGCCCACACTTTGCCATTCGATCCTCCGGACTATCCCCAGGATACCTTGAACTCATACCTCGAACCCCAGCCATGGATATCGAACAGTCAGTTCCCCCGGACCCGTTCATAATCTTAACGCTCTTCAACGATGCGCGCACAGATTCAGGAAAGCAGGCCACCAAGCCATTGACCGGATATGTGACTACTACTACTCCCTTCAGAAAAGGCCAGTGGTTTCTGGAGTGGAACCTGGCTATTTAAGACAACACATTCCTGGTCAGTATTCGTAACTTGGCATTCCTGTTGGTCCAGTCTAACGCCACACCAGCCGGTCCCCCAGAAGACGGTGAAGACTTCCAGGTTATTGCTGATGATTACCAGAAGCTCATCATTCCCGGTATGACTTCGTTGCAATTGAATATATTCTCTTCCATTGAGAAATGGGTTGCAGGTCTGACTAACTGGCAACATCCGTCTTTCTTCGCCTACTATCCGACGGCCTGCACCTTCGAGGGAATGATCGCAGACCTCTATGCGACAAGTGCATGCAATCCAGGATTCAATGTACGCCAACTTACTGTTATCACGTTTCTATGCCTATTAAATTGCGAATTAGTGGCTGGCCAGCCCCGCCTGCACGGAGTTAGAAGTGATCACTATGGACTGGGCAGCACAGCTCCTTGGCCTGAGCCCAGCGTTCATGAATTCTTCAACCGTTGGAGGTGGAGCTATTCAGGTGGATATCAGCTCTGCTCTGGAGAGATAAGGCTAACATTCTACTTAAAGACTACTGCTTCAGAGTCAGCTCTGATCGCTGTAGTCGCTGCTCGCTCTTTGTACCAGTCAAAGCATCCTGATGCCAAACTAGAAGACCTGGTCATATACACCACCACGCAAACGCACTCCCTTGGTCTGAAGGCTGGCTTGATTCTTGGACTTCAGGTTCGGGCCCTCGAAGTTAACGCAGAGGATCAGTTCTCTCTTCGCGGAGAGACGTTGAGAGCCGCCTTGGAAGAAGACCACAAAGCTGGAAGGATGCCCTTCATTCTGGGTATGTCCAATCTCTTGACTATACGAAAACTCCCTGCCATGAACTATCTGTACTGCCGTAGTTGCAACCGTAGGAACGACTTCTTCTGGAGCTGTTGACAACCTTCCTGAGATCAAGGCGGTCGGTCAGTAATGATACACCTTCTGAACCTTGATTCAGTAACTCATGCGGCTTATCTCTGCCAGTTAAATACTTCCCTTCCTTGTGGGTTCACATCGATGCGGCGTGGGCAGGTGTTGCACTATCATGCCCTGAATTCCGAGAAATGTGTTATCTGGACGAGATAAACGAATTTGCTGATTCCTTCTGTACGAACTTCCACAAGGTGCGAAGAACGGATTTTGTCCCCGTTTGCTATATGGCTGAGATGGTTTCAGTGGGGTCTTGTCAACTTCGATGCCTCGACACTCTGGGTACGTGATAGAAAGCACCTGACAGATGCATTGGATGTCACACCGCCTTTCTTGAGAACCAAGCAGGGGGACGAAGGTAGGTTTCATTTGGCCCCTTTCGTGTGGATATATCTAATTAGTTTCCGCGTCCAGGAACTGTCATTGACTATAGGAATTGGCATTTATCCCTCGGCAGACGTTTCCGCTCCCTCAAGCTTTGGTTTGTCCTCCGTAGCTTCGGAGTGAAAGGCTTCCAGGCGTATATTCGAAGAGTTCGTTTATTCTGTCACTTCCATGAACACACAGGCTGGCTGACATATTCGGACAGACGGTTGGTCTAGGTAACCAGTTCGCGAAACTTGTCAAATCATCCAAAACTCTTTCCTTGGTGACACCTCCGTCTTTGGCTCTCAATGTCTTCCGCGTGGACCCCAGGCCGACGGATGGCGCTGCTCCATACTCCCTGGAATCTTTGAACGCCCTTAACATGATGTTCCATGGAAGGATAACGACGAGACAAGACATCATGCTAACACAGACCATCCTGAACGGCGTCTTCTGTGTGCGCCTGGCGGTAGGAGCCGCGAGGACTGAGCCTCGGCATATAGACGCAGCATATGCACTCATAGAAGCGGAGGCAGCTGAAGCTATTGGAGTCTGGAAGGAGCGCTCTCTGGACATACCTGCCAATTAGCCACACGTATCACCCCCAGCAGGTAGATTATCATGATATAGTCAGCCTCTGTATTTTTAGAGTATCTTATTTGTGGTTTCAGGATGAAGAATGCTAGAGAGCTATATATTCAAGTTAGAAATCTGGTGCGGCTTGAGGATACTACGTCTATAAAAGTGACCTAACAGCGGAGGTTCTACCCTAGTGTTGCACGACTCCCTATCCTATCTCCTGCAGGAGGGATAGCAATGTTGCCTTCACGATCAGACAAGAAGGCACGGTATCTGAGCAAAGATTAGTTGAATGAGTTCTTGTCTGCTGGACTCCACCCACATTCGATCGAGCCGATTCCGTTCATCGGCCGTAACTGAAGGCCGCATTGAGCCCAATGCTTTCTCGATGTCTTCTATCGTTACACCATGTTCTTTTGACTTCCCATTTGAACTATATTTGGCAACCTTTGTCTCTGCCACCCGAGAGCTAGCTTGAATGCGGCGCAGCTATAAGCAGTTCGGTTGAGCAACTAGAGCTATCAAGTGTTAGCCACATACCCGTTTCTGGAGTGCCATATCCTCAGCTTTGCTTGAAGTCTTCTGATTAGCGCTTCCTCCAAACGTCGTATAGCCAACAACCGTCTCCTCCTGGCCAAGCTGGGTGACTTCATCTGGCCGATCCATGGATGAGTGGATTGTCTCTAGATGAGCATTGTATAGTAGTGCCTGCAAATCAGCTCCAGAGAAGCCTTCAGTACGATCTGCAACATCGTCTAGATCCACGTTTGAAGAAAGAGCGATTTTCTGCCCTACGACAGAAAGAATCTAAAGGGTGATGAGACATGGTTCTGAGAGAGAAAAAGACAGATACCGACCTCTTTCCTGTCCTTCAATTCAGGCATGCCACACAACAACGATTTGTCTAATCGACCGGGTCGCAATAGAGCCGAGTCAATGAGGTCAGGACGACTGGGGCAAGATTCAGAGCTGACGGCAAGCGGACGTTATGGGGTACAATACCTGGTGGCAGCTAGAACGTATACTCCATCTAACCCTTCTGCACCATCCATTTGGGTCAACATCTGATTGACCACTCGGTCGGTCACACCCGTACTATCATGTCCTCTATTCAAGCGGTTAGAGATTGCAAATTGTTGAGTAACGTATCAATCTCACCTTTTAGGAGCAATGGAATCGAATTCATCGAAGAACAAAACGCAAGGTTTTGCTGCCGAAGCACGTTCAAACAGATCTCGTACCTAGCATTGAGATGTAAATAACCTTTTCCGAACACAGCTGGCAGTATATTACATACCGACTTCTCACTCGCACCAATGTACTTGTTCAAGATTTCCGGACCTTTAACACTGATGAAATTCAGACCGCATTCCTTGGCCACGGCAGAGGCAAGCAGGGTCTTTCCGCAACCAGGATGGCCATACAGGAGAAGTCTGTCAGGATCCCTCTCGTCAGTTCTCTGATTGCTCACAAATCACCAAACATCCTACCCAGAACGTAGCCTCAGAGGAGACTGTGCAAAGATCGGCCCATACTTTGTGGGCCATTCCAGCGTTTCACGCAGGATACGTCTGGTCTCGTGAAGCCCTCCGATGTCAGCCCAGGCTACGTCGCTCGTCTGAAGCTTAGCATCCCGGAGGCTTAGTGGTACAAAGTTTGCTTGGGCGGCTTCAAAATCTGAAGAGGACAAATATGCCTGCGAATAATATGGTGAGCTCTTGCAGACCAGAAGACGGCAAAGACGACCTACAATCCCAAGGTCATTCCGTGATGACCTGATAGCATACTGATGCGTTGCCCTGCTAACGAGGTCCTTCAGATCTGTTGCTGAGTAGCCTTCAGTCTGAGTAGCTAGCGCTGTAAAGTTAAGCGGGGAGGACGGGTCCTGTCGAATGTCCTGAGCGATCTCCAGTCGACTATGCACAATGCTTGACAAGATCTAGGAGGAGCATCGGGTTATCATGGAGTTCACAGGGAAAAGAAAAGTTATACATACATCCCGCCGTGCATTCTTGTTTGGAGGCTGCAGATTGACAACTTCCTGGAACATATGTGCTGTGTGTAACATAGGGTGCAGCGATGCGCTTGAACCAGCCGTCGCGAGGAGAACTATTCCACGGGCATTTGGCATGGCTGTTCTTGCTGATGAGAAGATGGAAATAAACAGTTCAGTGAGCTGTCGCGTTCTGAAAGAATCTGCATGCTGAGGCCCAAAAGAGTCCATGAGACGGCAGTTCGTGGACAGCCAGCTGAGAACCCACCTCGGATTCAGTCCCAAAGAGCTTATCCAAGTTGTCCAATATCAGGATGCTAGGCTTGTGGAAAGATGCCTTGTCGAACCAATATTGGAAGAGTGGTTTGAGCGTTGTGACAGGTTGTTCGGAATGTCTGGAAACGTCTATGTAATGCGTATCTGGTATGATCGTCAATGAAAGCATTCGTGAGGTGGGCAGAGAAACTAACATGTGAACGTTTTCGTGTCATCTTGAACCGCTCGAGCGATCGTCTTAACTATTGACGTCTTTCCTGAGCCCGTCCGACCACTCATAAGAAGCGATGGTACTGAAAGTATTCTTTAACACAGGCAAGCCTATCCAACGGAAAGCTGTAACAAACCTCCATGGATCACCGGCGACAATGAATGCATTGCAAATTTTCTTAAACAGAACGCAATGGCCTTGTCAAGTATATCATCAACTCCGGCAAGAAAGTGTTTCCTTCTGTGTCATGATTGGACTGAATAATCGAAGAGACGGAGGGGGCAGCTGACTCACGGAGAGGGGGATCTGAAGGCAATTCCGTCTATCTGAGTTGGTTGAAGTTGGAATGAAGGGGTTTCTGAGGGCAACAATCTGTAGATACGGTCAGAAGAAGGCAAGCAGGGTAAGGAAGCATACGAGTGCTCACACAACCAGGTCCCAATCCAACACCCCATCTGGGGTACCCACGAATACAATATGGCTATCCGGCATGCCCTCTAGCGGTCCAACATAGGCACCCTCTTTCTGCTCTTCGTCTCCTTGGCCCTCCTTAGAACCACCAGTTTTGCCCAGGTTCAGGCTCTTGGGAACGGGTGCAGACTCCTCCCGACTTGACGAGCCGCTACTTGTTGAAGATGGGTCTGCTGGGGGTAGTAGGCGTTTGACGGTACAAGTCAGGCCATCCGCTCCCTTTCCAGCTCGCAAGGCATCAAATGTAGCTGGGGAGACGTATCCAAGGATCTCGCTTCCTGCGTATTCCTGGATCGGCGTCGAACATAACCTGGAAGGTAGGACACGAAGTGTCTGAGAATTTGAGATCGGCCGAGGCGTTGAAGGTTTCGACTCTTCCGTTTTGTGACTTGCAAGAGATTTTGCGGGAGCCGCAGTTTTGGCCGATGAAGATGCGGCAGTTCTGTGAGGCTTCGGGGCAATACTCACTTCGGTGTCATTTGTCAATAGTACAGCTCCGTTGGCTGGGGGCTGAAGGCTCACTAGCCAGAAGGAAGGTTACAACTAGAACAATATCAAGAGCTTCACCGGGATACTTGCCTACTTTCAGCCGGATCCGTGTGCGACCCATGACCCATACGTTTAGTTCCTGACCTGCACGAGCTACGCGTACTTGGGAAAGCAGTGTCGATTCAACATGAGAGGCATGAATTTCCTAGGTCAGATTTAGCTTAGATGGAAGTCCGGATGAGAAAGGTTACTCGTATCGCTTACAATAATCTCCCAGTCGTCTGACGTTACTGGCTCAGTGATGACCATACTCGCCGATGATAGATCATGGAGGAGACCGATCTCGACCTGGTATATTGTTCAGCAAAGTTAACGTAGAGGATGTCCCAGAATACCCACAATATCTCCTTCGTCGAAGCCAAGGCTCTGTGAATACTGAGGGTCAACTTCGATGGTTTCGAGGCCTTTCTCCGCAGAGCCAGACGATTGGAACTGAGTCAACGACGACGCGGATGCAAGCCCAGTCCAACCAACATAAGCCTCGCATGGTGTCGGTCCCTCGACGTGCTTCAAATGGATTGCCAAGTTTTGCGGACGCTGTAAAGAGGAATTTCAATCGCATGCAAAAGTGAGAAGACATAGGCTCGAACGCACGACACTTCTCTCTAGCAGAGGGCCATACAGCGATATTGGCAAGTTTACCAGCGACGACCGCAACGAAACGAAGTGAATACGAGCTCTCCTAGCCATCCGACACGTTCAAGGTCAACTCAAGAATGCAATTCCCGTTCTACGACTACAATTCACATGTACTTCTACTGCAACTGTTTCTCTAAAGGAGTTATGCGGTAATACGGCCCATCATACCGGCTATTCCTCAAGGAATTACCCGACCAGCTCGAATAGCCTTTGCAGCTTCGCTCTGTGCTTCATCCTTCAAATAACGGTTGTAAATGACCTGCAGATGCTCTTTATCCTGTTGGTTTGTTAGTGAAAATCTGTTGCAAGAAGTAATGGGTCAGCTTACACTTGTGGTTGCAACGAGGCTGTCCCTCTTCTCGACAAGTTCTGCGTATTTCTCCCAAGCATCGCTCACATCTCCCCTCTTGAACCCACGATGTTCCCTGACAACATAGTCTCTTGCAACCCAAGGGGCAACAGCGACATCGACCAGACTGAACTGCTCTCCGAGGAAGTAAGGACCCTTGATCTTCTCAGCAAACTTCCTCAGGGAAGCGTACACTTCCTCACGGGCTTCGTCCTGCTTCTCCTTCGTCTGAGCTTGAGTCAGACGTTGGTTAGCAGGCAGGAACGTCTTGTTGAGATGGTCGATCCAGATACGCGCGTAGGCACGCTCAATGGGGTCAGATGGGAGGAGAGGTGTATGATCAGGGAAGGCGTCTTCGAGGAATTCGCAAAGAATGAGTGATTCGTAGAGGGCACGGCCTTTGTATTCGATTGCTGGTACCAACCCTTTAGGATTGATAGCTATAGGGTAATTCAGTTAGTTTTGGTTCCGTACTTCATGAACATCTAAGCCAACTACCTAGGAAATGGGCTTCCTTCTTGTAGGGATTCACTTCTTTGTATTGGTAGGGGATCTTCTTCTCCTCGAGGGCGATCCAGGCGCGCTGAACAAACGGACAGAACTAAGGCATGGTTAGAGTTGATCACTCCAGCCCATCAGGAAGGTTCATACCCATCCTGCCCAGAATACCAGCTCTTGAGAATCTTGGTGTTTAGCAACCGTCTGTGCAGCCGCAGCCGTGGCGACGGGGTGGATCTGAGCGTCAGGGATGGCCATTGTTTCAAACTGAGGTGTTTTGCTTGATTCAGTCTCAACTATCAAGTGTTGTCCTTTATACCCTCCCCACATCGTTCGACTACGCGAGATGATATCACTAACACAACACTCGATTATCAAGCAGCGATTAGAGCTGATACAATTGATTGGTCACTGGGGAAGGACGAATACTGTCGCAATCTCTGAGTCATTTCTCACCCCTTTTGCTCCTTCCACATGCCCTTCTACTCTAGTTCTTGAATCAACAGTAAGCCTCACATCAACTATCTTCACCGCTTCGCCTCGCTGCTGCGGTGGACCCTCCGTTTGACCTTGACTTTCTCCTTGCGACTGGACACCTACACTCGCCCGACGATCCATGATTCGTATCCTTGGTACTTTGACTTGCCCACACTCGATTGGAACAAGCCTCCATACCACCTTTTGTTCTGAACCAGGGAGAAGAATTGGGATCCTCCCGCTCCGTAGTCCCACCGCGATGAACCCGTCAGATGGATCTAGTTCGAGCTGGATCGTGATGTTGGCGGATCTGATAGGATGGCAATTCCTGATCGTCACCGTGAGAGGGATATGTCTGTGTAGGACCGCCTCGGGAGGGACGGAGAGTAGAGCTATGAGACCTTCGACAGGAGGTTGTAGAGGCGGTAACGTTACGCGAGTCCAAGCAATGGTTCCTAGTTCTCCGTTGGGTAGAGTTCTGAATATCAGAAACCAACATGGTCAACAAGTGATATGCATCTGTTCTGAACGCCTGACCTTCTCCATTTCACCTGATACACCCCCGCATTTCGACTAGATTCTTCCCCTGGATCCATGGGCAGGAGGCTGATGCGACATATGTGTGCTATTTCATCGCCAGCCATCAATTCTACACGAGGGCTTGTAAGTTAAAACGCAGTGTGAATCAGACAGAATGAACGCACCGAATGTGTCAGAATCCAATTCTACATCAGACGAACTATCAACTACTCGAGCCTTTGCAGATTCCTGTCAGAACGAGAGTTGAATCGAATGGCTCGGAAATGCAGATAGGTACTGGACCTACCTGTCGTTCCAGTTCTACACTCTCTATCACTAATCCACTCGGCCCATTTGCAACGAACCTCGTAGTAACCAAAGCCTCCCCAGCCAGCCTATCGTTCCAAACGTCCCCATCGAGCGTATTCAAATCTACCAACCCAGGCCACTCCTTCATATTCTGCCTGTAAGAAACGGAATGAACGACCTCGATAGGGTCAATGCAAGGTACGGTAATTGTCTTCAGTGTCTCCGTGATGTCCTGGGTTTCTTCGTCTTTGGACTTGGTTGTTGACGAGGATTGAATTGAGATGTCGAGGACGCGATCTCCTGCGGCACCGGAATTGGTGAGGTAGAGTGTCTTGGTTGTGCTGGTATCGGGTTGAAGTCGCCCGAAGGAGATACCTTTGATGAAGTTGGAGGACTCTTCGCCTTCCAGCTGGATCGTATTCACTGAAGTCCCTCCGTTGAGAAATAACGTAAAACCGAAAATTGATTGACGGGGCATACCTGCACCATCAATTTCGACGGGCTGAAGCAACACATCAACGGTAACATCCAGCTCGCGCCTTTCGAAGTTTGTAATGGTAATTGCGATGGGATAGGTCTCGTTCAGATATGCGGGTTGCTGATGGTCCAAAGACGCTGCTAATTCATGCTTTCTGTGTTTGACGCTGCGAATAGGGCTCAATACTGTGGCAGAATCACACAGAAAATTTGCTCACATTGCCTCTGTACTTGGTTCCTCACGTCGGAGGGGTAAGGACCGACACGGATCAGGGAGATCGTACCATCTGACAACGGGGGGTTGTCCGTAGCGGAAGCTACATGGATTGCAGGGGATCTCGATCCTCCAAGGACCTTCTTCTAAGGCGAACACTAATTTAGACACCTACGACAGTTGAGCTACAGGAATCTTCGAGGCGAAGCGATAACAACTTACAGAAAGTGTTCCAGGTGCGTCCAAGATCATAGTCCCATAGAACACAACAGTACTTCCAGGTTGCCAGCGAAGGTCTGTTGTGACATTTTCTTCCATGTATGTTGACGATATCGAACCGAGAGGAACTTTTCTGACAGGCCCAAATTCTTCTTCCGACGCCTCGTGCTGGATGACAAGGGGATCTTCATTATGCGAGAAGAATACGGTAAGGGACGAAAAGGGTATGTTGGCGATGGATGGGCTTGCAGGTGCAGTGAGGGAGAGTTGAAACGGGACAGGTTCGTCAACGTGTATTCCGGTTTTCCAGAAGACAAGATTCGAGTCAACTAGCGGGCCATTAGCATGGTCACAATCAAAGTCAGAGAGAGCTTACAGATCGGGAATGCTTCAGGTAGCTCTACAGAGAGGGGTTCTTCAGATGACGGGGTGTTATTCTATCGCAGATTCGGGTCGTGGGTTTCAATGAGGCATAAAGTCGAGACAAAGCATACCTTGAGAACCTCGTGAAGATCTGCCTCCGCTGAGACCACGCTTTCTCCGCGCAGTGAATCTATCCCCGAAAAAGCTCGCTCAGGCCAGACCCCTTAAAAGTAGAGTAGTTGCTCTCACCATGCCCTAACATCTCAATCAGCAGCTTTATACTGAGAGTAATATCACCCGACTTCATTGAACAGGTGTACCATGTCGATAGCAGGGGATTAAGGAGGGGCCCCCACTGTTCGCGGCGATATGTTTTCCCGATACGCTCAAAAAAGCTGAACGGGAATTATCAGTTGGCTAGCCTTTATCTTTAAAAGACCAATCGGCTTTACCGTAGTGCCATGTCGAACTTGCTTGTTGCATAATACGTTTGAGCAATGCGGTATGCAATCCATAGTGTAAAGCGACTTTGGGAATTGCTATCGGTGCCAGGCGTTGAGTATTTCTTGAACAATTCGTATGCCTTGGTATACAGCTGTCAATATCATCGGTTAGCCAAATTCCTAGAATGTTAGTCATCTAATATTACCTCAAGTATAATCGCCAGATGTTCCACCTTCTTTTCATTCACGAAGCCTGGCGAGGTTACCATCGTATCCTGAAGATATCTCAACATCTAATCCTTTTGACTTCAGACCAAGCTTACCTCCATCTCCAAAGCAGCAGCAAACCTCTCTCTCCTTTTCTCGGTACACCTCGCAGCCATATAGTAATAGAATCCAGGATGCTGCAAAGCGTGACTAGGGTTTATACTCATGGCGCGCAGAGTATCCGCCTCAGCAGGTGGTATGGCACCCGCACCTGAACGTGGACTGACAGCCGAGGGTGGCATAGTAGGTTTATGTGACGGAATGGTCAAAGTGGATCGAAGGCCGAGTTCCAGCAACTCTGCGAATATGCGATGCCTGGTTGTGATCAGCAAGGCCCTTCCTTCAGAAGAGGGGGACGGACTGACTGTCTTGCAATCCAGCTCCAATATTCGTACGTCTCTTCACCTATACCCCAACCTCGAGAGAAATCGCTGAAGAGCCTAATATGTGAATTATGGTGCGATAATGCAAGGGCGTGTTCATTGTTGTAAAGATAGAGTTTTGATATCTAGCCACATGCCTTAGTCTGTGGTTCAAAATAGAAGTATGGTAAGGCCACCTTAATATTGATGCAATCTGCGAGCACCTTGGCTTCTGCCCAACGTTTTGTTCGAGGTGGTAGCAGCGCAGCAGACCCAAACATCAGCGCAAGGGTGTTATGTGCATCCTGATAGTGCCTATACCCATATTAGTTGTCCATTCACTCTAGCTTGAGCAATCCTCACTTGAGAGCTACTTCATCCTCTCCACGAAACTCCGCAAAGCATGCCATCTTGTATTCATACCTCACCGTCCAGCCCTCCGGACGCAGAGGCCGCGGAACATTATGAGGACCTGTTACGAGTGAAGGAGGTGCGTGTTGTGGATGCCTGTTTCGTTTTCGCCTCACACGCTTTGAATGTGCGGTGTAGTATTCAATGGCGGGGTCGTAGAGGGCCTGTTGGAGGCTAGACTGGGCTCAGAAGCAACATGATACAAGGATTATGTGACTGTACCTCTTTATGAATTCACCTAACTCCGAAGGGCTCACAGGGCTCAGCACGAACAATGCAGCTCTCGAATCCAGCCCGCTCTGCCTCCGTACGAATGACAGTCGGGTGTCCAGCGTAGGGTCATCTGTAATTCTATATGAGTCTAAATTTTATAGATGAACAGGCCTTACACCACCTAAAAGCTTCCGACTGGCCATGAGTACCACCGTCAATTTCATACCGCGGTCATTGGTGCTCCTCTTCCGCGCAGCGATCTCAGCTGCCAACTCCATATCCTGCCTCCTCTCCTCTTGTTCCCTCTCACGTGCGAAGCTACCATCAGAAAGGTCCAGAGGGGAGTTCGAGTTGGGTGCTGGGTGCTCATAGATTCTCAGGAACAACACGAAGACGGACGGAATGAGCGTCGTATGCTTCCTTATCCAGATAGGTGCTATCAAGCCATCCGGATACAAGGGAGAGCTTGGAGTCAAAGGCGATAGAGGAGAGTGTGAATGGCTGTACTGGGGATCTTCTGGTGGAACGAGCTTCCGTGGTGGAAATTGGGCTTGCTTGTCGACGAGGATGATCTGAAAAGCCTTGTTCTTCTCGGGTTGCCAGATCGCCACCTTTCTATGGGCCTGTAAGGAATCACGTAGCCGTTGAATGAGAATCGTGAATTCGTTGGGTTTGGGAGGATTTGTATCGGGCGTTGACACTTCAGATCCAGGACCAGCTGGGGGTGGTGGAACGTCGAGCCCAGCGATGAACATCACTGGGGAAAGTTGTGCTAAGAGCTCTGTCGGATACGAGTTCATTTTCCTCTGTCGCTAGCCAAGAAATCGAGTACGAAGAGGTCAGGGACCGCAACGATGGCGGCGTCGACTCAGATGGCATCGACGCGCTGCTTGGAATTGGCCAAAGATGCTTATGTAAAAGGCTCAATTCTACAACTGACGAGCCCAGCTCTCTGCGCAGTGAAGCGGGTCGAGGTCGAGCTCATATTTAGGCAGGGAATGCGGGTACACAATGGACTAGGTCATCGGAACGTTTGCGGGGCGAGTTGGTGGCTTAATTTGAGTAAATCCTTCGGCGGTCGTCTGAGGCGCAGTGGACGTCTAATTATTCAAAGTATTATACAGAAAGGGTCTTGTATTAGTACATCTCCAAGCTCATTCCGTCGTGGATCTCGTAGTCCTCAAGTGTGATGTGGTCCTTGAATGTGGTATACCTGTGGTGAAGTCGAGACATCCTCAGAACATGTTCTTGCCAAGATCTCAAGCTTAACGTACCATTTCTTCAACTGAATCTTCTCAGGCTTGGTACCAGTCTGAGCAGCAATCAACTTTTTCAGGTCACCAACTGTGTCGTTTGGGCTGCACTTGACGCGGACTGGACAAAGAGACGATTTGGTGAGAAATTCGAATCAGGTTGGTAGAATGGTACAGACTGACCTTTGCGGCCCAGGCGATCGTTGGCAATAATCTAAAGAGTTCAATACAAGAATACGTGGGGTTAAGAATAAAGAACTGACCTCGATTAGAGCCATTGGTGGATGAGCAGATGAAAGTCCTGTTATAGATCCTGTCAGCGGTCCCGATTAGACGTCACTTTCCTAGTATGGCAACAGCAGTCGATCCAGCTCAACTTGCAAATACCATAGAAATTGTAAATACATCGCCATTCGTTGAATTATGTAATGAAAGGGTATGCTACAGGAGAAGGTATCGTATCGTACAGGTATAAAGGTCCAACGCGTCAGAACGTGAAATCATATTCCGTTTCATTCAGGTATCATGAAGCAATCGTCGTGAAGTCATCGTAAAATGAATAAGAAGAGGCCCATTTAGTCGACCAAGCCATCTCAAGAAACTTGACCCATTTCAGTCTCATTGTGTTTATGGTGGTGGTGGTGATGGTGGTGACCCTCATGCCTGAAATAAGACTAATCAGTATTTTGCAGGGGAAGGAAAGGGTGATGAGAACTTGCTTCCGGACGCCACAGCAGTAGCAAGCTCTTGCTGAAAGTATAACGACAGCAATCCACGTTAAAAGGAATGCAACGAAAACCATCCAAACGGCGGGCCCAAAGGAAGTATCGAACTCGAACCCCGACAGATCTGTTATATTGTTCCTGACAAGAATAACAAGAGCAAGGTCGACGCCAAACACAATTGTCGTCAAAATCCCTGTCACAGTGCTGACCAGCAGACAAAGGATGGAGATTCCGTGCGACGCGAGGAAGAGGGAGAAGATAAAGCCAATGAATGACAGCCCCGCCGCAATAGGATGCA
Organism: Clitopilus passeckerianus; assembly: GCA_944990035.1. Classification (NCBI taxonomy): domain Eukaryota; kingdom Fungi; phylum Basidiomycota; class Agaricomycetes; order Agaricales; family Entolomataceae; genus Clitopilus; species Clitopilus passeckerianus. Next base: position 883,043 of record CALYLX010000136.1, read on the forward strand.
GGACGAGGACAACTAGGAGTCCTTTACTGACGGCATCAACCACACCTGAGGAGACACCTTTGATCTCTGAAATGGCAGGAGGGATGTTGTAGCCAAGTTGTGGCCCAAAACAGAGTCCAGTGCTTTGGGCACCGAACAGACCCATTGATTGGTCCAAGGTGCTGCAGCAGGATTCAGCTTCAGCTAAGTAGAATGTTGGCATGACTAGAAGACAAATACCTTGTGGCGCAGACGCCCCATACCCCAAATCTGAGCTCTGTCGCTATACTGCTGAGAATGTTGTCTTCGAGCTTGGACTTGATAGAGATGATGTATATTGGTTTGATAATTGGCAGGGATATTGCCACTAGTAACAAAAGAATGAAAGCAGCAAAAAGACAGGTAAAAGCCAGACACGATACTTTACGGTGCTGGGCTAAAGGGCGTTGCATGGTGGTTCAGTTTGAAGCCTGAACTGAATGACGTTCAAGTGGTTCCCATTAGCACTGCTCTCTTCGGCTGAGATCAAAGCCAATGGTCAAAAGCTGATCTTATTTGGCTTTGTTGAATATCCAGGGTCAATCACCATCCTCTCACCATTTGCTCGACGACAGCCAAAGTCGACGCATTACGGGCTGCTTTATAGTAGATGTTGTTCCAGCTAATAACATGTTGGCTCTGCTCGACATTGGTGGCTGCTCAGAATGTAACGATGTGAGCTGTAATATAATTCTCAAGAAATTGGCTCTCTTTAACTTGAATTTATCATGCTTCAGCCCAGACCCAGATCCGTATCTAGAGTTTAGACCAGCATTTGCCCGGTCTCTGCCCATCCAGATCCTTCTGACTGGTATCGTTCTGACCCTCGTTGCGGTCCTCTTCATTCACCTGGTCTTCACCGCTCAATATCATTGGCCCCTTGCACCTGTCAACTACGTGTTACAGCTCTCAGGCGTTGCAACATTGTTGATATCCCTCATCGCAACTCTCCATGTCGTCCTATCCGCATCTCTTGCAGAAAGTGAACAATGGCCTTACATGTTAAGCTACATAGCCGTCAGCGTACCACCGTTCATCGATCCGGAACAAGACCAGATAAAGGATTGGACACCCGCTGAACAGGCCACATGGCTGGTCATGAATGCCTCTACTTCTGCACTCATCCAAGTGAGTCAAATTACACCATAACCTTATGTATTAGATGTAACCTAGATGTGACCTTTTCACAGATAACACATATCCAATTTCTAACGCTACTATACCCTTCTCGGCTTGAAGGTCGACTCATCTTCACCCTATTAGGTTGGCATACCTACCTCAAAATCCCTGACCTCTTTATTCATACTTTTCATTCTAGGTCCTTTAGCTGTTGTAGCTGCAGTAATGCAGCTCTTTCCCATCAGCCAAAATGCGGACATCAACAACGTCGCCTCCGCAATCCGCAATGTCTGTAACGCCACTCTTTCACTGTTATTCACCGCTGCCCTCTTCATCTGGGGCTTCCTCGTCAACCGGAAGCAAGCCTGGCGAACCGATGGTGGCACTGCCGCGTTCGGTTGTGCAGCCCTCGCCCTAGCCGTTGCGAGCACCGCCCTCAACTTCCTCTACGTTCACCGAGAAGAAGAGTACGTCTGGCTCCCCAGCCTCATGTGGGCTGTTGTTCTCTGGCAAAGCTTCCTCGGTTGGTGGTGGTGGGTCGGGGCAGGAAGCGGGAGTGGTTTGCTGGACGACGATGAGACTCTGCAAAAGCTGGAAAGGAAGGCAAAAGGGAAAATAGGCGAAAAGAGGTCCGAGAAAAGAGGAGCTTGACGAAGAAGAGGGCAAAGAACGTGTGGAGAGGTGTCACAGGCGCATTTAACCGGGAGGACGGCCAACATGATGAGACAACAGTCGTAGCGACTACCAACATCGACTCGGACGGTGGATCTCCCGTTCGAAGAACGTCTCGTAGCCCGGGTAATGCTGTACGAGTACGTCGTACCCGCGCCGGGCAGGAAGCCTCGCCTTCACAAGCATCCTCTGTCGGATCCAACTCATCATCGTCGACATTCCATACCCTTCCGAGACTTCTTCCTGCGGTTATACACCGGTGGTATGCATCGTTGAGGCATGCCCACGCTGTTGCGGCCCGTCAGCAGGCAGTTGAACGGGTAGAGAGGATACGAGAATTAGACAGAGAAGGGGCACTCAGTACGCCACAGCATGGTTGGGGTTTGGGAAGCTTCGGCTGGAGGATAAATCGGGATCAACACCCAAGGGCAGCGCCAGAAACAGACGGAGAAGGCGGCGTATCTGACATTGAGCTCACCGATCGTCATGAGCGAGTGAGCCGATGGCAACATGACGCAACGGAGGGACGTGACCAAGAGTCGGAGAAAGACACGCCACGACGCCCATCGCCATCACCTGAAAATACTACCCACAACGATGAACCTCCACCTTTGGCCCCTCCTACGACAGCTCAGGAGGCCGGACGCCCACGGTCGTTCTTCTGGTGGGGACCATTAGCGAACTGGCGGTTGCAAGATTCAACGAGTTATAAGTGATATCAGACGTTTCATTTGCTTTGTGTATTTTTAAGTTCTACTGGTGTAAATTATAATAGATCACTGACACTGGATGCGGAATATATATCTAATCATCAACAGGACATTGTTATAGGTTACCCTTCTGTATAGCCTGGCGAGACTGATCTGAGAAACCGATCTTTCCGTCGACCCAATCCCGAACCAGAACTCCTGCAATGGCCGTGACTGGAGGCAGCCTAAAAGGGGGTTCTTCTGCTATTGGCTTGGAAGCTTCGTCCGCCTGCGAGCTGTCCACCTTGCCTTCATCATACGCGGCAAGCTTCTTGTAATCCGTGCGCCCAATGCCGCCCAGAGGATGTGCAAGGACTGCCTTTACCTCTTCTCGAGTATACCACCTTGCATCTGTGCGAGATCAGTCTATGTAGTAGAGAGCGGTGTGAAGTAGAAGCCCTACCGACAAGCTCGTTATCAAGGTCAACTCTGATCGGTTGGCTAGAGTCGGCACGGGCATAGAAGCCTACCATTAGATTCGCAGGGTATGGCTAAATTGCAATGGTGAGTCTTCCTGAGGCAAAGGTAGTTGAAAAGTCTGCTTTACCCAAGGTTGGCCGGAATGATACCGCACGTCCCAGACGGTAATGCCAGCCTCCTCCCACATTTCCCGAGCAACGGCATCCTCAAAGGTCTCACCAGGTTCGATAAAGCCTGCTAAAGCAGAGTAAGACTTGCCAGGGAACTTTTTCTGCAAGGGAGGGTTAAGAATAGCGCCACATTGCGTCATGGTTGGATGCTTACCCCTCGTCCAAGCAGAACCTTATCACCCGTCTCATCAATGGCAATCATAATGACCACGGCATCGGTGCGAGGGTGTGTATAGTTGTGTAGACCCTTACCCGACGCACAAGGCTTACGGTCCGTATTTGTCGCCCAAGGCAGCAAAGACGTACAAGCGATCTTCCAGCCACCCCACATGGAATATGTAGGAGATCCACATCCTGGACAGAACTACTTAGGGTCAGTGAGCAATGAACATGGGCTGAAAAAGTGTTGATAATAATCACCTTATTCCGCTGATTCCAGTCTACCATACTTCGTGCACCAGCGAACAGACCTGCTGAGAGATGGTCTAAGGTAGTCACAACCGACCTGGGCTCAGACCAGCTCAGATTGCCGCCTTCCTTTGCTACCGATGTGGCTGCGAGAACCTCGTCGATCTCTGAAGACGGAAGACTGAGGTCTTCGATATCAAGCGAGAAATATGCGGTGCCATTGACGTTTTCTGCAGCAGTTTCCGGGTCGCTGAAGTCAGCAGATGGGAGAGCCTGGGTATCGGAATCGGTGGGTTCATGTAATCCAAGGAAGACGACCCGGGGACCTCTATGCCTGGCAGCCATAGTTGGCGAATGGGAATCTCCAGATTCCACGACCAGGTCACCTTCAAGCTCTGCTTGTCCAAAGAAGGGTCGAGACCCAAGGAAAGGTTGGACATCCTTCGTGGATAGGTACGCCAATGTCGGCTTAGGTGCTCCGGCAGAGTTATGAACGATTAGAGGTTGGCCAGAATTGAAGACTACCCATCGCGTGGATGGGGTTTGAATGATCGAGTTTAGAAATACGTGCGAGGTACGAAGCCAAGACAGGCGGTTCAGCGGTGAACCTGAGAAGAAATTGACGCTAGAAAGGAGATTGAAATGATCGCTCTGTGAGAATCGGAGCAGGGGTATATACCTTAGATTCATGACTGGTTTCTTGTTGGAATTCAGTGCAGGAAGGCGGTAACTTCAAGTTAAAATACTATACGATCGCAGAATAGAACGGTGCAATCGATGTAGGTTCAATTCAAGTCCCCTCTCCATGAGTAACAAAGATTTGAAATCAAGTAGTATTGGCCTGAGTCATCCTCGCTTACTCGCGTGTCCTCAACGTCCAAAGGTGTGCCAGCCGCGCCACCTGGCGCTGGCGGCTTGGCAGGTGGCGCCGACGGTCTTCCGACTTTGGGGTGGCAAGGCCTGCCGCAACACCCCCTCGAATCCGTCGTCTAACTGAGGTTTGAGCAGAAAAAATCAAAAACCAACTGAATCGATCTGTTAAGCAAAGATATTCACTTTATCAGTTTGTGAAGGGGTCATCACGGGCCGAAGCCCCCGGATACTCTTGATGGTTCCATTCCCACGCATGGAGGAGTCTCCTTGCGATTTACTTGACCGGATTCTTCAAAGTAGCCTATGAATCATGCGTAAGATTCAGAAATGGACGTTATTGACAGCCTAGACCCAAATTTTGTGGTAAAATATAGGTCTAACGTGAAAATCAGGTGCGCCAGGCGCGGCGAGCTGAAATTTCGAGCTTGCCAACACCGTTGACAACATCCACACGACTTCAATCACATCCTCTGGCGACATGCTACCCCGCAGAATTGAATGAACCGGTTAAAGTTATATTCTGACGACTCTGACACGTCGGGCATGTCGTACTCTTGCATTAGAGACTTGCATATTTTCTCTGTGGGTCAAAAATTGGTACAAAGCTGGGAGTATACAAGTCTTGAATACCCACCATCGAGGCTGAAGAGCTCCTGAATGGTATCCGGGAAATCCTTACTGATCGATCCATCGAGCATGTATATCGGTTCCAAGCGTTCTTCAACGTTCTGCCACCGGGAGGTCGCGTTCTTCCTCCGGCTCTCACTGCAAGAGACCTGTTTAGGATCCAGTCATTGGGGCTGTCCTGAGCTGAACTCACGAGTTCTGTAGCTCGACGCGCATCTCCTCTAGCAATCTGGTATTCTCATCGAGTTCGCCCTGGATCCGATCTGGGAGTAGGTCTTGCAAGCAAAATGCGACTTGCTCTTCAACTAGCCTGTCAATGCTATCGTCAACCTCCTTTTGCGCTATGTCTCTGTCAGCGAATACAAGCATGCGAGCCGTATTAACAACATACCCAGGATTTTGAGATCCTCGAATAAACTCGATTCAATGCATTCTTCGACGATGGCTGATCACACATTTCTTAGCCAAGCTTGTCGTTGAGCCCAGGGCTTGACTCTACTGCACTCACACTGGATCTCGGTGACGCCCTCTCGATGGATCTCATCTTGTTCATTCATCTGCTTGTACAATCTTTCGGCAACAAATCTTAGTTGTATTTTGGATAATGATCTTGGGGGGCCTACTTTGATAACTCTCGAGCAATCTCAGGAGATCCTTCCTCCGAAACTTGTATGGTCTGGCGGTGCAGATCCTCGAAAAGAGCCTGTCAAAACATCAGCTGTGATAGTTGACACTCGTGGTTGTAATCAAGTACCGCAAGGGAGCTAGTTGCTGCCCTCATAGTTTGGAAGACTTCAGCTTGGTTGTAGGAGGGAATTGTAGTGGTAGCCATCGAGTAATCTGTGCAATTGAACACAGCGAACCTTCCTGTAACCCTATATAACGTTGATCACAAGCGCACGAGGTCACAACGTGTGCTAAGAAAACGTGAAAGTACATCGTCAACCACGCAACATCTACCAACCAACACGTAGAACAAGCAAAGAAGGGGGTGTCGTGTTTTGAATCTAGCACTAGTAATTATACAACATGCTTTGAAGGTGATACACGTTGCATTCGTCGTCGTACAATATAGGGTCCCAGCTGTCTATGTGTCGTAGATATTACGTTGAAAAGGTATATGATTAATCAATCTTTGGATTTTGAGTCTTCCTGTTTTGCCTCTAATTCCAAGTCAGGTTCCCGATGGGCATTGGGGTCTTCTGTTGTAACGGCGTTGAGCTGGGCAGCCATGAGTGCCCTGAATCGCGAGTTCGGTCGGCTGACCAGTGAGTAGTAGCTGCCTGATTCCGTGATCCGTCCATCTGTATCACAGTAAAGGCATCAATAAAGGGTCTCCATATGACAAGGATTATCGAAACTGACCTTCCAAAACCACTATCCGCTCAGCTCGAGCTATTGTCGATAATCTGTGTGCGACAATTAAACATGTCGTCTGCCTTGACTGGAGGATTTTATCTATGGCGTCGTTCACCTGCACTCCGGAGTGAGCCCAATTATATCAGGTACTTTTGACATCACTCACTCTTCGTTCAGAAGCTGCGTCCAATGCGCTAGTAGCCTCATCCAGAGCCAAGATAGCAGGCTTCTTCAGTAGCGCACGGGCAATCGCAAGGCGCTGACGTTGACCACCACTGAGACTCGTGCGACCAACTAAGGACGGGCATAAATTGAGTACATTCACGGGAAGAGGAAGAGCATAGAACGCACTGGGAGTGTCAAATCCTTTGGGGAGGCCCCATACAAATTCGCAGTTTGCAGCCCTTGCAGCTTCCTCAATATCTTCACGAGTAACATCATCGCGACCGTATGCTATGTTACTCGCAATTGTGCCCGTGAACAAAACAGGATCTTGAGGAACGATTCCGATAGTCTGCCGCCAGGAGTCGACGGTAAAGTTCCTGATGTCTACAAAGGATGTCTGTCAGGCAATATCATACGTGATGACGAATACTATACACACCTTCGCCGTCAAACAATATCCTCCCATTGACAGGGTCGTAATATCTCATCAAGAGTGACTGTACAGACGACTTGCCACTGCCACTTTGCCCGCTAGAACCGAAGTCAGCCAGATTTCCTACGATCCTCGAACAAACGGTCTTACACAATAGCCACACTTTCACCAACCTCGAGTTCTAGGTTGAAGTTGCTGAGGATCTCCACTCCCTTCCGACCAGGATACTCGAACTGAACGCCTTGGAAGCTGACAACGCCTCTTCTTGTTGGATCTAGGGGAACACCTTCGCCAGATGGGATGGCAGGTTGCCGATCAAGCAGTTCGAAAATACGCGTTCCAGCACCTATGCCACGCATGATTGAGGACTGGTCAAGTGTCAGTACACGCGTTGAATGACTGAAACTAGGGAACATACGAAGAAGGACCTTGAGAAGCGAGTGTTAGCGATAGTACAGGTAGAAAGAGGGACGAGTGTACTCACGTCAACATCTGGAGGCCGTTGCCTACATAGACTGTGTAAAGCAGTAAACTGCTCAAATCACCAACGGAGATATCTCCCCTAGACACCAAGGAACCACCTAAACGGGGCTCGTCATCTTTTTGCATCTAGTATGCGTTATGGAACATACCATAACCAAGTAAAGCCAAAACCGTAAGATTACCACTCCATCCCGTGCTACCGAAGAAGATACCACTTGCAATAGCCTCTTTCTTGGCGAGATTGAGCACCTTAGTGACTTTCTCCCCGAACTTCGCTTCCTCTTGAGGGTGTGCGTTATATGCTTGCACTGTGCGAAGGGCAGATAGGGACTCATTGGCTACTTTTGTCATTTCGCCCAATGCTTCTTGTGTTCGGTTGGAGAGTTTCTTGAGGTAGCGTCCATAGAAAACCTGGCAGTATAGAGTTAGGACATGGAAGCAGTTGTGATGGAGGTAGACTCACGGCGCCGAAAGATACAGGAGGTACAACAGCCAACATGAGCATGGTAAGCGTTGGAGAAATATAGAACATGGCTCCCACTATGGCCCATGGTCAGAAACTAGGTTGATAGCGAGCGCGAAAGGCTTACATCCAACGGAAGACATGACTATTGCACGCAAGCCATCCGACAAGTTCTGAGTAACACTGGAACAAGGTCAGAAAGGTAGAAGGCTTCGCGAGGTGGAGTATTCACCTGGATCCAACAATACTCGTATCGACACTGAGCCGGCTGATCACGTCACCCTCTCCACGTTCAACGAAGTCAACCTCCTGCTTGAGAGCCGCCGAGTATGACCGTTCACGTAGTCTTGCAATAATCCTTTGACCTGCAATATGTGTTAGCACGCTTGTCGTGGGGCCATGGCTAGAGCATGAACGGACCGGCAATTTGCATGAGGTATGCCCGACCAGCGTTGGCAACCGCGCCAGCAGTGAACAATGTCACCAAAATAGCAGATGCAGACCATATTGAGAGACCCAGTGGCAATGACTGGAAATGTGTATCAGTTTCATGCAGTTTCACGTCTTTAACACGATTCGAGATGGACTCACTGGATTAGCAGTGGAGAAAAAGTCGATCAGTTTCCCAATGGTCAAAGGTATGCTCATTGACACCGCGGAAGATACAAGCAATAGCCCAATAGCTGTTGTAAGCGTTTCCTTCTCGGGTTTTGCGAGGGCAACGATCTTTCGGAACGATGAAATGGTTTTCGGAGATGCCTTGAGTGCAGAAACACCTGTAGACTTTTTGGGTTCTTCGGCCTCTTTCTTTGGAGTTGCCTTGACCTCCTTGTCATCATTGAGTATCCTTGTGGTATGTAGAGTTCTATTAAAGAGTGACTGGGATAATAGGGAAAGCTGAGGGCGGAACGGGTGGAAAGTCTTGTTCAGAGTGGCCGTCTGGGTCGTGGTCGTGATGCCATGTCGAATAATGCTGGGTGCGCCTGCCAGAAGAGAGGCTCCTCTGTGTATACGAAAGCAAAGACCCAGAGCATTTGGTGGCCGCATTGAAGCTGGAGCAAGACCAGACTTGCAACGAAGCAGTCTGGATGTCAGAGTTTTTGTCGGTGGGAGTTGGATATGACGCGCGCTTGCCGAAAGCCGGATTCTCTTTACATCAGACCGCTGACCCATTAGCTTGAGGCATTCAATATCACAAGTAAGGGCCATTGACTGCCTTTGTACCCGACCAACATGTCCTCGACGACTGACTATACGGAAGATTGGCTCGTTGGGCCCGAGGCCACAAAATTTTACACGAGAAAATACGCTCGTTCGGCTCAACCTAGCGCTGTCCTTGTCTTCCTTCACGGCTTTGCGGAACACATTGGGAGATACTCTCATTTCCATCCTCGTTTCCTTGACCATGACCTCGCAGTCTTCACTTTTGACCAGCGGGGATACGGAAGGACTGGTTTAGACAAGAAACATAAGAGTCCCAGCAGCTCATATAGCAAGACGTCCTGGGCTCAGCAACAGCTCGATATTGAGTGGGCTATTGAACATGCCAAGAAGGAATTTCCTTCCGTACCTGTCTTCCTGATGGCTCACTCTATGGGAGGGGGTGAATCTCTGGGATTTTCTACGCTTCCAGAAGGCTCCCCATATGCCGATGCCGTCAAGTCCCTCACCGGCGTCATTGCAATGAGCCCATTGATCCTTCAAACTCACCCCGCTTCCAAGGTCTTGCGCTTTGTGGGTGGAAAGGCTAGTTCTCTTCTTCCTTGGCAGCTGATTGACGCTCCCGTTGGTCCCGAAGTACGCCGATCGATTATCCACAACTTCTTACAATCGGGTTGACCACATTTAAAGGACCTCTCCCATAACCCTGAAGTATGCAAGGCTTACTTGGCTGACCCATATGTCAAGACTAAGGGGTCCTTACGTGCGCTAAGCGATATGCTTGGCTTGGTAAGGGAAAATTATTCTTCTCTGAAATGTGTGCTCACGCAGGTACAGGGCGAGAATCTCCTCTACAAGAACTATGCCAACTGGCCAAAGGACCTACCTGTCAGTACTACTTGTATGCCTCTCCCTGAACTCATGCCAATGCACCCTACAGCTTCTCGTTTGTCACGGTAGTGGAGATAATGTAAGGAATCAGGCTCCTTACCAGGCTTTCAGGCGTCTAACCCATCCTCAGGTTTGCTCTTTTAATGCATCCTCCGACTTTGTCGACAAGATACATGCCATCAAGAAGAAACACGTCGCCTTCGATGTAAGTCCTCAATCCATGTGCCATTCATGAAGGGGCCTCTGATCTTGGTAATACCAGGGCTGCTACCACGAACTTCAGAATGAATCGGAGGAGGTGCAAGAAAGGCTTATTGCAACCATCATTGAGTTTGTCAAGGAGGTTTTAAATGCAAACACTGGCGAGGAATCAGCGAAGTAGTGTTCCCCAATAATTTTGGTTTTGGGGGACGCCTTCGAGAAGGACAACAAGCATTGCCTTCAGGTCATTTTTATATATCAAGAGTATATCATAGGAATGGAAAGGCACCGAAGCCTCATGAATCGAGAGGTAAATCCAAAACGATGCAATTAAGCGAGAATACGATGATACAAGTCCGGAGGTAAACTACGACCTCTAGTAGCCTCCTGCACCCGGAGCGGCCGAACCCTCTCTCTTCAGACGTAAGAGAACCTCCTTGAACCTTGTGAGATCGGTGGTGCCGGGGCCTGCCCTTGCAATACTTTTGCTTTGTGAATTTTGGAGTTCAAGGAGCTCGCAAATACGCTCCCAAGTGGTACCAGTGGAGAGGGTAGAGGTAAGACTCTCAAGGAACTCGGCTTCATGATCCCTTTAGCGCAAGTCAGCTTCCGGTAACTAGTCGGTAGTAGAAACACGCACTTGTTCTCGCGAATGTTCCTTTCCTTCTTCTTGGCGTAGTCCTCATAGAACTCGTCAATCGAGCGTTCAGCTTTGGAGATGGTCTCCTGACGCTTAGCCTTGGAAGCTTCGTCACGAGCCTCGATCTCACTCCGCTGCTTTTCGCGCCATTCTCTGTTGTGGTTCCATATTAGAAGTGCATGACGCGTCCACTTGCATTAACGTACTTGATAACCTCCGGTTCCTCTGCGTCGACCTGGTGGGTCAAGATCGGAGTTGAGGAGAACGCAGATTGCTGAGGGCGAGGTGCAAATGTTGGTTGGTTGTATGATGGTTGCGGTTGAATGGAAGGAGGTGAAGGCTAGAAGCGCAAATTGTGAATAAATCAACGGCCAAAAGTAGATCCCATTCCAATCTTACTTGAATGTCTGGGAACTCATTTTCAAACTTCTCAACCTCGTCGTCCCCGGTCACCTTGACGGGCGGTTGAGAAGGAGCGGTATCGAATGAATCAAAGTCGAATGAATTGTTATTGGATGCTACTGCAGGTGGTGCAGAAGGAGTGGGGATGTCGCCCTCTCCGTCTAAGGAGATGTCAGGAAAAGCTGAGGCGGCACGGTCAAAGTCGAAGTCGTCCATCGTCGTTGTCGTTGTCGTTGCTAAAAGTTTGAATGCGTTGGCAGCGTCAAGAGGCAGTGATGCTACGAGTGGGACTGGGCAATTCCGCATATGGGTGTGATACACTTAGTAAGCGTACAGCCACCAAAAGATTGTCCAGGACACTTTTGTGAACGTCCACAAGTATAAACCGGTCATTTGAACTATACAATGATAGATGTAACAATATAGATTGATAATATACGCTATAACTCAGCCAGAAGATCATGGGACGTTAACAAACAGGGAAACAACCTGGGTTTGCACCAAAAACCGTGTTTTCACACGCCTATCTAACCGCTGGTCCCACTCGCGATGGGCCAAAAACCTCTATCTTGTGGTGCACATTCCCAATCATACACTCATTTTTGCGTCCCACTCTGGCGGAGAGATTTCGTTCCTAATCATAGTAGATGATTTCTATCCTGGTACATTTGCTCTCCATGGCTTTAGTCGTGCAATCAAGCCAGGATCTCGTATTCAGAAGCAGTTATAAATATTCTATCAGGATAAGTTTCTTTATTAGCCGCTTTAGCGCAACTCTCTCTGCGAACACATGTTGTGAAAATGACTTTGTGGCTCGAAAAGTGCACCGGACACTTTTTCTATCGCTGATAGGCTGAACAAACATGAGTAAACAGCACGCCGCGTTGGCGGGGATTGCCCACTCCCACTACGAGAGCTCGCAGTTGCGTGGGAATTTCGGGACGCGCTCTGTGTTCTTCACTCATGCTCAATATTCCAGGAATTCTGGTGCCGTTTCAACTGCTGGTCAATCCAAGGCTAGTGCTACCAGCAGTAGCAGTAACAGGTGAACCATCTGCCAGGAAATTTCAATTCATTTGCCATAACTTTATTCACACAGCAAGACATTCGGCATCTGAACTTTGCTGCTCTTCGTAAAGCTGGCTACCGAGGGGCAGTCTTCGACAAGGACAACTGTATAGTATGTGCTTTTATACCTCTGAAATACATGCCTATAAAAATCTTTATTTAGACAATACCTCATAAAGACGTGATTGTTCCCGACATACAGGTAAGGTCGATACCGGTAATGACAGTCATACCAGATACCAATGGGTCACACATAGGAAGCTTGGGATGAATGTAGGAGAACGTTCGGAGAAGGAAACGTGCTCATAGTCAGCAACTCTGCTGGAACACGGTCAGACCCCGGCCAAATACTAGTTCGTATATCTGCCCGCTTTACTTGGTCCTTTCTGACACCGTGTCATTACGTTTCAGTGTGAATCCGTATCACACCATACCCAGGTGCCAGTCCTGCGCCACAAAGCACTCAAACCTGCGTACTCGTGTATACATTCCATACAAGACTATTTCTCGTCCCTTCGAACCCCAATTAAGCCAGACGAGCTGATCGTGGTTGGGGACCGTATATTCACCGATGTGGTCATGGCCAATCGAATGCAGCCCAAAACCCCTTCGACTCCCGCTCAAGACGCCGTTTCACGGTTGAGTGGTCCTCTTGCCATTTGGACGACAGGTGTTTGGAAGAGAGAGTCGATGGTAATGAGGTGGTTCGAAAAGAGGCTAGTGGATGTGGTTCGGCACTGGCATCCCATCACAGAGGAACAGGAAAGCAAGGTGTCACGGTTCATTCGTAGAGACCTATAAGGAGGATGCGATCATACACGGGCGTTGGATATACCCCTGGCGAGTTTCTCCTTCGCTTCAGAGGTTCATTAAAGATCTAGAAACCCAGCTCAACCATTGTTATATTGTAGCCAAATCATATTCATAGAGATAATCCGCATTCCACATGATCAAGCTGCAATTTACACGAGGGACAGCGTTGCCACACGTGAACGAGAATGTGTTGATGGAAAGGACCTTTCAAAGAAGGGCTGCTTTTGACATGCTCACTCTGTACGGGAGGGCGGGGACCTATATGTCACGGAAGAGTTATTTTGACGCACACTCGGCAACCTCGGGGGATCGTCGGGTCCTGGACTGTTTTCAGTAAGTTTCCTTTCTTGCCCATTGAACGCGACGCCCGGCTTATTGAAAGCTGGGGAAACGGGTATCTTGCCGCCGCTTGCGCTCGAGGTTTTTGAATGAGATATCAGTACCATGCTTAAGCCAACTGCGTCGATACTCCTCACTTCCTGCCAGGTATTGGTGACAAGAAACACATGATCGCCACCCCGCTTGCGTCCGTCATATGATGCACTTATTGACCTCAATCTCCACGAAAGCCTCCGCTGCTCTTCTAAAGTCAATTTCTACCCGGACCGTCGTATTGAATCGCTGACCAGCGGTCCGCCTCGAAGCTATTTATATGCTACATCCTTCGGTTAAAATGGACTCTACTGAACGGGAATAGTTGGTTTCACCTTTAATATCGCGACAATGAAACTCTATTCCCCTCTGGTTGTCCTCGCTCTTGCGACAAGTGCTTTTGCAGCACAAAGCGCAGTGAACTGCACTCTGGCTGCGTCTGGGGGGGACGACGCCCCAGCCTTTGTCAACGCTGTGAAATCTTGCCCCCTGGTGACGGTACCCAAGTCTACAACTTTACTCATTAATACTCGCCTGAACACCACCGGGCTTGCAAACACAAATATTGTAAGTGCCACTTCCTGGAGGTTCGGCTGGCTGCTGACCGAGATGGAAGAATCTAGCCGGAACGCTAAAATTCAAGGCAGACACTGCTTATTGGGCGGGAGTGAGTACTCAAGATTTCCCTTTCAAGGAGTATTGCTGACTCCGTGACAGAACGGCTTTTACTTTCCGTTCCAGACTCAAATCACCTATTGGATCCTTGGAGGCAAGAATATCACCCTGACTGGTGGCGGAACCTTGGACGGATCGGGACAGGTTCGTGGAGGACTTTCAAAGAGACGACTCTATGGCTGACCCCATTCTCAGGCTTGGTATGATGCATTGTGAGTTTCATGGCGGTCTCTTGGAAGTCGTCCAGGTATTCAACTCCTTTCAGTGCCAAGAATTCTTCGCTCCTGCGACCCATTATCTTGACTGTCACTCAAGCTACGACAGTGAGGGTTGAAGACATCAGCTACCTGAACGGGCCGGAATGGAACAACTTGGTCCGGATATTCTTTTGATCCATTACTCTCGTACTCATAGCCTCCACAGGTCAACGAGAGCAAAGATGTTGTTTATAACAATATAACCATTAATGCCAAATCAAGCTCCTCGAATCCTGCAAAAAATACCGATGGTTGGAATATCTATCGCAGTGATTCCGTCACCATCACAAATTCGGTCGTTAACAATGGAGATGATTGCGTCGCGTTTAAGCCGAGTAGGTTCTTGGTTGACCTCGAAAACGGGCTGAGCTAATTCATTCAGACGCTACAAATGTCCTTGTGGATAACTTGAGTTGCACTGGTTCCCAGTAAGTTATCCTCCTTGTACTGTTTTCAACCTCTCTAACTGTTCTGAAGTGGCATTTCCGTAGGGTAAATCTACATGTTCGTGTGACGTTGCCCATAACTTATCAAGGTGCTAGGTCCCTAGGGCAATACCCAGGCGTATATGACATAGTGCAAAACGTCGTTGCAACGTTCGTCTGACATGTTTCCACATTTCTTACTTCTGCTAATTGACATCTTACAGAAATATCAGGATGTCCAGCGCCTCGAACGGAGCTAGGATCAAGGCATGGGCGGGAAAGGACGTTGGAGGTGGCCTCGTCAAAAATATCACCTTTCAAGGTTTCACCAATAGCAAGGTTGATCTTCCCGTTACCATCGACCAAGTTCGTAATATCCTCTGTCGAAATTCATCTTGACACTTAGGCATTTCCCAGTGTTATGAGACGAGCGCATCTGACTGTGCCAAGTATCCCTCGAACACTTACATCCAGGATATCTGGTTTAATGTGTAAGTTGCAAAGCGGCTGGGCAGTGACATGCGTATTTATTCTTTGAACTTATTAGGCAAACCGGATCGTCATCTGGCTCTAAAATCGCAAGCATTGGCTGCTCTCCCGGCAACCGCTGCTCAAACATCAATGTAAACGATTTCACCCTTACGTACGTCCCCCTTACAACTTGGTAGAATGGCTGAATACGGGATTGACGCTTGCATTACAGACCAAAGTCGGGCAAAGGAACATATACCTGTCAAAACATCGTTCTTAAAGGCAACGCTGCGTCCTTGTTCCCTACCTGTACTACTACATCATAGATCGACACCTCGCTGAGCATTCCAAAAATCACAGGGTCAATCTCTACTTCGACCGACAAAGTTGGCCCGGACCGCGTATAATGAGTGCCGATCTAGCGTGGAAACCGACGGCCCGCACAAGAATACCTTCTCGCTATAAATGTAAATGAGTTCTGAGAAACACATGCACTCGTCGATCTCAATACCTCAGACCAATACCATGAAACTCCTCACTCCTCTAATTGCTTTGGCTCTTGCGAAGAGTTGTCTGGCATCTCGGGACCATGAGCATGTCAAATGCACTCTTACAGCATCGGGTGGAGACGATGCACCTGCCTTCATCAAGGCTGTTAAAGCTTGTCCTGTGGTTACCATCCCTAAGTCCACTACACTTTCGATCAATAGTCGTCTGAATACGACCGGGCTGGCGAACAAGGTCATCGTGGGTGGACTATTTCCTAATGAATATGTTGCAGAACTTGACCCTGGGATAATAGAACCTCGCTGGGACGATGAAGTTCAGTCCAGATACTGCCTATTGGGCTGGGGTCAGTATTCAAGCCAGTGCGCACCAACAATTTGATAACAGCTGTGCTATAGAATGGCTTCTACTTCCCCTTCCAAACGCAGATTACCTTTTGGATCCTAGGAGGCAAGAATATCGTGTTGACCGGCGGAGGCACTTTGGACGGATCCGGACAGGTTTGTGGTTGCTGGATTATGTCTTCTCGACCTCTGATTAACATTACGAACGCAGGTGTGGTACGACGAATTGTGAGTTCCTAGCCGCCTCAACATAAAATCGTAGCCGTGTTGAACTGTCCCCGACTAGCCACACGAACTCGACACTGCTTCGCCCTATCATCTTGACGGTGACTCAGGCACAGAATGTCGTAGTAGAGGATATCACTTACACCAATGGACCGGAATGGAACAACCTGGTAAGAAATCACATTCAATCGATCCCCCTTGTCTAACACGGCTGCAGGTCAATGAGAGCAAAAATGTTGTTTATGACAATATCAGAATCAACGCGAAGTCTACCTCTTCGGTGACCGCAAAGAATACCGATGGCTGGAATATTTATCGCAGCGACCATGTCACAATTAAAAACTCTGTGATCAATAACGGTGACGATTGTGTTGCCTTCAAGCCGAGTGAGGCCTTTCTTTGATTGTGAACCGACGACCTGGGACTGATGAGATGCAGACGCGACAAACGTTATTGTGGATAATCTCGACTGTACGGGTTCCCAGTGAGTGCTATTAACTTGCGTCCTATCAACGTCATGGCAGACTAATCCCGTTGAAGTGGTATCTCTGTCGGGTAAATCGATTCTGTTCCTTCCTTTTGTGTCCGCAGACTTACGGCTTCGATCAGATCATTAGGCCAGTACCCTGGCGTTTATGACATTGTACAAAATGTCACGGCAAAGTTCGTCTGTTGACCTCCCTTGGATGCTGCGTGAGCTAACAGGCCTTGCGTCATAGGAACATCAGGATGTCCAATGCCCAAAATGGGGCCAGGATCAAGGCTTGGGCTGGTCCTAATGTAGGAGGCGGCCTGGTCAAAAACATTACCTTCCAGGGGTTCATCCAGAGTAAAGTCGACAACCCTGTGGTCATCGATCAGGTATGCCGCCACTCTAATGATGAGGGTTCTCATATTTAACCCAGGGACCTCAGTGCTACTTCACCGATGCCACCGCTTGCGCAGAGTACCCTTCAAACACATACATCCAGGATATCTGGTTTAATCTGTAAGGGCCTTAAATGTGTATTTCGTGTTCGTTGACCTCAGCATCCGTTGCAGGCAATCTGGGTCGTCGTCCGGTACCAAGGTCGCAAGTATTTCTTGTTCCCCGCACGACCGCTGCTCAAACGTCAACGTGAACGACTTCAACCTCACGTACGTCCTGATAATATCAACGATGTGTACCTGTGGTAATCTTGAACCTTTTCTAGGGCTTCCTCCGGGGCACCTGGCACTTATTCCTGCCAGAATATCGTTCTCAAGGGCAATGCCGCATCCTTGTTCCCCAACTGCACATTTACTGCTTAGCTACAATTATAATCTACTTCCTGGAGGTCATAGTACGCGTCTTCGACGTGTTATGTGATTTGTTTACGTAACGCGAATTTTCATCGTTTCTTGCAGTGACCAAACTCGGAAATGGCCTCAAAGTTAAGCTCCCTGTTCTTTCGCTTTCGAAACTCGGGTCATGGCCAGCTTTCGCGAGATAACGGTGTACCCCCCTTATTCGCAAGAACAGTACCTTGGTGGGCGAAATGGACGTGGGGTCTTATAGCTTGTGATATTTTCATGACGTGCGTCGGATGAAGGGGATGACGGGACTTCCTTGCTGACCTGTTGGCAACTAGAGGCTCCGCTATCGAACTCACCTGGAACAATTGGTCCAAGCTAGTAACTGAAGAGGACGGCCTGAAGTACTATGAGCAACGACCTCTCTGGCAAAGAGCAGGTGTATGCACAGCCCATCTTGGATTCGGTGCAGGTGTTGCTGCTGCTCTCCTGGTCACCCAGACGCGGTTCGTTCGAACTCTGACCATCGTACCGGAAGGCAAGCGGCTGTTCGTGCAGTGTGCACAAAACACGAAGAAGAGCGGCTTGTTCTTCCCACTAAATCGGTGCACACTGGGACCCGGGAGGAACGACACGGAGCTTATGCTGCGTGTCAAGGACCAACGGGGACATTGGCATGTCGACTTGGACAGCGCGTTCATACATGGGAAGAAAGTTGGCATTGAAGAGGCCCGGAGAAGCATCTTGGGTCAATGGGGTGGCAAATCACAGGTCCCTCCTGTCCCAAGTAAACCAAGCGTGGATGCAGGTTGGAGGAGCGGGCCCATTCGCCAATGAAACAGGTGAGGACATCATTATTACGGCCTCGTGTAACGAACTAATATTCATCATAACTAGGAAGCGATAAAAGTTTCTACTCGTACATTTACTATCGAAACATTGCATAATTCAAATCACAACTTCAAAGACACCGGAGAATTGCTTGTTTGGACCGTGACACTTCCGGGACCAGGTTTCCCTGACCAGGAAACACTACCAGAAAGGCGACCTCCAGATGTTTGAGCATGGATGATTCTGTTGCGGCCTTGTCCGGTGGGATCCTGAACCTTCTTATCTTGAAGATGAGGTGTAAATGGCGAAGATGAGCGAAGGCTCAATGATCCTTCGTACGTCGGGGCAAGCGAGACTAAGGCGGGAGAATTCGAAGTGGTAGCCAGAAGGCGCAAGGTAGAGTCCACGGGTGCCTCGTCGAAGTAAACACTAAGTGGGCCGTTGGTAGTGGATGCCTCTGCAAGGTAACTGCCGCCCTTCGCTTTAGTAGAGGAAATTAGTTTGACGTTCGATTCAAGTTTGCTATCGATTTTTGGATGAGTTTTTGTGCATATAAACGGGAGTGAAGAACGAACTTATTGGTAGTGTGCATTCCTAGATGCGAGACCGAGGAGTTGTCGTTCTCCAAGGTCACATCAACCTGAATAGGTGCATTGGACGTCTTCAGTTTGAGTGAACCCGACGCGGTGATGGTACCCTGAATTGGCGCGTTTGAAGACTGTATACTGCCATCCTTTACCAATAGTGACTATGTAGAGGTTAGTCGGCTGAAACCAACAAGCGGTAGATTGCACGAACCTTGAAACTGATGGGAGCATTGGAGCTCTTTAGAGAAATCGAACTGACGTTGACGCGATCATTCAAGTCTTCTACTCTTTGACTTGAGTTGGGGAGATCCGTCTCGAAATTTCTGATTTGCGCGGACGATGGCACTTGTACGTCAATCTCATAATATGTATGATACCTGAAGTTGCTGTAGTCAAATCGTCTGCGGTTCTGAGTGAAGTTGGGATATCATCAGCTCCAGTCAAGCATTCAGAAGACATTACTCACGAAAATTCCAACCCCAATCGAGTTATCCTTGCGGTGGATACGACAAACTTTAGTTCCCCTATCCCGTACATCCCAACTCCTGTATTTGATTGTGACACCAACTCGAACGACATCGTTGGGAACAGCATCAGAGACTCGTACGGTCGACGAGCCTGATGTAGCTCCTCTAGACAGCAAGAAGAGCGTATCCGACTTAAGAGGAAGTTCGTATTGAGTACGAGATGTGTACAAGAACCAAGAGCCAGGGGGAAGGCTGTTGTCTTGTTGGGTGACTAGGTTAAGCCATGTGTCCTGGGTCACGCAATCCGAGAGCTGAACACCAGTAGGAACCGGAAAGTCTCCAGTCCAAGGGGCCTGCAAGAAACGCTATGAGAAGTCTGAGAGACTAAAGGAGGTGATGAATTGAAACTGACGGTATGGTCGGTCCATCGCGCGACCCCGACTATGCTTTGAACAAGAAGTGACAGGAGTAGCCAGATGAATGCCGCAACCGCGAATGCGCGAAAGAATCGTGCCCCTGCGGATTGAGGAACATGACTTGAATGGTTAGCCAGCAGTGGTTGGCGCTGCTCGTCGTGAGCAGACGGTGAAGTTGGTCCGGGTGCTGGAGCTGCTACAGGTGCCGATGACGAAGCGCCGTAAGCTGGAGGCGGGTCGCTGGTCTCAGGACGATTTGTGCTCTCTGGAGCACGGTTGGATGCCTTTGAGTTGGCCTCAGAGTTGTTGGTTATGATCATCTTGAAAGATGAGAGCCGCAGTTGAATGAGTCGAGCTGCGCGAAATATATAAGCTCCCACCGTTTCCGCTTATTGCGGATAAGATCTGTCACAAGGGGCCTATATCAGGACTTGGCCCATGTGGACTGACGGACCCGGATGCCGACTTTTTTCTGACAATAATCTTACCCTCAAGGGCCTCGACAAGAACGCGTTCAAGCTGCCTAAAGAATCGCGAATTTAGGCTGCGCTCACTATTAAGGACGGCGTCGAGGAGATAAGACCCGGGATCCACGTGACGCTTCACCATCTTTTCTTCACCGTATGTTGTCCGACTCTGAAAGCTCAGATGGAGACGACCTCCACAATTTGACGATAAACGAGCACTTTGCTAAGGCCTTTGAATATAAAAAGGAGCGTGAGGAGCTTCAGAAATGTGCGTATTTGTCTTCCGGCTTGAAATTTGCGAGCTAATGCTGGGCTTGCCACAGTGAAAGAAAAGTATGGCTCCGACTTCGAGGGCGAGGAAGAGCAGGCTGAGAGTGACTCTGAGTCTGACGAATCAGAAGACGAAGATGGAGAAGAGCTCACGCCGGCCGTGGACGCAGCAATCCTCAGAACTCTTGTCAGGATCAAGCGTAGAGATCCAGAAATTTACAATACCGAGAAAAATATCTTTGGGGGTAAACACCATCTTGCAGAACCTACCGGAATAATGCTGACCCTAGACTTTAGAGGAGCAAAAGAAGATTGCACCGGATGCTAAAGTTCCCCGTGTTGCTACAAAGGACAAGGTGCGATTCACGCTGGTGTTTGCTCCCATCTTCCTGTGCTAACTTAGGTGTAGTCCAAAGCTCTTACAATCAGACAAGCGGCTATAAACTCTGTGCTGAACCCGACATCACGCTCTCCTTCTCCTGAGCCTTTAACTCATAACCAAGAACAAGCTGCTCTGCGGGACGAGACGATTGCTGCCTTCCACACAAATGTCGCAGACGAAGAGGAGGACGACCTTCTCGTGCCTCGAGAGAAGACGAAGGACGAGCTGGAGCTGGAGGAAGAAGAATACAAATCGTTCCTTGAACGTGAGGTTGGGGATCTCAACGCTCTCTTGGCAGAAGACGACCTGCACCGGTCAAGTGAGCCGGAAAACGAGGGTGAAGTGAAAGAAAAGAAGAAGGATAAGAAGAAGAAGAAGAAGAAATCCGGGGTAGAGGACCCAAAAAAGAAGACGAAGGAGGAGGCCGACCAGGAGTTCCTTTTGGAGTGAGAAATATCTTTATTCTACGCCATTCTAGAACTAACACACATTACGCAGCTATGTACTCAACCGTGGATGGATCGACCGGTCAGCAAAACGGATACCGACCTATCAAGAAGTCACGTCCTCGAAGGCAAAGTCTAAGGGGAAACAAAAGGCAGCAGCCGAGTCGCCGTTTGGGTCACCGGAGCCTGATTCGGATAGAGAGGCAGAACCGACTATTCTACCTACAGAAGACCCTGAAATCGACGAAGATGCTTTCGAGGAGATTGTGGATCGGTTTGAAAGCTCCTACAACTTCCGATTTGAAGAGCCGTGAGTTTCCCCATCTAAACGACCTAGCTTTCGCTAAACCAAGCTCTTAGAGAGGCTGCTGTTATCAAGTCATACCCCCGAGAAATGGACTCTACCGTGCGAAGAGGCGATACCACAAGAAAGGAAGCTCGCGAACGGAAGAAGGCCCGCAAAGAAGAGAAGCTTCTACAGAAAAAGGAAGAGATTAAGAGGCTTAAATCGCTCAAGATGAAGGACCTCCGGTCCAAGCTTGAGAAGATTGGTTTCGAAGGTGGTAAAAATATAGAACATGATGAAGGTGATTTGCGTCTGCCCCATGACTGGCGGGCAGTTTAATGATGATCTTCGACTTCTAGCGCTCCAAGCCCTCGACCTAGAAGGTGATTGGGACCCAGAGGCCCATGACAGGGAGATGGCGGCTTTATACGGCGACGACGAAGGCGGGGAGGAGTTTGATGAAAAACCGCAGTGGGATGACGATATCGACATCGGTGACCTAGAACCTATGGCTGCACCAGAAGGTAAAAAGAAAACCAAGAAGAAGAAAAAGAAGAAAGGGGAAGACGAAGACGAGGGTGTGGATGTGGACGCTATGGACGCTGACGTCAAACACTTCATTGAAGAAGAGTGGGACGGCACGGAGGAGATGAGAAAGCGGAAAGTAGCCGAATATATGGAAGAGATCGATGGCCTTGATTTCAATGACATGGTAAGCTTCGATAATATTTGGTGTATCCACAATCAGACCGACACTCTCGAAACTCTAGGTCGGAGATCTCCCCACACGATTCAAATACGTTCCAGTTCAAGCGCAAGATCACGGTTTGACGCCTGTCGAAATCTTGATGGCAACGGACAAGGAATTGAATGAGTTCATGAGCATCAAGAAGTTTGCACCTTATCGTTCAGGAGGAAGATGGGACCACGACAGGAAGGAGCGACTTAAGGAGCTTAGACAAAAGTTGGCTGACAGGATCGCCGGGAAAGAAGGTGCTGCCGGTGCCGCAGCTGAACCCCCAAAGAAGAAGAGGATGGGAAAGAAGGAGCGAATGAGACTAAAAGCTGCTGGTGAGGATGCCGGTGGCGAAGAGGGCGGCGATGAATTGGAACAGGGACCTCAGTTGAAGAAGCGGAAGGTGGACGATTTGGACCTAGAGGATCAGGGTGAAGGGGAGGCAAATCTTCAAACAAAAAGCAGAGACGAAAACGAAAGCACAAAGGCGATGCAAATGGGGTAGCGGAGACATAGGAGATCTATTGAATGTGTTGGTACTATTAATTCATGAGAATTGCGTGTGCTCGCGGAAGTATAAGAGGCGTTGATTGAAAGAAGGGTCTAGAGCGGATCGTTTCTCAGGGTCTGATTCCGTTGAGCGTCATAGTGTGCAAGACAAATGGAGTTTATCATAGAAAGCTTCAGAACATTGACCCGTTCGCCTACTATAAATCGAAATCTATCATTGTTACAATAGTTGCCGCCCCTTCGCACCCTTGACAATCCTCATCCTGGACCCATAATGTCGTCTCCAACTTTCGAGCCCAGCCAGTCCCCCAATTACTCCTACATTCGCCCAACAAACCCCTCACCAAATATGCAGACACTTCTGGAGTATATCGATGCACTGAACGCCTGGGACCTGGAACGAATTCTCAACGTCTTTGACGAAACGCTTGAACATCGTATCCTGCCTAAATCACTCGGTCGACCGGTACTGAACAAGAAACAGTATTCAGCATATTGTGCTGGGTTGCATGATTTGCTGAAAGGCTTCAGGGTGAGTAATCCTCTTATTAAAGGGCCTAGTGGGCGCCATTCGAAGCATTTTCGTGGATCCTATGCCTTGATCCAGACGATGGCACCGGGCCCGACTGTGTTTGCTGCTCTTCGTCCGAGATCATGACTTTCCTTGTAGTTGATCGTGCACGAAGCTATTGAAAGTGAAGATATCATAACGTTACATGTAGGTGCTTTCAAGCTATGTTTTGATACCCTAAGCTTATTTTCCCGGTTTCAGGCATCGACCAAAGGTCATGGTCAAAGTGGGGCGCCATACAACAATGAAGTCGTCCTCATCATACATTTTGTCCCCCCGCGGGCGAAGGAGACGGTTTACCCAAAATGAGCCTTGTCAAGGAGTTCGTGGATACTGCTATGGTCACGACGTTCTTCAAGGAGGAGAGGGCGAAGGCTGCTGCTAGGCAGCAGGCTCAGAATTGATGAAGTCAAGAGCTTTGTAGGATATCATTATATCTTCTAACTAATTTATGCGAGCGCGTAATAGTTAATTATGTCCCTAGAGGAGATTGTTTCATAGAAATAAAAGTCCCAGACACACGAAGAATTCAAACAATATAGATATTCTCTTTCGCTACCTCATATTTCTCCAGGTTCTTGAAGTATTCGATGCGCTCTTGACGCTCTCGCGCGATTCTCTGAACCAGTTGTGAAGTTAACTACAGTTCACAATTGTGGACTGGTGGAGATCTTACCTCTTTGACGTCAGGATCTTCCTTGATCTGTTTGGGTTTAATAGGTTTCTTGGTGGCAGGCTTCTTCGGCCTAGATGACGTGCTTCGGGTCTTCCTCTTCGGAGGACTGATCTTCGACTCGTTCTTGGCGGCCTTCACCGTCTCTGACTTCCTCCGAGTAGAACGACGAAGAACGGGCTCTTTGGTAGGATAAGTTGCAAGTGCTTCATCTTCTGATTCTATTGGGTCTGCTTTGGCTTTCCCCTTGTCTGGACGTGGAAGTGGTTTGGAAGGCGATGGTGTACCAGGATCGGCTCCAAATTCGAATGCAGGGAAAGGTTTATCTTCAAAGGCTTCTGATAATGGAAGAGCGCCGGATTCTCGAGGTCGTATACGCTGCTTCTTGGGCGTAGAAGGCGTAACCGGGTAGTAATCGTGTTCGACATGAGTCACATTGAGTGGGGCTCTCTTCAAAGGTTTGCTTGGTGCAGGATCGTTAACACGTCGACATTTGAGCGTTTTCTCGACAGCAAAGAAACCAAATGGATCAGAGCCATTGGATTGTGGTGAGGATCCCACTCGAGTGTTTAGCACGAGTTCATTGGAGTTGAAGTCCGAATCCACATATTGTAGCTGGGAGGAGATTGACGGTGGTGATGAAGGTGGTAGAGGTGATGGTTTCCGAGGTTCTTTGCGCGCAACAGATGTTTCTTCGGCGACAAAACGATGGGTTATGTCTTGTAAAGGCCGTTTGGTAGGTTGAGGGCTGCCTCGATGAGACCGAGTGTTGCGAGTGCGGGGCATGGTGGTGGCTGATAAAGATGCCTATTGCGGTAAACAGCTGAGTACCTGATCTCATTTCCCACAACCGACAGCTGTGCCAATTGATTGCTTCTTCCAGCGTCTGTTCATTTCTCCTGGCACTCCAATAAAACCGTCGTATTGGTTATTCAAAGTGCTAAAGACATTTGGGGCTTTCTCGCAACAATGGAGTCTCGTTCCTGGCCACACGGCAATGGTTATACACGTGCTGACTCCTCATCCGGGTCTGGTCCGCTTACTTCGCCGGGTAGAGCCTGAGTCGATTTTAAACTATCGGAAGATTTTTCAACGTCGACATAAAACCACACTTCCATGGTCTGATTTATTGTTATTTTTCTTACCATATAAAATCATCTACACGCGGCCAAGGCTATACCGGAACACTGTTCTTCACCGATTCTTCCCTCATCAAAATGCTACCTATCCAACGATGCTTCTTCAAAAGTCAGCGATCGACAATCTCGCGAGAATTGCGTCGTGCGATGAGCACACGACCTCGGACAGAAGCTGATGGTCCAGGTGAGTAAAATTTGACTCTGCCTCGAGAACTGAGTTGACCAATCATGACTCACTGGTTCGATAGCAGGCATCCAGAAAACCCGAAAGAAGGTCACAATCGAGACCCTCCGGGCACAGCGTGAAGCCGGAATACCGATTACGATGCTCACAGCATACGACTATTCTACGGCATTGGCATGTTCCTCGAACCCCAAGATTGACATTACCCTGGTCGGCGACTCGCTCGCTCAGGTTTGCCTGGGTTACCATTCCACAACGCAATTAACTCTTTCCGAGATGATACATCATACGAAAGCGGTTGCTCGAGGAACTGCTCATCCCCTACTCGTCGCAGATATGCCTTTCGGGACGTATCATACCAGCGTATCTGATGCTATCGCAAACGCTGTTCGTATGGTGCAGGAGGGGCATGTCGAGGCGATCAAGTTGGAGGGTGGAAAGGAAATCGCGGACGTTGTGAGGGGCCTTACAAGAATGGGGATCCCTGTTATGGGGCACGTTGGGTTGATGCCTCAGAGGCATGTCGCGTTCTCTGGATTCAAGGTCCAAGGGCGTGGATCGGAAAGAGCAAAACAGATCCTAGAAGATGCGTTGATTCTGGAAGAGGCTGGAGCTTTCTCGATGGTGGTTGAGGCCGTACCACAGGAACTGGGAACGCAAGTAACTCAGAAGCTCAAGATCCCTACTATTGGAATCGGTGCTGGACCTCATACTAGTGGGCAGGTAAGTTTAATAGACCCCTAGTTCTATTTCGGTCGGTACTAATGGTATTAAGGTGCTTGTCTGGGACGATGTAATGGGGACATGGTCGGGTCATAAGCCAAAGTTTGTACGAAGATTTGCGGATATAGGGGCAGTTCGAGCAGCAGGAGTCGAAAGTTACGCAGACGCAGTCCGAACCGGTTCATTTCCTAGTTCAGATACAGAAAGTTACTCTTAATGGAAGTTTTGATGATGTCATCTATTTGGTCCCGTCGGCATATGTAAACTCACTGCCACTTGTCCGACCAAGTGTCACGGTCAGTTACAACTGCCTCTGCAAGTTACCATGGCCTCACAAAATCCCGTACGTGTCTTTACACTGTGGTGCTGCGAATCCACAGACTAAAGCATCTCAGATACGTCGAAAGCTCGTTATCGTTGGAGATGGTCAGTTATTACAGGTGCTACAACGATCTTAAATTAACTCTTTTTGAAGGTGCTTGCGGAAAGACATCACTCCTTTGCTCGTTTGCACTCGGAGAATTCCCTAAAGAATACGTATGTATCTTTCTTCATACCTATTTTATGTTTGTTGTAATAATGCGATCTCATTCAGCAACCAAGTACGCCCGAGTGCCTAGATCAAGGCCACTGTGCCATTTTCTGACGTACTCTCCTTGTCATTCTAGCTGTCTTTGACAACTACGTTGCTGAAATTAGGCTCGATGAAAAGCCTGTTCAACTCGCTCTATGGGATACCGCGTAAGTTCTCCGACTTCCTCTTCATGCCTCGTTTCTCTTATTCGGTTTCAATTGCGCAGCGGTCAGGAAGAATACGAGGTCCGACTCCATGCCCCTGTCACTCAGATGATTGCTGACAGATTCAATAGCGTCTACGGCCCATGTCCTACTCAAAATCGCATGTTATCCTTATTGCATTTGCCCTAGACACTCCCGATTCATTGGAGAACGTTACCACTAAGGCAGGCTCCAGAATGTATGAAAATCTCCATGTGCTGACTGTCCCTCCTTTTTCAGTGGATAGAAGAAGTTCGCTCGATCTGCGGCGCTACTATACCCGTCATTCTTGTGGGCTGCAAGGCTGACCTACGGCCAAATCCCCCAACGGCCAATGGCAGGTATGTCACCAAGGAGCAAGGTGAACGGGTCGCAGCAGCGATCGGTGCACGAGCCTACAAGGAGTGTTCCGCCCTCAAGATTGAGGGTGTTGATGAAGTCTTTGAGACTGCGACGCGCGCAAGCATGCTGATGCGGGAAGGTGTGCCCACAAGCACCCATGCCCAGGGGGCTGAGGGGAAACATCACCGAAGAAGGAGCAGCGGCAGGAACAGTATCCCGGATGCCGAGCCGAAGAGTTCTTGGGGATGCTGTGTTATTTGCTAGACTTGCTCGGCGCACTTTCTCTGCCGATACCAGCATTGGAATATGTCTTTTTTGACAGACAGAACGATAACAGACGTTCGTTTCATCGGGCTGTGGACGCCGCTCATTGCATTCATCATTCACAATACACTCTGGCTTCTCATCTGATGAGTATCTCGCGGACACTCTCGGAATACGGACTTATATATCACATACATTTTATTTCTTGTCCCTCCTTTCGGTTTATATCATGCACACATATCCTTAGGAATATTGATATATTGCCATTCGTGTTCTTGTTATTTTTTTTCATATGACTATATCCTCCCAATAGATTTCAGTGGCTGTGCCTTCTGAGCCTGACTAATCCGAATGGAATGGTTTGCCCAGTCAAGGAGCCGCAGAATCTTTCTCCATGTCCACAACTGCTGCAAGATTGGCTTCACGAGTACGGCCGTGGCTGATACAAAGAGCCACCTCAACGGTTACATGTCGCCACATATCACTACTTCCACCAAGGCTCGCCCCTAGACTGACACGGCAGGCGACATTCGCAGCACCCTTGGGAAGCCGGCCTACGTTGGTTGTTTCTTCCCCATCTCCCGAGTACATTGAGCAAGAGGAGCTGGATGTGGAGCTACCCCGGCCAGAAGATGTCAAGCTTGTGATTACGGACCGAGCCGCAGAGGTATGTAAGAATATCTCTATATACGCTGCTGGATTTGACCTATGGTGGGTTATAGCAACTGAGGACAATAGCTGCTAGAGAAAACAACCCAGATGCTGCACTGAGGATAGCTGTGGAATCTGGAGGATGCCACGGATACCAGTACAAGATGGAGCTTGCAAAAAGCAACAGCCCAGATGATTAGTATGCAGCATATTCGCAGTTTGATCAGATATGGTTACTAACGTATTTCCACAGTCACTTTTCGCATCCGACACTCCAACCCTCGAACATCTTGATAGACGCCGTGTCCTTCTCCCTGATAAACGGCTCGACTATTGATTATGCGACAGAACTCATTGGCAGCAGCTTTAGGGTGGCAGAGAACCCAAATGCAAAGGGCTCTGGTTGCGGGTGTGGTGTCAGTTGGGAGCTCAAAGACCTTTGAGAGTGGTATCTTGGAGACTCTTGGATGCGGCACCATATTTTTAATTGTATCTATAAACGGTCATACTGTACATTCAATTTACCACAGAGATGGAAATGCACCCCCACTGGACAACCAACGGCGGAGAGCAGCGCTTCAGCTTTCATCCTGTTGATTTTTGGTGGCCCAATTGACGACCAAAGGCCAGCTGTTTCTCGAGTTCTCGAGCGAGTCCAAGTCAAGGCCCCCAGACGCGCCGATCATGTGATGTGAAAATTCTGATCTATGCGGCTCCGGGGCAGACAGAGTCGCTGAACTCACGCCAAAGGTTCCTCAAGACCACCATGTCTTCAGCTCCTGAAAAGGTTTCTTTCACCGTTAGAAGGCCAAGTCCAATTTCTAGAGCAGACTCTGGCACAGAATCAGATACCCTTTCCACTTTCAAGAAACCAGCTTTACCACCACGCCTTACAAACGGCTCCACACCAGGAAGTCCCCTAAGACGCAGTGCTGCTTCGTCTCCGGGACCTGGGACTAAGAGATGGCACTCTGGAGAGACAAGCTCAGAGGACGAGTATGACGAAGAAATTAAAGACGAACTAGTCACTGGCTTCGACCGTTTTGGCGTTCAGCGGTGTGTTCCCCTTTCATCGTCTGGATTTCGGTCTTTGCAACTCACAAAAGTTGAATTTTCCGACAATTTATCTTCCCCTTTCAGCTCCTGGAAAGATAACAAGCCCAAGAAGTCATCACCTCTTGTAATCCCTGCTCTCAAGAACCGAGACTGGCGAGAGGTCGCGCGGAAGCGCAAGAATACCAGCCAGTTTGTGCCTCCCTCTGCAGCGGCACAGACTGGACAGGATGGAAGCGTTGGAGGTCTGGGAACCAAGGATTCAATCAACTCCGGACCCCAGCTGTCTGGTTTACAAAGGTTGAACAAGACGGTCAAAGTCGAAGAAGTTGACTCGAAAGACGGAATCCTGGTATCAGAGGAGACTGAAGATGTGAAGATGGAAGTGGTAGAGGAGGAAGACGAAGACAAACGCGCTTTACGCGCTATTCTCGCGGGCGCCAATGGTGCTGAAGAAACCGGTCCTACCATCGATATTATCCCCGCCGTCACAGAGGAGGACGCCTTCAATCAAGACGTCGTCGACTTGCCGGAAACTGCTAGCTTGGCAGACTACGAGCGTGTTCCCGTTTCTCAATTCGGCGCAGCACTGTTGCGAGGGATGGGCTGGAAGGAAGGAACCGCTGCCACCAGAAAGCCGGGCAAAGGTTTGGTCGAGCCATACCTACCGCAAGCTCGACCTGCTCTTCTTGGGATTGGAGCGAAGGAGCAGGAAGTTCTTGACGATGGAAGCAAAAACAACCGCGCCAACAGACGACCGGAGAAGAGATATGTTCCTGTGGTGAAAACCGAGCGGGAGGGTAGCTCAGGCAGGCGGGAGCGCTCCAAGTCTCCTGTATCGAGGAGGGAGTCCCGCAGGAGCTCGAGAGAACGAGGCAGCGACCGAGAGAGGGATAGGGACCGTGACGATAGAAGAAAGGAGAGCAACAGACGCGACAAAGACCGTGACTACGACCGGGATCGCGAGTATAGGAAGGACGATAGGCGAGAACGGGACAAGAACCGGGATAGGGACTATGACAGAGATCGTCGAAGCAACCGCTCTCCTCGAGACTACGATCGAAGACGACGGGATTGAGATGTGTACAGTACTGTGATAATTAGATGCATGCCTACGCAATTGCCACTTGTATTGAGCAGAAGTTGCTCGACTATTAAACGATTCTTCCATTTGAAGCATACCCAACTTCTGCTATGCCCACATGTACATGTACCCGAAAGAGACTAAAGCTCTGTAAATCTACCGCGTTAACCTCTATGTGATCCTGCATATATAGACCCGCCGAGGCGTTGGTGACGAGGAGTCGTTAGAGGGTCGTCATCTTCAGAACGTTCTGACTCTGGAGGAGTCTCAGCAGTGCCTGGCTCAGACCGCAGCTCGTCCAAAGGATCGTGCCTGGATCCACGACTGTGCGGGTAGTTTGGAGCAGATACGCCAGCATAGTATGAAGCATTGGCAGGCGGTGCATTCGAGCGACGACTGCTAGCCACTGACCCAACACTTTGGCGACGGGACAAGGATTGGTGGTGAGATTGTGCGCTCATGCGAGAGCCTGGACGTGACTTGGTGTATAGTCAGGATTGTAGCTTTGTGGGGAGTTGGATAGATGGTACTCACAGTAGTGACATGAGGGTTGGGTGGAGGTACCATCAGGACCGTCGTGCCGTTTGACTCCTTCCTAGAATGACTACCTGAAGGCACGGATGCATTGTATCCACCAGGTGTTCGGGCTGAGCGGACGGAATGTGTCTAAAGAAGTATCGAATGAGCGGTGGAATAAGTTAAACGAGGAGTGCAGCGTACCAGGGACGGCTGCCTGCTCAGCCCTCCTCCTCCTCCTCCTTCGCTCGGTACCGGCGCAGGAGTATATTGATTGGGAGTACCAGCTCCGCTGTAAACCTCAGGAATTGCACTCAGGGGTGTAGCAGCGCCTATGGGATCTTGCATGAGGCCAAACTGGGAGAGCGTAGTTGAGGCGCTGGAGCCGGTCCCTTGGCGATGTGCCCTCCTTGACTGGTGAGATGGAGCGGGCGATGGGGGTTTCTGGAAAGAAAGGGGGTCGGAATCTGACAGAGCAGGAGATAGTATGCGGTCTGGTGTTGGCGGTGGCCTTGACAGCTCATGCGGAGGCGGAATACGAAGAACGTTGTCATCGTCGAGAGACGGTATGAAACCATCCGGTGGTATCTCAATGTGATCGTGGTGGAAAGACGGGGAAGCATTGTGTATACTTCGTGGTGGTAATAGGATGGAGTCAGCACCTGGACTTGCAATTATAGGTCGAGGTGAGATGGGCAATGGAGCAGGTGAAGAAGGGACGGTAGGGGGTCAACAGCGACTGGAGGAGGGGCTTCCTCTGGTTGAATAGCAGAAAGAGGCCCATCTGTTTCTTCATACGGCTCTGGGTTGGGGTCTGTATAGCCATCCTCGCTCTCTGACTCTGGAATCGTCGCCTGCCAGCTCCTTCTTTGGTGTTCCATGTTTTGCCTGGTATCCCGGAACACATTCTCGGCGCGTTTCTCTAGATTGAGGACCCGTGCTTCCGTCCTAGCATCGAGTGCGGCTTGTTCTGCCTGATTTCGCTGCCTTTCAACGATCCGGAGGAGATCCTGGGCGTAGTGGATCTCAGACTTGGCGTCCTCAAAGCGTAGTTTGTAGAGCCTAAAGTTGGAATTAGATTTTACCGGTCAGTGTGGGATTGTGATCATACCTCAGCTCCTCGTTTGCTCGTGCCGCTTCTTGTAACGCACTGAGGCGTGCCTCGTTTATCTGCTTTACAAGAGATACCAGCGTGTGCATTTCAGCGTCTTGTTCAGCTGCACGTTTCTTCAAGGTCTGTATCTGCTGCCTAGCATCTAGAAGCTGCTTCCGCAGATCATAGATTTGCTTGCGTTCAGAGCGCTGTGGCGATTGTGACCGACCTACAGTTTCAGGTTGTGGAAAGTTTATTGGAGATGAACGACGGCTGCTCTCGGAATCGTCGTACAGGTTCCTACCCTCCATAGTCGCGAGCCGTACAGGTAGCAGTTGAGTGTAAGTGGTTGAAATGCAAGACCAAGGGTCTTGAAAACATGTGGTACATCGTCAAATACATCATGTTCGCGGATACACGTAAAGTCGGGTAAATTAAGCAATCCAATAATACAGCCGCCAGATAATCCCTGCCTTCCCAGATACCCGATTCTTTCTTTTCAAGTTGTCATCCAAGTCCTCTTCAACCTCCTCATACTCGTCTTTGAACAAATCAACTGTATCAACATCCACGACGTCAAAGTACCATTGAAGGCGCTTTATGAGGGTATTGTTGGACAGCGCTAGTGCACGCCCGGGATATCGCCGCCTGACTACGAGGAGCCAGAAGGAGAACATAACAATCATGACGGGAATTTCAATGTAGAAGGAGACGAAGTCTACGGCAGTGAACTTGGGTATCACAGATGACCAGCCTTGCACTGCGACGGTTGTGAGTTTACCACCCGGTTCACGACATTGTTCATGACATACCAATAATCATGAAGGCCACGGCCAAAATCTGCATGGGTTTGAGTATGATACTTTCCACGGAAGGTTGAGAAGGAACTACTGACCACAAAGGGTGGACCCCAGCCCCAAGTCCATTTAGCACGGAATTTGAGTTCTTCAAGAGATCGACCTTGCTTTACCCAGGCTTTGCGGAATCTCCAGCTCGAGAAGCCAATTGATAGCCAAGCAATCTACAGATGAATGAGATGGGGACCCGGATGTATGGTTTCAGAACAGGAACCAACCTGGTTGGACACGCCGACGATGTTTTGAAGCCAGGTCCACAGTTGACCACTTCCAATAAAGCTACTTCCGAAACAGAGAATACTGATGCTGCTTGTAAGTAGGAGAGCTGGCAAAGGAATGCCATTCTTCGTGGTCCGAGCAAACAGGCGCGGGGCTTGCGGTGGCTCAGTGACGGCAAGACCTGAAGTACCTAGATTCAGTGGATGCAGAAGAGAAGAATTGAATGTAATGTACCGTAGAGCACTCGCGTTCCTGCGAAGAGGGCGTGGTTTCCAGCAGAGAGAACCGAGGTCAGAATGACTGTGTTCATGAAGGAGCCCGCAACATCTATCTCAAGAGTTAGCGACCTTGTGAGGCGAGACAGAGGCATTCACCCACGAGATCCTGCTTGCTGAAAGATGATTGTAAATGGCGATGTAGCCGTTGTCTTGTTCGAGAGGTCGGGGTAGTCCCAGGGCACTTCATAAGCTGTTAGTTTCCTGTGCCAGCAACACGACGTGATGGATTACCGTTGAGCCCAATGAGAAGGATAGTAAGAACATAGAATATAATGATGCTGGGACGAGTTCAAAATCTTCTCGGCAGACACCAGGCATTGTTGTCAACTCACCGCCAGAAAACGAATTTCACCACCCTTGGCATATTTTTCGATGGATTCTTTGTCTCTCCAGCCGTAATTCCCAAACTCTCTGTACCGCCAACTACGACGGGTTAGATGCCACCCAGACTTCATGATTGTCGCACTCACAAGCAAAGCTTGCCGTTACAAAGACACTCGCGAACCCTCCGAAACCACCAACGAAAGGTGCACCAGGGATCCGCCAGTTATGTCCGCCGATGTATTGGTGCTCTGGGTTCACGCCAGCATTGACAATGATACCCACAATGATAAAGATGATGATTGTTACGACTTTCAATGAAGATAGCCAATATTCTGTACAGTTCCGACGTGAGACAAGTAAAATAAACCAGGAGGAGGCAACTCACCTAGTTCTCCATACGCTCTGACATGAATGGCATTTACTCCCACCAAAAACACCCAGAAGAGAAGACTGATGACCCATGAGTGCCATGGAGTCCAGTATTGCAGCAGAATCTGCGCTGCTGTAAGATCCGACGCCACCGACACCGCGTCATTGAACCAGTAATTCCACGAGAGCGCAAACCCATAGGATGGGGACATGAACCGGGTTGCATACGCGTTAAACGACCCAGCAACCGGGTACTGAGTAGCCATCTCCCCCAACAATAGGAGAGTCACCCAGACCACGAAGCCGACAATGCAGTAGCATATGAGAATACTCGCCGGTCCTCCCTTCGCAAGTGAACGTCCTGTACCAAGGAAAAGACCAGTTCCAATCGTTCCTGCAATGGCTATCATCTGCACCTGTCTTGCAGACAAGCCTCGGTGCAGTTTCCTCGGTGCATCAGGTACACTCTCTTCTACGGACTGTGTGGTCGTTCCGTCCCGAGGGTGTAGATCCACAGTGCCATATTTCGACTTCACGGAGTCTGCACTGGTGCTGATCTTGTCTATAGACGCTGGCCGCGAGGAGCTGGGTCCTGGAGCAACCATGGTGGTTGAAAGAAGGCTGCGGCACCGAGACGAGAAGACCAAAGTAGCTTCTCCACCGAGAAAAAGAGTTTGGGTTTTATTGCCGGAGGTTTACATCTTTGGTCAAGCTCCGTTGTGGCGTTTGAATGGCGCAATTTACGGTCATAATCCATCAATGCTGAAATTTTGATTAACCTTGATCGAGCATGATGAACACTCCTCGAATCGCTTGGCGGCTACACCTGGGCTGGGGTATAAGGTCGTTCAATTGACAACAAATAAGAGCTATGGCCCGGTTACAGAAAATAGTCGATATTAGATAGTTCGTATTAGATGTCCGGTGACCCGTGCAGAAAAAGTCCGCCCATGTATTCGAACTGGTATATGGTCCCCTAAAGCAATTGCCTCCATCCAGCATCCTTCGTCTTCTTGACGAGTCGCTTGACTTCCTGCGAGCGAGCTCTGGTGGTCACGAGGAGAGTGTCGGGCATATCAACGATGACGAGATCATCGACGCCAAGGCATGCAACCAGCCTGCCTGAACCAGGAACGATGATACCACCCGCGACTTGCTCGGTAAGAACTGGTGGAAAAGTTAGTAGACTGTGTATAGCATGAGACTGCATCTGAAAGCTTACCAAGTTGATTATCACCCAAAATACGAGGCTGGTTCAATTCAGCAGGCAACAGATCGGCAAGAGAGGAGAAGTCTCCAACATCATCCCAACCTGAAGAGCGGTCAGAACAGGAAGCCACTGCTCAATATCAAGTCTGCTTACCGAAAGTGGCAGGTACCACAGCTACTCGGCCCTCAGCAGCAGCGGGCTCTGCGACAGCATTGTCGATGGGGATCTTCTCCAAACCGGGCCAGACGTCGGAGAGGACTGTCTGCCTTTGAGCTTCATCATCCCAAACAGAGGCGATCTTGACAAGTCCTTCATGGAGTTCCGGCTTATACTCCTTAAGGAGCTCCAAGAGGAAGCTGGCTTTGGTGACGAACATTCCAGCGTTCCACCTGTAGTTTCCAGTCGCGATGTAAGATGCTGCAGTGCGTGCATCGGGCTTCTCCTTGAAGCTAGAAACGAGGCGAGCATTCGGCGCCTCTTTCATTTTGAGATGTTCCCCAAGGCGGACGTAACCGAAACCTGTGGACGGGTGGGACGGGGCAATACCAATGGTGACTAGATAATTGTTCCTAGCGACTTCGACGGCCTCAGCTACGGCGGACAAGAACGCGTCGTTGCCTGAAATCATATGGTCCGCAGCGAATGAACCGATCACCGCTTCGGGGTCGCGCATTGCAAGAATCGCAGCGGCCAAACCTATAGCAGCCATGGAATCCTTTGGTCCGGGCTCACAAATAAGGTTGTGAGGGAGGAGATCTGGAAGTTGATCACTAATGGCTTTGACATGTCCCGGTCCAGCAACTACTGTCGTTCGTGAGGCCGATGACAATGGGAGAAGACGATCCCAGGTTGCTTGGATCAAGGAACGTCCACTCAGAGTGAGATCGAGAAGGAATTTGGGGTGTCCTTCACGAGAAAGAGGCCAGAGACGAGTGCCTGCTCCACCGGCCGGGATGACAACATAGAAACCTGGTATATCACGGCTTCCGAATTGGAAACTGGAGTGTGAATTGCCGCCGAGGGGGGAAGGGCGGAATGGTGACTCTGGTGGCATTGTCGCACTCAAAGTTGGCAAACTGTGGGCCATGAAAGGAGATATCTTGACCGGCCTCATCTGAGGGCTTGGGGGTGCAGGAGTCATGAATCCTGGGGTCGTGGTTCGAGACAGATGGAAGTTGTACTGCAGCATGTGGCTTAAGCATGGCGATGACGGGATGGGTATGCTGGTTTACCTGAAGACCATCGCGAATTTGGCGCTCAAGGTTCGCATTCTGAAGCCTTAACTCTGTACATTCCTGACGAAGATCCGAAATTTCCATTTGCTACAAAATAATGACCGTAAATTGCTTGAAGCAGCATTTTCACCATCAATGAACTGACCGTCTTCTGCATCATTTGCAGAATCTGCTGGAACATAACATCGACGCTAGGTGCGGCAGGAGCTTGACCAGCAAGCTGGGCTGAGAGTGCACTGGCCGGAGACATGGTGGTCAGAAAGGAGGATCTCAAGGCGCTGAGGGGTTGTGTGCACGATTTTAGCTCGTTGCCTGCTATTCATAGAATTATCGCCGGATCGGGTATTTCCGACTAACCTCCACGTGACTACCAAGTTACCAACATATGTCCGACAGCCAGTATGAATTTCTCTAGCGGGTATACAGAGACCGTTCCAATTGCAATTGTTTCAACTGTCATGTATTCAGTGCTCTAGGCGCTCAAGGCAATTTTACACCGCGTCAATCTTCATCACTTTCAAACTCAATCGCTTCATATTTCCTGGCTTTCTTGGCAAGATGAACTCTTGCTACCGGCTTCGGGGCAGGTGCAGGGGTCTGAGATTTTGACTTTGGTGGTATAGACTCTGCAGAACGAACGTGTTAACAAAACCAGAATAACACGATCATCAAACCTGGCCGTACTGGACACCCCCGATCCTTCCGCTGTTCGCGCCACGTTCTGGGCAGGTCGCGTTTTGACAGATTCACGCTTATGTTCCGTAGCCAGTGCCGGTGTGTCCCTAGACGTCTCCTTGTCTTCGTCTACACGTGGGGATGGAGCGCGCCGTGGATTAGAGGCAACCGTTCGTTCAGCTCCAGGTTTCGTTGCTACAGATCAGTGGGTATCCTCGTCAACTTTGCACATTTTATCATCTCATCATGGTCAAATCTTTACCTTGTACATCAAAGGTGGGTATGAAAGAGGAGGCTGCGTACGGGTCAGGGTGGAGCCGACATTTCCTTGACTGGGCCTGTAATGCTATCTTTAATTTTCGGCGGGTAAGTGGTGTGCAATCTCGCGTGAAGAGCGGAAGGGTCCTTGCCTCAAGGAAAATATTTGTAGCGTGAGAAGCAGCATCCTCTGAGTTCATCTCCTCAAGAGGCATATGAATGGGTTTTTTCGAAGTCGGACCGAACGTAAGCTACACAAGTCCACGTTTGTGAGACGTTTTCAAAAAGGAAGCAAAGGCATGCACATTGATCTTCGCCCCTTTTTGGGAGTCCAGTCCCCAACTTGTAGGTCCCCTTGAGTGATCGTTTCTGCCAATTTCTCGGCGAATGCTTCCAAGAGTTTGTCCGACGATTTAGCTCCCTAATGACTCGTTGAACAAGGCCAAATAGGGAGAACTAAGACACGAGAGAGACTAACAGCAATCTGCAGGATGTCATGTTTAGACCAAGAACCACGCCACCACCTTCCCTCTGGTCCCGAGAGGCCGAGGTGGATGTACCATTTATCAGAGACAGTGGATAGGATCACAAATCGGTAGACGCTCTGATATATGACTTGCACGAGTTCGTCCAGGCAGGTGAAGTTTCCCAGAACATCAGTCGACATGTCTTCCTAAAGCGCTGAAATTTCAAAGGTGAAAGTAGGAGATAGCAATAATCGGTCACAAGTCACTTGAGATCAACGAAACGTGTATGGAAGTTATAACCTGATTGGTCCCAATCAGCGGGCATTAGCATAAACAGATAGTACTACATAGGCTACGGGATATACACTGAACGAAATGAAACCATGGTATTGTAAAAGATGGAAGGGAAAGAAAATATGTAGGAGAGAACGTGACATAAATTGTCCCAGATAAGCCATTCCCTTCATCAGAGCCTGCCAGTAAACGTAAGAGGGAATATTCATCGCAGAGTTCATCAAAGAGAAATTATCTTCACATAAGGCTTCCCTCCATCAGATTCTGCCGCAGTACCATATCTTTGACGTTACTCAAAATATGTTGAGTAGACTTGGAGTCCTGGAACATCGGATGAGAAGAATGTTCAATCAAGGGCCAGGATCGGACTTACTGTTACTGTGGTAAGGTGGCAATAGAAAGTTCTCGAGCGGGACGAGTACTGCCTATGGATATTGGCTGGTAGGGTATCAGGAGATGGCTCATGAAGCTCGACGTCACTACTTACAGAATTTCCTGATGAGGTCTACAGAAGACGCGGGTCCAGTCAGCAAAAGAAGAAAGTCGTTGGTGGAGAGCAGTCACGCACATTTGGACGTTGATTCAAAGTCATTTTGTCGATTGCCATACGAAACAACATAATGGCCGAATGAAACGCCAGAAGCAAGTTTATCTGCCGGGATGCTCGTATTAAGTCGACTATTGTTAAGAAAGCTACCAGAATGCACACCTTTGAACAGGTCAATTTTGTTGAGGAAAAGCACGATCTCGGTGTCTTTCAGAAGCGGGTTCTTCACGATAGCCTGCCATAATAGTATGGAGTCCTCCTATCATTCATTAAGTCTGTTAGCACTGCGATACAAGGTATCCAATAGCCAATATTGTACGAACCAGACGGTTTACATTAGGATCTTCTGCGAGGGTCTGTTCACGATTCCGAAGTTCAGAAGTTGGACCGTGGTATGTATGTCATCTGAGATACGCACCTCGTCGAAGCCCGAAATCGGGGCAAGGAAGATGATCGCATCCATGTTATCGAAGAAGGGCACCCATGCAGCTCGCTACGAGGAGATGAGGTCAGGAGTAGGAAACACTGCCAAGGCACGTACATTGGAGCGGGCGCCGCCCACGTCAAACACTCTCCAATCGTGGCTGACCATATTTCCAGCTGCGGAAAGGGTGAGATTGAGATGCTGTGAGTCAAGAATAGGGACACGTACCGCCTTTCAGTTGGAATCGGTGCTCCGACACACCAAGGGTCTTTAGTCGAGCTTTCAGAATGTCGTCTGGTCGCAGTTATTTAGCATTATACCAGGCAAAGAAGCGGAGGCTTACCGTCAGTAGGTACATATTTTAGCGATGTAACTCGGGCAAGCTCGTCGAGGAAACTGGCATGGGTGTGAGAAAAGCCTATAGTGGGCGCAAGGGAACGTCGGGAACTCACAAACCCGACTTCTCCTGCAATCTAATCTTCTTCGCCTGCAACAACTTCCTAATCGTGGGATCATTCCATAGAGTCTGCATATCCTCCGCGCAAGCATTTAAAATATGGCCAGGATCCTGTGGATCCGCAAAGTCAATATTCTGGCTATCAAAGCTCTCCCTATTTTGGCCTGCTAGTAGTTTGCTGAACGCATTCTTCCAAGGCGCAGTAGAGTTCACAGCAATTTCAGCCCTGGTCCGCCCAGTACTGCCGTTGCCGTTCGTAGCAAGGTCAGGCAGGTTGGTTACAGGTGCTAGGTGAGTTGCCTCCCAATCATGAGTCGACCCCGCTGGGCTCAGCCTACGGAGGAGGGCTTCTTCGACTTGCTGAAGGGGGGAGAGGCGCATGCGGAGAGTGAGGTGTTCAGAGGTGAGATTTGGTAGAGAGCCCCGCTCGGACGGGGATGCGGAATGGGCTTCTGACATTGTGTCGAGGATCATGCGGATGGAGCGGACGACGTTGAGCTGGACGACGGCTCGCCATGATGCTCGTTCCGCCTTGAAAGCCTACAGAAGAAGGGATCATTATGGGCAGTTATGGTCTCGAACAAGTTACCAAACTCACCTTATCAGAATGGAATAACTGGAAATCTATGCGTCAAGGTAATTAAGTAGGGTCCTCAGGATACTCAGCACGTTTATTACACACTTTTGAGCGTCGTGGATTTGCCTATTCATAACGGTCACTAACAATTCTATTTCGAGCTAGGAGACCGGCGGAAGGCAAGCTTACCTGACTCGCTTTGCCCTGCAACGTATTGATTTGCAATATTAGTCGCCGGAAGCGATGAATTGAACAATAAAACGCACCCAACAGCAGGATTCGAACGCACTTCGTCTTCTTATTGGCTTGCCTTTCGCGGTTGATTTCCTCGTCAATAGCAGCTGACCTTAGTTGCGCCTGCCTCTCGCTCTCCAACCTTATTGCTCTCTCCTGTTCGGTTTCGTTGGGCGGCGGTGCCATAGCTCTGGTGAGTGGATCATCGTCCAGGTTCGTCAAGTCAGACTTTCCACGACTTCTGACCATGGTTTTGGCTGGGAGGAGTGAAAAGAGTGGCAACCAAGGAAAAGGGATGAGATATAGCAGTGAAAGCTTGGTGTTTCCCACCTGTGTGTCCACAGTCTGTCCGATCATCAAGTCATCGTCTTACATGGACATTTGGATATAGATCATCATGAACCCATCATTCCTGCTAGCAACCCTGATTGTGTTGCCGGATTATAGTCGTCGGCGTCCACACTATCCGCCTTTTAGTCGACCCTTGGCCTGATTCAGGTCATCCTTTCGTGGACTGACTGTGGCGTGCAGAGTCAAAGTGCCTTAACTTGGTCTTTAAAGGTACTTCCACCAATAAACGTAGAGCGTAAGCGGCAATTCTTTCAAGACACGGGGAGCTTTTTTACTTCCGAGTCGGTGACCATCAAGTGCAAGTGTTTATGTTGTCAAGAAGTATCCATTTTCAATTAAAATTACATTGCACAACGTGTCGCGTGCAGATGTATAAACTGATAATACAATTCAAGTAATGATTGACAGATTATTATGTTCATGTGTGCCTCTCAGCCCGCTTCTTGACATCATCAGCAGAATCAGCGACTTTCCCAGCTGCATCTCTTTGGCATCCTCAGCTTTCGACTTCCCCCATCCCAACCAACTAAACCAGCCTTCCTTCGCCTGCTGGCTCTTCTTCTCGGCAGCTTCCCTTCCTTCCGCTACCTTGCGGTCGGCCGCATCTCGCGATTCACGATACAAATTTTCGGTAGAATCCCGAGCGTCGCGAGCTGATTGCTGCGCAGATGACTTGTACGAATCGTACTTGGTCTGAGCATCATTTCCGAGCTGACGTGCGCGATCCTCAACTTCTTGGATCTTCCCGTCAACAGATGCCCGAGCAGAAGCGAGCTTGTCCTTGCTGGCAGCCTGCATGAATACATCATCAGAAATGACATCACATCAAAGCAGAACAGGCGGAGAACGCACCTTTGCCTCATCGTACTTCTGCTGGCCTTGCTGGTAGGCGTCGTCTGCACGGGCCTTACCTGCTTGGATAGCCTCGCGGGCTTTGCGAGCAGCTTCTTCCTCATCTTGTTTGGCTTTCTTTTTGAGGTCGACGGGCTCTTCAGCTTCCATAGCATAATAGTAGTAGACACCACCAGCAGCGAGAGCCAGACCAGTGACAATCAGCGGAGTATTGCTCTTGTCTTTAGGCTTAGTTGCACCTGGACCTGCAGGAGGGGGAGGGGGAGGAGCAGTGGCATAAGACCGCCTTGGTAGCTGATCACATCAAGATAAGTGGCGAGCTCGCTATCTGTAACGACGATAAACGTACCGATCGGGTCACGAGACGAGTAGCAGGAGCAGTACGAGCGATACGAAGAGCTTGAGAAGTGAACATGATTGTGAATTATTTAGAAACTGGAATTTGGCTTGCCATTTATTGGAATCTGGCGTGACGAATGACGACAATGACGTAGGGGATACTGGATTGAGGAGTCACGTGGCAGTGTCATCTTTTTATCTCCAGCAATCATGACGGCGGAGACCATCAGAGTAATCTTGGTGGGTGTAGGGTGCGTAACTAAACATTTATTCGACTTTGGATCTAATTTTATGACAAAAGAGGAGCTACTTGCTCTGGAAAAACAACTTTGGCTAAACATCTCAGGCGTATTTTACCAGATAGTGTCATCATCCACCAGGATGTGAGTCCAGTCATCACGAAATTTGATTGTTGACTCAATGTGCCATAGGACTTTGCTCCAGTTCGTGATCCCTCTTGCTTTCAGAATAATTCATCTTCCAACACCCGAATAGCCCCAGGAATTGGTTCCCTATCACCCTGTTCATAATGTCCAGGATTGGGATGCCCCAGCTGGTGCCATCGAATGGCAGCGGATGGTTACTTTCCTAAGAGAAGTGAAGAAGACTGGCGTTATACCTCCTGATCATAGAAGCCATGATCATCTCAACGAACAGAAAGATGTCAAGATCGATAATTCTGCAAAGGACCGATGGATCAAGATCTTTGAAGACCTCAAGGCAAAGGCCCAAGTGCAAAAGCACGAGAAAGTAGTCTGGGGCCTGGTCGATGGTTTCCTGCTATACTGGCACAAGGTATGTATTTCGGCCGATAGTAGAATGTATGTACTCACGATCCTCGAGGATGTTATCGATACACTTGACGTTCGATTCTTCCTGAGAGTGCCCGAACCCGTTCTCCGCCAGCGTAGGCACGAGAGACATGGATACCATACAGCTGGTAAGGATGTCAACCGATCATTCTTATCCAATCCATCCTAATTATCTTCCTTTCTATTTCTCCGTTCCTCTTTCCCTCGACGCGGCCTCCTTTGTCTGGGCATTCATGTATTTCCGCTCGTCTGGCCCCGCGTTATGTCCGCGTAAATAACCTCAATGTCCGAACATGGAGTCCAATCCGACCCAGAGGGAACCCTATGGCGCGATCCTCCAGGCTATTGGGAACAAATTGTATACCCAGCATACATAGAAGCGCACACGGATGTTTTCGAAGGCGGCGACATAGATTCCGGGAAACCGAGCTCAAAGGTGCCGGATTTGACTGTGATAGAGCCATTGAAGATGGGAATGACCGAGGTTGTAGACCGGTGCTGTGAGGAGTTGCAGACGAGAATAATATGAATTCAGTTAGACACATTCAGCCAATAGAATATCCCATGTTTCTCAGAACTTGGCGATGGAAAGATCGCCGACGGAAAGGCAAAGAGATCTGGACCTTTGTACCGGGTAAATGTCCAAATTAAGAAAGCACAGAATCACATGTCGGACCGGGACCGGCAACGCATGCTTACTATTAAAGGGCCTCCCAAGACGAACTCAACTCACGCTCTCCTTAGTCTTTAACCACATCTCCATCTCTGAACGAAAAATAATGGCTCAGGTCATCGTTGTTGGTGGCGGTCTCGCCGGTCTCTCTGCTGCTCACACTCTTCTTGAGCGTGGTGCTAATGTCCTGCTCCTCGACAAGCAACCGTGAGTGATTCCCATCTCGTCCGAAATTTGAACATCATCGTAAACTATCGGGTTTTCTCCAGTTTCATGGGTGGTAACTCTACCAAGGCTACCTCCGGTATTAATGGTGCCGGCACCAACACTCAACGAGATCTCAACATTCCTGACAGTGCACAAATATTTTTCGAGGATACCAAGAAATCTGTGAGCTCTTAACGCTTGCATTGTCTCACAAGGATTCCTCCTAATCTCCTCTTTTCTATAGGCTCGTGATCTTGCTCGCGACGATCTCATCCGTGTTCTCACTGGTCGTTCTGGTGATGCCGTTAATTGGCTCCAAGACAAGTTCGCTCTTGACCTGTCCAAGGTCTCCCGTCTCGGTGGCCACAGCCAGCCTCGTACGCATCGTGGTGATGCTCAATTCCCAGGAATGGT
This sequence comes from Clitopilus passeckerianus, assembly GCA_944990035.1. Lineage (NCBI taxonomy): Eukaryota > Fungi > Basidiomycota > Agaricomycetes > Agaricales > Entolomataceae > Clitopilus > Clitopilus passeckerianus. The sequence goes on from CALYLX010000136.1 coordinate 927,267, forward strand.
GGGTCTCCTCTACTCGTATCTGCGCCTAGAATAGCCTATTAAGGGTCTACTCAATTATAGGTCATTACCTACGCTCAGATGGAGCGCCTTGAGGATCTAGCCGTCAGCAATCCTGAGCGTGTACGGATCATCAAGAAGGCTAGGGTCACTAAGCTCATCAAGGACGAGAATGGTGCCGTCATTGGTGCCGAGTACACTCATGGTGGAAAGACTGAGACCGCTGAGGGTCCTGTCATTCTCGCTACTGGCGGTTATGCTGCCGACTTCACAGAGACCTCTCTGTTGAAGAAGCATCGCCCCGAGTACTGGAATCTCCCCACCACCAATGGAGAGCACTGCACTGGTGATGGACAGAAGATGGCCATGGCTGTCGGTGCCAGCGCTGTTGACTTGGAGAAGGTCCAGGTTCACCCTACTGGTCTCGTTGACCCAAATGAGCCCGAGGCAAAGGTCAAGTTTCTTGCCGCTGAGGCTCTCCGTGGTGTCGGTGGTCTACTTCTTGACAGCAAGGGCCAGCGTTTTGTCGACGAACTCCAGCATCGTGACTATGTCACTGGCAAGATCTGGGAGCAAAAGCACGCAGTAAGTTCATGTACAGCCCCTCTTGCTGATGTGATACTGAATTCTTTCGTAGCACCCCGTCCGCCTCGTCCTCAACGGTACTGCGTCCAAGGAGATTGAATGGCACTGCAAGCACTACGTCGGTCGTGGCCTCATGAAGCGCTTCGACAGCGGTGATGCCCTCGCCAAGGAGTTCGGCCTTGACCCTTCTGTCCTCAAGAAGACCTTCGAGACCTACAATCAGAGTGTCAGGACAAAGAAGGACCCCTTCGGCAAGAAATTCTTCCAAGGAGAGTGGAAGTACGATGACTACTTCAACGTCGCTATCATGACTCCCGTCCTCCACTACACCATGGGTGGCCTGGAGATCGACCCCGAGTCCCGCGTGCTGGGCACCGATGGCAAGCCCATCGCTGGTCTCTTCGCTGCTGGTGAAGTTGCTGGTGGTGTTCATGGCGCTAACCGACTCGGTGGTTCATCACTGTTGGGTTGTGTCGTCTTCGGGCGTGTCTCTGGTGACTCCGCTGCTGCTTACACCCTGCAGACTACAAGCGCAGCCGTCAAGAAGGCCGGTGGTCGTCTCAGCGCACTCTCCAGCCAGCTTGGGGGTTCATCACAGTCAACTCCTGCCGCTGGCACACCCTCTGCCACTCCCGCTGCCCCCGTTGGCAAGGACGCCTCGGCGGCCTACAGCATGGCTGATGTTGCCAAGCACAATAAGAAGGACGATATCTGGGTGGTCATTGATGGTCAGGTCCTCGACGTGACATCGTTCTTGCCTGACCACCCAGGAGGTGAAAAAGCTATCCTTCTCTACGCTGGCCGTGACGCCACCGAGGAGTTTGATATGCTGCACGACCGCAAGGTTATCTCCCGATACGCACCTGACTCTGTCATTGGCAAGATCCAGAAGTAAACTTGTACTAGTATCTTTCTGTATTTTGGCACGCATCTATAATATTTTCTTACTCTGTAGCATTCATCATTCATCTCATGTCATTCGGATACACAAAATAATGAATGTGTTTAATCACACCTGAAGGGCTCAACCTACACCGTGTTTCCTGTCAGCGTCAGTGACTGAATGAAAGATGTCCGACTTTTCCCATGACAATTGGCCAACTCGAGATTGGTGGTCCCTTTGTCGGAAGCCACCACCATCATCGTCATATTTGCGCTCACGCCGCCTGTTCTCAATGGCGATATATATATTCTTGGAAAGAAACTGTTGTGCATGCCTGAAGCGGGGCCTGGTGTGGGGTACAAAATGTACCTGGAGTACTCGGAGCCAGAACGCCAATAGTGGATTGTGAAAGCGGACTCCTCTTTCGCTCTGCTAGCCAAGCTTCCGCTTCAAGCTCTAAAAAGAGAGATGCAGTGGCCACCTCACCAAACTTCATACAGATAGCTCAAGTTCTTGTCCTCGCCTTGATTGTTGCATATGTCTCTATCCAGGATTTCCAGGATGCCCTCGTGAATCACCTTGATAAATGGTTCTTTAAATTGCCTGAAGATCCTATGGCAGCTGCGCTGACTATTATGGACAATGCGCCTATTATTGTGTGTGTTCTTGCATTCTTGAGCGGTGCTATGATGGCTGAAAAGAGCGCATATAGGATGGTCATATTGGTAGATCTTGGAATCTCTCGATCTTGGAAAAGAAGTTAATGAATTCACAGATACACCCTTGATTGCGCGCATGTCGTATGGAAATAATGCGACTGCTATGAATATGTCAATAAGTCTGCCGTCCCATGTCGACATCCCGAAGTTGAGGAAGGGCAGGGTGGGAGGATTCTTTTGGTACGAATGCCTCACTTCCCATGGTAATGAGGTCAAGATGGGAACCATTTGACAGGTCGATCTATGTCCCCTGTGCAGAACCTGGGGAAGAGGGTGCGAATTTCCTCAACTCTACCTGGCAAGTTCGGTACGTTGGCCTATTTCTTGCCTTGTTTCCAGCTAGTTAATGTGATGCTTGTTCTTTTCGCAGAGACACTATTGAACAAATCGATATTGCAAGGTTGCTTATTGACCAGCATTTCGATGTAAGGTTTGGCGAGTATGGAATGCCGGTATGCTTACTATTAGAATAGGATTTCCAATTTGCCACCAGCTCAAAAGAGATCAAAGCAGCTATTAAAGCTGGGAAGATTGCAAGTATCCTCGGCGTGGAGGGGTAAGCATTCAATTTTTGGATGCTCACGGTTCGATTGAAGCCATTTAGTGGACATTCTCTTGGGAACTCGATTGCAGTTCTTCGCCAATTTTATGCCCTTGGGGTCCGTTACCTGACTTTGACCCACTGGTGCCACAATGCCTTTGCAGATTCATGTGGTCTTCTAGAATCACCAAATCCTGTTCATGGAGGTTTGAGGTTAGATTTTCTTTCTCTCCGGCCTTCAACTTTAGGGAGATTTGACAGCTCTCTTGGGCGCTCGCTCATAGACGAAATGAATCGTCTTGGTATCATGGTCGATGTCTCCCATACCTCAGACGACACCGCGCGTCAGGCCTTGAGATATTCGAAAGCACCTGTGATATGGTCACACTCCTCATCAAGAGCAATACATGATGTGCCCCGTAACCTGCCAGATGATATTTTGGCGCTTATCGGGGAAGGGGAAGGGAAGACAGAAGCAATTGTCATGGTATGTATTTTGGTTGCGTTTTGTCGTTGGCGTGTTTGATTATAATGAACATTCCAACTTCCAAGGTCAATTTTGCATCTTTCTTCATTGCTAAACCTGGAGCTGCCACTGTAGAAGTAGTTGCCGATCACGTCGAACATATCGCCAATTTAGCAGGAAAGAAACAGTGAGTTTATCCTTTCTTCATGTTTTCGGAAATTTCTAACTTGCGTTAGCGTTGGCATCGGGAGCGACTATGACGGAATCGGACAAGATGAAGTACCTGTGGGCCTTGAAGATGTATCAAAATACCCAGCCTTGGTAGGCTACATTTCACGCTCGAGGGAACAAACGGGCGCCTACAGGCGCTGATACTGATATTCCTTACAGATCGCTGAATTGTACAGAAGGGGTTGGAGTAGACGCGAGCTCACCGGTCTCACTGGTGAAAATCTTCTACGCGTATTTGGGGCCGTCGAAAGGACTGCCAAGCGCCTTCAATCCGTAGGAACAGTCCCAGTGATGGATCAGTATCAGAAGAGGACGGCTATTCCCAAGCCCGAGTTGTAATTTTGTTTGGGTTCAGGTTCGAGTATTTCGGGGCGACATGTTTTATTAATTGAGAATCAAATGCAAAGCACCTGCCAGTGGGCAAGAGCATGAGAAAGCAGAGGACAGCAATATGTACGCCAAGTTATGGCAGTGATGGTTTCGGGATGGTTTCAATTGCTGCACAGCCTCTGGGTGCAACCCAAGCTCTCTTCCTCCAACAGCCAACTGCTGCTCAATTTCGGCCAGGTGCCGTACAGATATTCAATAAGCCCCGGCGGCTATTATCTTGCAAGGTTCAAGAGGGCAGGTCCCAGCATATCCGTAGCTTCAAATGCCAGCGATTCTGCGCGAAAGGTATATTATAGAGCAAGAACGCAGCCTCTGGCAAAACTGACCTTCTGTATGCAGACATCTCTTTCCTCCTACTCAGACGCACACCAGTTTTCGTCGAGAGGACACGCACGGTGTAAGTTGCTATTCAAGAATCATAGAGCTCATTCCCGACTAATATCGTGGTTTAGCTCCAATGGCTTCATCCGCTGGCTCAAATGTATGTCACGGATCCTGCGGACCAAACTCCTGGCCAGCGCACCGCAGTGCTGGTTCTTTCGATTGCCACACCCATCTTCGCAGCGCTCCTCCTTCTGTTCATCCTCACTTTCCGGAGTAATGCCAAGAAGCGTGAGGCTAGAGAGCACACCTTTGCGCAAATCGGACACCCCCAGTTGATCCCTCAGCCGGCGAAGACCTACATGCCCCACCCTGCCATAGGACATGACATGGCCAAGCGTCCACCCATGATGGCAGTGGGAGACGAGGGACCAACGATTCCTATGCCAGAGCCGCAAATCAATCGTCGTCCTGGAGGAACGCCCATCGGAGAGCTTCCTAGTCTTGAAGTTACGCCTCCATCCCGGCCTCATTCGGTCGTTGCTACCCCCCATACGCCGCGCACTCTTCGGTCACCGCGATCCCCCCAAGTGCCAAGTTCACCACGATCGCCCCGGTTAACTGGAGGTCATCACGGCGTGCCTCCTTCGACCCCGTTCGGGGACGTTTCGGACCAACCGTTGAGTGCTAACAGCTTGGAACGGATGATCACCAAGATGGAATCGGAATTGAAGAGCCCTGCACCGAGGATGTCCCCGAGCCGTTTCTGATAGTGGGTATAAGTATGTTGATACAGTCGTAGAATTCTAGATATTGGTTGAATGGATTCTCGTTCATGCTTGTTGAAACCTTCGCAACACTCGACTTTGGGCGATACTCGGACCAATTTATCTAACGATGTGGACTACTCATTCTACAGGGAGACACTGCTGATGCTGATGAACTTCTGGGACGACTCAATCATCGTACATATCTTGCACTCCACGCTTCTCTATCCGGCTCTTCATCATTGTTTTAGCCTGTTCTTGAGCTCCCACAAGCTTCCCTGCTTTGGCAAGAGACAAGAGGAGATTGTGGACGAGGCCAAGATGGTTATGCCGCCTGAGGCTGTTCTCGAACTGCAAAGCTATTAGCAAGCTGGGATCTGGCTTCAAGCCATTGATTACTCACAGCCCATCGCTGGCGTTTCGAGTTCTCATTAGAGATCTGCGACAATATCTCGGCGACCAACGCAGAATGGCCCGCCGACTGAGCTCGCCGCAGCTCAGTCTGTAGTGACGGCAAGGGGTCATCTCGTAGAGCCAAGAGACTGAATTCGATCTGAGATGGTGGTCAGCTTCGTAAGTGGCAGCAGGCCGAGGAGTCGACTTACTGCACCGGGAGGATAGGTGCCAATCCGTGCCTCGATGACTTCTCTGAAAACAATTCAAGTGTCAGAAGAAAGGACATGGACTGTCAAGATCGAGAAGAGTCCAACCTCGCCGTCTTTATCCAACCTTCACCTGCCACTTCATGTGGCCCATGGCTGACCGCATGAGGCTTAAGTCCATCCAGCTCATAGAGTGTACCCATGACTGGCAGGTATACAACGAAGTGGTACGCGTCTTCTGATTTCCTTGGAAGGCCCAAACCTTCAAGGGAGATTGCACTCGGTGGCGAAAGTGAGTTATGGGCTTCTCTGAGCCAGTCTGCACTCGTGATGACAAGGCCGCGAGTTTGTGGGTCCATTCCCGTGGTGAAGCTGTTGAGCTCTGATAGCTGGGGTCCTATTTCTAGTGACGGTATATTCCCCAGAGCATTGAGAACGGCGAGGGTTGCACATGCATTGTTTATAACTTGATGAGCGAAAAAGCCAGAGAAGTCGGGATCATAGTCGCCCGCCATTTCAGCGTCTCCCGACGAAGAGACCCATTTGAAAAGAAATATTAGGGCATGAACGGGTTGTAGAGTAGCCAAAGTGTCGGAATCCAGTGAATACAGATCGTCCACTATCAGTGGGACTCCGAGGGTTTGGAGGAGTTCACTGCAAAGATTAGGTTAGGGGACTTGCCGAGTAGTTGATATTGAACAAACCTGAAGACACCGGGATCAGACTCTGTGAGTTGCCATCCGCTGCTGTCGTCTTCGTCGGCCATATTGTTTGCTTTGAGCGTCTTTGGATGAGTGCAAAACGCGAAACTCAGGGCCTACGTAACCTTTGCAATGCCAATAGTGACATACGCGTCCATCTCAGATCAATTTCGAGGCTTTCCCCGTAAAGCCTTGCGTTTGGACCACCACTGTTTGCCGTCCGAAGGGGTCAATCTGGCACTGCTCATCGGGCGATTGCCATGAACGAAACCGAAGGTGCTGGGTCGCCGCCGTCGCCTAATCAGAATCTTGATCCAAAGGCTCTCAATCGAGCTCGGTTCGAGCTGGAGCTGGAGTTCGTTCAGTCACTGGCAAACCCGTTCTACCTTCACTCCCTAGCGCAGCAGAATATTCTGGATCAGCCTGCTTTCATTAACTACCTCAAGTATCTTCAGTACTTTGGGGAAAAGACTATGCTCGCTTCATTCAGTCAGTCATCTTCGCTCCAACTTCGCAACTTGATGTTCACCCAGCAGGCTTCCAGCTATCCTCATGCTTTGCATCATTTAGACTTGTTGCAACATCCGCAATTTAGAGCGCAGATGAAGAAGGATGATTTCCTCCGTGAATATCTCCACCAGAAGCAGTTTGATCATTGGAGAACATGGCAAGTTTATCTAAATCCGGCCTTCATTGGAGTGCACCCTCTTAAATCCGTTCCTTATCAGGCGAGAGGTAAAGAAAGAGTCAGAAGAGAAGCCATCGATGGGGCAGGAAGGTGCTATGGCCACACAGAGCTAGTGCTGGTAGCAAGGCTGATAGTTATATCAAATGGAGACGGATTCGAACGAGAACCATATGTCTATGTCTGTGCCTCGGATTGGCAACGGACAGCGTGTCTTACGCCCTCTACATATTTCTCAATGTCGTGAATCATGTTACAAGGGCAGCATTGTATATTCCTTGTCGGCAAATTGCAATTCTTCGTTCAAGCTGTGTGAGAACTAAAGCGGCCGCCAGGCGGCAGTATTGACGAACTGACGGAGTTGTGACCCGAAACGGCAATGCAAGCTTCATCATGACCCAAATGAATGCTTCGCTGGACGAACGACAAAATCGACATTCCCTCGAAGCAAATGACGAAGAACTAGACGGTTATGTTGAATTAAATGGCGCACACCTAGCCACACAAGAGGAGAAAAAGCGGTTGTGGATTAGAGGAGCAATAATAAACGGACTGTTCATTGCAAGCTGGTACGTGGCTGTTTCTGTCATACTCGGAGAATCCTCCTAGACCTTGAAAGTTCCTAGGTTTATTTTTGCCACGTTCCTTTCTGTATACAACAAATGGATGTTCTCGCCAGACCATTTCGGGTTCCCCTACCCCCTTTTCGTGACGACATTACACATGATTGTGCAGTTCGTTCTTGCTGCCTTCCTGAGGAACATGTGGCCAAGAAAATTCAAACCCGAGAGGAGCCCTTCTCTTTCTGACTATGGGTGAGTTCATGGTTTGTACACGCCTTGTTAGGGTGGTCTTCCTGGATTGGCAAGAAGTCTCTTGGATTTGGCATCCAGGAACCCTGCTCCGGCCTCAGAATGGCTCTAGAGCATGTCACCCTGCCCTTAGACAGGCTCTTCGTCTACCTTAAGTTTGTCGATGATCTTACCTTCATTACAGGAAAAAAGCCGCTCCTACCGCGATTGCTTCAGGCCTTGACATTGGTTTGTCAAACCTTTCCCTCAAGCTTGTGACTTTGTCATTCTACAGTGCGTGCTACCTTGTGTTGCTTTACGCATCGCTGATGAAACCTGCTGCGCCCAGCTATGTGCAAATCATCCTCGCTAATCTTTGTATTATTGTTTGCCTTTCTATTCCGCCTAGAAAGATTCTCCTGGCGCCTGATTGGGGTCATCTTTCTCATATTTTCGGGCGTCCTCTTGATGGTAGCAACGGAGACGAATTTCGTCCTGGATGGTCTGTTGCTCGTTCTCAGCGCGAGCGCTCTCGGAGGTCTACGCTGGAGTCTTACTCAGTTGCTTTTACACGACAAGAATATGGGGTTGGATAATCCAGCTGCCACGGTCTACTGGTTAGCTCCTACGATGGGCATTACTCTGGCTGTTGTTAGCGCATCTGTAGATTCATGGAGCAAGCTCTTTGCAAGCAAGTTCTTTGAGAACTTCGACGCGACTCTCAGTACCACACTTTATCTCCTGGCCCCGGGAGTAATTGCATTTGCAATGGTGCTTAGCGAATTCTAGTTCGTATTCAAACGCGTACCTCTTTGATCTCGAAATCTGTAACTAACCATTCATTGTTTTCGATTGACAGTATCATACAACGGACAGGGGTTGTTCCAATGTCCATCGCCGGGATTGCAAAAGAGGTGACCACGATCACTATTTCCGCCTGGTTCTTCGGGGATCAGCTCACGCCGCTCAACATCACTGGGGTCTCAATAACCATCCTTGGTATGTTTTTCTTAAGTCTTTTTAATCGATCCGGCTCGACAGTTCGCATTTTCCATCACAGGCATCATGCTGTTCACGTACCACAAATATAGGAAATCTATTGACGGCCCAGTGCCGTTAGACGCTCATGGGAGGCCGTTGTTATCCAATGATGACCTCTCACGACGACTAAGCCTCCAACAAAATCGCTTCCATGGTATTTCAGAGGATACGATTCCCTTGACATCAACTTCACATGGAAATCGACCATTCAACGACGAGGTGAGATTCACGCTCCAAGGTTCGATTGAACGCCGAGTACTGACGAACTGTGCATCGGTTGCTGCAGGATGAAACCGTTGAACATGAGCAGCTGCTCTTTTCGGCTGACCACGGTGACGATGAGTCAGTGGGTGTCCATCGAAATGACACGAGCAAAAACACGCTACCGCGGAGCCCGGAACAAGTTTAGAGCACCTTCCCGGACGAGTCGAGACGCAAGGACGATACCCATACCCTGCATACATTCATAGAGGTCTCAACATTTCAGGGCAGACAATGGCACCAGGCATCGTCAGTTTACTCTGCATGATGTTCTAGACGACGGAAGTACACCGGGGAGTCGGTGACAAGTTGCTGGCAATTGCTGGGTTCAAACGCATCAAAGGATCATTCCCCCTGGCATGTCTCCATTTGACAGCGCGCCTTGGGTAAAGGCGGCCTGTCTCTACGATGACGTTGTCCCTCAACATCAGAGGTGCAATCAATAGAAACAACTGTTGACGCTGTGAGAAAAGGCTTGTGATGATTGAGTTCCTTGATCGAATGAACCCTCAATACCCACCGAACTGGGCGGAATCAAGATGCAACCCGATGCGTTACTTGAGAAGCTGCAACAAGCTGGTGCCAAATTTTTCATATGTTTTGATGAAAGGAAGGGAATGTGTGTTGATCAATCACCACGTGGCACGGCATTGGGCCGTTAGAATATTGAGTTTTGTGAGGGAGCCAGAGTAGAATTAGGTACACAGGAGTGTACGCATGTTGCTGAAGTGCATGGAAAGGACACCAGACCCTTGATTCATCAAAAAGTGACAAGAGCAGTCAAGGCAGTTGGAGCCAGGCTTGCGACGGCAGAATTGGACCGGATAAGTGTTTTCCTCGGGCAACAACACGCTGCGGTGGTACTCTATCGCCCATCGTATGCAGGCTGTGTAAACTGCTTCCTTCTCAGGTAATACGAAAGATCCGATCGTTACAAGAAATAACGTTTCAGAGATATTTTGAATACCTGTTACCTTTTATATTTTATTACTAATTCCGTAATATTCCCAACGGGCTTATATAGTCACTACCTAAATACTCAATACCGCCGAACGATCGGCTCTCTCCCTTTCTCGTTCACACTCAATCATGGAGGACTCATTCCAGTTCATTATTGAATCTCCTCAACATAACACTGGTCATAAGAAACGTCCTAGGCTAGTCACCTCTTGTGATAACTGGTTGGTTCATTTTCTCCCCAAACGATTATCCCCTAATAAGCCCAATAACAACAACAGTCGTCTCAAGAAGATCAAGTGTCTTCAACCATCGCCGGAAACAAAATGTGAGGCTTGTAAGGCCGCAAAGATTCAATGCAAGTTCCGAGACAGGGAGAGGTACTTTGCTGAGCGAAGCCGGGCTATCGCGGGACCTGGTACCCAGAACAACGGCAATAACGACGGTTATGATCAAAGGTGAGGATCATCTTTAAAGTTCCCTACTGAACGCGCATTCACCTCAGTCACCAGAAGGAGCGAAAGAACCGGCTCCCTAGATGCGTTCTCAGTCGGCTCTAACTCATCAAGCCCGGCGATATCGTCTTCGAATGCGCGTTCAAATTCGCATTCTCCTAAAGCAGGTGGAATGGTTTCTCCTGATGTTCCATCGAATGGCAGATATCAATCTTATTCTCCAGATCCACGCCATGCAGCGGACCCAAGGTATGTCGACTTAGGTGTTTCTTACTGCGCATATATTCAATAATGACCTTTTTCAGGAGTCAAACTTCAATGTATGCGCCACGGGGTTCTGATCCCGCAGGATACGCATATACCATGCCACCGCCTCCCCAATCGTATCAGCCAACATCCCGGGACTCGCCCCCCGCTTTTTGATACACGGGACCCCCAATATCCAGACCAGCACCTGATGCAGCATCTCTGTGCTGTTTTCTTCCACCAGTACGCTCGCCAATATCCTTTCCTAGTTTATGAGGATGTTTTGCAAGATCTCTTCGACCACGTTTTGCCTGCCCTAATCCAAAACAGCATCGCCGCCATGGCTGTTCGCTACTCTGATAATCCTTCTCTAATTGGCCAGGGATTGCCAAATGTCAGCGAGACCTATTCAAACAAAGCAAAGGTAATTTCTTGCCCAGGTGGCCTCAGCAATTTCTGATCCTGAATCCTTAGGCTATTTTGCAATCCATTGCGCATATCCCTGACCTACAGACCCTGCATGGCATCATGCTCCTTTCCTGGTCAGAATACAGGAATAATCGCGCCCCTTGTAAGTCATCTTTTCAAATAGTTTGCCAGTCTTTAAGAAGCTTATGACGTCGCAGCTGCTCGGTCTTATTTCCAAATGGCCTGGAGGATGGCATACGACCTCGGTTTGTCCGAACAGACTACACATCAGCAACCCCATTTGAGCGACAAGGAACGTAGTCGTCGTGCAGCGACATGGGTTGCAATACACCAGCTGAATGACCAGATAAACGCTCCAGCTTATAATGACCATCGTTGAACGGACTAATTCTTTTTTACTTTTTCCGGTGCTTTCCTTCCCGTCTTATCCATCGATCTTGCTGCTGGCACACACTCTCGTATATCTCCCCCACAACTATTTACTGTTACCATACCGTATAATCAGCCGTACATCTGTGCTGTATGACGAGATAATTTCATAATTTGACACGCATTCTGAGCCTACCACCCTTTGTTTGGAGCATCCGGACCTTGATTGGCACCAGGACGACGCGAGGCGAGATGAGGCACCGTTCTTGGGAGATTGGTTGTTCTTGGTTTGCCCCAGGTACATTCTAGGGTGAGATCCTCTTCACAAATCACCAAGATCTCCGAGATAAGATAATTCTGCCATCGTTGTAAAGGCTGGGCCAGCACTTACCCATCACCCTTGCATAACAGCTGCAATGTTTGGAACCAGCTGCGCGTTGGCTTGTGACTTGGCTGGCGTTCTCAATTCAATTCATTGTGTTTATAAAAAGTGCAGAGATCATTCTCCGCATTGCCTGGGTCTTCCTAGGGATGTCGTCGAAATATATCCTCCTTCCAACTCCGAGTGAGGTGTAACAATCATGCGTACGCCACCATCTCTTGACGATGGTGGCTTCCTGGCCTGCCCATCGTGAGGCATTCAACAGCAAATAGCGTATAGACCGGTGATAGAGAACTATGCGTTCAGGGTCGGTGAGCGTTCGAAGAATTATCTAAACCACAGCCTTGCCTACGCTGATTGGTGATCAAACGACAAGCGACGGCCAGACCAACAGCCTGTGGGTCGAAGTGAGCATCGACCGTAGTGTTCCACATGTACACATGCTGGGTACTGATCATCCATCTGATCCTCCAGCACCGGTGAGGAACGCCTCCACTGTATTCGGTGTATCAAATTTCAATTTACGGGAGATTTATCACCTGGTCCCCAGGCCTCCTCAATCCTTTTCCTGGTCGGCGACGGTTACTTATACAGTCGTGCTCGACAAATTGGACAACATTGGTGCTGTCCCGCCCGGTGTTCACCCCCTCCTACTTTGGTCTGGCAGCTGGGGCCTCTTTCCCCAGGCACCCGAAGCTGAATGGACTCCAAGGCATATACAGTCTCCGCCTACCTACGCATTGCATCAATCGCGGTTGCACTCTACGAGTAAACGAGCTCTTCTCAACTTGGTGTACGGATCGGTTTCTGATTGTGTTTTTCCCTATCTTCGCCTGCAATAGCTATCTGGAGACGGCCCCCACGGCATGGCAGTTTTATAGGGAGCAATGGAGACACAGGAGGATCTCGTAAGTTGCAGAATGCTTGGACCATCCGACACGCGCACGGCTAATGAACCGCTGATTCAAATTCGACATTAGATCCTCATGCGTCCTCTTCGTGTTGATTCGGTCCGTACCGTATTTCTGATTTTCTGGCGAAGCATTCACCCTGACCGGATGAACAACAGTGCGACGAGTATAGCTGTATTGGTGCTGAGTAGCGTTCGTTCAAAGGCCCTTGTCACCATTTTCCTCCCGTGTAACATAATATTTATTCCTAGTATGGATTCTTCTACTCCCGCTTCGACACACAATCATGCCAGAAATTCTACCTCCTCCCGCCCGCGTTCAAAGGTGAGTGGCCCGGCGTTGTCTTGAGCGAACGGCCAAGACTGAATGCTTGTTCATCAATAGTCCTGCAAGGGATGGTGTCGCAGGTTATTTTGGGTATGAGGTGTGTAACTCGTACTCCGGATTCAACAGAATCTTGCGGTCGGCGGCCGCTAACCCCAATCCAGGGCTTGGAACTTGTCGCGAAGATCAACAACTATCAGCTACCTCCTTGTTGCTCTCTACCTCGCGACTACTGTCGTAAGTGCTTCGGATGCATTCATAAAGCCGACTTTGTCTCATAGTGGCTACAGTTGCAATGGGTCTCAACTCTGTCTGGGCGCAAGAGTAAATTACCTTCCTCCTGTCCAACCGTCATGCCCGGACTGATGAGCGCTTTAATAATTCACAGCCAGTCTGGCGTTAGATGAAACAGGTCTCGTGAAGCAGGTAGGCTATTCATTGACATCTCATTTCCGATCTTTTCTGACCTTTTTTCTTTACAGGGAAAGTATGTTGTCCTTCATTTCCACAACAGAGAACCAGCCGCTGATTCATATCTCTGAATAGTTGCCGAGCATTCAGCAATAGCACACATGACGATTGGGGCGCATGGGTTTATTATCTGGTCGCCTTTCTATACGATTCTGCGACAGTCCTCATTTCGGTGTTTTTCCTCCTCAAATACAAGAGGACATCAAATAATTCGATGTATGCCGAGCATGCGATCCTTCTTCGCAGTAAAAGCTGACAGGTCAATCAGGATGAACAAGGTCATCAAGATGATGTTGTACGATGGGGTGTTCTACTTCGTGGCCCTTGCCAGTATGTGCCACGTTTTTCATCAACTAAATCTTCTGCTAAGATTGCTCTAGCCATCAACTTCGTCAACCTGGTGTTCTTCAAGACCTCTGCTGATTTCCAGGTATGCCCCTCGTTGCCCATCTGATGCTTCTGAATTAATTTGTTATTATCAGACCGCGGCGTATGTTCCTCGTACGACATTCACATGTTCTGGAACTGACATTTGAATCTAGTGCCTCTCTGGGTTATGCAGTATCTTGGATCATGTCACAAAGAATGTTGATCCACCTTCACCGTACGTCTTTTGGAACCCTAGAAATCTGCCATTCTGACGTTAAACCCAGACGCAACTCGAGAGCGAAATCATGAGACCACGGAGAAAGGTATCACAATCACAGAGAACCTTGGATCTGCCAGAGACATCAGCCATGCTGTCCGCACTCAATTCGAACCGAAAGATACCAATGCTACCTTTGATCTCACATTCCCTCGTCGTGGACAAATGGAGACCGCAATACACGAAGACCCAGATATCGATCCAAATCTATCTGTGCAGGTGCGGATCGAACGGACAGTCAAGCTGGATCGCGCTCTGCGGTCATACGAACTGGAGGATTACACCATGAGCTCACGTCAGAGACGGTAGCATTGGGTGGGTCGTGAAGAAGGCCCTTGTTCTGCTTTCATTTATTGGGGGGATCTAGGAGGTTGGGAAGAAAACTGTACTATAGCACCACACACACTACATTACACCTTTTTATTATCCATCGCTGCAATTCTGCTGCATTAATCGAGCATTGTTTTTCATCATCCTGTGTCCGCTGTCGTTCTCTTCTAAACTTTCGGTCGTCAGCATCTTTCAGCATTGCAGTGAATTTTAGCCCCCCGCTTTCTATGTCCAGTCAAAACGGAGCCGGCCTTCATTGTTGGGGAAAGGAGGGGGTGTTGCTGAAACCATTATCATCGATTACATAAGCATGATACTGAAGATGCTGGCTGTGGCTGTTCAGCTTCCTTGAACTGGTTTTCCAACAGAACGCATCTACGTTGACCGTGGAAGGTTCTCTGCAGGCATTACAAGAGGCTGGTCCTTACCTCACATTCTTGCATGACTATGTCGTCTACGTACCGCCTGCCGGACGGGTCTAAATTCCTGACATTCGTGCCATACTCGTCCGTGGAGAAGAATGGTGTTACGGTGTGTATCACCTTGCTCATGCATACGCTCAGATCCCGACCTATAATCGTTTAAACCAGGTTTTAGTCGTCATATCTTTCATATCTCTCTTGACAGTCACAGCTCTGTTGCTAGCGTTGGCGGTAAGCCTTTGGACGGCCACTTAATTTTCAGGAAGACTGAATCGTTGAATTTCGTGTTAGTGGTCCTTTTTGACGTCTAGGACATCCCTTGAGAAGCACTTGTTTGTCCGCACTCATGTGGCAGCTTATTTCGTGTCTCTACTACTATGCGATCTACTTCAGGGTATGCGTCGTGAACAATCTCTTCCTACAAATGACTAACGGTTCTCTGCAGCCCTGGGCTCGATCACTAGCATTAGATGGATATCTTCAATGGGCGTATCTCTTGGCTCCCTCTGCGCGCTTCAAGGTCTGCATTTCACGACTCAAGGTGCCTAAGCGAAGTCTGACATCAGTCTCACGGCTCTCAGGGGCATTGAAGCAGACTGCCGATATTGGCATTGCCCTATGGCAACTAGTACGTTGCTTCTCCTTTCTACAACTCGAATTCAAACCTGGGCATAAACATTATTGGTAGGTGATTGCAGGTCATACATTCTGTTTGCTTTTCCTGGAGCTCAAAGTCCGACAATTCGTTCTATGGGTGATGATGATCGGGGGATGGTCGGTGGTTGCAGCGCTGGTCATGTTCGGTCCTGCAACTGCCGATGAAACTAAACGCGGACCGTTCTGTATGTTTCACTCGTTCATTTGATATACCGCCCTTGTTAATGACCGCGCAGACGGAATCATCGGAGAATGGTGTCTAATTTCCCCTGCATACAAGATTGAACGAATCACGTAAGTACAGCCCTTGGTGAATCTCTTCTGAGCGTTGATGTTGCCCCTCACATTGTAGGCTTGATTATCTGATTGTATGGGCCCACTCTCCGCACCTGCGTTGCTACTGACATTCTCTCTAGATGTTTTTAGCTGCATTCATCAGCGTGGTCTTGTACGTTCTCATATTCCTTCGGCTCCGGGGAAAGATCCGTCGTCGTCGCTCGTCTTCAGAAAGCCCGACGGGCGGTTCAAAAAGTTCGTGTTCGCAGGCTGATGCTATCGCCAAGCAAATGGTTTTGTAAGTTCTCTATACATCTTCCCTGGATCTACGCCGTTGACTATTCATCAGATACCCGGTACTTTTTATATTTCCCTCGGATGGACTAAGGATCTCATATCAACTCGTAGCTGGTTTATACCATTATTATCTTACCTACGGCCTGTGCTCAATTTGCAACTTGGGCTGGCTCACATGTTCCTGTCGCCGCCACCATTTTCTGGTATGCTGCCATCCAGTATCATCAAACATCATCTGATAACCTGTCTAGTTCTGCTATCTTCCATCTCTCTGGTGTCCTCAATTCCACCATCTTCCTCATAGCATTACGACGACTTCCGCCTAACACTATGAACTTGAAGATTGGCCGGTGGACAGTCTCGAGTGAAGGGGAGTTCAGTCACTCGGAAGATACACTGGAAGCTGGCAAGCAAGATTGCTCCACTGCAACCAGCGTCGAGCACAGTCCCACTTCACGGGCATCGAGAGCAAGACAACGTCCTTCGCCTCGAAACGCAGCAAGACCCGCCCTCCTGACATCATAATTACCCGTGATAGTTTTGAGAGCATGTACAGTGTTTACGACGAAGAGCCTGTGGCCGCAGAACCTCAGCACCAGGAACGTCCTCCAGCCGCTCAGTGGAGTTCAGATGGGCCCCGTCAACGGCGTTTTTAGTAGTTCGGCTTAGAACAGTATTATCATTATTTCTAATAATCCAAATGTGTATTGCAATTCCAAGTGATATAAATATACGTCTAAAGCCACGGAAGGGTGCCAGGGAAAAGAGCCATAGACCCACCATCGGAGACTTCTGGACACCAGTCGAGTAACCGGCTTATTTCTGGGGAAGAGGCGAAATAGGAATGGTATCGTGCAAAACGGTTTCTATGTTTTCGCTTGTCTACCAGCGGGGAATGGCAGCCATACAGGTCTTTGGTGTATGGAAGGTAACCGTTGGTGCGCTATTCGTCCAGTGCATGAGAAAGTGAATGATTCCAATTGAAAGCCGAATCTTACCTCCCCTTGCTGGATAGTAGGCAGATACTCTTCTTCCTTCGGGTCCAGCCCGACGTAATGGAACTTTTGCTCCGGCCAGCGCAGGCACGTCGATGCAGTTCAGTGAAACGTGCTCGTTTGAATTCATAACCAATGACGGTAATAATCTCTGGGTACCGTCCAGTATATTCATGGAAGCGGGCGATGGAGAAGAGAAGATTTTGGTACGAGTCTAGGGCATGATCCTCTGTTGTTGCTCTTGTGAATGTGGCAGGCGTATGAAAGGCATTGCTTGCTATGGCCAGGCGGAGGTAGGATTCTGCTTCAGTTGTGGTAGAGCTGGGTCGAGTTTGTCCCCTGATGTCCAGTCAACAGGTCTGGATCGAAGGCAACATGTAAGTGCCCGCTTACCCGCTAAATATAAGCAAGGAATGTTCATCTGCTTTTGCCATTTCAGCACTACCAGTCCAATGTCAGACTACAGTAATAGAGAAGGGTAGAGAACTCACCCAGCAAGGATGTGTGCAAAGAATGCTGCGATGCGACCAGCCCCATGCTGGTACGGCTCCAGAATCCACTGGTCATCGTGCGCTCTGAGTGACGGGTCCCTTCCTGTCCAAATAGCATGACACGGCACAATGATTAAGTGCCTCAAAGACCGGACGCTCCTGGGCCGGTCAATGGTTTCCGTTATGCGAGAGATGTCGAATGGTGCACTAGAGCCTGATCCAAAAAGCATGAGGTTGTACAAAAACGAAATTGCCGCAAAAGCAGCTAACAAGCAGACGGCCAAGTTTGTGAGACGTGTTCGAGCTCGCAATACATGAAGATAGGACTGAAGCTTGGTGGGTCGTCTGCCAGTGGAGTTCACTGGCCGCGGGAGTAACATACCGCTACATACATACAATTTACGTAATACAATTTTACTTTTATCAGGGCCTGCGCCTAAGCGCTGCCCACGCCAAATAAGAGTGACATGATGACCCACTCCGTTCCAGCGACGTGCACATATAATACAAATTCCTGTCACTGCTCTGGAAGAAATCCCAAGAGCCCGTCCTGATCCTCGTCCATACCACTTTCGATTTCTTGCTGCAGCTGCTGTAAACGTACTCTCATCAACTCGTCCCAAAAAGTTGTCGGGGTGTGGTCCCCCTTTCGTAGAAAGCCGCGAATATGCTTCAACCAATGCTTGATCATCCTCAATCTGACATCTGGATTGGCGCTCATCATGGACGCTTGGTCGAAGGGTGCCATATTTTCCTGGTACGCCAGCAGGGATAATTGCCCTACCCAGTAGAACGGGAGCACTAGAGAAGAATCTTAGCTTGGTCGGTCTCGGATCTCTTGGACAGGTGCCTTACCATTCATGATGAAAGGCGGTTCCTCTCCCGCTACGAACATATGCGGCGTCTCTGGCGAGCTCTTCCACGATCCTAACCAGTTATGTAAGGCCCACTGCGACCTGAGCACATGTTCTTCAACCATATCCACTGGCTCTCCGATTTTTTTCGACATCGTCTTCTCCCAGCAGGTTATGAAGAGCCGGCGCAAAATCGTGTGAATGATCACGAAGTGCGAGAACGGATTGAGAGGGAGAGGCGACGGCAATTCTTGCATATTTGACATCACTTCTACACATCTCTGCATGCTGAGCCCTTTAATTCTCGTGATGGCGGTGCCATATGGCGACGACGACTGCAACGACATATACCACTCGGTACAGCTTGTTGCCTTCCAGAGGCTATCGTCACACGGCAGGAAAAGCCTCATCTCGTCTGGATGGTATGAAGGGGGCGTTGCGAAGTAAATACTGTGGCAGCAGTCATGCATGTATGACCACCATATCGCCCTACGTTATTCAGTGACCAAATTGACGACGAGACAAAGGACAGGCATACCTTTTTGCGGTTTCGTGGAGTATCCAATCTTTCCAACGCGCCTCGAGAGGGACATTGGAGTTGTGCTCCAGGGGTTCCCACAGGGAATTTTGAATGATGATTCCGGCTCTACGAACCATCTAACACGGATGTTAGCCAGGCATTCTAAGTCCAACGGACCACCTTACCATGACGAGCATGCTATGACTCATTCGAGAGGAAGTTCTTTCCTCTTCGTTTTGATGGAAGAGCCCGATAGTCTGGAGGAGGACAATCGCTTGAATGAGATAAGTCAATTCATCTAATTGATTCGACTCTTTAGCCTGGAACGTGCGTAAATAATTGCGCTGGTAGTTTGGGGTGCTAAACCTACGAATTCCTGCATAAGGAAGTCTCGGGCGGTAGCCAGAGTTTTATTGACAAACTGGGAGGCTTGTCGGGTTCGTACAAAGACGGCGCCACACGCTTGCATGGCTTTTGTGAGGACAGGAGAAACATAAGGATCCTGGAATGTCGTCGAGTGGACGATGGGTATCTGTCCCGCGAAAACAGTGCGGAAGAGGTATACTGCCCGAAGGTGAGTGGATTTATGACATAAGATAACGGATGAACATACGATAATGGTCGTCCTCTGGAGAAGACATCGACGCTAGCGCCCAAGATGCGTCACTCGGGGGCATATGGGTTACGCCCACGGCAATTGACGACACCGTCTGGCTATACTCTGCAGGCATGAGCTGAGGGGTGGGTGAAACTTGGTCAACGAAGGGGAATATGGTGGGAGAACAGGTATTGAATCTGATATCGACGGGTGGGTAACCTTCTTGCTGAGGCGGCAAGAAGACGTTGCTGAATAGGGGGTCGAAGATATCTTTTGCATAGATCGACGACAAATGGCTGTCGACAGGGAGAAAAGAGCTCGTAAGTCGTTCAGCGCTTTGCTCGTAGGTCTCTGAGATAGTCGGTGGACTATTTTTTCGATAAAGCTGGTAGGAGTCGCTTCCACTGTCAGGTCCGGTGGAGGTACTTCGATTCGAAGCTGAGTCTGTTGCCAGCGAATCGGGCGTACTAGCGCTGGGTACAAACCCAGAGGACCTTCTTGCCGGGGGGAGGTAGATGCATTTTTTACCACGAGAAACACATCTAGAACAGGGTTCCTCACGGTCGCACTTGACCTTGGACTCCATGCATGCAGAGCATGATTTTCGTCTCAAACGGCTGTTTCTGTAGGTCGACGAGGGGTATTAGCATGAGCCGACATTTGATTCCGCGATTGGATAGACACTTACGGATCACTGCAGCTTTTCTTATGACGATTGAGCAGATCACTGCGAGTAAATTGCGACTGGCATATCTGACTTTACGCGTCAGTCAATGTACTTGACCATGACGGTCTGTAGAGCAAACCCACATCACACCGATGTAGCCGTTCATTTGTATCTAGCGGACGGCGGTTAGCTCCATGAGCATAGTAACTGTTATCTCAAGGCCAGTGAACTTACGAGTACGAAGGTGACGATTAAGATGAGTCGTCCTAGTGAACTTTGCTGGGCAGTGAGGACATAGGATGTTTTGGGGGAGGCTGGGCTTGTTGCCGCCATGGTTGCGCATTTTGGACACAGAGCCATCCTTTTTCCTGAACTCGACGGGCTGCTCGTCGGGCAGGGGGATGGAGATTTCTACGGTGGACATGGCGAGAACAAATTGGTTTGAATCCAACTTGATATTGCCCGTTACATGTCTGACTTTGGGTTTTGTGACTATTCTCACAAACAATAGGGGAAAAACACCGTTAACTTGCATGACCAAACTGCCACGTCCCCGACCTGACGTGAACCTGACGGATACGGACTCAGGCGCGAACTTTTTGCTTTGGTTTTCCAAAAAATCTAATGTGCTCATACAGATCTACGGTTACCACTCGGAAGGGCGAGGCGGATGACTTCTTTAAAATGCTTATTCCACGGCATCCCCTTTTGACCTTGCCACTTCCCTTTCTATTGCCCACCGTACTCCGGCTTCCACATCGACGGCTTGATGGCTAGGTTGATGCGATGGGTCTTGTGTCGGGTCATAAACCCCGGTATGGACAAGTACCGATCGCCAACCAGCGCCGTTAGCACCTGCAATATCTCCAGGAACAATGAATAAGGAAATAACAATGTCACGACGATCGCTGATAAGCTCACCTGATTCAGGATTGTCTATCCAAGCAATTTTACAAGTTAGAAACGCGTGGTCAAGTTCAAATGACGACAGTATTCCGAACATACCTCCGACCATGTATCTGGCAAAATCTCAGCGAACCGGAATGATTTGTTGGGGTGAAATCGCTCACATGTTAGGCATTGACGTGCGGACATTGTACATCTCTCCCAGGCAGTCTCTCATGACCTGTTCAGCAAAAGCATATGTTGGTGGAGTCGGTTTTCCGTACTGTACGTACGGATAGGTCGAACCGGTCAAGGACTGTTCATGGAATTCCTGAGGAACCTGAGTTGATCACAAGCGTGAGCGCCCACCTTGTACACAGCCTGGAACGCTTCCCTGAAGGCCCCTTGGCCCAACCTTGGACGAGGGAAATCAGACCGCCAGAGCAAGTCTGGGTTGCAAAATATGACTTCAACGGGGGGTGCATTAGAAGGTTGACTGCTTGCTGGCGGTCCCCCAATGATTCCATTGGACTGTATGATATCGCACAAAACCTGGACTTGAAAAAATTTGGCGGGGTGACATCACTTCAATTATACCACATGAGCCCGAGGCACATACCATCTAAGGCCCAGTTCCTCGGGTCGTGGAAAACGAACGCGGCTGCGATCGGAGTCGTCGAGAAGTCTACTTGCTTTTTCGGAGATTCAGGTCCGAGTCAATTATGTTTAAATGAGAACATACCTTCGTTGCCTGGACCTCTTCCTCGGAAAGTCGATGGAAAGGCCACACCCTGTGATATGTTTTTTCAGGGCCTGTGCGCAGCTCGTGAGCAACGACCTTACGCAGGGTTCCATGCTAGAACATCGGTGGTTGTATACGCTTTTTCGAACCCATATCTTTGTAGATCTTTGTCAATCTCCATGTCAAAAATAACGTAATTAATCACTGTCATACCCTTCGGCAACGCGGCGTACGGCGTCCAGTTTGCCCCCAAGAACAAGAACAGGCTTGTCAAAATACTTGTGGGCCAGGGTCTTCAGAATTGTGTGTGCTTGGATATATTGAGACGGTTTGATCTGAATGATGTGAAATAAAGTTGAGAGCCACCTGGTCGCCCTTTGAAGGACCATGCTTACAGTAATACCGAGTTGTGCAGTGAGCTTCTGGCATCGCTCTTCTTCGCCGACTCCCCCTCCATTCGTGAGCTGTAAACGGTTTGCAGTTGGAGCAGTTTTTGGGTAGTACCTGGCGAATATCACTTGCCAGGATAAAGGGTATTTTCCTACTCGACCATCAGAATGATGAAAGCGGTAGTTTAAACGTGACCTACAGCCTGTATGGATTGTTCCCTTGCAAGATATTCAACGCACGTTTTGCCGCAGGAAGAACCTTCGGTCCTTGTAACAGGACGCCATCCTAGAACAGCTGTAGTCATGACAGTCATTTGGCCCTGGTGAAGATGTCCTACGATGTCAAACACGAAAGCAAGTGGAGGTGGCGAAGTTTTGACTGTATGTAGCCCTCCTGAGATGGGTGACGTTTGTCTTAAGCCCTAGCTGTACATCTGAGAAACGTGAGTAGCACGTACGAACTCTGAATGAAGAGGAGGCGAGGCGGGAGCTGCTTGAAGGCCGGATAAGCCGATGCATCACGGTCACAAGCAAAGTTTCGTCGCGTCATACATAGATGCGCGTTGCAGGGTCTGTGGTCAACCAGCATGATGGGTCCCTCAGGCTCACCATCTCGCCGCCATACCAGCTCTTCACCGTCAGTCTCTCTGGAAAGAGGCTTTTATCGGCTAAGACCACCATATATCAAACAACCAGAACGATTACGATTCAACCAAGATGGCATTGGGCGTGATGTTACCCACCGTATCGACCGCCAACTCTCCAATAACTCGAACATGATGCTCCTCGTGCTCATACTCATTTTCGCCTCTATCTCCTGCTTTGGCACGGCCTATTACCTCCTGATCACTAGGTGGGAGCCTCACAGAACTCAGCAAGGCCCGTTCGCTGATTCGGTACCGAAAGCCGTCCTAGTTGACTTCAGCGTACCAACGCCGCCCCCGAAAAGTCTTGCTCGAGACAACATGTACCTAGCATACTTACCCCATAGCGGGTTTAATAACCAACGAATCGCCTTTGAGAATGCCCTCGTCCTCGCTCGGCTATTGAACCGGACTTTACTCGTCCCTCCAATCCGCCTAGGCGTACCACTTTACCACCATGGTTTCGATTCACTGCATGCAGCCTGGAAGTGCGGCTTGTCAGGTGAGGAAACTGAATGCGCGGAATTGGCTGAGCAGTTATGGCCAGACGAACTGCCAATTCAACATGGAGAACAGACTCTGATATCCTGGAAGTGGTTGATCAACCTCACTAGTACTGAGGAAAAGCAAGCCTTGGTACACCGTTGGAACATGTCAGATCTCTGGCTACGTGATCATCTGGGTATTCTGGAAGAAGATATCATGTACCTCAAAGATTCTTCCCCTATCAATATCGCTTTGTGGACACACCGACGTATCCCTCCCCAATTGGCGAGAAATTTGGACGACAGATTTATATCTCGGAACTCGCTTTGAACAAACACAAGCTTCTTTATCTTGGCTCACTTTTTGGATCTTCTCGTTTACGTTTGAGGAGGAAGACAAATCGGGACACACGCTTCGAGATTCGCCAAAACATGGCACTTTTCAACCCGCTTTTGAATGGAATTGCAATGAACATTGCTTCTTCCGTTGGAGGCGTCTTCCTCGGAGTTCACCTACGGGCGGGGGACGGCCCATTCGAGGCAAACTTACAAAACAATGTTCAAGCTACCTGGCGAGGTCTCGTTCGCGCACTCAATTACCCTATGGACGAAATTCCATCGCTACGACGCATTCTTCTTGAATCTGGTTCAAATTCAACACATCCAAGAGCCTGGGGCTCTCCACCTAGCTCGCGTGATCGACGTCCTCAAACATTGTTGTGTCACAGCTCTCCCCACACAAATGGCTTTCTGAGACGACTGAATACGCCCATTTATCTCGCCACTGATGCGAACATCTCGATGTCGGATCTCCTACTCTCTGACCTACGCAAGACCTTTCCTTGCATCCTCACTATCCACGATTTCAAAGCCCAGTTGTCGCCATTGCAAAGCCTCCGAAATGCCGAGGATGGCCGTGATCTCAAGAAATTCCTGACTTTGTTCGTGGAAGTACTGGTTCTAGCACGGGCCCAGCTAGTAATCGGCACAAAAGGCAGTACGTTCAGTCAATTCATTCAGGATGTATTATGGCCATCATATCACGGCGAAGAAATCAGACAGCGAGGTTAGAAGTGAAGATGTTAGCAGACTTGAGGCTAGCTTGTATAGTGTAGATCAAATGTTTCGCACAGGATTGCATCAAATGTATCTCCGTTCAGACAGATGGTTGCGATGTTGATTGTTTTCAGAGTCCACAGTCGTGATGTTCCTGGCTGATGCCAGTCACCAAGCCTCTAAATAGGCCCTTCGCCACTTTGAATCTCTTCCAACAACCACACCACTCACGTAGGTTTGCCTTGAAGGTAATACGTTGAGAACCTACTGCTCTAGCGATGTCCGCTGTTCAATCTTCCACGGCTGCGCCCACCTCCGTCACTGAGACTCCGACTGCTCTACCCTCGGGCGGACAGGGCACTCCGAGCACTGGTGCTCAGGGACTCGATTCTTGGATCGAGAACTTCCGCAAGTATGAAGCTACGCTGGTATGTATACTTTCTGGTCTTAAGGATTGCTTCGTCTTAATTCTACTTCCAGAAAGAGGTAACGAAGGCTACTGCAGAAACCAAGTTCAAAGCTGAGCTGGACACCATTGAGCAATGTTAGTCTCATCTGTCTCTGAATTGGCGATAAGCTGACTCGGATCATCCCTAGGGTACAAGGTGCTGAATGAACCCGAACGGACTGCGTCCGTCTACACTCTCCTTTTGCATTCCAATCAAGATCAGATTCAGTTCTACATTTCCGTGCTGCAACAGATGGCGAAATCTGATGCTGGAAAGGCTGAAACGAAAACTGAGGAAGGTGAGCTTAAGAATCATTACTGAAGAACCAAACAGGAATACTCATCACTACAACCAGCTTCCACCACTCCCGTGAACTCTGCCAAGTTGAAGTCCGGCGCACGTCGTCCTCCGACTTTGGACCTACCTGAGCTTGGTGACCCCACTACTCCCACCGGCAAAGAAGCGCCGACCTTCCCTCCCACCGATGCCTCCAAGAACCGTTTGGCTAGCCTCCGCGGTAGTAGCATTGAAGGTAGCGAACAATCTGAAGGCATTGCTGGGCTTCCCGGCCTTGGCATGATGAGCCCATACCATCTCAACATGATCGCTAATGCTGGGCTCTCCAAAGAAGCCCAATTGCTTGCCGTTCAACTGATCATGAGCGGCATTGTTCAACCCACCGGTGCTCCCGTCTCTGCCCAAGCTGGTCCCAAAGGCAAGAAGCCCGCTCTCAACGATCCCAAGAGCTGGCGCACTCCCACCAGCGCCAAGTACCCTGGAAGTGCGTTGAGGACTGGTGGTCTTCGTGCGGCTGCCTTGAAGAGCGCAGGTATCAAGAATGGCAATCTCCCCAGCGCTAGCCTCCCGAGCGCCAGCCTTCCCAGTGCTGGTCTTCAAAGCGCTGGTTTGGACAGTCCTTCGGTTGCTACTCCTCGTGAGGAGGACTTCAAACCCGAGATGCTGGACGACATTCCCGGTTGGCTGAGGACCTTGAGGTTGCACAAGTATACCTCCTGTTTCGACGGACTCCCCTGGCAAGAGATGGTGGTCCTGGATGACGCCACTCTTGAAGCCAAGGGTGTTGCTGCTCTCGGTGCTCGAAGGCGCCTTCTGAGGACCTTTGAATTCGTTCGCAGAAGGATGGGCATGGAGTCTTCCGAGGATGGTGCTAACAGCGCAACCCCTACCACGAGCACGCTCCCCAAGCCCGCTGAGGGTAACACCGAGGTTAGCACTGTTCCTAAGAGTGCTGCACCCTTGTCTAAACTTTCTATTACCTCCCCGGTCTTTGTCCCATCATTCGATCGTGCTCCTCAGAGTGCTACACCCACTGTAACTGATCCCGAACCTGATAACGCTACTATTAAGACCGAGTAGAGCATGACACTTTCTGTTGTACATACATGTAGTTTGGCTGGAATGCATTATACCTTTCTGAAACCTTACACCTTGAGCAGGGAAACGTTGAATTCACTTACGTTTGATGCCGAAGAGTGCCTGGTGATACTGATACCGTAATGAAGGGCGACCCTGCAGAATCCCGGCGAATGTCAAGCTTCGGTGACTAGTGGTAAGCAACCTCTTTGGATGCACATCCACCACGACCTCGGTCGCCGCCTCCACCCTCCCACACAATTTGGGCTTCACGTGTTTCTACCTAGCACAACGCGCTACCTGGCAATCTAATACCACCTTTACCTGGATCCCATCAGTCAGTGCACGGTGGACTGACATTTGAGTGATGATCGCACCAGTCGACAAAGCGACACGGACGCAAAAAAACGCACAACTCCAGGCAAATCCCAATAACCAAGTAACCCAAGGTGTTTCGGCACCAATAAATGGTCAAGGAGACTCGGACAACTCTGCAAAGGCATATGGAACGGCTTCCAGCTCGAGTTCTAGCAACGGGGAAGCAGCATGGGGATCTCAGTTTTGGGTCACTATAGTTGATCCGCAGGTGCGTGGAATTGAGCTCTCTTGCGCTCGGTATAGTGCTCTGACAATCGACGCGTCTTCACGCGATCTCAGAGCCAGACCCAGTTTTATGCCTGCCCTGCTACTGGCCAAGTCAGTTGGGATCCACCTGTGGGGAATTTTGTGTAAGTATATCACCAATGTTCTTGATGAAAATGCACGGCTCATGCTTCCTCTTTGGATCCCTAAAGCTTACCTCCGAGTGATGCTGGAGAGTGGTGGGAGCTCAGTGACGACTCTCGAGGGGGTATTTCATACTACTACCATACGAAGACTGGCGATACCCAATGGGAGCGGCCGGATGGTTTCGTGATACCTTTGAGCGCCATTCAGGTCAGACCGTTTCGTCTAATCCGATCTCATAGCCTTCATTCAAGCTCTTGACAGAACACGACATTGGGAAGACGTCTTTCGTCTCGCTTCTCTCAAGCGTTTGATAATCTAGACCTCTCCGTCGATGAATTTGGCTTCCGTCAGTCCTATCGCCCAGCCAAAGCTGCAGGCACCCAAAGACAGCTTCCTTCAACCATTTCAGAGGAGCAAGAAAATGGCAAAAGTCCCTCGACAGAACCACGTATACAGATAACCCGATCTGGTGCTAGGTCGTCAATGTCAAGGCCTGCTATGATTGAGCCGAAATTAACTCCCATACCAGGCTCTGAGGCTTCCGACCAACACTCTTCTGCCTCTTCGCATAAGAGCGCATCTCCACCGGCGTCACCAACATCGGCTCGATCGGTGAACGGAGAAAGAGAAGTCGATGTAAGGCAAGACTCCAAATTGGCCATACCACAAGCTCGCTCGGATACCAACCTACGCAACCGTGCTAGATCGACAACTAATGTTCCGTACAACCAGCAGCCACAAAACCTCAATGCGGTTGCTCAAAGGATCACTGCATCGGTCTCGGACAGTGGACATGCCCCTAGCCCCAAACCCCTACTATCAGATCCTCAGTCTCGTCAGATAGGCCCATAACAACTAGCGCCACCCACACTAATGGTACCTCCAAGGGGTCCTGTTTACGAAGCCAGGAGACCTCCCCTCAGATACCCCCCAGGTCTCCTCGATTCCAGAATGCCCCTCAAGTGCCCACTGTTGGTGGGAAAGTGATTAGCGGTCCGATCCCTAATCATGGTGAGCATTCGTTATTCTGTTTCAACGACTCCTTCTCACGTCTTCCACCTGAAGCTGCCACGGTGGAGATGGGCCCCGTCAAGAACCGTGCTACTGGTGGACCCATCTTTGTCCAATCTCGAGTTGCTCCTGTTGTTGATTCCCGCCTTCCCGCCTCGGCGAATTCAGGGTGGGTGTACACGAACCTCAGATAATGCCTCTGGCATACTCATCTCCGTCTCACACAGAAAATATCCAATCTTACCCGTCGAGCTAGCCTCGGATATCCAGCAGTTTTCAGAAACGGAGTTTGCCAAACAATACTTCTCTTCACATCGGACAGGGTTCATTTTCAAGCGACGCGTCCCCGTTGACCAGGTCATGTCATGGCAGAAGGTACTTTGCCTCTTTCCTCCGATCACATTGGCACTTGAATGAGATTCCTTAGGCCCCGATCAGCACACCATTGCTCACACTGAACAAAGCCTTGAATAAGAATGCCCTTAAGGCCTTTAGAATAATACAACTACTCATGGGTGACCGAGACCGAGAAAGAGGCGGAAACCGTGCTCTAGCAGAAAATGCAGGTGCCGCCAACTTCGTGAATGCTATGGCCATTCTCGAAGAAGAAAAGTGGCTATTGGCAGAAGGCCTGAGTCATGGCGAACTTCGAGACGAGATTTTCTGCCAGCTCATGAAACAGTTGACAGGCAATCCCAACCCGTATGTCCATCGAACATCGCCTTGTCAATCACCAAATACTTACTAACCATTGATAGTGAGAGTGTCTTCAAAGGTTGGCAGGTCCTATGTGTCCTTCTAGTCACCTTCCCACCCTCCAAGAACTTCGAAACCTATTTATCGACATTCATTCAGCAACATACCAATAGATCTGAAGGCCGAGTTGACATCATGGCCAAGTTCTGCCTAAGGAAGCTAGGATATATATCTAAGAAAGGCCCTAGAGGCAAACCACCAAATACAACTGAAATAGAGGCGGCCTCGGTTAGTTGATTCTGCCTTGCATTTTTATCCTTGTACTGAACCTCTTCAGGATGCGGCCTTCCATCCTTCAACATTTGGAGAATCTCTCGACGCGATTATCCGTTTGCAAGAGAGAAAATACCCCGAACAGAAAGTTCCCATAATTCTCCCCTTCCTAGCCAATGGAATCCTTGCTCTTGGTGGCACGAAATCTGAAGGCATCTTCCGTGTCCCCGGGGACGGCGACGCAGTCAGCGACCTCAAATTGCGTATTGACCGAGGATACTATACAACCGACGGCGTCAACGATCCTTTTGTCCTCGCCTCGCTTATGAAGTTGTGGCTGCGTGAACTCTGTGATCCTCTAATTCCTGAAGAGATGTACAACGAATGCCTTACACAGGCAAAGGATCCCGACGCCTGCGTCAGCATCATTCAGCGGCTCCCAACCATTAACCGACGAGTAATCCTATTCGTTGTAAGCTTCCTGCAACTGTTCTTGGAAGACCGGATCCAAAGCATCACGAAGATGACCCCTGCAAATTTGGCTCTGGTTATGGCGCCTAACCTGCTGCGATGCAACTCTGACTCCATGTCGGTAGTGTTCACGAATGCACAGTAAGCACTCGGAATCCTATCTCCAAAGCAGAACGCTGATTTACGGCCGTGATAGATACGAGCAGGTGTTCGTCTATCACCTTCTGTTGCATCTTCGATGTGAGGAAGTGGATCCTCATTATGTACCTCTACATGGTTTGAGTGCTGCTGACACCTCAGTAACCAAAAACCCTCGTGCTCGTCCGCGCCGACAGTAAATGTCCATCAAGCTTAATTCCTTCCTTGAACTTTTTCACTTGCGCTACCTCGTGATACCTTTTCCTACTAATTTCTCATTTCCGATTGTCGATACCTTTGTATCCAGATTCTGATTTATCCTTTCATCGCTCAAAGATGTTCAGTATTAAACAAATTATTAGTCTAGTCTTGTATAATGGATGCAATCTGTGGTTTGGAAAAGTGTGGTGTATGTCAAGATTTGAGCCCAAACGATCGTCCTTTCCGAAGTTTAGCGCCTGCTTCATTTCCATCTCCCCACTGGTTGAATCCCCAGTCGTCATCTTGTTGATCTTCTAGTGGAGAAGTTTTCCAGAAGTCCCAATTAGGCTTCTGTCTGGCAGAGGGATTCAGGGGTGGACGTCTGGAACCGACGAAGGTGTACTCCTCGATTTTAGCGAGTAGTTCCCAAGTTTCTCCGCCACTGAATTCAGATTCTTCCGCCCAAAGACTCTGCTCTGCAACCCCCTACGAACCGACTCGATAATTCTGCGTGTTTGGCCATCAACCTTGACAACATTTGTCCTCATTTCTTCTAGCGCCTGCCGTATACTTTCGAGGTCACGGAAACAGTCCCAATAGGTCTGTATGACTTCATTGTAAACCTGTGTTGTGCATCCGAAGACGTAGGACGCAATGGAAAGGGAACGGGCGTGATTGAACATGGCCAGAGCCAGATGTGGATCCCCATACTTTTCTCGGAAGGTTTTGATGAGGCGGGAAAGTAGGTGAGGGTATGTCGGTGGTTGCAGGACTGGAAGCTCGGTCATTGAGCCGGGTGAAGTGGAATTGGATATGGCCTCCCTGGCCTCCTTCTCCAACCGCTGGGATTCACCGAAGATTTCTTTTGTGGCCCATTGTAGCAACTCTTGGTCCGTGGCACAAGTATCCATGGCTTCTATTTGGCGGTCTAGAGCTTCATTTGTCGACCTTGAGACCTTCAGACTGCGTGGATATTTGCGCAGCCTGCCGATTAAGTCGTCTACGGCACCTCTACCGACGCCGACACTTGGATCGTAAGCCGGCGCTGCATTCGCGCTTTTCTCGTGTGCGTTAACTGCGCTGAAAATCATTTCAAACATTTCGTTAAATGCGTTCGATTCTCGCGCGGTCATAGCTTGTCGAGGTGGTTGGCGTATCGACGAATCGGCAAAAGGCTTGCCTCCTTGGACCTTGCCAGTTGCAGAGGCATTGTCAAGCCCATTGAAAAAGTCCCATGCAGACGCCCTCTCAGAGAATATGTTGTCATTGCTGGGTCTAGAAGCTTGTTAGTTCTAAGTGAAGGAACGTTGCGGGAGAACCACATACGCTGACGCTGCACTGGTCCCCACAAAACGTCTTCCGTCTCTGAAGACTGAATGGCATGATGGGCAGCGCCTCACAAACGATTGCAATATTTGTCGAGCTATATGACACGTTTGTTTGAGCTATCTGACGGTTTATAGAAAGCAAAGAATGCATACTGGACATTGCGAGTAAACGTACAGGACGTAGTAGTAGCAATACAGTGACACAAATGGCATTATGTAAGAAAAAATCATAAAATCAATCTCTATGCGCGATCTTCACGTTCAGCGGCAAATTCTCCCCCTCGAGCTGCTGCCCCTCAAGAGTCGGTAACATTACAAGGCAGGCTTCTCTTCGCAATTTGCTTATGTCTGGAGTAAGGGACAGTTCGAAGTTATTGACAATCGCAACCGTCATCGCCTGAACTTCATGAACAGCAAAACGCCATCCAATGCAAGTTCTCACCCCTCCTGCGAAAGCCAATCTGGATCATTCAAGCGTATAAGTGGCTGTCGCAATTTGTTTCTATGGCAGTCCTCACAGATTCCCATATACGCCGAGTGTTGGACCTTTCTTACCCTCGTTTTCTCTGAACCATCGCTCAGGGTTGAACGAGTCGGCATCGTCCCCAAATACTTCTCTATTACTATCGCCGATGTCAGATGCCTATCGTTTTGGTATTCCAGTAATCTTACCGCTGGTAACCTGCGATTGAGAGTATGACCTTGGTGCCTTTGCCGACCGGCAGTTCATGTATGACTTCCCCGTGGTGGCTTTGATGGGGGTCGACAGTGGCAGGACTACGTCGTTGGCGGCTTCACGGTAGTTTTGATACAAGGCAGGATGAAAACGCATTGACTCCTAACGGGAGACTATGCTTAGCCCTGTCCGTTTTGCCCCTTGGTTCGTTGACACACCTTGATCACAGCGGTGAGGTAAGAAAGGTTCTCGAAGTCATTGGCAGTAAATTCTGAGGAATGACGACCAAGCCTCTCTTCTGCAGCACGTATTTCTGTCCGGAGCTTGTCTTGTACGCTTTGGTGACGAGCCAGTTCTAGCAATATCCAGCACATAGTTGTCGCACTCGTTTCATGCCCAGCAAGGAGGATCGTTCTGGTCATCAAATTAGTCTTCGAGGGGTCCAAAGAAGTGAATAATATTATACCTCACCTCATCTGAGCCAACATCTCCTCCTCAGTAAGTCGAGTGTCCCATTCTCGGAAGCATTTGCTTTAACTAACCCGTTTTGAATTACTGAATTATTAATTGATTGTTCAGTAGGCGGCCCTTACCAAGTAAACTCATGATATCCTTGCTCCCCTTGCCTTGCAAAAGCGCGTCGGACTTGTTCGAAACCAGTCCCCTTGTCACAACATTAGCAAGATCAGCCGTGTGGCGGGCATGAACGAGGTTCCTCCTTTGAGAATATTTCGACATTAATTGAAGAACCCAGATTGGCAAGATTGTTTGCATAAAAATAGTCGACTTGGATGGCGAGCCAAGCGTGTCAGCCCTACACCATTAATACAAACATCAGCAACGCCACCAAAGGAATATCTAAATTGACACTGACATAAGACCAAGGTATGCCTTCATAAACTCGTTATCTGATTCTGCAAGAGCGCCGAAGTGGATGTCGAAGGCAGCTATGGCAAGAAACATCTTAGCGCTCAAGTAGATCACTAAATTGAATAATATTCTTCACCTTCACCAACAGCATCCATGGTAGTCCGAGAAAGCCATGGAGATACATTAATTGGCGCAGACTGGTCCTTCGTGCTTGCCAGTATATCAGTCCAGTAGCCGACAAGCTAATATTGTCCCCCTTTAGCACTGGCACAGAACCGAGATACTGGAGATGCGATTACCTCGGAAGCCGTTTTCTGGAATATAGGAACGTAGGCCCGCGCCTCTGGAGCTAGCACATACAGGATGAATGATTAGTCCGACCTCGAGGCTTGAATTAACTTCGATTCGATACATACCTCCAAAGCCAGGCAGCATCACCTTGCGTTGACGTTTATGAATATCACCTTCACACGGGTGCATTCGGTATTTTGTCGCAGTCAAGGTTCCAACAGCACCCACCATCTGCCCAGAGCAAGCCACGTCCCATGAGGACACGCGATATCTCTGTTCTTTCGCTCCATTTCAGGAAGCCATATCCTATAATTCGCCGGTCATGCCGAAATAAGCTCGAGCCACTCTCAAGGCGGGGCGGTTTCGCTCACCTGAAGTATGGAAAATGTATTGGAGGGCTTTGGGGTCTGAAATAAGCAGGCGGTCCTCCTACATCCGACGGGCCGCCAGTTACCGACCGCATATATCCAGGCCTAACTGCATGCGCTCACCCCAAATGGTCCTTTGACGCGTACAACGTCGCCATAAAGCCGTTGATACTTGAAGTCCGGCTCTCCAGCTTGGCTCTGGAAGATCTCAAGGAGATTTCCTGTGAGGAATGACACTTTGAATCGTTGTTTGTTCAAGCCATGAGACCGTTACGTACCTAGCCAGAATGACTCTGGCTCCGGACCGGGAACATGAGAGATAGAGATCTTCTTGGACCAGCGATAGAGAATGACAGCGAGAGCGATGAGAGTCAGTAGCACAGCGGACTCGGAAGACACCATCTTAAAGTGTTCCACGCGGGAAAACGAGTGAGGAGTCAAACAGTAGTAGCCCAAAGATGCACGTTGCTATTATATAGCAGACGTGTCCGAGTTGGATGTGTAGGTGTGGTCGAAGATGAGCTTTAAGTAGGTTCCGGTTCCCAGGTTGATTGTGCGTTCTAGATGCACCGATATAACGGTGGACTGTCTTCGAAGCTTCAAGTGAGGTCTGAGGGCTGCAAGACACGCGTTCCCCTAGTGGCTCACACTACTGTGGGGTTTTATACTTTGAAGACGCATTAATATATTAAGCGCACCAACCGATCGCATTATGCAGGATCTAGGTGATCTCTCAGACATCCACGTTTATGGGCTTCCAAGGAACTAGCGGTGATAGGTGAAGCAGCATTGCTATTCCGTTGATGTCGATGAGAAAGCGTGAGCATCTGACACACTAACATCATCTATTGTCCCATTCGGACTTTAAGACATAAATAGTTTTTCCAAGGATAATCCTTTTATCCAAGCAGAGAGAGGAAAGGCGAGGCAGGGTTTGATTAGAGGTGGACGGTCTATGGTATCCGAGTAGTGAGC
This sequence comes from Clitopilus passeckerianus, assembly GCA_944990035.1. Lineage (NCBI taxonomy): Eukaryota > Fungi > Basidiomycota > Agaricomycetes > Agaricales > Entolomataceae > Clitopilus > Clitopilus passeckerianus. Next base: position 961,596 of record CALYLX010000136.1, read on the forward strand.
TGTAAGATAAGAAACGAGACGGAAGTTGTATTTCTATCGACTATCAAACTTCCTCCAAATCTGGTTGCCAGGCTTTATCACGGTTATGCTGTTCAACCAACAAATCTGTCCACCCTTCATATCCAAAATTCCGCGGTAATTGCTTCCAAACAGTCTTAGATGCTTGATCCATGTCCTTCCGTAGCTCCGCCATGCAATACTTGCATAAATGCCTGTTCAAGGCGACCAGGGCGGGGTCGCTGAACCTGACAAAGAGGCAGTCAGCCGTCTCATCCAGAAAGCCAGATTTGATGAGCTGTAGGTAGAGCCGGAGGAGATAATGGAAACACGTTGCCCCGCTAGGTCCAGGATGGTTGGGGCATTTGTCCGATGGGTATGAATGCATCTTGCCGTCTTCAGTGAGGTTCGAAAAAAACCCGAACGCCTCCCGCTGACGAATTTTCCGAAGGTTTCCTACGAGCGAAATCAGCTCGAGTACTATATGCCTGGGTAGTTCTTCCAAGGTCCCGTCTGGTCGAGGGACGCCGTTGACGATGTCGGCGTAAGAGAACTGGGCGGCTTGATAGTACGACATTGGCTTAAGAGCAATTATGCGGTAGTCGTCAAAGGCTTTGATTGCCTGGAAGACGTGAAGTTTGGCAAATGTCGCCTTCTCGTTAGTGGCAAGACCAAGAATTTTGGGTTTAACTTTGGGGTCAGGTACGGATTCGCCGGATGGGAAGATGTACGAGAGGGCCTCGATTGCAGCATTTTGGACCGCAAACATGTCGAGTTTGTGACCGATATGAAGAAATGCTATTGAAGCGGGCCAATGCACCTGAGGAGAATCCTCCTTCTCGGGGTCTAGAAATGTAACAAGGAAGCTATGTATCGAGGTCAGATGTAGCAGAAAGATCATCGATGGAAAAACTCACAATCTTTCATATATAAAGGCAAGTAACCATTCGGCCTCCTGGGTATCGTCAAGTAGGTCGGGTAACTCGAGGACCGGGAGACCATCGATATAATCCTCAGGATTGGGGGACACCATCTCGGAGGAGAGCAAGTGTTCCAGCATGCCCCCCATCGATGTGAGTTTCTTACGGTGTACACGGAACAAGGTCTTATCAGCTTTGAGGATAAGATCTGCCCCTGGGAACCAAAACTTGCGGCTGCGAATCAGGCCCTCGGGGAGTGGCGCAGCTTTGGGTTTGGGAAGAGGCTTGGCCTTAGATGGGCGGCATTTCTTGCGTGGCTTACTAGCTGGAAGAGATGGCGTCGAAGCCTGATGCTCTACAGAGACTTTAGCACGTTTGACCTGTTTGGGTGGAGATTGGGAGTTGTTGTTGAGTTCAGACGAATCGCCTTCGCGTTCTTTCCGCTTGGAGGTTGTGTTTGCCATGATGATGGGCGTAATTGCGAGGCGGGGCTTTACAAGGCAGCATACGGAGAGGCGCCTTATATGCAAGCTGAGGCGCTATTGTTCGGGCTTGCATTGTTCGCCAGAATCGAGAGTCATGGTTGGCCATGGGCCATCCTTGTTTTCCCAATTCGCTAAGGCACGTGATCCATTGCTTTCTCTTCTCAGGTCATGTCCGACGCGTCAGAAGCTGCTGGCGAGAACAAAACAACGGCTCTGAGCTTGCCATCGAGAGGCCCTAGCCCGGGAGTTTACCACGATTGCTTGTCTTGTCGAATAATTGGGACAGCGACCCTATCAGGCACTGGAGCATACGCTATCTGGCAAGCACGCGCAGCTGCACCAGGGCCTCCTTGGCAGAAAAGAATAATGGCAGGTCTGGGTGTCGGTACGTCGCTTTCTTTACCCCTAGAAGTTTGCTTTGAGCTGATTTGTACGTTGTTGTTGACAACAGCTCTTATAGCAGGAGGTGTTGCTCGATGGTACAAGTAAGGGATAGTTCCCTCACCGGCGGTACGGTTCCAACAACATGTGGCCAAATTAATTCAAAATGTCGTATATGATACAGTTGTGTTGACATCGAGCCGAAGGGTGCTAAACGATAGTCCATTGCTAATCTAATATCAACTCAGGCTCATTGATGGGTGAAGTTGGCCTTCCTCTTCTCGGCAAATGCAGCCATGCCTAGGTTTCGAGATAATTAGTCCATGTCAACACCAGGCCACCACAGATGCACGTACCCTCTTTTTGGTCCTTGGTTCCGAAGAGACCATGGAAGATTCTTCGCTCGAATCTGAGACCCTCTGCCATCGTCAATTCATAGGCTAGTGCATTCAATCAGTATTTGACGGCCTTGCTTGGTGTAGAATGAAAACATACAAGCATTGACGACTTCCTTGCAAGCCTGAATAGCGATTTGGCTCTTGCTTGCAATCTCCTGACCCATCTTGACTGCCTCCTTCACGACCTCACCCTCGCCTTCGCCGACGACACGGCTAACCATACCCCAGTCTGATGCCTCCTGGGCAGTGAACATCCTGCCGGTCAAGCAGATTTCCATGGCTCGTGATTTGCCAATGGTGCGACCAAGTCGCTGGGATCCGCCACCTCCTGGGATGGTACCCAAGTTGATTTCGGGTTGACCGAACTTGGCGGTCGGGGATGCAAGGATGATGTCACACATGAGAGCGAGTTCACATCCACCACCCAACTTTGAGTTTGGTGTTAGAGCATGGATGAATTATGGACAAGGAGGACGTACGGCGTAGCCGCTAACAGCAGCGATGATGGGCTTCCTGATTTTGGTCATGTCGGCCCAGTCTTCCAAGAACCGGTTCTTGAAGACATCGTAGACTGAAGGTCCGGATTGCATTAGACTTAGCCAGCATGGAGTAATGTATATGGCACATACATTGCTTATCCTTCATCTCCTTAATATCAGCACCGGCTGGACAGAATATGTGAGCCATGCTCCGGAAACAAATCTAGGCAACAAACCTGCGAACGCCCTCTCAGAACCAGTAATGACGATTGCACTGATAGCGTCGTCGTTGTCTGCCTCAACTAAAGCATGGTTAAGCTCGGCAAAGAGCGGTGAGCAGAGTGCGTTGAGAGCCTTGGGCCTGTTGAGCTGGATGAGGGCCACGGCCGGATCTGGTCGGGAGGTGAGAATGTAAGTGTAGGAGGCCGTAGACATTAGACGAATATTTCCGAGAGCTTTAAGGAATGGTTTGGGGCGCGCAGCGACAGTTGCAGTGAGACTGCCTCTGAAGGAGAACTGTTTATAGAGCGAGCGGCCGATTGAGTGGGACATGGTCGATCCACAAGGTAGTGGTTGGATTCTCACTCGGAACTGAGGACATTTCACGGGTATCCGTTATAGCCGAATAACTCATCATTTCAACATTCAACCATTTCTCGTACAATCTACTACTTTAGGGTATCGGTGTTGCCGCAAGAACGGGGACGATCACCAAGTTCTCTTTGTCCCACTTTAATAAAAGCTGTCAGTGAAAGACCATCTTAAGAAAGGAAAGGAGCCTCTTACAACCCCGGCAGTGTAATAAGGATCCGTTTCGACCTTTTTCCTGACTCTGCGGGGCCAATCAGTCAAATTCGGACGGGCTGTGCCAGTTATTACGGGATCTTACTCTTCAATGTTTTCAGCTTCGCAGATGAAGACTGAGCCAATCAATTTCTTGTCGGCGTCAGGAGTTGCAATCGACTCGGGAGTCAACATTGCAGCGCCAACTCCTGTAGTTGCGGAAAGATTATCAGCCAAGTTAAGTCTTCGCGAGATAAATATATCCGCGTACGAATGAAGCCTCCAGAGATGCGTTCCTTGGCAAGGTCGAGATGCGAAGCTCGGACACTCATACGTTTCTCAAATGTGCCCTCTGCCTTATAATCAGGCGCATAAACGAGGAACTTGTGCTTGATGGGAGTTGTAGACATCCTTCGCGCTAGAAGAGAGGCGCCTCTTAGGGGTTGGATATAAATACGGGGAGAAAGAAGGGGCATGCCAACAACAGTGTTTTTCCAGGAGAGCCGTCACCGGACCGCTACGCCATGCTGACCACGATCCCCTGTGCTTGATAATCGATCCCCTTCACTGGCCTGATCTTATAAATTGTGCGTCCTGAGCACTTCTTGGCTCTCATAGAGGCGAATTCTCATGGTTCATCCGCGCTGCATAGTCACTTCAGCGAACATTGGAACATCGTCTTGAGCTTTCCAGAATGGGCCATTCATGATGCAGTCCCACGTGACTTAATGAGGGGCGCGTCAGTCAAAAGTTGAAGTTCAAACGTTTTACTCAGCGCATAACACCACCTCCACCAATTATCGACGGAGTTCAAGATGGCAGCCGCCAACAACAGGTCTGGTAGCCGCCATAACACCATCAGCCCGACAGAAGACATTGTTGAAGTCGGTTTCCGAGCAGCACGTTCTCTGTTAACAAGTCCCAGGAGGCCAACAACCCCTAACCGAACAACACCTCAGCCTTCAAGATCAAAGGAAAAGGCGCCACCGAAACAGCTTGGAGATGTGATAGAGATATCCTCAGATGAAGACGAACCTTCACCACCACCTCGTGGCTGCGCGATCCTTGAACTACGCAAGGAAGTCCAACGACTGAAAGAGGTAGCCTTGGTCGCAGAACCCTCAATACAGATCAGCTTATCATATTTCTAGGAGCAAGCCGCATACAAATACAAACTGGAGAAATCACAAAATGAGCTAGCACAGGCCAAACAACAATTATTAGCTCCTCCAGCAGCTACCAACGAACAGGTTGTTCTGGTGGGTGACTCGTAATTCTCCCTCTTCCAGCTTGACATAGCCTTCTCTAGAATTTCTCTCAAGTTGAGGATAGCATCAACTGCGACATATGTAGCACAAGAATGTGGCAACCGCATATGTAAGTTTATTCTGTAGGTCTATCGCTTAAATATCATGTGTTCTAATCAACATTCGACAGTCTACCTGACTGCGGCCATACTTTCTGCCAGTCGTGTCTCCAAGACTGGTTTAATACTACCTTGGTTCAATACATGCAACTTCACCCTCAGTACAACCCAGTCTATCAGCGGCGCAATATTCCATATGCCAATGGTTGGGGTGCTGGCTGGGGTGCATACAATCAAGGGCCAGGACCACAGTATACTTGTCCTAGTTGCAGAAAGGTGGTTACGAACCGTCCAGTGGAGGATTTTACTCTGAAGGCACTTGTCCGGACATTAGCTGGTGCAACTGGCGAATCCAGCCCAAAGAAACCTCCACCTCAGCCAAGCAGGACTCGTGGAAAAGCGAGAGCAACTAACTCAAAGACTAATGATGTCTGGGAAGGCTTCTTCCCTACAGTAGCGACACCGCCGAACAACCACATGTTCAACATGTTCTGATCTTTGTCATTTACTCCCTTTCTAGGGACTTGCTTATTGATTCGGGCTTCCCGCATCCTCCTCTTGGGTATTTCATATGAGTACATTACTGGTACATATTGGATCACACACTATGCATTATATGTAATCTGTATTGTACTAAAATAAAGAACAGCCTATATAATTACCGCTTCTTCGCCTTGGTCTTTGACGCAGTTCTGGGCTTCTGTTTCTTTGGATCTGGCCGCACAGGATGGGGATCTTCAACAATTTCAACCTCATCATCATCATCGTCGTCTGGGACCTCAATCACCTTCCGTTTCTTGCCTGCGCTACGTTGGGCTAGAGATGTGTTAATTGACGGCAATACTCAAAATACAGGATCATATTCACCTGGACTCTGCCTCCCAGAATTTCCAGAATTCCGTGTACCAGTCGGTGTCCGCGAAACAGTGGAACTAGGGGAATGGTTGGGCGTCGGGCGTCGGTCTGGTCGAGTCATGCCTTGCTGATAGGATGTTGCGCTCGAGTCATATTCGGCTGGGGCGCCAGAAAGGACTCGGGCAGCGGTCTCGCAGTCAATCCTGGTTTCTCGCCAATCGCGCTTGAAGACAGGTTCGGCTGATAATCCAGACTCAAATGATCTGAGCTTGTCTTCGCCACAGGAATCCTGGAGAACTGTATCTCCAGTTACACGTGCTTCGAAGAGCTGAAGAGAGAGCGATCCAGAATTCTTGACCTCATGCTTGGGCCCAACTTTTGCGGACGCTGGTTTGGTATCTGCTGGCTGTGCTTCACCGAGATTTTCGATCCACTCCCAGGGTTGGTTGACGACTTGGGAACCATAGATGAGGTTACCGTTGGAGTCTCGGTGAGAGTTTATCAGATTGGTGACGGCAGCGGTGGCAGGGAATCGAGGTAGGAAACATAGTAGCTGTTGGCGGTACGATGGTGGTAGGTCAGGTGGTAGCTCTTGAGGGGAGAGGTTTGGATAGTGCCGGAAGGGATCATAAGGGACAGTTTTCGGGTCGCAGGGTATCTCTGAGATGGTAGTTAGTTCTGATCTTTTGCACGCTGAATACTTCTAGACTCACCGTCATACAAATAATACAGGGTATCAATGACTACGGAATAAGTTGCAGGATCAACAAGTTCTTCTGAGGTTCCATGGACCTGCATCATTGTTTGAGTAACGCTGATAGTCGATGGCTAAATGGCACTCACGAGAGCCAACTTGAACAGAGAATTTGCAAACTTGTTGGAAAGTTCTTTGATCTCGACATTCCAATTGCTCCCAAAGCCAAGTTGGAATTGTAAAAGCCGTAGAACTATAGCAAGGTCCAGAGCATATTGATGCTTCTCAGATTCTGGGGTTGACGGTGTTGGCTGTGCTGGAGGCAGGTGCGATAGTAGTGCAGTTAAGAAGGTGGACTGCTTGGTAGAATCAATGTCGGGAGAGAATTTATTTAAAGTGTTCCATGTAGTCTCAGCAACATATATGAGGACATGGAGCAGATCGCCAGCCTTCTGAAGACGATCAGAGGGCTTTGATTGAGGTGATTTTAATACATCTGCAATTTGTTTAATCCCGTTATCTAGAAACTAGAGGGAATATTGTCAGACCGGGCCGCGCAAACCAAACAATGAATTCACCCTGCCAACAACCAGAGGGTCTACTCCCTTCATCATTTCACCCACATAGAAGGCCTCATCTCTTGAGATTGCGTGCTGCAGCAAAGAGGTGCTAAGTTTGTCCAGGGTAGTGCTCGCACTCCAACGACCCGTGTCGCTGGCCAGATCCCTGCCAAGCTGCTTCAGGACGAGCTGGAGTTCTACCATAGAAGCAGCAATTTTCCAGGGGCTAAGAAGGGACTTGAGTGCTAGCCAACCTGAAGGATTGTGATCTATTTGGATTATTGGTTTATGTGTAGTGTAAAATTTCAGCCGGAAGGAACAGACCTTGTCCGGGGTTGTGAAAAAGCAAAGCAAGACCGTCGATTAGCTGTTTATTGAAGGCGTCTCCGGATAAGGTTTCGTTGAGGGGTTCTTCAAAGGCAGATCGAACAGCCTCTAGGTTTCTGTAGGCGGCTTGCCGGAATTGTGATTTTAAAGAAAGGTTCCTTCGAATTTGAGCTATCTCTTCCCGAATACCTGCACTTAAATGCTCATTCTTCTCAATGAGCACCATGACAGGTATTTTTGAGACAAGCGCCGGGAAGGTATCGCTTCGGTAGACGTCCTGGCGTCGAGACCGTATTGACTGCAGTTCAAGGAGGTTGACGGGAGAGAGAAATCTTCGTTAACCTCTTCCATGAGCAGAAGCCGCTGGAATAGTTCGTTGGCGGCATGAAGCCAGCTATCAATATTTGAATCGTCGACATCCATGGACAATGCTGCCGCCTGTAACCACACGGGATATATGAAGCCTTCAAGGATTGTGGTCGTTTTGACCGCGCCAAACACGCATATATGGAGGATTGCAGCAATTAGCACACCCCAAGTCTCAGAAGTAAGTGCTGACACTTCGTTCTTGCCGGGACCTGTCAACCAGTCCAACACCTCCCCATCGAGACCAAAAGCGATGTGTTGATCGACATGGCAGAGGAAAGTCCCATAGCGAATTGCACGCCGGTGTTGCTCCTCCTTATCAGAAGTCATGGCTGAAAGCTGACGTAGGCTTGCGATGGTATTGTCCCAGACTTTCCATGCCCAGTGAGGAGATGTCCGATACTTGATCCAGAGGCTGTTTGCCAGAATCGATGGTGCGTCAGGGTCTGCGTCATCTGCAAGCAGCAGGATCTCCGGGAGTACATTTGGGACAATGTCCATGTCCTCAGTCCCTGGTTGGAGGGCCTTATTAAAGTGTGAGATACTGCACTTTGTACGAAATAGATGTGTTTTACCATGGTGAACGCCGTAATATCCGTCGTTATTTGATGGCGAGATTGCAGGCTGAGATACCTACCATTGTCAAACTCCAGCAGCAATGATAGCAGCGGACGACATTGGACGCCACGGGCCTTCCAACCATGGTATGCACCCTCAAGGGCAGTCACAATTCGGCCCATCTCGTTCATGCATGCCCAAGTGGTCGAATATGTATGGAATGTATTGATAACAGCGGTGACCAATTCGACAGAGGTCGCATGTTCGAGGATAGAAATTGTCAACTAGAACATCCTCAGCAACAGGAAAGAAGGCCAAGGGACGACACGTACATCTAGGATGGAGTGGTAACAATGTGCATGGTCCATCAATTCCAGCGAAACACTGTAGGCACTGAGGAGGGACGCCGGGTCCCGTTCGTGGCTATGACCAGGTCAGTCAGCCATACCCTAGGGGAGAAGGTGTCATCATCACCTTGCGATATATCTCTTCAACAAAGGAAGAAGCCACAGGTGCAGCGTCCTAATCTGTTCATATCTAGGAGATTCGGTCAAACAGCGGCAGCATTCAAGCAAAGCCGCGGTTGTTTGAGGTATACTAGACTCTCCATCAAACAAGCTTGGGAGAGCTTGTCGCAGCTCGCGCCTGATTTCGCGCTCGTTCACATCTTCTGGTATTTCTCTGGCTCTGGCTCCATATAGAGTTACTTTCCGTTGGTTGGTCAAAGATGAATTTGATGGAAAGAGTGGTATCCAGCGAAGGAACTTTCCATGACGAGAACCGGCAGAATCCTGTCACCAAGTGAGCTTTTATAGGGACTCGAGATTCTCCTTTCTTACCTCAGCTTGGATCAGTTTCTCGCCACGAGCGATGAGCCGTTGGATGTAGTTTGAGTATGAGAACAAGTCATGCCTGACAAGTTTGCCGTATAGAACCGAAACCGCTCGTAAGTTATCCGGTTCATTTGCAACCTCTGAGGTGTCCAGCCAGTCGAACAGCTGGTCTTGGAGAAACTCTGATGGAGTTCCAAATTCTCTGCGGCTTGCTCGGTCGCATGCATCATTTCTCCACCCTCGTAGCAACGTAGAGGCAGCGAATGAGCGGTGTTCGCCATACTGGAATGGTGTCACAGCCCATGTTAACAACATGTCCAACTTCCGCACGAATGATGCTTTATTGTGTGTTGACTGGGAGAAGAAATGTAGATCATTCATCACAGTCGTACTTGAGATGTTGTTCAGCAGCTTTTGAAACAAGATTGAGTAGGATATATAGGGTGTATAAAGAAATTGGCACCTGTATATATTCAATGTCAGGACCCAGCTGCATTGACCTCTGTGCGGGGTGACATCGGAACAGCATTGACTCGTTTCTTCGGTGAATATCGGCCAAATTACTCCTGAGAATTTCTTGTATATTCCTGGAATTATGTTGAACGTGCTTGGCCGCCGAGTCCGGGATAATGTCTTCTTCTACAAGCTCCATCAATAGTTGCGAGTGTGCCTTCCACATTCTTGGACTGATGAATGCATCCGGGAACGCAATAAACAGCCGCTTCAAAAGTGTCTTCAGCAGGTCTTCTGTCTCGATAAGATATTCCTGGGCTGATGAAGATTCGATCTAGGCCAGGTTAGTGGTCAGTTTGGGACCAGGGACCTTGCTCACCTCCACTAACTTTGCCAGGCACGAGTCAACAAAGGGGCGTGCGAGGGCATGACTTCCAATGATGCCAGCAAAATACTCGTCTGAAAGCCGCGTAATAAACCCTGCCTGTGCAAGGTTGCATGTCGCCATCTGGTGAACAATCCAGACCAGGAAAGTGCGATGGTCGACCAAACCTTCTGAATAGAAGGTTCTTAGAAGTCTTAAGCTGGACATAAATCAGAACCTGCAGGCGGCCAAAAACAATCATCCTCAGCTTACCAGTAAGTAAATCGAGCAATCCATCTCTCCCTTGTATCAGCGTCTGAAAGCACACCCTTGAAGGTCTGCTTTATATTCAAGCCAGCTCGAGGAGCGCTGGGTAGAATGATTTCTGCCAGTTGCTTCTTCAGGTAGCTAGTGACCATATTGGCCCAGTCTATGCTATATTGCGTAGGATTGTATGACGGCTTGTTGCGTAGACCAGCCTGCCTTGGGGGTCAGTTCGCTGGTAAAATGCGATGGGGGCTGTCGTTACCGTCTCATTGGCACCGAAGACTCGGAGAAACCAAACAGCTCTCGGGATTGCTACGTTATTACTCTGCAATAAATCCAGAAGATCATGGCCTTTTGCCCCGTGAGGCACACTCTTCCCTAATTTCTGAAGCGGAACGTCGGGGTTGGCTAGGTCGGCGAACCATGCGTGTCGTTTGGCATCGTTTAATGTGACTCGAGTAGGTATACGAAATGTTGACTGGCTATAGAAAGGTTAGCTAGAACGACGGCCATGCGAAAAGGATACACACGAGACTGCAGCCACAGAATCCACCTGCCGTGCGAAGACTTCGTCTATAAGGGCTCCTATATTCTTGAGTGTGACATCCTCAATCTTCAAGATATCGAGGGCCGTGAAGGTTTCTGCCTGAACCAAGATAAGCACAGTAATCCAGCACCCAAAGCTATCTGCAGTGCTCACCGACACCTGGGGAGGAATTGTCAATCCATTCTTTAAGTTATGCTCTGTTAACTGATCTTCCACTTGGCCAGGTCGAGGAGGATGAAATCCGAGGTAGCCTGAGCCGACTATCAGCTTTAGAATTAACCTGGTGGAACGAATTTGCCTACCGAGCTCTCCAGCACTCGAGGTGTGCGGCAACCATTTGGGAGGGTGTAACTCGTAGATAGGGACTCTCTGTTCTTCATCTTCAGCCATGATTTGCCTGATTGCGTCTTCTTAGGCTATGGGCCCGAGTTCATTAGGACCACAATTGAAGCGGAGGGTGAGAGGGCGGCGGTTGAAGATGCTGAGTACGCGAGCGCTTAAAATAACCCCAGTTGATTTAGGCAGTCCATGGCCGCAACCATGCTTAGCGCCCATAGGCAGCTTGATCATCGACCACTATGCGCCAGTCTGTGGTTCCTAATCGAGCTTCATACTTGCAACCAGCCAACTCTCAGTCTGCAGTCAATGCTAAACTGCTGGAAAAGAAGAAGGAATACGATGCTGTCACCGCTCTAGAAAGAGCAAGTACCCTTTATCTGCAACGATTGGAGGGCCTCGCAGAAGACTGCAATATTATGGCCGATGCTGGTCAAGGTTCGTTTCCTTGTCTGTATCCTGATTTAAAAGGCTCAATAGCTATAGCGCACGGCAAGGTACTGGAGCAATGGCCAAAAATGTTCGAAATTATGAGCCTGTTTTGTGAGTCTGCGCTACTCAAACAGCTCCAATAGTAACCCTAAGACCACGGCATTCAGTGACCTCTCGTCAAGCCTCAGAAGCTCAGCCTGGAGAAGACGGAGCGCAACCACATGTTGTAGAAGAGCAGCTTGTACGCATACCCATAGAAGAACTGCAACAAGCATCCTAGAATTCCTGTTCGACGGATAATACACGATAATTATTCAACTGTTTCAGTATAAACATGACTCGGCTGGGTATTCCATGACTACCTGTCGTGCCCTCCTCTCCATTCTTGGTCTGGCGGGTTTCTTGTGACTTCCACAATTCCCTTTTCGTCCATGACTGCACCCAAATCACTGGCATCAACTCCAGCATCCTTCAGCTCCTTACTGAGCAACTCGCTGAATCCGAGGAGATCTTTTGGGATCCAAATCCAAGGCTGCTCTTTATAGGTCGAAGGATGAGAAAAAGCGTTATCATCTTCTTGCTCCTCCTTCTCTAGATCATCCGTGAGATTGCCTCCGGGTGCAGCAGGATCCATGGTAGGCACTTCGCCAACCAATTCGTCCACAATATCGGTCGACTCCTCGGATGCCTGTGAGGAATTGGTTGAGCGACGCGACAAGTGTAACGACGGGCGATCCTCGAGATACTCGTTGTCCACACTCGGCCTCTGATCAATAGCCGAGGGACTGACAGTTACCCCAGTCGCGATCGCCTGAGATTCCTCCGAAGGTCGGAAGTCTTCAGGTGGATCTTCCTTGTCCTTGGAGGTGAATACGGGATTCATGCGTTTGATGGGGTCTGCGTCTGCTAGTTTGAGGCGAGGCTTTATCTTCTCCGGATCGGTTGTGACCTCCGCCTTCAGTTTCTCCAGGTGTTTATCAAGCTTGTTCGTGGTGGCCTTGAGCCTCTTCTTGACACCTTTGAACTCTATGATATATTTAGCCATGAATCATACCGTGCTGGAGCATGTACTCACGGCTGCGATTGAAAATATTCATTTCTCTAAACATTCCCTTTGCTTGATCCCCTGCAGCTCCTCGATTCCAAGCGAAGCAGGGAGATACTCAATCATCGCTGTCGTTCTTGATAAGTCTCCGGTCAAGGCACTCTGTCGAAATGAAACACTTACGTGCAAAACTCTTGTTGTGTAAGATGTTGAAAGCGATGGTGATTACAATGAGAACTAGCATTAGGATAGCTTCAACCAGAGAGGCGACCTTCTCGGTGCTGAGCTTGAGGAAGAAGAGGCAAGCCAGAGCAACCTGTTCAATATAGAGTCCGATGACTGAAAATACCACGTTAGAATTAGGCCAATTTGTGCACAAGAGGACGTACAGAGGTTGCTGATAGCCATTGGGAAGAAGAGTCCGCCAGTCTCGCTGTGCTCCGGTTGGTCAAACACTTGTGTGAATACTGTGCTAAAATATTGAGTGTGCGCGGTCAGTGTAATTTCGGTTTACTTACAGAACTTGTAGGCAAGATAGAAGAAAATGAATGCTGCCGGAAATGTCAGTGCACGATCGTCGACGGCAAAGACTGGATCTTACAGATGAACGCGAGGAAGTTGATCAGGGGTGAAAGAACGGAATAGGCAAATGTGATAGCAGCAAGCAAGGAGAGTCGGGGTAACATAGTTTCAAAGTCACCCTACCCGAAGTCATCAGGCCTAGCCATAAACCAAAACTAGACGATAACTTACAGAGGGCATCAAGAACGTGACTGTGTATGCTTGACGGGGTGTTCTACCAGTGAACCACTTGCGAATGAAGTGTAGGAGGAGCGGAACGAGCTGAACAAGAGCTCCTGCTGCGCCAGCAAGACCCTGTGTGACTGAAAGAGGTGTGAGCAATGAGGTTCAAAAGCGATGACTGGCGTGCGTACCCATATACGTCAAGAAGAAGACCGAGGCACCGGGAAGCTGAGCAGCAAGTTGTTGGACGGTTTGGGTGGGATTATTGATGATCTGAAGTTATTATTAGACATAGGTAGAGGAAAAAATATGACCTATTGTGAGCTTACATCCTCGATGGCTAGAAGAGTCCCATTAGCAACGGCAAAAACATATATAATTTGGTTTCACGAACCTCTTGTCAATCCGGAACTCAAAGTCACGATCAAGAAACCGTGTCTAGCGGATACTATGAGCTACGCCACCCACCCACCTATGAGCAAATGCTTACATGAGTAGGAAGAAAAAGAAGCGCTTGTAGACACTTATTGCAATCAAAGAATATCTAGGAATGCACTGATACCAGGCGAGAGCTACCATACGTTCAGCATTGGATGATTTATTGGTCAACCATGAACTTGCCTCGTAGAACCAATGGCAACAGCGCAAACAAGATGGCCAAGAGTGCTGGAGGCAACACACCAGTAATGAGGCCAGGTACAGGTTGTGGTGCAGTACAAACCCATCGTAACCAGCTAGAGACAAGTCATTCGGTATTTGATTTTATGGACCGCAAGCAAGAATATACTCACTGTACTTTGTTGCACAGATCGTCCAAGTTACTCAGAGTTCCGATGAATACAGCGGGGAATGACCAGGCCAGGATGAGCCCAATGGTGGCGGCCCATGAAATGACATATCTAATCTTCATTTCGAGTGCGCCGTCGTCTAAATTCTCCCAAACTATGTCCTTGGGGTTCGCCTCAAGCCACTTGTTGTACATTTTCAAGGGCTGTTCAATGTGGACTTAGCTACATGCAAAGGCAAGCATAAATGGCGGACCTCGTGAAAGCTGACGCATTGCGCCAACACATGTGCACCGATTTGTAGGTTACAACGAATGAAGACGCTGCCAATGAACTTGCCCTCAGAGAAGTTTGCGCGTTCCGCCTTGATTTCAACGTTCAACTTGGCGATCTCATCCTGAAACACGGTCAATACTGACACTATCAGGGAAAAGAAAACCTCCAACTTTGCAATATTCGATCGAATCCACTTTCTTTCCTAGCATACCCAAAAGTCCTGTCTTCATCCTTGGACGTTTCTCCGCAGGCACGAGCTCATCCAGGAACTCTATTGAGGTGGCCGGAGGCGTCAATGGACCTGTAGAAGCCCTCTCCTCGTCGGTGAGCTTCTTTTGGCTCTTCTTATGACCTTTGACGCGCGCTCGCCAGGCTTTGTTTGCTTCCCATAGGATGGAAGCACAGGCCTTCTCTAGATCTTTACAGAGATCTTCGCGCCTCTGGTAGAGCTTATTGAGGGCTGTATGGTCGTGAGGTATCCAGACTCTATCGATGCCGCCAGGGACGAAATTCCCAAAAGCCATGAGACTCTCTCGGTCGCTAGCTGTGTAGGCACATTGGTGATTAGGACCGTCCTGGCTTGGGGAAGTCTAAGGTGGGATTTGCTGATGAGGTATTGGTGTCTGGCTTCAATGAAATGGAACATTTCACGTCGAATCATATATAGGACGAAGACTATTGAACAGATTAGGGGAAGGCATGGGTAAGCGACATTGATAGAACACACATGTCAAGACGTAGGTGACCGCGACATGAGCACCAAATCGTGGTTGATCCTTTGCATCAATGATGCTAGAGAGGAGAAGAGAAGGGGACGGTAAGTTGGTAGTAGTATACAAAGGCAAATTCGGTACGTACTTGACCCATGAAATGCGGTCAAGGCCCGTGTGGCCGTTATCGACGTTGACTGCAACGCTTGGAACGATAATTAGGAATGTGAGGAGGGTGAAAACAAGGAAGATCCATATGAGCATTCGTATGAATCGAAGGAACATATATCTGGTGTTCCATGATTAGCCTAGATCAAACCATTGGAGATTGACATACGCATCAAGCCCATTCTTGTGGATCTAGGAGAGGTATGACTCTGGCATCTCCCTATGGAATCATAGAAACTTACGATTTCTCGGGGTGGTATGAATAAAAGTGCAGGAAGCCATTTCCAGGGACCAGTGGGCAGCGCTGTGGTTCGCTTACTGAATCATTTGTGAGCACACGACTAGACGGCAAAGGAGGTTAAACGTACTCTGGAGGTGGGAGGTATGCTCTTGGGCTGTAGATACGCCATAACTTTGTCTTTAGGAGGACGAATGCGCCAACTTCAATCGCAAGTAACGCGCCGTTGACAACGAGTGCAGTCACGAAAGTCTTTGTAGGATTATTGTTGCCAGTCTTCGTGGCATTGGGATTGATAGTTGACATCCTGCTGTGGCAGGGACTCAGCCCTGGAGGTCGTGATGGTCAAGAGCAAGGAGTGTGGAGAGCCTTTAGCGGCGTTGCTGGGAGTCCTCCAGGCGGATGTCATCGCGGTAGAAATTTCCACAGACCGCATGCGTTGTTGCTCTGTCGACATCGTTCCTTGTACCTCTTGATCTGATGTCATGCTCGCTCACTCCCAGGCAGTCACACCCGGGTTTTGCAAATGCAAAAAATAACATATGAGGCTCCAAAAGATAACAAATGACATGGGGGATGAACACTATCTACGGAGTATCTATGACCAAAAACGCAGGCAACTAACTCGCAGTACGCTTTTGTTCTTTCAAGGCGGCAATGCGCTGAAGGGGTGGCAGGGAGAATGGTCAGCGTCCAAAGAATTAAGCCACGAGGCAAAAGCCCTTACCTGCTTGCGTTCCTCCTTGCGCCTCGCCATTTCTGCCGCTTTTTCTTCTTTGCTCATGCCAGCGGTCGAGGGAGGAGGTCGCTGGTGGCTTGAGGCTGTTGCCAGTTGGTTTAGGCGATCGCTCCACAGAACATGGGGATACTGGAGTGGAGACCCTGCTGGGGACGCTGATCGAGGAAGGTGGCGATGCCGGTCCTCCATTTGAATAGCCAGAGCCAGAAATTCCCAGCCCCACAACCTTGGGTTTTGGAGCGACACTGGCGGGAGCAGTTTCGAAGGCGCCTAGCAGAGATCAGCAGGCGAAATGAATTCAACAAGAAGTCGTGACTTACCCCAGTCGTCTTGATCTGCGTTAATGTCAATGAGATCGTCGCTCCCCCATAGGCTATCGTTTCCAGGACCTTCTTCAGCCAATACGGATGCAGCAATATCTGAAGTTGATGGCTTTGATCCTCCGAGTTGCATGCCCTTGGGCTTCGAGGAAGAAGAGCCGAATCCTCCAGGCATAGGCTGAGGCACGGAATGAGTTCTGTTGAGCTGGGGATTTGGCACTGATAGAGATGCCTGCGGAGGGGCAGATGAGGGTCGATCTGCTTCCGCCGTATTCATAGAGGTTTGAAGATCAGTGGTCGCAAGCTAACAGGGTGTCAAGATGAGAAA
The DNA here is from genome assembly GCA_944990035.1 of Clitopilus passeckerianus. Classification (NCBI taxonomy): domain Eukaryota; kingdom Fungi; phylum Basidiomycota; class Agaricomycetes; order Agaricales; family Entolomataceae; genus Clitopilus; species Clitopilus passeckerianus. Next base: position 978,350 of record CALYLX010000136.1, read on the forward strand.
TCTGAATGATCTACAAATGACGTCTACCTTCTTTCCCAGCGACGACAAAGCCCAACCAGCGAGCGTACCAGCATGTCCTGCAGCTCCAGCAGCCACGTTAGCTAGCATGCCTTGATCAATTGGAGGGGCACTATTGGGATCGTTTGGATCCGTCAATACCGTCTCGGGCTACAACTTTCCGTCAGCTTCTATTCAAACAGAACAAATGCTTTAATGGCCTACCATAGTAGCAGCGTGACGCTCGAGCTTCTTGATATAAAGATCGACGGCCTTGAATGCCTGGTCTCTCACCACTCTATAAAGAGATCAGGCGACTATATGGGCTTCTAGACGGTTGAACGAACTTCTCTTTATCTATCATTGCGGATGAAATGTTGGGCAGAACTTTCGTAGCAATATCTTCTGCATCAAAGCACTCGATGGCTGCGATGAATCCCATTACACCGGCGATTCTTGCGTGAACAAATACGTCTTTGATGGCGCGCATGAAGGCGGGTACAAGGACTTTCTTCTTGGTGTTATACCCCAATGAGGGTGCGAGGCGGCCAATTAGGATACATGTATTTGTTCGGATTGAGGGTTCCTGGTCTGCTTGCATTCGAGCCAAGTGCCGTAGAAGGTCGTTGTTGAGGATACGTTCGTTGAACTAAGGACGAGTTTAGTACTCTAGAACCCGAATTCTTAGCCAGAAGAATCACCTTGGGTGCCAACTGGACAACAGATTTGATTGTAGCCTCTCGGATGACTGCCACAGTATCGCTGAACCCAGTGCTCTACATCCAGAATTAGCTAGGAGTAAACGGTTATTGTTCTTCAACGTACCAGATGCGGGAAGATCTTGTCGCTAACCATCTTCTTGTCCAAGTGCTCGACATATTCACTCAAATGGTCCAGCAAAGCCATCCGCGTCCCTCGATCTGGACTGGCATAGAGTTTGATGACGGGTGTAAGGATGACCGTAGGGTAGTCTTCAGGAGAAACGTTGCTGCCGATCTGGAGCACCAACGGAAGGATGGCTGAAGCAGAAGCCCCACCGAATTCTAAGGCTGATACTAACGAAGGTAGGACATGCTTGGTAGCAAATTCTGATGGGAAGGACGAAATAGATTCCTTGAGTGTTCTGCAGATTCAGAGCCGATGTAAGATGGGTAGAAGTTATTGCATAACTGGCCCTCTGACCTTAGTAGCTGGTTTTTTTCAGCCTCGCTGGCGAGAGAGAAATTGTCCAACCCTGCACACACTTGTACCAGCTTGTTTGCACCAAAGAAGCCAGTATCCACCATGCCAATGGCTAAAAACCCTTTGGCTGTTAATCTCCCCTTGGCATTAGGGTTCAGGAGGTTCTTGAAATGAGGGAATACGGAAGTTGGGATTGCGCCTCGGGACGATGGCGGAGGCGGAGGGTGTGGTGGATTGGCTGTCGCTGGTAGAGGTTGGGTCGGATTGAAAACACTGTGGATCAGGAGGCCGAGTGCATAAGCATCTGCAACAGGTGGCTCGTGTCTGTACTTCAAATGAGTATCCAGCAAAGCCCGGGAGTTGGTAGAAACAAGCACGCACGACTTCAGGATGGACCACCCCGAAGCTTTCACTTCTGGTGATGCCCAAGAAGATGAGTGAGGGTATGCACCGCCATGGGTCTAAAGTCTTAGTTCAGACGAATGAAGTGGTCACGGAGAGAAGAGGGCTTACATAGAGGATTGAAGTTTCGTCTTTGGGGTTGCTGAAGAGTTCAAAGCCGCCCAGCTTCCATTCACCTGACGGAGAGATGAAGATGGAGTTAATTGATATTTTGCCATGAGTAGAGTTGCAGGGGTCGTTCAGGAAAGTAAGAGCAACCTTCGGAACTGTTAGAAGGGAAGAAATCAAATAAGCAAGCAGCAACTTACAGAAATACGGTGCAATCCCCATAACAGCCATTCTTCCCTCTCCTTTGCGTTGCGTGATGCCCACGTTAGAAGGACTGATTCCAGGGGTCGAACGCGTTCTGTCATGATGTACACATAGCTGTCCGTTTCGACAGAGTCCATGAACTTGAGCACATCTGGATGCCGAGTCGTTCTGAGTTTCTTCAACGCGTTTGCAGCAAAAGGCCGAACGTTCTTCCTTGTCTGATCGGTAAAGTCATATTCAAAGACGGAAACAGCAGTACCGTCATCCTAACAGTATATCCACATGAGTATATGTATGGCTCGTGAGATAAACTGGTCTTACTCACACGTTTAGTCGCATCATAAAGATTGCAGATGCCGTCTAGGTTCGTTACTCTTGGCCCGAGAGAAAAAGGCAGATTCAAGCCTGATTTTGCGACCACAACAGAGACAGCGGCCGATCCGAGTGTTCTAAGATAGTCCATGGCAAAATGGCCGAGAAACTGCGGTAAACAGCTGCTTTATATGATGTATTTTGAACACGTCTGCAACTGCAGAACTGCGGTGCCCAGTCAAGGTTGCTGGTCGGTGGCTGTGTTGCAAATGGTGATTAGCATGATGGTGCCTCTGCAACTCTTTCAGTTTCTTCCATTACTGTGGCTCGACTTTCTTCCTCTTAATGATATTTGGACTTTGATACAGTCCTAGCTGCTCTGCTGTAGTCTTATTTGAGGCACACAGCATGCAGAATGCAAACATGTTCGTCGACGCAGCTCAGCAACCGACACCCATGACGCAAGCGCCCTCGAACCACGACCAGACCCTGCCTCAAGCCAACGGAATCCATGAACCGCCACTGGACCTGCTTGAAATGGAGTTACCTGTCGTGTATGATGGTCAAATGCCCTCGGAGACTTGCTTTCGCGAGTAACGCAGGCTATCTATGCAGAACTGGCGGAAATGGCAGAGACGTGAGCCTTAATTTCCATTTTGACACAGCGGGAATACTTAACAGCGAACAGGATGCCCAACATGTCGGATAGCGCGAGGAAACGTACTCTCGCGGACTGGGTGGTGAAAATAAAGAAGCAAGTTGTTAAATTGTACGCGGTCACAAGATGGGCCCGAGATGCGGAGACGGTGCAGAAGTGCATGGTGCGGTATAAGCCTTGTTGAACGTGTCTCTATTGCTGACATAGTTTTAGAACATCACTGCATTCCTCCTAGGGCAGAATCAACAGTTCGAAGAAGCCATTGGTCGTCTGAAATATGCAAAAGAGAGTCTTGACTCTGCTAGGTGCTATTATCCAGTCTCTTACAGGTCCTCAGGAACTTACAGCCCTTATCAAAGGTTGCGGAACCACGACCTCCTTACCTCTTTGGATGTTCTCACAACAGGATCGTATCTTCGACTACCTACAGTGATCAAGGTTCGATATTACGATGTTGCAGAACTTGCAGATAGCCAACAGTTTCTTCCAGAAGTCCATCGTACCACCAATACCTTTCACAGATGCGGAGGTTACCAAATGTCTCGTAGATATGGAGAATTCGATTCGATACCGCCTACGAACGTCTGAAATCATACCAATCGAGATGTCGGGTTTCCGAATCAGTGAGTGGCCGCCTTAATGTCTTATGTAGCGCTTGCTCACCCCATCCAACAGCCAACGGACGGGCCTACTTCACAGTTCCGAAGCTTTTTGAGACCTCCATATCTTTGCAAGGCGCAGAGAGCCATGATGGATGGTTCTTCTTGCACGTTGAGTTTTTAGTCACAGTAGGAGGCGATTTAGTGGGTGTACAAGGTCAGCTTTCTTCACCTTTCGGTCCCTCCAACTTTCAAGTAAAGGTTCCCCCCAGAATTTCCTAGGGTACCCACCGGAGTTATGTTACGACATATTACCGACGAGGCGGATGCTCGGCTAGGCTTCTACACGCCTTATCCAGAGGGCTCAATACCACCAGGTGTAGAGGCACCGCCAAAGCCCCAGTTGCCGGAGAACACCTTCGACGCCCCCTTGGTTCGACTATTCAATTTTCTGCGTAAGTGCAGTCCATATAGCCCTCTTAGAACGAGCATCAAATCCTTTCCACAGAAATCATGTCAATGTCTTATCAACTGGAAATACTGTGGTTCCAAGCAGAAAGGATGCGCGCCCTTGGTTGGGCAGAATACCTCAAAGTTCAAATGAGTCCAGATAGGAAGTCTATGACAGTGTCGTACTGGATGTGAGCTAACAAAAAGTGAAGGAAAGACGCAAATTGATATCCTCTTTCTTCATAGGCGTTCGGCCAGTCAAAAACAACCACAGCAGCAGCAGCAACGAATAAAGCTGCCACCCTTTGGCGGTACATTGACCATTTCCATAGTTGAGCAACAAGGGCTGGACAGAAGTTCATCTAACTCAGCAAGATCGCCAATGGCCAACGCGTTTGCAAAACTTCAACGGAAAGCGCGATTTGGTAACGCGAATCCATCGGACGAGGTCGAGAACCTGCAGTTCAGAATCGTATGGGAGCCGGCAAAGGGTGCATTCGGTGTAGAACTGGCACCTGCTGATACGATATTGCCAGAGGGCGTGCTACAGATTGTAAATCCAAATTGTTTATCCGAATGGCGTTGTACTAATTGTTCGACGCAAGGATGCCGACCATCTGGACTTCGAAGTGATGCTCCGGAAAGTCATTGATCAACATGCAAAGGCGATTCTTTCTATCTTCGAGAGAGACCTTCAGATGAAGCCAGGCTTTGGTACTCCTGGAGTCCTTACTCTTATGCCAGAAGGTAAGGGGCCAGGTCAAATCCTTTCCGTCAGTTATCATAATATGTTGACAGGAGCATCGCATTCACTTCAAGTACACCTTTGCGCTGAGGAGGTTGTGATTGTTACCATCGACCCTCGAACGGGTCGAATCAATCTTCGTGACAGTGGTGATTTCGCCGCGACTGGCAGAGGCCCACGATTTAGTGGTGCATCTCTGCAGATCAATGAAGCCCCTCATCTATTGTATCAGGCGCTGGCACGATTACGGGTTTTGGTGAGTAGTCTACTTTGAAGTGGATCGTGGAACCTTTCTTACGTTGTCTCCAGACCATCATCGATATGGCTGAACAGAAAGCCAAGTACATCGGCCTTCAAACCTTCCGGCGACGGAACTTTGCTCGAGAAGGTATGCTGGTCATTGAGGTCTAAAGGTGCCCTCTAACCCGATATATTTAGACCTGGTCAAGCTTGGCAGCTCCCCTCTTGATACCCTCTTCATTCAGCTCTCAAACTTCCCTGATCATTACCTTGTCCTGGTCTTGACCGACGATCGATTCCGATATGCTCTCATCACGACACGAACTCTTACCGAAACCGTGTTCTCTCAAATGATAATGGAGGATATCGCCTGGTTGGATTTCGACCGAATACATTTCGACAGTCTCGGCGGCAACCAACACAGTGTCACAAAATCTGGACCACAACCTGGGTTTGTTGGCGACTTGCAGATTAGTGCACAACTTGCTCACAAATTTTCTCCCCCAGTTTTAACCTTGAGACGCCGGTGCTGCGCGAACTTTACAGCTATTGCTGGTATGTGCTAGCGAGTATCATCCGTCTGATTCAATTAACAATCTTCCCAGCGCACGGGTGGCATACATGAACGTTGAGCGTCAGTTCAAGTTACGCGCAATTCCCTTCACCCATGTGAACCCAACAAAACACGACGTTCCATCCGACCTTACACATATTCAATCTTCATTGGCACGTTCAGTCCCGGCACTATGCGTCCAATCTCAGGACATTTTATCTGGTGCTCCGGCTGCCGAGGCAGCGATGCCCAACATCCGCGTCACTCCCCTTAACTGGTGGTCTGAGAAGAACGCTCAGGTTGTCACCTCCGTCAAGCTGAAGTATGTCCAACAACCTATGGGTAAATCAGCAGGGACAAGCACTGTCATCCGGCCATCAAAACGTATCATTTATGACACTACCCAGGCTGTGGTCTCATTCTTGTCGGAGAATGTTAACACTTGTGTTGATGAGTTCTTGGAGGAATGGGCTCGAGTGTCGAAAATGGTTGTGATTGCTCGTGAAGGTACTGATAACCTTCTCTCGGCATTTTACTCTTGCTGATCGCTGCCTCAGTCTCTCAAATGTCCAAAAAGTGGAATTGGCAGGACGTCAAGTTGCTTTCTTTTGACTTACAGACCGTGGAATTCGCATATGCCGAGGTAAGAGCGTGACTTACCTCTGTTCTTCTGATCACTAACATTGTTGTAGGACTACACGGTTTCCATTACTTGTCAAGATCAACTTTCACCTCTCGGAGGCAATTTCGATCTCAGATTTTCTCGAGTCAAGCGATCCTCTTTGAGCGTTGGAAGTGCTGGGCAGAATTCGTTCAATCCTCATGACGATGCAGAACCTTTCCTAAAGAGCATTTTACGCCAAGGCCATGGCCGACTTTCCTCATCCTTGTGCAGGCTAGTAGCTGTACTGAGGGATACTCTACCGATAGTCGCCGAGCTAGAGGACATACGGGCGAACGGAGAGAAAGAAGGCCACGAAGTGGACGTGTTTGCCAAGGCAGCTGGATGGTATAGATTGCTCTACGGAGACCAAAGGTGACCTTTCATTAGCTTTTCATTTAGCCTAATATTGAGACAGCTTTATTAGACATGCTCTTGATTTCCGGTTGATGAATGGGCACCGAGTTGCTATTCTTGACGCCTCTCACTCCCTATTTACTCTACCCTCTACCGAGAAATCGACCCTTCACGACGAGACCAGCGATCTTATTGGTCTTGTCGCGATACCTCACTTCAAAGACATTGTTTCTAGCGTCATCGCGGCGGCCATCAAATCTGGAGATGTTGAGCTTGGGAAGGTTGCGAACATTGACGTGGGCCTCATCTGTAACACGTCGAATGTGAAAGCTTTGGCGCGATCGATACACCAAAGGCTACGACAGCGGCAAAATGTTAACCCATAGCTTATGACCCACCTTTGTGTCGGCAATTTCCTGTAGTTTATCTTTTTTTCGGCGCAATCCCGATTCTGCTATTAGGCACTAAATTATTACATAGCTATATACTAAGCGATAATGCAGCTATTGTGGATATCACATGTGCTAGTTTGTTGTCTGTACATGGTAGAGTGTTCTGAGCACGCGTCTGCGGCAGTTCGTCATCGTCAGAATCCATATCGCTGATACCAGCAAAATCGAAAAACTCCCCGCTGGAGTCTGGGGACTGGGTAGTGTATTGGCGCCTAGATCGTGGGCCCTTCTTCGTCGCTTTGGCTTTTGGGACCGACGGCTTTGCTGTTGCTGGGTCCTTTGGCGGGCGTCCGCGCCGTCGAGGAGCTGCCGCCCCATCCTGTGAAATAACAGGGCGAGCTGGTTCTGCAATCTTGCGAGGTCGACCTCGCTTGGGAGGGGGAATCACCTCATTGGCTGTTGCTGGAGGAGCTTGGCGATTGGTCGATTCTTGCTCTAGATTCTTTCTAGGCCGTCCCCGTTTGCGCGGAGTAGATGCTAGCTCAAGATGGCTACTAGAACCGGCATCCATCTCAACATCATTGGATGATGCTGGGCTCTTAGATCTTGCGCTGCGGGCCGGCTTTGAACCGTCGCTACTGCTGACACTTGAGGAACGCGATCTCCGAGTTTTTGGCTGTGGGGATGCCAGAGTAGAAGTGACGACCTTGTCCAACTCGGTGTCAGACTCATATAGACCGGCCTCGTCGTCAGTAACGTCTTCATTGTCTGGTTCGCAGACTACTCCGCCTGCTTTGCGCCTGAAAGCCCCGCGTACGACATCGCCCCAGAGAACATAGTTGCGACATGATTGGCAGGTCCCGCCTCGTGGAATCAGAGTTTGACTATTAGATTGGACAGAGAAGTTTTTCGCTAAGCACGATAGATGCGAGACTGAGGTGCAGTTCCTGGTTGGGCACAGGGCGGCAGAAACTGGGTCCTGTATCAGAGTTGAAGAGATCAAGAACAGCAAAATAGACTAGATATCGACGTACAGATGAGAACTCTGTTATCGGCTCACTGCAGATCGAACAACAAATTTGTTTGTTTGAGTTGAGAACATTTTTGTTCTTTTCAAGATGATCACTGGTGAAAATTTCTGTAAAATTGCTGTTAGGGCACTCTGAAACCGGGAATGCGTTTGGACTGACCATCTTTCACATCAATTGGAACACCCCTTCCAGACCCCGTTCGACCGGACTTGCCGTCAACACCTTCAAGTTCGATTTGATAGGTAAATCCCGGGGGCAGAGGGACAGCATCCGCAGCAGTGTCAGCGTCCGTCCATGCCTTTACAGCTTCCTCAGTGAAGAACTTGATATGAAGTGGCCAGGTATTGTATGGGTGGCTACAGATCATCAAACGGACCATGCTACAGAAGACGAAAGATATCACCGAATTGCGTCAGATGCAAATATGCCGATAACACGAGAAGCCACGTACTGCACATTGGCTTTGACGTATCTGGGCTTCTGAGCGCTCACTGTGGCTTTGGGGGAAGCCGTTTTTGCCGTGGTCGGACCGCGAAGATGTCGAGCTTTGTTAGGGTGCTGCCAAGCCCATTCGAATTGGAGCGCTGACTGTGCGTTATATTTAGTGCCTTGAGAAGACTTCTGAGCTATTCATGGTAACGGCGACTGACCAGACGCGAAGGGAATCCGTAAACAATCATCTGCATAACCCAGGGCCTCTTGGAGCGTGTCTTCCTTGCACCTTGTGCGATTTCACCATTGTGTTGTCTACAGCCAAGTAGATGCTAGTAAAAACCGAGTATATTCTCCGAATGAATGGGTTCGCGTACCTTATACGACGTGGTGGGTTCGGTGTACTTCCTATATAGATCCTGTGGCATTAAATCAACGTTTACTGTCGTCAGTGGGTCAAGTTGACATACGATTTAGATTTGGGAGTTTGAACAGATTTCAGAAGATAGCACGCGTAGAATGTGGGAAATGAATGAGAGAAAAGAGAAGACCTAGGACCGATTTGCCGACAGGCGTTCATGATGGACGCGAACAGGAAGTGCTTGACGTTTGACGCGTTCAAGCGCCAGCTCATCACGTGGGTTCTGAACATGAAAAGCATATGATGTGGCGCATTGGCTTTTTGAGGGAACTTTGCGAAAAGGCAGATAAGATCTAGAATCAATCTAGAGTACACACATGTACTAAGAATTACACCGAATTTAACACGTAGTTCTACAGGTTTTGCGCGATAACATCTAAAAATACACAAATCCCCGCATAAGATATCCATCCTTTGAGCCACTTTCGCAGGAGCGATATAGATTGTGAATCACATCGGAGGCAATTCGCATACCCATCTGTTTATAGAATTGCAATGCCGAAGTATTGGATGTGGCCACATTGGCATGAATCATGCTTCCGTTTTTAATGTCATATCCTTGAGCTCGGAAGTGTTCGTGCACACGACGAACAAGAAGTTTGGCTAGACCACGCTGCCGATAAGCGGGGAGAACGCCGATAGTTAGGATTTCGATGTGGGTCTCGGGGTAGTCGAAAGAATGGAGATCCGGGGCTGTGGCAGAGACCCAGCTAACTGTTGGTGCCTTTTGAATGCAAGCTGAAATGAAGGCGACTGGCGTAGTCGGATTTGATTTACAGTAAGCTGCGAAGCCGATGCGGGAAGGGTGCAGCAAGAGCTGAGTGAAGAAAGACGAGGGGTATTTTACGGGTAACAGAGACGTCTTAACTGGACTGTCAGCGCTGACGGAAGTAAAAACGAACAGGACCGGGTACTTACATGAAGCTGGCGAACTAAGGGTAGATCCGTCGAGGAAACCTGCCTGACGATGAAAGCAGCTTCAGAGGAGGAGAAATAAGACATCGAAAGTTGAAGAACTGAACGTTAGCTTTCTTTATAGGAGAGGCCAGGCCGACTGGCAGCTGGATGTCTGGACAATTCAGTGGCTCGATGACCAGTTGGATAAGAAATGCAGGCGGGATTCCGTAAAGGCCGGAAAAGGCAAGTGGCCATGTGATATGGGAACGAGAACACGGTACATACACGGCTGAGTTGATACAAGTAGCAACTTGCAATAAAGAGGGTATCCGTTAACTCTGTCGGGCAATACCGGTCAGCAAGCTATAGTAGTCTGTGATTCACAGTAAGATATCCATTCCTTTGTTTCCGTTCCCGACGGGACGTTGCATGCGCCATCGAATCTTGACTGGAGCTACTATAAGAATCGGAAGTCGGGCACTTCACCCGTTGCAACAACTTTACCCGCTTGTAGTACCACCACAGCGAATCCGACCAATTAGCCAATTCGTGAGTGGGTCTCTGTTTACTTGGGCTCCTAACGTCACGGGACGGATCATCCAAATCTTTTTCTCCTATATAACCTCTCGATTTCAAATGCCCTTTGAACTCACATTCCACCCTCTTTTAGTTCTCGACTACCACTACTCGTAACAATATCATGGTCCTTCCTCATCATACTCCCTATGTTACTCCCCAAATTCTCCACAGACACTACGCTCAATCCTTCGATTCCGACCCATCGGGATCCTGTAAGCGATCCAATCCTCTTCAATCTGACCTGTCGTCGCTAATAGACTATAATATAGTGATTGGGAAGGATCTCGAGTACTTCTCTCAAGCTGGCTTTGATATGGATAAGATCTACATTAAGCGCAACGCTCCAGTTGCCCAGCTCTATGAAGATGCTATCCGAAACGAAGGCGCTGTCCTCTCATCTTCTGGTGCCTTGATCAACTTCTCCGGCAAGAAGACCGGACGAAGCCCAAAGGACAAGCGTATCGTCTATGAAGAGACCAGCAAGGACAACATCTGGTGGGGTTCCGTCAACATCAAGATGGACGAACGTAAGCTTTTCAGCCACAAAAGCTGAAGAACCCCACTCAGTGTATCTTTTATTCCCTTTGTAGATACTTTTGAAATTAACCGCGAACGTGCCATCGATTACCTGAACACCAGGGAAAACGTCTACGTTTTCGATGGTTACGCAGGAGTATGTTCCTTTACTCGTTTCGCCCTGTACTCTTCACTCATTTACTCTGACAGTGGGATCCAAAATATAGAATCAAGGTTCGGGTCATCTGCGCTCGTGCCTACCATGCTCTCTTTATGGTACGTCATTTCCAGTATTTCCTTTTTTGGGAATTTTGCTCAGATTATCATCGGCAGCACAACATGCTTATCCGCCCGACGGAAGAGCAATTGGCCGAGTTTGGCGAGCCAGACTTCATCATCTACAATGCCGGCCAGTTCCCCGCCAATCGCTTCACCAAGGGCATGAGCTCTACCACTTCCGTGGAAATCAACTTCAAACGTATGGAGATGGTTATCCTTGGAACTGAGTATGCTGGTGAGATGAAGAAGGGTGTTTTCTCTGTGATGGTGAGATTTTTTCTCTCCATAAATGTATCTTGACATTGGCTCACTCCGGTTTGGCATATCTTAGCACTACCTCCAACCGGTCAAGTTTGGCCAACTTTCTCTTCACTCATCTGCCAATGTCGGTATTGAAAATAACGATGTTACTCTGTTCTTCGGTCTCTCCGGTACCGGAAAGACGACCCTCTCAGCAGATCCTAAACGTAACCTCATCGGTGATGATGAGCACGTCTGGTCAGACACTGGTGTCTTCAACATCGAAGGTGGATGTTACGCCAAGTGCATCAACCTCTCCGCTGAGAAGGAACCCGATATTTTCAACGCCATTAAGTTCGGCAGCATCCTTGAGAACGTCGTCTACAACCCCGCCACCCGCATTCCCGACTATGACGATGTCAGCATCACCGAAAACACTCGCTGTGCCTACCCCATCGAGCACATCCCCAATGCTCAGATTCCTTGCGTGGTTGATCGCCAACCTTCCAACATCATCATGTTGACTTGCGATGCCTTCGGCGTCCTGCCCCCTGTCAGCAAGTTGACTCCCGAGCAGGCTAGCTACCACTTCTTGGCCGGCTATACCTCGTGAGTTTGTCTACTTTGTGCTCTCCGATCCATCACTGATCCCTCCTTCAGGAAAACTCCAGGAACTGAGGACGGTGTTCTGGAGCCCATCCCTACCTTCTCTACCTGCTACAGTGCTCCTTTCATTGTCCTTCACGTAAGTGTCTTTCATTTTCTTTCATTTTACCTTCGTTGCTAACGTTGCCCTCAGCCTGGACGCTATGCAGACATGCTTGCAGAACGTATGTCCAAGCACAATGTTGACTGCTGGCTCATCAACACTGGCTGGACCGGCGGCAAGTTCGGCACTGGCAAGCGCTGCCCCCTCAAATATACCCGTCGCATCGTCGACGCCGTTCACTCTGGTGAACTTGCCAAGGCTGAGTATGAGACATTCGGCACATTCGGCCTCCAGGTTCCCACCGCCCTCGAAGGTGTTCCCAGGGAACTCCTCAATCCCTCGTTGGCTTGGGCTGACAAGGCTGCTTTCGACAAGGAGGTTCGTAAGTTGGCTGTCATGTTCCAGCGCGCCTTCGCCTTGTACGAGAGCGATGTTGCTGAGAAGGTTAGGTTGGCTGGACCTCAGATCTAAGGGGGGTTTGTATTGTTTCTTTGCATACACTGGAATAAGGCTACAAGGACTTAATGCGTGATAAAAAGAATGTACACGATTGTCTTGTATGTATGATTATTAAAACACCATAGAAATTATTTCTCCTTCGAATACAACTAATTCAATGGCACTGCCACTCTTGCCTTTCGTCCTGAACATCCTTGAACACGTCTGCAATGCCAGCTCCCCCTGTGTACAATGCTCACGCAACGATAGCGGCCCAAAGAATTTTCTGCTATCCTGCAAGGGCTGCTCCAGGTGCTGGCATCATCGTACGTGAAAGCCCAGTCGCCTCCGGCTCTGGACTCCCAGCCCATCTGACCTCTGGTTTCAGGATGTCACATACCAGAGGTCTCCGACGCTGAACTCATCGCCCGCATTCGAGCTTTCAACGTCGGCGATATACAGAATGGGATACACGCGTGGATGTGCCGAAGATGCAGCAAGAGGGCTGATAAGAACAAACCAAAAGCTGGAGCAGAGACTGCACCTATGCCAGTTCCCGAAGGCACGCTGATACCCATTTCCTCTGGAGGTTCAGTGGCGTCCAAAGGCGGAAATAATGATTGGACAGAAGAGCCGTCCAGCTCGAGCGTAGAGGTTGTCGCTAGCTATGTGAAGAAACCTTCCGTCACGAGGAATCCTCAAGGAGAGGAGTCGAGTATATCGACAAGCTCGAGCCACCATGACGATCGTGGTAGCAATAGCGCCAGTGCTCCACAGTCTATCGTGACCCGGTCCTTTCTTCGAGCCAAGGTCAACCAGATTTCAGCACCTCTGCCTCAGGTTCAGCCACAGGAGGAGCAAGATGATGATTCTATCGTCCTATTGCCAACTCCTCCTCGTCAAAGCCCTCCAGTGCCACCCCAAGTAAACTTTCAACCCTCTCCATCCCCTGCTGACATCGGAGATATGTATGCCTCTCCAATTATACCACCCACGGAGCTTGCTGCTCCGGTTGCTCCTGCACAAACGCCTGCAGGATCCGAACCAGTCGCTACGATTCGATCACTCTCAGAATATGATTTGGCTCCGAACTGGATGCGCAAGTATGTCGAGCAGATGGACGAGCCAGATGCATGGCAGAGGTGTCTAGAAAGGAGAGAGCTACAGCAGACTCAGTGTCCGCGGAAGCCTAGAAAAGCACTTGCAAAGCGTTTAGCCAGGCTTGGAATGTATAAGGAAGTGTACTTTTCCACAGATGTGTTTCATGCACAAAATCCAGGCATTGTTTCGTAGGGGGTTTAGATCATTCGACTTTACTTCGCCTCTATGCTTGGGCTGCTCAGACTCCATGCATACTCGCTCAGCCCATTCGGATTACTTTCAGAGCTGTTCTGAACTTCCCCAACGTTGTTTAGCTACGTTCAGTCCTCGTCTCTTCAGATTTCGTTCAAAGTTGTTCTGCCTTTTTTAGACTGTAGAATAGATTTGGTTTAGTCCAGCAAACCTTTCCTTTAGCCCGCTACCCACCACTCCAATTTGATTGCCTGTGTAAGTGTCCCGGCGTCTTTGGCGATGCAGGTGTTCTAATCGCACATGCAGAGTTTAACGCTCCTATGGGTAGTTTTGACATTTGTTTGGCGTGCCAGGTCAGGCGGCGAATGACTTCCAACGACCCGCCTGACGAGTTTTTTCCTGACCCAGACCCATCGCTCGACCACATCGATCCTGCCATTCCTACCTCTCATCGTGGTGACGAAAATCCTGCCGTTTCTGATGTCGAATGTGGATACCTCAACCACCTCTATCTCGCCGCTGAGGCCATCCAAATGAGTTTTATAATGACTGGCATTTGCCCAATCCTCCATCTCGCCCCTGTCACTAAAGAGTTGAGTGAGGCCCTCATCACTAGCCAGTATCCCCCCACTCGAGTCTTGCGGTCTGTGACCAGAGCAGACCACATACGTCCAATTACCGCTGGGATGGCGAACACGGAGTACCGGGCGCTCGCTCCGAACCGCTTCTTCACTTTCAAGACACTTGCAAAAAGCCATTGGATGCGCATCCCGGGGGATGTATGACTCAGACTTGGCGAGAGGCCAATAGGGATTGCTTGCATATCGCTCAGTATGTTGGACAGATCAGGCAGCGGTTGAGGATATGATTGATTTGTTGTGCACGATAGTGAAGAGAAGTTACTTTCGTAGTAGTTCTACAAATATAAAGATTATACATCATTTCTAGTTTATAGCTCGTCGTCTGGGCGGTCCCATCCGTTATCCTCAGATTCGGCGGGTTCATCGTGAGGTACCTGCCCTGTTGTGAGACCAGGTACAATGTCGTCCAAAGAGACCTTCAGCTCTGTATGAGAGTGTCAGCTTTATTCCAGACTGCAAATGCGAATTTATCGCTTACCCGCCAACCTTTCCTCAATATCCTCCAACGAGGCAGAAGATCCCTCTTCATCGATCCATTCACCAGCCTCCTTGAGAATCTTCAAGACGGAGGTCTTATCCTCTTTCTGAGTTTCTCTCCAAGACCATTAGAATCTGTCACCTGGTTCTTGAGCCCATAGACGAAGTTGGAGAGTTGGTTAAAGGTCTCTGCGCGTTTCCGGTACGCCTCGTCGTCCGTGGCAAATTGCTCAGCTTCATCGACCATTCTCTGAATTTCATCTGGCGAGAGGCGATTACGGTCGTTGGTGATCTTGATGGATTCAGATTTGCCGCTGTAATACAATCCTATGAGTCTCATGCTCTTAGAAGGAAGATGAGTTGGGTGGGACTTACGTGCCCTTATCGGAAGCGGATATGGTCATGATACCATCTTGGTCGACCTCGAAGGTGACTTCAATCTGAGGAACTCCGCGAGGCGCAGGTGGGATGCCAGTCAATTCGAACTTGCCCAGGAGGTTATTGTGCTTAGTTTGTGACCGTTCTCCTTCGTAAACCTGTATCAGAACGGTGTTCTGATTATCTGTGGAGGTCGAGAAGCTGGATTGTTGTGGTTAATAACTAGCCTAAACTCCCGGTCTCGACAAAGGACTTACATCTGGCTCTTCTTCGTCGGGATAACGGTATTCCTCTTGATGATGGGAGTGAAAACACCGCCGTTGGTCTCGATACCGAGAGAGAGCGCGGCCACGTCAATGAGAGTCGGGGCGTCAGATTTGGGAACCACGCCGGAGAGGACGCCAGCTTGAACAGCCGCGCCGTAGGCGACAGCCTCGTCAGGATTAATACCTTTTGAAGGCTCTTTCCCGAAGTAGTCCTTGAGAAGTTGTTGGATCTTGGGTATACGCGTGGAACCTCCAACCAAGACAATCTGAGTAGAATGTGTAAGTTGGACAACGGAAGGTTTGATGCAGCGGTTAAGCAACTGACCTCGTTGACATCCTTCTTGTTGACTTTGGCGTCCTTGAGAACTTGCTCAACAGGCTTCATGGTCTTCTTGAATAGATCCATATTCAGCTCCTCGAACTTGGCGCGGGTCAAGGTCTCGGAAAAGTCGTTTCCGCCCTCGAAACTCTCGATCTCGATCCTCGTGCTTTGCTGACTGGACAGAACGCGCTTAGCCTTCTCGACTTCCTTCTTCAACTTGCCCATGGCACGTTGGTTCTTCATGACGTCTGTACCGGTCTTGGTCTTGTAGTTCTTGGCAAGGTAGTCCATGATACGGTTGTCGAAGTCTTCACCGCCAAGATGGGTGTCCCCTGCAGTGGCGAGGACCTCGAAGACATCGTCTTCGATGGACAGGAGAGAGACGTCGAAGGTTCCGCCGCCAAGGTCGTAGACGAGGACTTTGGATTCACCCTTCTTGTCAAGGCCGTAAGCGAGAGCTGCGGCGGTAGGTTCGTTGAGGACTCGGAGAATAGTGAGACCGGCAATTGCGCCAGCATCCTTGGTGGCTTGGCGTTGGGCGTCATTGAAATCTGGAATGGGAAGTTAGACGCAGAGCAGGCTAAGGCAAAGGAACGACGTACATGCTGGTACGGTGACGACTGCGTGGGTAACCTTCTCACCGAGGTATGATTCCGCTGTTTCTTTCATTTTGGAAAGAATCATGGCGCTGATTTCCTCGGGGGACTGGGGTCGGCAGGTGTGAATGCCATATTCAATATGTTGAGAGTTAGATTCTTACGAAATCACGGACATCGCCTTTGTATTGAACTGAGATTGCAGGTTTTCCATTATTCTCGTGAACCTTGAAAGGCCAGTGCTTCATGTCCTGTCGGACATTTGGATCCGATAACCTTCGTCCCATGAGACGTTTGGCATCAAATACAGTATTTTTAGCGTTGGAGTGAAAGGCGTTTTTGGCGCTTTCTCCAATGCTACGATCTGCTATCAGTATGGAACGATTGTCGGGTGACTTGGAAAATGACTCACAGACGTTCATCGCCGTTAAAGCTTACCCATGAAGGTGTTATGCGGTTACCTTGGTCGTTCGCTATTATTTCAACCCGACCATCCTCCTTCTGAACTCTGAAATAGAAATTGGATTAGTTCGGGAACACCATGAAAGGCAGGATGCTTACGCGACACATGAATAACTAGTTCGCGGATGAATATTGATTAGATGGTGCTGCGAGCTGCGCTAAACCATACTCACGTTGTACCAAGATCTAATCATATCATTGATGATGAGCACACTGAGGTCATTGGGAGTAGTTAGGGGGGAACATTACCGATGCCAATGACGGTGCCATAGTTGGCGGGGCGCGTGCTAGAATTCTCGGATCTAGCAGATGCCACAAGGGGACAGAGACAGAGTACGCCTAGAAGCACCAGAAAGAACACAAATATTGGACTTAGTAGCCCAGGATTCTTAGTTCGACGCGTTTTTCGAGGAGAATACATGTTCTTTGACTGCAGTTTTCCATTCTCAAAGAGCCCATTTTATAGTCCCAGCCACCAGAGAGATACGTGGATGAACACGTCGAACTAAACGTAGGAGTCACAGTGGAATGGCCTCGAATATGCCAAGACACTCGATCATTCTTGAGTACGTAATCACCAACGCATGTTAGTAGCTCCCCACGCACGTGACATGACGCACCTTTCCGCCGCAGTGAATACAAAACCTCAGGGGCTTGCACGTTCCTTCCTCACTGTTCACCGACAACCACCACCACAATGGCAGATACTTGGAAAGACGGCATTTTGCTCAAGGTAACGAAAGCCTCATAATCTACTGCAATAGCGTAGCTCATTGAGAGGAAACAGATCGTCAATGTCATCGTATACTTCGTTTTCCTCGGTTCAAACATTTACACTGTCGCCGCTCCAGAGTCGGGTCCATACTTCGGCGGAAAAGAAACCTACATCACCCCTGCACCGTGGGCATTCCTCATATGGTGCGTGTTTCTTTAGGTTTCTCTGTTGTACAGGATCCAGAGACTGACGTGATTACTCAGGTCTCTAATTCACGTTCTTTTGTTGGGCACAGTCATCTACCAGTTCTTCCCCAATGGAAAGAAAACTATCATTGATGGTATCTCCTGGCGCTTCCCTCTTCTTGCCGTCTTGAATGCCATCTACATCAACTTGTGGGCTACGCACCATTACATCATTGGTATGCAAATTCGTGGTCATCATCTCACTGCCTTCTAAACCCGCTTGTAGCCTTTGTCTTGGCTTTGTGCGTCAGCTCTGCTGTGACAGTACGTGGCCATTTGACAGCCAATGTGTTCATGTCTAATGTCCTTCTTATAGCACATCTACTATGTCGTCAAGAAGCACCACTCTTCCCAGAGCTTGGCTGACGAGATCTTCATCCACCTCCCCTTCTCTCTTTACCATGGTTGGACCACCGTCCTTGTCATCTTAACTGGCTTTGAGGCATTTGGTGTCAACGCTCTTACCCACCGTGCTGGTGTGTGGACCAAGGTGCTCGTCTTTTTGGGACTGTAAGTGAATTCCATAAGTCCTCCACGTCCGCATCGTCTCATCGCTTTTCAGCTTCTTCCTTGAGGGTACTGCTGCTGCGTATGCCTTCTCTACCCCTGAGGGAGATCTCCCTGCTTCTGTTGCCATTGCATGGTCTCTCTGGGCCATCTTTGCCCACCAGACCTCCTCTGGCTTCATTCACTGGAGTGCCTTGGCCTTCTCCATCCTTGCCCTTGTTTGGGTCTTGAAGGGTGCTTTCGGTCTCTACTCTAGCTCTCGTGGTGGTCGTGTTGCCCTCCATGACGAGGAGAGGGCTCCTCTTGTCGGGTCCTAAATTAGCTAGGCGCGAGGAACTATTGTTACCATTGATATCACTTCCTCTACTTCTTTCAACTCTGTAATATTACCATATTTCGGTATCTTTTGTACCCATTTACTGTAGCTCATTTTCTTCTTCCTCTTGAATCGTTACCCGACTATTTTCAAGTAACAAGTACCTTACGTGCTATAATGTCTATTCAATGAAATGAATTGAGAGATTCTGCAGCTGGAAACCAGATTTACGCGTCGCGTCACGGTCACACGTTTTCCCCAATTCATCCCACAAACACCATGACCGTCGCAGATGCTGTCGACGCCTCTCCAGGTAAATCAGACATTTGCTTGAAGACAGAAGAGTGACAATATGAACCTCAGAGGTTATGCTGACCTATTACCGACGTTTATACCCCTTCAAGTCCATCTTCAATTGGTTAAATCATGAACATACACCAACACGCCTGTTCACACATCGTGAATTCGCGTTTACATTGCAAGGAGACGTGTATCTGCGGTACAACTCTTTCAATACGGCGGAGGATCTTAAGAAACAAGTCTGCCAGCTCAATCCGACGCGTTTTGAGATCGGGCCAGTCTACTCTGCGCGGGTAAGTCCGTATGAAATGAGTTCTCTCCAAGACCTTTATGAATCCTGACTTGCGCACGATAGCCTAAGGACAAACGAACGGTTCGACCTGGTGCCTTCACACCGCTTCAACGCGAGTTGGTCTTCGATATCGATATGACAGATTACGACCCGATTCGAACATGCTGCTCAGGTGCTGATATCTGTCAGCGATGCTGGAAGTTCATCTCGGTAGCAGTGCAGGTGCTTGATCGGTCGATTAGGGAGCAGTTTGGGTATGAACAGCTGTTGTGGGTGTATTCGGGGCGACGTGGTATTCATTTGTGGATCTCGGATAAGGAGGCGATGGCGTTGACGGATGAGCAGAGGAAGGCGCTTGTAAATTGGATGACGGTGATTCATGGAGGGTCCAAGGAGGCTAGTAAGAAGTTGAATGTGAGGAGTGCTGGGAGGTTGCCGCCTTCGTTGACGTAAGTCACCACATTCCCTCGTTGGATGAGGTGCCCTACTTATCCTTTTGCTTGCAGCACGGCTCTAGATATTGCGGCTGAGAGTTTCCCGGAGATAATTCTAGAGGACCAGGATCTTTTTGCCAGCGAGGAAGGGTACAATACGATACTGGAGTTCCTTCCTGAAAAGAGTGATGCAGAGAAATTCCGCGAAGAGTGGGCAGAGGACCAGTCCGACTCTTCCACAAAATGGAAAGCCATTCAGAAGTATGCCAAGAAAGAATACAAAGATGACAGGCCCGTGCAGTTCGTGAGTCCATCTAGCGCTCTTGACCCCATCCGCCCTCATCTTTCACGTAGAATGCCTTCAAAAATGCCATCGCTGATCTCGTCCTGTACCACATGTATCCACGGATAGATGCCGAAGTCTCTAAACACCGCAACCATTTGCTCAAAGCCCCCTTCTGTATACATCCCAAGACGGGAAGGGTCTGTGTACCAATCGACCCTCAAATGATTGACAGCTTCAATCCTGAAACTGTTCCAACTGTCGCACAGTTATTAAAGGAACTTGACTCTCTGCACGTTGATGATGCCATGAACGGCGAACATCATTCAGGTGTGTTCATTTTATGGTTTATTAATTCCTAACATGGGCTCAACGGCAATCAAGATTGGGAAAGGACGTCGCTGAAGCCATACATCGATATTCTTGACAAGCACGCCTTGAGGCTTATGGAACGCGTAAGAATAGAGAAACGTGCTGCAGGTAATTTCTCAAACTCTTCTGCTTGTCATTTCATATTGACCAGCTTCTTTTGCAGATGTCACCTGGTAACCAGTTATTTTTAACGTCATTGTTTTCGCTGTGTTGTCGGAAAATGGTTGTATTATAGTATGGATAAGAATAACTGTTGCTTGTACGGAAATCAGTCACAAGGATGTAAACATTGTGAAGCATGATAGCAGAGAAACCATGTCAATATGAATCAAAACCATGCAAAGAGAACGACCAAATAGGGGTAACTATATACACAAGTAGTGGAATGCCGAGTATAAAGTAACGAAACCACCAGCAATGACAGGTAAAAGCGTTATAGGAATAAAAATAGTTTATTTTCGCCAGATCACGCTGCTTCTTCCAAAGCCTCTGCAATCTCCATCTCCAACCATTTGCAAACCACAGGGTGCACTGAGTCAGTGCGCAGAACCTCGAGCACCCGCGAGGCTACTGTGATAGCACACTCCTCCGCCCGACCAAATCCAGATAGGCATTCCTGGCGGTAGTCGGCCTCATTAAGACCAATTAATCTGGCCACTAAAATTGGATGAGCTCCACCCTGTAGCAGGATGGGTAGGGCAATGAGAAGAGGAACCTCCGTTGCAAGAAGCTCGAGCCTCTGGGCAACCTCACTCAAACGACGAGGTGAGTCGGCGCCAGTCGGCAGAGGGGCGGCAGAGGCTTCCAGCAGAGGTGCCAGTGCCTCCAGGCCTTCGAAGGCGTCATCCACAACTTCCTTCGCGAGTTTCGTGGCTTCTTGCTCTCCGACTGGACGGGGGAAAAGATTAAGCAGATCGTAAAGAGCCCGAGCATCAGCTGCGGTGGTCGCACGAATGGGCTGGGCAGGGGGTGAAGGTGGGCGAGAGGGTGGAAGCTTGATCATGAATCTGCTGGCAGGAGGCGTAGTTGGAGGTGTGCCGTTCCCTGCTCTTCTTGAGCGCAATAGGCCCAGGGATCGGCGAGGAGACTGGAGAAGGTGGCGCCTCCGGACGATGAGCTAACGCAACAAGAGCTCGCCATAGAATGGTGACGAGGAACGTGGCGAGGGTAGCTTGGCTTCCAGGATATGAAGCATACTTCACAAGAGCTCTCGCGTAAATTGGTGCAAGGGCCTGCAATGTGACCACGGAAGGGTGGTGTATAACTTGCTTGACGCCAGAGGCTGACTTCAGTGACAAGTTCGGTCTCTCCAGGGCCTCGAGTAGAGGCGTCAACTCGTTACGAATAGCCGTGAAAAGCGGGTTGATAATTCTGTTGAGATGGGACACAAGCCCCTCGCGAATAGTCTTCAGTCCGTCACCACGGAGATCGGCATCGAGACCAAGGTCGAGCACGTCAAAGGTCTCCAAAAGTTCTTGAATGAACGAGGCAATTGCAAGTGCATGTACTTGTGCCGGGTTCGGATTCGGATGCTGCACAGTCGGTGCACTGGCGAACTGGAGTGCAGGAGACGAAATCAAGGGAAGTAACAGAACGGACAGATTCGAGAGTAACACCGAAAGTGGGCGGTGAAGAGATCGAAGGAGTGCCCGATGAAGGTGAGGCTTATCTTGGGTTGCTTTGAGCTCCCTGTGTAGTAAAGAACATTAAGGGGTATTTTTGCTAAATTAGCAGATATGACATACGAGGCAATTAAAGCACCCAACGCACGTCCACGACCGGGTGGAATCGGGCGTTTGCCGAGTACATACTCGCTAGCTGCAGCAGGACCTGTCGGTTGTGCTAGAGCCTTCGAAACAGCCTCACTGAGCTTCAAGCTCAGCATTTCTAGGTAGGAACCATCTTGAATTAGGGGGGCTGGCGCAGCTTGGGTGTTATTGGCTGGGGCAGGTGAAGGCCGACGGAAGTTGCTCAGGGAGAGTTTGTTGATAGAACGAGAGGCCCTTTCGGAGCCATTGCCAGGAACTTGGTTCGGATTGGGAGTGGTGGGAGGAAGTGGAGCTGGAGAGGAGGGACGGGAGTTGGGACGGAAGAAAGAGGGGTGCTTGAGCACGTTCATCATACTGGCCGGTATATGTGGGTATAATGGATAGCAGGTCGATGGTCCGCAAAAGTGAGGAGTTCTATGTCTAGAAGTCTACTGTTCTTGTTCTGCAGCAAGCGATACCAGACGTTCAAGAGTTAGGTGTGGATTTATCCCATTGATTGAAGAAAAGGCCCTAGGTCCAAAAATCAGAGAAGATGAGGAAAGTTGAGAGCTGTTTTTCGGGTTTCGATTGGCCTTAAGGAGGGCGATCTGTGTCGACCAGGAGGAATGCAAGGGGTGCGAAGAGAATGGTGGCGATGTTGTGTCTCAAGCTTGAAAAATAGCACATCATGAGTCCTCAGCATGGCCAGGATAACCTCGACGATACGTACCAGCTGAGAGTGTAAACCATAAGACTGTTGGAGGTGGTCGTTGTCAGCGATAACATCCACGCATTGACAGCTAAAAATTCATGCTAACATAAATACGGACATGATGTTCCCACGAATCATGATCCGATCGGACTCAAACTGGCACCTTCAGACTTTCCAGCCAATCCGGCAGCGAGTTTTATTACAAAAGACCACTATACACTTGCCAAAATTTGTTTCAAGCGGTCCTGTAATGCCCTATCACCACTTCGCAACCGCCATAGACAGCTATCATCGTCCGATTCTCGAAGTCGTAGCAATCCCGTATTGGCTTCATCCTTGAATGCTATGATCACTTTCAAGTCACCTGAAGAGTGCATGAGTCAAATGCAGTAATGGCCATTTTGGAGCTATGAGCGCACCTAGGAAAGGCCCGACATCACTTGAGATAACGCGCAGACTGACAGCGCTCAACTGTTGCATATGTCGAACGACCGTGTCCACACTGTGACCTTGCCACCCACGCGAATCGCCGTCTTCAATGCCGTTCCATAGGTTTTCAAAGTTGAGTTCGGCTTCGGGTATATCTGGCTCTGTGGTGAACGGTGAATCAAGGGCAATCAAGTCTGCACGGGGCGGCTACGGCAATGGGTCAGCAGCGGCTCCAACCATGCGGTATCCCGCTCTAGTCCGCACTTACCGACGCCTCTAACGCGGCGAATGGCTGTACAGACAAGCCTGACATGTTCTGTTGCCGAGGATAAAACGGGGTAAGCGGAAGTATAATACGAATTTCGTTTCTCTCACCTCTTCAAGATGTCCTAATTCACCGGCACCAGCTGCCAAAGTCAACTCCCCAGGGGTTAGGGTTCTCATCATAGAAGATGACGCAACAGAACTCGCTCGACTGTCTGGTCTTGCGCCCGAGTGAGAACTTGATTCACTGTGATTGGAGGATTGCCGATCACGAAGCTTCGGTGCTGCCACTGGTCGGTCATATGCTCTGTATCTGAGCTGATTTGCTGCAATGTGGCTTCGAGAAGGAGATCTTTCCTCCAGTTGTACTGATCTGACCGAGGGCGACTGATTGGAATGCGCCTCTAGTACGGCTGCGAACTCGGGAAGCTATTGTGCCATGAGCCAAAGGTGTGTGCATGTCAAGCACTGTCCTCACTGATTTCGGACGCATTGATTTCACAATTTGCGTGAGAGCGTCTTTCTGATGTGCAAACGTCGAGAACATCTCACACCTCTGGATAATATGCTGAGCGATCTGATACGTAGAATGCAATGAGGTAGAACATACCCGGCGTATATGGCGCCCAGAGTGCTTCTTCAGCTCTTCGACCGATTCAAGCGTGGAAGCAGGCACTTCATTGCAGTCCGAAATAATGCGAAGCATCGCTAATAGGCATGGATCCTGAACTGATGCTGCAAAGGAGTCGGAACCTTTGGCCAAACAGTCGATTTTGGACAACGGGACTTACGAATACATGAAGAAAGGCGGGAGGCGAACCCTTGGAGAACCTCGACAGGGGAAACCGACAATTGCCCACTGTACTCAGCTGCTAAAGCAGCAAAAATAACTAAGCCGGTTTGCGATAAATTCATTTGTGCGTCCGAGGTAAATGAAAGCAGCGTGGTAACGCCACCAATCCGAAACGATACGTCGGCTGGAAGTCGATGTTGATCAGTTGTAGGCTCAAAGAATGAAAAGAATTGCATGAGGCATACCGTTGTGAAAATATGACAAAGTGCGGTCCACAGCCTTCTCCAAGATTATAGGGTCAGAGTTCGAACTTGTTTCTAATTTATTTAGCATCTCCGTTAATCCACGTCCGTAGGATTCCCCGTCTTCAGTGAACTGAGCCTCTAGTATCTCAAACAACCGCAAAGCACATTCATTCATATCAGGCACCGATAATCCATGAGGTATAGCATTGAGGTTCTGGGCATAGTAGGATGTCACAATCTCGGCGTCGATTTTCGTTAGAATGCGGAGCGTCTATGTCGTGGCTCAGGCAAGATGAACAAAGTCAAGGGATAGCTCCTTACCAGCTGACGAATCGAGCCATCCCGAGACTCTAGAAGATGCATAATTCGCTCAACCTCCCAGGCGTCCAAGGTTGGTGGTATCTCAGAAGTCACGCCAGCCCAGACAATCGGATCCAGACAATCCAAGCATGTCAAGAAAAAGTACACGTCGTTGGGTTCCGGTGACACCAGAAGGGGCCGTATACTCTCCGCGAGGGGTAAGTGCCTACTCTTGGCCAAGGATAGCAGAGAACTTTGAGGTATGGTTCTGAGTACTAGGAATGCGCCTCTCCGTATGGCTAAATGGTGGGAATGGTGAGATATGAGGGAAAATGTGTGATGAAACGTGCCTTACCCTGCGGCAGCCGGACCTTGGTGAGCTTCCATAAGACCGATGTATTCTCCTCTGCGAGGCTGTGAGATCTAATTCAGAGGGGGGGGGAAACACGTTGACACAGAAATGCTCACCCTAGAATAGAAATCGTTGACAGTACTGTGACGAGTCGGTGGTCGTTCGTGGGAGTTGATGAGGCACCAAGTAGAGCACCCGATCTGAAGAGGTGGTTTGTTTTCTCTCTGATGTGTCCGACGTCCGTACTAGGCTGCTGTAATAAGTGCCATGGAATGTTAGTTTTTGCGGGTAATCTTAGAACCTTGCTATCACCTCGGACAGAAGAACAGAGCTCAGTAAGGCCGCATTCACAACGGAAGAATCGGTGTCATCGAGCCGTAGAGATATTTGACGGGTAATCCGGGTTAATAGCTCTGGTCGATGACGTGACAAGGAACGAAATGCCAGAAGTGCTCGTCTCCTAACATGAGGCCTAAGGGGAGCAAATATATTGATTGTCAGCTCTACTGCCAGAGGAGTAATACATACTGACGAATTGTGCGAAAGAAGGTCCAGAAGGCGTGAATCGATGGCAGGTATCAGATCCTCGTTCGGAGAAATAATTATATTGTCAAGTGCAAGACAAATCCGAGCTGGTCGTTCATCTTCCAGATCCTATACCTCGGTCAACAGGTGAAGGGTTGTGGAAGGGGTAACAAGGTACCTTGCGGAGTGTGTTGACGAGCATTAATTGAAGTTCGTGGTCGGCCCGCATAATTTCGGAACAAAATAGATAACCTCCACATCCTTCAGATTCAGGTCAGCGAGCATACGAATGGCGAATACCTATTCTTTTCTGTGGCATGCCACGGCCGGCTTCGGCCAGATTTATGGCATGAGGTAATGCAAAGTCGAATATCTCGCGGTTCTCCAATGACGGCAAGGTCAGAAAACAATACAGCAGTACCACCAGAGTTTCTTTGACACTCTCCTGATGTGTGGAGATGAGCTCAGGACGGCAGGCAAGTCAGAAAATTGCCACCACGAACCGCTGAGAGTGCCTGAGTGGTGAGCCGATGGCGTATTGAGGTAATCTCATCGAGAAGGCGCTGTTGAACCACACGACTCGATTTTGCTTCTTCCACACTCCTGACAACAGCATAGTGGGCCCTGCTGAGCGCGCCAGATGAGATGAATGGAATGTCCATGAATGTGGTTCTCGGTAAGATGGTCACTTAGGAGACAATCCCGTTTAGAGCATGGTCGGCAAACACAGTCAAACTTGGATCTTTCTCAGAGTCACTTCTCACCTACATGTCCCAACCAGATCCAGCAGCAATAGCAGCAGCGAATTCTTTCAATAAGATCCTAAACCAGACAAAGGTATCGACTAGATCGAGAGCATCTGGCGAAATAGATGATGGGACAAAGAAACTGCGGCGTCTGATCCTGGTTGAAGGCATACCGTCTGCTGTGGTAAGGACCGAGCTTTTCCCCGATCATCGCTATATTTCACCTCTCGTAGGACCCAACTCTGCGCCCAAGAATATGGAAGATCCTCTTACGCGTCACTGATATCCCAGCAGACGTGTATCTGGAGTACGTCGCTCGTGGGCCTTGTGAAGTCCGGGAAAAGATACGAAATGACACTTTCCGGTTTGTTCCCATACAAGTCGTCATAACAATGAATTATTTATCTTTGGGAAATCAGAACGCTCGCGACCGATCGAGGATTCAAAGAGCGTGTTAGTGAAGATATGCTGGTTCGTCTGTTAGATGCATTCGTCTGGCGTAGTCAAGGTACTCTGAATCAACTACTTGAACTCGACGTCCTGATTTTCTCCTCTGTGCATTCTCAGATAGGGATGAAAGCCATCAACTTGGTTTTACCTATGTGCAAGGCATGAATGTCTTGGCCGCGCCGTTCTTGTACACAATGCCGTCAGAACTTGAGGCTTTTTTCTGCTTTGCGAGGTTTATCGAGGAATCTTGCCCGCTTTATGTTCAACCAACTTTAGAAGGTGTCCACCGTGGCCTCAAGGTCAGTTGGTCCTCTGGCATCGGGCTCCGCAGCTTGACATGCCTGTAGCTCTTGGACCGCTGCCTTCAGATTGTCGATCCTGAACTGTTTGCTCATCTGCGCTCGAAAAAATTAGCGGCGGAAATCTACGCATTTCCGTGTAAGAAGAATTCACCCCGTTCCATTCCTTGGGCTGATTGATATCATCTTTTTCTCTCAGCTGTCCTCACCTTGTGTGCGTGCACTCCGCCTTTAAATCAGGTGTTACAACTCTGGGATTTTCTCCTTGCCTTCGGGGTCCACCTCAACGTCCTCTGTGTCATTGCTCAACTTCTCCTGATGCGCGATGATGTCATGAAGTCCTCCAGGTGATGACACTCTTCCATTTGATAGTTCACACTCTGACCGTTTCTGGATTGGCTTGGTAGCCCTATGCGCTTGCTACGCACGTTCCCCGACCTGGAGGCGCTACCTGTGATTGGAATAGCTGTCACTCTCGTACGAGATCTACCTGCGGAGCTATATGAAGAACTTGTCAAGCATCCCTACGAAATTTGAGCAGCTTTCGATCGACATTGATTGTACGACGTGTTGATGTATAAGGATATCAACATGTGAGCACAATCTTCGGGCAAAATTTTCCACACTAACTGCCGAAATATACTAACAGGATACATCAACGGCAAGGTGATTGGTGGATGCTCGATCTGCTCTCGAAAGCGAGGCAAACATTTTCTTGTATACCTTGTATCCGTCCCCAGGGACCTCCTACGGCTTCCGAATCGTTAGGGCCCCTCCACCTTCTCCTAAGGCTTAATCCTTTAGCCAATCTAGTCTGATAGCTATGTGCAATCATTCCCGGGTCATCGTACCAATGGCGAAAATTGGCACCACATTCGCGGAGTATGAGTACCCTCGCAGCTGATTTTATCAAACCTTCCTTGACAAATGAATGAATGCAATAGATACGCCGGACGGCGGAAATTATACTTACTATCGAGATCATCTCGAGAGACCTCATGACGAGGTGTATCAATAGATAACCATCCAAAGTCAGAGGCCCCACCTGGTGCCCTAGTGAAACCCAAGAACCCTGTTAGAGCCAAGGCTATTTCAGGAACTCCAGCGTTTAGGTAGAAGCTAGAAGTCCCTATCGGCGATGCTTTGCAATCGTGCGATTTTCCTAAACGGAAGAAAGATGGGTGCGAATAATCTTACCCAATTCAGGTCTTCTTGGAAGCGGTCACTTAGTGCTAGGCGAGTTTAGTTCCGATTCAATTCATTTGAGCACCCTAAAGGGCGTCCATTGATCAAGGAGTGCTCACGTTTCAAGGATGCGATTGAGTTCCGCCCCTCAGACCGTATGGTTCTGAACTTAATTTCCATTGAAACCCTAGTACAACTGGAAAACATTTCTCAGAATGACTCCAGTAATGAGCGCATAATACATGCAGAACGACATGAAATGGGAATACAGTATTGATTAGACAGCAGGAGAGCGCGTAGCACAGCGAGGAAGGAGAATAGATCGGGCATAACTTATTGTATCTTGAGAAAGTGTCTCAGACGAGGGTTTCCAGAAGAAGAGTGTAAACGCACGATACATTAGCGGGCACGACGGGGCGGATGGTCTCCTTCGCTATGCTCATCGCTGCTCTCGACGAGTTCACGACAGTCCATAAAGCCACCGCAGCATTCTGACCCAAGGCTTGGGCTTCTAGAAGTTCTCGGGTCATGGGGAGCATATCTGCTACCCGACTCACTTGATGATTCGGGTGAATCCTCGCGATAGAGGCGTTTCCTACGAGGAGGGAGATGGGCATGAGGAGATTCCACCTTGGATGATGGGGCTCCATAAGTAAAAGGTGGTGAAGGAGCAGGGGAAGGGAACGACGCCGGACGCAAAGTGTTCGGCAGAGGACCCAGAGGAGGGAGCTGTCGCTCCGACAGCCTTGAAGACGCTGGTGATTGTAATCCTTGACCCCCGAGGGCTGGCAGAGTCAAAGATTGATCTGGTATAGCTAGCTGTTGGAACCGAGCTAAGGATGCGGATGCAGCCGATAAGGTGTGCAGTAATTCTGCGGATGCTTGTGCCTAGGAAGCGTTGAGAACCTCGCAATACCATTCAGAATGCAATTGATACACACTAGTTGTGGGGTGTAGGGAATCCCCGGTGGTCCTTGAGAACCTTGGGAGGCTCGAGCCGCAGTCAATTCCGTACGAAGGTGAGCATTCTCTTCCTCGGCGACCCGAACACGTTGTTCCAAGTCTGCGACATATTGAGCACGACGAGCCCGATAGTCCCGTTGTTGGACAAGAGCACGAGTAGGAGGAATTGTCAAGTCTTTCTTTCGTCCTCTAGTCATTGGTGGCGGAAGTGAAGCATGTAGTAAGAGCTTACAAGGTTTAACTGAGCTCCGTGTTGGGTGACAATCGCCATAGATTGCGCAACAAATGGTGAGGGGAACGAAATCAATTTCAAAAGGCGGACCACGTGGTTATCACCGGAAAGAAGGTCTAGAGCTCTAGGTACAGATGCGCGTCTGCTAAGGTACAGCCGTCATCCAATAACGTTTTCCTGATATCCCCACACACGTTCCAACAACTTTTTAAGCAGCACATCAGGTCCTGGTGTATCCGTGATGCAATGAATCCCTGGAAAAGCGACGTCAGACGCAGGAACCTCTTCCTCGATTTCGACTTGTGCGGGAACAGCGGTTGATTCCCAAGGGCCGTGGCTCATGCCGCTTTTCTCAAGTTCGGCTTGAACCTTGGCACGATTAGCCCCGGGAGCATAGGCAGATATGTCAATCCGTCTGTCCACGACCAACATTCCCCGGGTCAATTCTCCAGTCCTGCAGGTCATTAATTCAATTTTGATTTTCAAAATACCTGTTGATTAACAACTCACCGTTCTATCTCAAACACCCGTTTTCGACTTTTCCACCCTAAAGATAGCCCCGCAGCGTCAGGTGGGTTCTCGGCTGCACACCAAACGGCAACAATATCGTGAAGCTCCATTCGATCTTCCCGAATTGTCGCATGATTGTCCTTGTCCTTTCAAGAAATGAACTGGTGAAATGAGTGAGGGGCGATTTATCCGCGGCCTTCGATGGCCCTGCAGTCAAGCCGAAAGAGTTCGACGTATCAATCTTGGATTCATAGACGTCAAACGGCAGCCCATGGGAGGTCGTGATATCCAAAGAAACCAGAAGGAAACGCTCCAATGGTAACCCGAGTTGTTGATTTGCAGGAAAGAGTAGCTCCTTCACTGCAAATGGATCCGCGAAAAAGTTGACTCCACAAGAGACGTGCGATTAGCGATAAGCGGATGCATTCTATGTCTCCACACTTACATTCGGCGGTTGGACTTGTATTTCCCGGAACGTCGAGTGCGCCTCCCATGCAGATAATACGCCCTATCTTCTCCCTGAATAGATCACCATCCTTACGGACCAAACGAGCAAGGTTCGTCAGGGGACCGAGAACAATGTATGTGATCGATCGTGCAGGATAACTGCGTATGAGATCCAGGGCGACGTCGACTCCCGATTTCTCTGAGAATCGCAGAAATGGGTGTTCTCCGCCGTTGTTTGGGCTGACATCCAACTCGGGGTGACGCTCACTGATGTTGCTTAGCCCATCCCTGAATAACATATAGGTCAACAACACCCCAGCCAAGAATGTGTGATTGTCAACGTGCCGGCCGTGAAAATATTTTGCGCTGTGAAGTTCGCCTTCCAGCGGGCCATCACTACCCCTGGCTAGGATTGGTTTCCTGCCGGAAGTAACGTTAACGAACCGGGCAGCATCGGAGGGATTCTTTTCAATCTGTAGTTGGATTGCTTGGTATGCTTTGAGTACATTCAAACTGTGATTGGAAAGTAGGAAGAGCTCAGAAGGCTTGGCGAATACAGCGATAACTGGGAAGAGGCTGACTAGGATGCTTCCAGATCGGTATTTCCTGTAACCAAGAATAGGCAAAAATGTTCGTTACGCCAGTACCTCAATTGAGAAAAATGATGTCCACGCGCCAAAAGATACGAGGTATGCTAAGATATCAAGTTCAGGTGACGCAAGGGCGAAGAGGCTACCAGGAAAAGATAGATAAGGGCGCTCCTCTTGCATCACAACGAGTCTGCACCAACATTGCGGTAATATCATCAACACCCGGGTCAGTGTCAACTAGAAATCCAGAACATGGTCAGGAAGCATTTGAGCACAAATGGGCCAACTTGCTGATAACAGGGATTTTGGCGCTCATCTTGGTGACACAATAAGAGAGTAGTATCCGCGGTACCGGTTGATGCCAGGTAGACAGATTTAAGCTTATGTAAATTCAGAAAGTATGTTCGCAAGAATTCGCATTGCTGTACATTATACAGGCTACAGGACGCTTATTAGCTAGTTATGGCGTTCACCTGAAACAAGATTATGTTAGCATCTAGAATTGAGTTTTGAAGGCCAGAAACAGAAAGGAGTCAGAGATCTTGGTGGAAAATTAGTCTCATAGAGCGTGAGCCCTCTGAAGTAGCAAATATAAAGATAATACATCATTCTCGAAAGAAAATTGACGGAATGCCTGCTCACCTTGAAGAAAGCTACCAATGCTGGCCAACAATGGCCAGCATTGGTAGCTTTCTTCTTGCAGGTGATTGAAGTCATACAACACAAACTGGCAATTGCCGAGAGCTGTACAGTCTTGTCACGGTGGCTTGTGCATGTGACCGCACCAGAAAGTTAGGCCTACAGTGCTGCCTTCGACGTCTGCAACAGCCAGCACAACATTATGTCCGAGTCTTTGCGTTTTTTGGGTTCCCTGGAGGGCCACAAAGGATGGGTCACCGCCATCGCAACTTCCTCTGAAAACCCAGACATGATCTTGACTGCTTCCCGAGGTGATTGCCATTCATAGGATTGCTGGTCAAATCTAATCTCTGCCGCGTTCCATAGACAAGACCATCATCGTCTGGCAATTGACTCGCGATGAGGACTCTTATGGATACCCCAAAAGGATCCTTCATGGCCACAACCACTTTGTCTCTGATGTCGTGATTTCCTCCGATGGCCAATTCGCTCTTTCCTCTTCTTGGGACCACACCCTTCGTCTCTGGGATCTCAACACCGGCCTGACCACCCGTCGCTTTGTCGGTCACACTTCCGATGTTTTGTCCGTCAGCTTCAGCGCTGATAACCGACAAATCGTCTCTGGTTCTCGCGACAAGACCATTAAGCTCTGGAATACCTTGGGAGAGTGCAAGTACGATATCAAGGATGAGGGCCACACCGAGTGGTATGTATAGGCTTAGTTTGAAAGTTCTGCCGTCGCTGATCAAAAACTGTAGGGTGTCATGCGTGAGGTTCAGTCCTAACATCCAGAACCCCGTCATTGTCTCTTGCGGTTGGGACAAGGTCGTCAAGGTCTGGGAACTCTCCAAGTTCAAGCTCAAGACCAACCACTACGGCCACACCGGGTACATTAACACCATCTCCGTCTCCCCTGATGGCTCGCTTGCTGCTTCTGGTGGCAAAGATGGTATTACCATGCTCTGGGACTTGAACGAGGGCAAGCACCTTTACTCCTTGGAGGCTGGTGACATTGTCAACGCCCTTGTCTTCTCTCCTAACCGCTACTGGCTGTGCGCTGCTACGTCCAGCTGCGTCAAGATCTTCGACCTCGAGAGCAAGTGAGTCTGATTTTGGTTCCATCTTGCGAACTTTTGGATCTAACCCATGCTTTAGATCAATCGTCGATGAGCTCCGACCTGCATATGCTGAGGTTGGCGACGAGGCCAAGCAACCCGAGTGTGTTTCCATCGCCTGGTCTGCTGATGGCCAGACTCTCTTCGCTGGCTTCACCGACAACGCCCTCCGCGTGTGGACCGTCACATCATGAGCGCAGGACGAGCGACTTCGTTATGTATATTCATGATGCTTTTATGTTGTTTTGTCCATATTTCCCAAAACAAAAATGGAATTCGGATTCCAAGTCTCTACCTCATCTGAGCTGTGAAGTCCCAGTAATGATGAACTTGAAATGAACACGATTCAAATGGGTACATTGGCTTCGTCCAGGTTTCTCTTCCTCTCATTGTAGTCCCACCTATCGAGCCCGCCGAAGTTGATCTTCATACCGAGGAACGACATATTAAATTGCAGTTCGCAGATGTGACCTCCTTGTACCCGCCAGCTATCTCCGCTGTAGATGTGGTGAGTGAATATTAGCAGACCGGAAAGGCAACGAACGTACGTAGCAGTCCCGTAAACATCGCCCTCCTGACTGACTAGACGGACGCACTGGTCGGTATTAGACTTGGCGTCATAGACCCAGATGCTCTTCCCAGAATAAACCTCCTGCCATCCTCCCTGGTCGACTAGGCGATTTTGAGGTTGATACCGCTTCTCGCTCTCGGGCGGACCGGGAGCTGGTCGAATATCTACATCATTGAGAAGGTGTAGAGTAGTAAGATTCGATATGTTCTCGAAAGAGAATCTCATCTCTGCCGGAGGGTCGATGATCTTAATGACAGGGCCTGGGGTCTCCTCTTCGTCTTCACTTGAATCGGATTCATCGTTTGCTTCGGCATCGTCAGTGTCCATTTTTGCTGAACTAGAAGCTTCAGGCTGAGTAGTCGAAGGTTCCTCGTCGGGTTTGATGGCCTCAGCGAGTTCCTGTTCTGCGGCTGCCACCTTCTGGCAGAAAGATTGCCAGGCTTCATCATTTGAGAAGTCTGTGCGGAGGAGGAGCCCTTGTTCTGGTCCACCGAGGATCGCGTCGGATGGATCGGGTTCTTGCATGAACCCATCCTGAATAGTTTTTGCAATCAATACAGCCGTTCTAGGAGTCTAGAGTGTGTTACACACAGCGTCTGGAAGAGCCTCGGAGGTATTCAAAGCGTTTATGGCGTTTGGATCCTTTGATAACGCGTCCCAAAGCTCCTGGATTGCTTTCAATTGCCATCTGCGCCTCCCAAGATCAGGGAACTGTGATCGAAGCGCAGGGTACCTGTTCTTGGGTGTTATCTCATGAGTTTATAGACTCCGTGGATTGAAAGGCGAAAACCCAACCGCAAATAGGACAAGGAGCTTATCGTGCATCGATTTTGCGGGTTGAAAGAAATTGCGAAAGTATTGATCGGCGTTATGTCGTCAGTGACTGTCCTTGTCACTCAAGCTCAAGGCTGATGATCACCTCGACGTGTGAGGGCATTCGACCTTCTCACCAAACTTCTCATGTTCAGCTATCTTTCGAATCACACGAGGTAATGATACAAGGCGAGGTGCGGAAATAGCACCCAAGGCAGAAGGGGAGAAACAGTCTGATTCGATCGTGGTAGTGAATGATACCAGCTTGGCAAAATCTGCCACAACGATGTCAAACGCATGCACCGTCGCCATCCTAGGAAATGTTTAGGGGCCCAATTGTTCAATAGGATCGTCCATCAGGTCAAGTGCTCCATCTTCCATGGAACGAAGGGACGAGAGGCCGGTTCGTGGGTTGCAACTTGAGGTTGAGAGAAACACGCCATATCCGACTTTGCGTCGGTATTGAAATGGAAAAGCATGTCTATTGATAAGGGACTGTACGGATGGGCTATACGGCGGAGGTGCGTGACCCTGCAAGTCTGTCTACAACCTGTTTGTAGTGGGTCAGTTCATGGAATGTCGGAACGAGGTGTCATGTGAGACGAACGCACAGGTGCAATGTATGGTAGCGAGAGGAAAGTACCAACGAAAGGTAGCTGCCTCAAGGTCGTAATGACAACTGGGAAGAAGTCGCTGCAGCAAACAGCGAGGCATTAGTACGGTAACAAAGTGGGAGAGCGCTGAACGGAGAACGCACCCAAACAAGTTCAAGAACCCAAATGTTTCGACAATCATACCAATGAATGGCCATTTCAAAAACACGAGCAGCACGCCACCAAAGAAGCAGATGGTTCCCCTAATCTTCTCCTTTCGGGCGAAGAAGTAAAAGTCTTTTGGGGTCCAATAATAAGTGCGAGGCCGGAGATGAACAAGATCTAGAAGGACGAGGTGTTTGCTCAGCTGAGCTGAATGGGAGGCTTGGAAAGAGGTCATACGTTGCCCAGAGCCAGCAGAGCACCATCAAAGAAGAGCATGACACCCAAGAGCATGAAAAGCCCTCCAAAGGTCGTGAGGGCGACACCGATTTCTATTCATTCGGTGCCAATTAGTTCTGCACCAAATTCTTCCGAAAAAAAGACGTACTTTGACCGTCCGACAACCACATTATGAACTACTGTCCTTGCAGTGTTTTCTAGAAGATTTTCTCTTTTGAATTAGCAGCACGCTGCGGTAGGCTGGGTAGCGTATGTGTTGATGACGTGACAAGACGCGCCTGGCCACGTTGACACTGTTTGGCTTGCGGCGCGTTGTCCAAATTAGGACGAGTCCTCATCTTGACACGAGCCTCGACTGGAATCTGAACTTTGCTGCGAATGATTGTGAACGTGTCATTACTAGGCGACTACGGACTGTGGTACCGCACAGACAGCACTTGCATGCGGACACTGAGTACCCTTTAAGTTCTGGCCATTATGGTCCTCTCGATCCTCCTGTCACAATATCCTCATGGTCCTCCAGAAGCATGCTAGCCCCCGGTTAAACAGCGGCACAACCCACACACCTTGCATGCGTACTAACCAAGTCCACTCGGCGCTAATCCAACTCAAGGTTCCAAGCCAACGTCAGGTTTGAATTTAGAATCTTTGACAAGCAGGATTTACAGAACAGCACCCGAACCGAAAAGAATGTTCATGTGAATAATCGAGACCCTTCTATGCACTCTATTGAACCCTGGACGCTGGTGGGGCCCATATTGAGTGGCGCAAACCAACTTCAGCCATCTGCGGTCTAGCTAATCTCAGGCCAATCTGGATAAGAGGGTAATCCTGCTGACGGTACGGCGGAAAGATGGGCCCCGTCTGTCACCGTGGAGTGGGAGATAGCAGTTTTGATCTTGGGGAGGAAGGATCAGTCTAATTTGGATGTCGTCAAAATGGCGAAAATGTAGGTGCTTGGGACTAGGTCAGCGATGATGGATGTCAATAGCTTGGTAGGGACGGACAAGGGGGGATGATTGCCACTTTGTACCCCGTAAGGACGGGAGATGGACTGTCAATTGAGTGTGATTTTGTATTGGCATCCGTGGATTCAGGGAGAGTTCAGAGTTGGAAGGAAGTCGGTGGGTCGGCGGAGACAGATTGGTATGCCGAGTGATTGTGGGGGTCGAGGTCATGTTAGGAAATAGACTTCCATGGCGTACTAAATTATGTCGAATAGGTTCAATTAATGACCAAATGAAAATAGAAGGCGTATATGAATGATGAGCAGAAAGGAAAGGCATTAAATAAAGTGTCGTGTGCCAAACACTTCCATGGACACACATAGAGGGTGTCCGTATCAATCCTCTTAAGAGCTGTTTATCTTCCTCTTTTCAAGCTTCTAGTAAGAGGAATAGGAAAGAGAGCATCGAATGTAACATCACAAAACTCGAAGTACATGAACGGATACACGCAAAAAAATTTCATCCCATCCCTTCTAACACATAGCGCCTCATCTTCCCGTTTAGAGTCACACAACGTGAATATTCAAGCTTCAAGTGAGACGAACAAGAAAAAGAGCATTGAATAAAGTATCATACGTCCAAGTACAGGTACACTATGCACATACACCCAAATCCTCACCAACTAATAACTCCTCATCTCCCTCTTCGCCCTCCCCACCCTCTCCCAGCTCTCCCAAACCGGATTTCGCCTCGCCAGCACCGCCAAGTGATTCCCGATATACGGCGGCGGCAACAATGGATGAATGCCCTCAATCTCGTTCCGCACTTGCGTATTCAAGGGCGGGAAGAAGCTTATCTGCTGTGGACTCGGGGGCCGCGTGACGGAGGGGAGGTGGGAGAGGGAGGAGAGGGCTGTTGGGTATAAAGTGGAGGAGGAGGGGTTGGAGACGAGGGAGGAGAGGGCTGCGGCGGAGGAGGAGTGCGAGAGGGAGGAGGTTGTGCGTTTACGGTCGTGCCCTGCGCCTCCGCCGCCGGAGCCACCGGGGAGGGACCAGGTGGAGGATTGGATAGGGAGCGTCATGCTCGAGTGGACAGAGGAGACACTCGTTCTCCTCCCGCCTCCTCTTCCTCCTTTCCCGTGCTCTGGAGATCCAGGGGATGTCAAAACGGTCTGAACGCTCCCAGTTGGGCTGGAGCTCAGGTAATGCGTGTGATGACTTCTCTCATCTGTAGGAGACCCAGAGAGCATACCATTCGAGTCCTGGATGACAGTTAGAGGCTGGAGCTGGGAGGGCAGAGGTGCGTGTTTAGGTGTGAGGGGAGCTATTCCCCCACCGCCGCCCGCGCCGGAAGATAAGCCAGCGGGTGTAGACCTCCCACTGCCAGGGCCACCAAGACCGAAAGACTGACCACGGATGAGAGGGTGCGGACGGAGAGGCTGTTGATGCCCATGTCCATGGTGAGAAACGTCCCCTGAAGAATGACGGGAGCTGTATCCTGACCCAGGGCGGGTTTGGGAAGAGTGCTTGCGGGAAGTTGGCTCGCGGGGTCGGGGGCTGTTGGGTGTTGAGGTTTGTTGCAGTTGGACTTGGGGTGCAGGCGTTCGATTGTTTGAAGAAGGGGGTGTGGGAGAGGTGGTTTGGATGGTTAGTTTTGGACCTCCGTCACCGTTACCATTCGAACGAGGCTGAGGTGCTGGCTGCTGAGATCCGTTTGCAGCTTTAGTCATAGCAGCGGCAGGAACAGGAGGGGGAGGCATCTGAGTATGAGGTCTAGCAGGTTGCTGCTGTTCTCTAGCATTAGCAGCAGAACTGGCCCTAGAAATCTCCTCCTGTCTAGCCGTATCCACCCTCGTCAGATTCGCAGCTCTAGGGGGAGGCTGGGAGAGGTGATTCCTAGCCAGGGGCGTTTCCGCCGTAGCACCTTTCGCATCTACGACCTCTGCTCGTGTTGATCTAGTTGTAGGAGGCGCCTGTCCTAAATCGCCACTGGTCAACAACCTCCTCAGGGCCTCCTCCCTCCTCCTTTCAGTCTCTCGCTCCTTATCTCTCTGACCGTCTGCACCAATATCACTCCCGTCGTTACTGTTGGGCGTCTGGGCACCAGACTCGGACGAAACCCACTCATCGTCGTCGCCCTCGTTCTCGTCATAGATCTGGGTGTCGTCGACGCCGGAGGAAGAGGAAGAGGCAGATTCTTCTTCGTCCGAGTCGGACGAGGGTGAGGATTGGGAGAGGGTGAAGCCGGGTTTAGATTTCCCGGTTGTGCCTGTGGCTGGGGCGGTGGTGGTGGTGGAGGGGTGTTGTCGGGACGAAGTTGAGCGCTGCGGGTGTTTGGAGGTATAAGCAGCGACGGGTTCGCGCGAGGAGATGCGTTGAGCGGAGGAGATACGGGATGGGGGTTTGGTGGGTTGTTGTTGGGTTGTTGTCTGTTATGCTAGTGTTAGAGTGGTATAATGCTAGGAGAAAGAACTTGTTCGCACGGAAGCAGGGGCTTTGGATTGGGTGAATTGGAGATTGGCGCCTAGTCTTGTGGCTGAAGATGATCTTGAGTGGGGCCGGAGACCTGAAGCACCACGTCTTGGAGGCATTGTTGAGGGAGGGAGGAAGAAGGGGGTCGGTGGTGGAATGCAGGGATGTTGATGATGCGTCGAACCAATCAACACAGGTCTTGACGAATTCGGCCCGATCGAGGTGAAATCACAAATTTTGGTCTGCTACAACCATGGAGAGAGTCGAGTTTCAGCAGGAGCAGATGCTCGCTGAGCTCAAGGATTTGGTGGAGAGGAGTTTGTTTACGCAGGTGAGGGGAGGTTAAACTGGGCAGAGGCAAATCTGAATATTGGGACAGGCAGAAACGAAAATGATTTTGAAAAAGAGGACTGCGTTTGAGACTGCGCTGGTTAGGAGGGTAGCTAAAAAGGCTGATTTTCTACGGTATGCTGCGTTCGAGCATGGGCTGGAAGAGTTGAGGAGAAAGAGAGTCGAGAGGATGCGTATGTGGTTCACGCAATTCTATTCGATCTTTACTAACGCGCAACAGAGACGGAAAGAGGACCAACGTCGATATCAGACTATGCACTCGTGCGGAGGCAGTTTAATATTTTCGAGAGAGCGTTGAAAAAGTTTAAAAGTGATGTTGGATTATGGATACAATATATCGAGTTGGCAAAGAAGGAAAAAGCAAAAGCATTGGTCGGGAGGATAACGGCGAGGTATGTGTGGACTGCTCATTATTTGAATATACTAACATTCGCCCAGGGCCCTTCAAATGCACCCAAATGAACCATCGTTGTATATTCTGGCAGCTGCACATGAATTATCACACAATTCGCCGAGTTCAGCAAGAAGCCTACTGCAACGAGGACTACGGATAAACAAGGATAGCGTCGATCTATGGAAGGAGTATGTGAAAATGGAACTTGGGTGGGTGGAGAGTCTGCGGCGACGATGGGGCGTCTTGGGGATTGCCGAAGAAAAGGAAGACGAAGAAGAAACGCAATCAAGAAAGAAATCATGCAAGGCGCTATAGTCAAGTCTGTGATATCAAATTCGATAAAAGGTGCGTCAGGCGGGCGAAAAGGATCTACGGAGTCAACTGATACTTGGCGTCTAGAGTTGCCATGTATAGAGCTGGTTGGTTCACTAGAGCAAGTGATACTCCACTACCCGACAACGAGAGAACTCAAGGATTCACTGTTGAGCCACTTGCATGCGATGGTTCGGAGTGAGTTGCCGCAGTTCAAACAGGGCAAGGGACAGGCAGTACGGCTACTCGCTAATAGTCATTTGCCGGGAGCAGACACAGTGCAGGGCATTCAGCATGCGAATGAAGAGTTTTTAAAGCATGCTGATGATTTGGAGGTTTTACAAGCGTATGCGGAGTTTGTGGAAGAATGGAGTGGATCGATGATTGACGAGAACTTGGTTCGTGTCTCTTCCACATTGTTGAGCAAAAAAAACTAAGCCGCAAATAGAAATCATATCTGAAGCTGAGCCATAAGCACGCGGTGTCAGGGAAGATTCACGACCATGCATCGGTCTGACATCGGATCAGATGCGTAGCATGTGCTCAACACAGCCAATGACTGGGTATTACTGGGCTTTAACGATGACTAGAGCCTATTTGACGATGAGCAGAGGGTGTTCTGAGGTCTATAGTATTCTATATTATTGTCGAAACATATCCATGAATTGTATAAAGAGTTATTCGGTAGATCGCATGTTGTTACTAAAAGTGTATCGCGTGGAACAGAGGACCACATGGCGCACTATCAATGACAGTTCAACTCCCTTTTGATCTCCCCTTTCTTCCTTTCTTTCCTTCTCCCTCTCACCATTGCGAAAGAGTAAAAGACGTCCTACCAGCTGTGTACGTTGTCAAACTAGTTCTCGTCGTTGCCGTACTTACTGAGCTCACAGTCATCAGCAACGCCCTACACCCTCCGCTAGGCAGCTCACTATTCGCTCCGGCGTCGACGGGACGTTCCCTCTCTCTTTACTCTTAGCCACCCCTCCTCCTCTCTCCCCTTCTTCTTCTTCTTCTTCTTCTTCTCTCTAATCTTTATTCTCTAATTGTTGCGAGCCTTGTCTTTCCCCGGCGTTGCATGTATATCAGTCTCACTATCTTGACCAGCTCAGTCTCATAGCAGCCTGACCTGAAGAGTGTCGTCGAAGGATCATGTTGCAATACCCCGTTCAGTTGCCACCCCTCGCCCTCTCTTCCTCTCCAACGTCAAAGAACAACCAACGTCTCTCCCCAACAACTTCAGATTATGCTCGACCTAATGACTTTCCACCACCACCAACAACTCGGCCATTAACAGCATCAAGCACCAAGCAGCGCTTTACCATTCACCAGCGTAAAGACAGCTTTTCCAACCCTCGTTCCGCTTTTACTGCTCTTCCCGGCCCGTTTCTTCCCCCCTCTCCCACCGCGACTGCGGCGCTTGCTGTTCCTCCCCCTCATCAACGTCGCCCTTCTTACACCTTATCGTCACGCCCCTCATCACGCCCTTCCTCTCGCCCCACCTCCTCTGCCTTCACCCCCACCAACTTCACCACTCCCGCTACCTCCACCTCCGATATCTGGTCAGCTGCCCCCGCCAAGTTCCCTAGCAACACCACCACCCACAATAAGAAGTCTTCCTTTTCTTCTTCCATCGCCTCCTCCAACCTCGTCGATGTTCTTCTCCCCGACGACTTTGTAGGCGAAGGCGGCTCGTTGCAAGGTGAACCCATCAAGTTGGTCCCTATCATTGGTGGTGCCACGACCAAGTCCCCCGATTACCAGGAACCGGCTCAGGAGTTCCAGGTGAAGAGGACGCTTGGGCATGGTTCGTATGCCGTGGTGTACCTCGTTCAGGAGGTGCTGTATCGCCCCAACAAGCAGCCGTCGGAGGATGGACATGGCGGCTTGTCAACGATTGGGTTGATGGATATGGACGGTGCTGGGAATCAAGTTGAGATGGGTGTTGTCTACGGAAGAGAGTATGCGATCAAGTGTTTGAGCAAGGCCAATTTGGATGAAGAAGAATTGGATGCGCAGATGTCAGAGGTTTGTGGATTTCATTACACTGTTCTGCTCAGAATGCTAATAGCTTTCACAGGTCACGATTCATCAGAGCCTTCGTCTGCATCCTAATATCGTAGCTCTTCACCGAACACTAGAGACGCCCTCATTTTTGCTACTATTACTAGAGTACGTCCCCGGCGAAGACTTGTTCTACTTCCTCGAACAGTCTCGCGATCAGACGGGGACGGACTCTCCTCTTATCATGTCTGCTACTCTTCCTTCTACCCCTTCTTCTGCTGCCACTACTACCTCTGCTGCGGATGGTGCGCTCGCTCGCACACCGCCCACACCTTCGCTACTTGGCAACACCAACCAGCTGCTCTCAAGAACCCGCCTCCGGCTCATCGCGAGCATGTTCTCCCAGATGTGCGACGCCGTCAGCGCATGCCATGGTCAGGGTGTCTTTCACAGGGACATCAAGCCGGAGAATTTCATCGTCACGGATGGGTGGGTTGATGTGGTGGGCGGTAATGGAAGGCAGGAGCGGAAAGTGATTGTGAAGCTGTCAGATTTTGGGCTTTCAACGACGGATGTGGAGAGCTCGGATATGGATTGTGGAAGTGCGCCGTATATGAGTTATGGTGAGTTTTTTCGAGCAATTTTGAGGGATCGTGACTGAGAGGCTTTTCCGATAGAATGCAGGAATAACGTCGCACCGACGTATAGACCGCGTGCCGCGGATGTTTGGTCGTTGGGCATTGTGCTCATCAACATGTATGTTTTCCTTATCGGTGCATGGATCGCCGTCTGATAAGGGTTTTTAGGCTCTACCATGTCAACCCCTGGACCGATACCGCTGAAGGCGCATGTACCTCGTTTGAGCTCTACCGCAAAGACCCCCTCACGTTCTTCCTCAACCGTTTCCCCGGTATGACTCGCACCGTCGCAGATTACCTCACCTCCAACGTCTTCTGCATCCTCGACTCGGAACATCACAACGACGATTCTGCGCGCGCAACGGCGACAGAGTTCGGCCAGTGGTCGAGGAATCTGCCTGCTCT
Source organism: Clitopilus passeckerianus (assembly GCA_944990035.1). Classification (NCBI taxonomy): domain Eukaryota; kingdom Fungi; phylum Basidiomycota; class Agaricomycetes; order Agaricales; family Entolomataceae; genus Clitopilus; species Clitopilus passeckerianus. Next base: position 1,021,096 of record CALYLX010000136.1, read on the forward strand.
CCTTAGTGGAGTTGGTGGACATCTTATGCAGAGGACTGTGAGCAGCAGTTCATCCAAGGGCCATGCGATCGCGGCTGCACCTATGAGCCATCGACCGTGCTCTAGGCACCCAAGCGGAAGCACGACGGCTGGACGAACACCGGCGATGCCCACGCGATCGCTGTCCAGAGCACCGAGTTTGACGCCTGCGTATGAAGGAAGGGAACATAGCGGTGCTGATCTCTCAACTGTGTTTGATCATGAGATCGAGGAGCCTGAAGAGCCTGCTGTCAGCCATCAGTTCCTTCTCGAGGAACCTGAAGAGGAGCAGGAAGACGCCGAGTCGAGGTCAGCGTCGACGACGAAGAGGAGAAAGCGTGGTGCTAGAAAAGGCAAAGGCTCGACTGCCGCTGACGGGATCTCGATTACGGACGAGACGTTGGCTGTTCTGGCTGATGCGAGCCAGAGCCTAGCGAGGGAGATTAGCAAAGCGTCGAGAAGTTCGTCTGTCAACAGGTCAGTTATGTCTTCGTCAAGGTCGACCAAGTCGGCGGCGGCGGTTTCTATACTCTCGACTACGACGACTTCCTCGAAGGGTTCAAGAGCGACGAAGCCGTCGTCGTCGACGACGTTCGAACCCATCTCGTTATACGCCATGCCAAGTGCTTTACTTACGCCTGGCACCCGTAGCAGTAGTCGCGCTCAAGCTCCACCCGTTCCCCCTACTCCTGTTTCGGCACCACCCTTCACCAAGGTTTCCTCCCCTGCTACTCCCCCCGCTAGAGCCCCCGTCACGAAGAAACCGTCCAAGTGGAAACTCACCTTTGGAAAGAACAGCAATCCTTCGGCCACAGGACGTGTATCGCCTGTGGAAGAAGTTGTACCACCACCATTACCAACACAACACCCCAATATGACCACCACCGCCAGCAATGTATCGAGCTTGATCATGGGTCTCAATGCACCTGCACCTCCCGTCTCTCACAACGACAACGACGACGCCATGTCGACTTGGAGTAGAGGTCGCAAGAATCGTCTTGGCCTCGGAGGCACTGCCAATGGCAGCAAGGGTTCTCTCGTCAGTCAGACCCCTGAGCACAGCAGCGAACGCGATCAACGATGGGGATACGTCGAACGACGCAGCGAACGTGCCGTTTCACCCAACAGCACACGCAGCGGCCGACCCGTCGCCTCCAGTGCCAGCTCTGTCATTTCGTCCAACTGGCGCAGCTCGATGAGCACGACTTCATCTGCCGGAACGTCAACGTCGGCATTCACGCGCTACAGCAACTCAAGTATGCGCAGTGTGTCGACGACGGCGACGAGCGTGTCGTCGAACAGCTGGAGGACGAACCCCAATTCGGTGTCCTCCAAGGCCACGAATGGCTCTGGGTATGCTGCTGGCGCCATCCCCCGGAATATCAAGAGTGAGTTTCAGTGGTTCACGCAGCCTCGGTACCTATGAACTCATGGCCCCTCCCCCCCTTCTCATCCAGTCATGAACGGCATTCCTTGGGAACTCGACCAGATGCCGAGAGGTCAATACCCCACCACACCCGCTGGAGATATTTTCGGGTCTCCGCCTGCTAGGAAACAGAGGACGAGGAAGATGAAGGATGGCAAGTTGGATACGATCAATGAGCGGCCGGGAACTTCTGCTGCCAACAAGGGCGCAAATCTTGTCGGTGCCGCCAACGAGTCTGTCAGACGTGACGCGTCGACAAGTACAACGGATTTGGATGGATTGTCAAAGGATGAGGTCGATGGCGCCAAGAAGGTTCAGAAGGGGCAGATCAATGCATTGGCAAAGATGCTGTCTGCCTTGCGCCGATAATTCCTTCATCTTTTCTTGGTGGTCGTCTGGCGGACTCGCTCTGGTTTTCATTTCTTGTCGTCGTCGCTGATTCGGTCTTTAATGCATTAGTGGTATGGTATATTGTAGCCCCTCCCATCTTGTACTCAATTGGTGTGCGCGCCGTCTGGATGATCACATATATCACCATCGTCGATGTTTGTTGATCAAACCTCGGTACCATCATCCTCATCCTTCATACGTCTGCTCGCTGTGCTCACTTGGAATGGACCTCTTTCCTCCAACATTGTATACTCACATTCTTCGTCGTGCGGTTCCCATGCTTCTCATACACAAATCACAATTATACGCTCGCTTACACAATCTTCACCCAGTCAATCATTGCATTTCAAATATTTCCTTTACCATTTCTTTATCCCTTTCATGAATTACCTTCAATTCTCCCCCCACCTCTTACATACAAATAAATGGCAGTATTTAATAATCTTCCATTGTCTCTTTGGTTTCTATTGTCCACGGAATTCCTGTGTTATAGTATTGTATTTCTCTCTGCATCCAAAATTTCATGATTCCCCGGTTTTCGGGTCTTCAGAGGAATCCTGTGCCTGTTGTTCCCTGAGTGCCGCGAAAGCCATGTTTTGTTCGATTGTTGGTCGAATGTCTTGTTGGATGTTGGGATCAGGTTCCATTAACACTGACTGTCGTGAATGCTGTCGGGAACCCTGTGGCGATGGCTCGTTTGGTGGTTCTGTTGTTTCTATGTCGGGCGATGTAGGTGGTGTTGGAGAAGGTAGGTGTGGTCCGATAATGACGAATTCCCTGATCTATTTGTGCGCACGAGGTTCACGTAATACTCTTGCAAAAGCTCTCGTGTGCACTAGCGACAAGTCAGCAACTGCACATTTTGAAGGCACACGGAGAACTCGAACCGTCAAGCGCCAATCAATAGCTGAGAGAAATTCTCGCTCAAGCATGTTCAGTTCTGTCACGGGGATACCTCCTACTTTGGCATACAGGCTGTTGGTGCAGAAAGCGTCGCATAGACCCTTACTGGATACCGCGATAGATGCGATAATGAACCGGTGGCATGTGAGTGAGGAGATGGTGAAGAGGGGCATGCGGGCGCAAATCTGATCGATGTAATGTAAAGTTATGAGAAGGCAGGTCTTCTAGCAGAGAGAGGGGGGGTGTCAACAACTCGCTCCATGCAATGATGATCAAACGAACCTCGACATTCGTAAACTTTACGATGCGGTTAAGATAGTCTAGGATGGTGATCCCGGGCACTGAACGCGAATGGAATCTAGTTAGACTCTCCCTGCACAAACAATGTCTTCACGTCATTTTTCAAGAGTCCAGGCAGAAACATACGGTGTAAGGGGTATCTGGTCATTATGTGCCATCAAGCGTTCGAACATATCGGCTACATTGAAGAAATTCGATAAGATCGTGAACCACATAGTCAAAGAACACGCGAGAGGACCTATGAGCACAGCAAGATGTTCAATAGGAGCATCCTCGAAGGCAGCCGGTAACTCGACCTTTGCACTGCTGGCCGTGTCTTCCATGAACCCATTGCACGCTGAGGCCGTGGTGGCTTGCGGAGGGTTTGTCGGACTTCGGCCCAGGAATGTCTTCGGAATGGTTGGTGTTGGGTTTGAAAGGCGTCGATAAACAAATCAAATCAACCATCAATCGATCTAGACTGTACAGTTGTTTTGATCGGCGCTTGAACTCTAATTTTCCAGCTCTCACTGTCAGTGTGTTATCGCATCTGGCCACCGACCGCACCGTTGTAGACAATGGCACCCAAAGTCGTACGTCGCGCTCTTAATGACTAGCTTGGACTGGCTGATGAACCTCCGGATGAACAGGACCCCAACGAAATCAAAATTATCTACCTCCGTGCTACCGGTGGTGAAGTTGGTGCCTCCTCTGCACTTGCACCCAAAATTGGTCCTCTCGGTCTCGTACGTTTCTCGCAAGAAATGCCAAAGGATCTCAAACTCACGATACTCTATAGTCACCGAAGAAGGTCGGTGAAGATATCGCCAAAGCCACCACACAATGGAAGGGTCTAAGGGTGACTGTCCAACTTACCATCCAAAACCGTCAAGCCGCCGTCTCCGTTGTCCCCTCTGCATCTTCCCTCGTCATCAAGGCCCTCAAGGGTGCGTTCAGGCCAATGTACAGTTATCCCGGATACTGATCCATTCTGCAGAGCCTCCTCGTGATCGCAAGAAGGAGAAGAACATCAAGCACTCAGGCAACATCCCCCTTGATGAGATCATCGACATTGCACGAACAATGAAGTCAAAATCTCTTGCCAAGGAGCTCTCTGGTACCGTGAAGGAGATTTTGGGAACTGCACAGAGCGTTGGCTGCACAGTGGACGGCAAGCCTGCCCACGATGTCATTGACGGCATAAACTCTGGCGAGGTAGAGATTCCTGACGAGTAGATGTATTATCTGCATATTCATTTCACTTGCTTCACCTTGTCGACGACGTGCCCTCGCTTTCATACCTTGGAGTACATACCAGATGTACCCACTGCATCCCACACAAAATTCATGATGCATGCAAACAGCAAACAGGACTTATATTTTTGTCCATCATTACACAGATCTGTGAGCTTTGGCCCAAACTCTCCCAGGCAAACCTAAGGTGCCTCCTCGCCGTGCGATCTCCGCGAGCTTTTCTGGTGCCAGCTCTGCTCCCATTGCCCCACTAATCTCAACAGAAACGCCTCTGGGTTTGGTCTCATCGTAAGACACTGAGATCTCTACCAACCCCGACATTGGCGGTCGTTCGGGAGAGGTCATGACGATCCTGGGTCGGCGCGGTCGTATTGGCATCGGGTCGAGCTCTGTTCCTGGCGTTTGGAACATGATATCGGTCTCGATGTTTGTTGAAGGCAAGAACACGTTGACGGGGATCTTGCTTGGTGTGATATTTCCTGTGGGCAGAATTAGATGATGAAGGGTGATACCGACATTCTCAACTTACCGCTAAGAACGGCCTGAAGCTCTTCCTCTGTGGCCCCTGAATCTTCTACCATCGGAGCTTCAGTCGCCTGAGATCCTTCTGCGACCCAATTTTGGCCCTTGATGACCTCATTTAACCAGCATTGCTCGCGAACGACCTGCACACATGTCAGCCAATTAATGGCGGAGCCGAATTTTAGGTGCATACTTCGAGGATACCCCAGACCTCTTTCATGCTGTGGACTGGTACCCTTTCGAGCCTATATCCGGGCTCCGTGGGAGCAGTTAACCGTAGTTTCAGTGGCGGATGTGCTCCAGATGGCGATTCCTGTAGTTTATCCAGTCAGCCCTATAACCTGAAAGCTCAAACAGGTATACGCACATATAAAGTGGTATATCTTTCTGCGGGTTGAGATGATTGTGGCGAGATCTATAATATCATCAGGTGAGTAAACCATTGTAACGAGATGGAACAAGGATACCCACTAGGAGGTCGACCCAACTATGCTTTCCTAGCGACATCATGTCAAGCGAGTCAAACCCACCCAGCGGGTTCACAATTAGTTCAATGTCTCTCATTCTCGACTGGCTCATGACCACGCCTCGAGTCTTGCCGTCATCAGTGAAGTCCAATTGCCAAAAGTACGTTCCGCCGTCTGGCTCATTTGCAGGGATCATCGAAGCGACCAAATTGGTTATTTGAGGGAATGTGTGGTCGATATCAGCACCTTGTGGGGCGAGTGTAAAAGTAGGACGCGATGAGAAGGTCGACATCGACATAGAGACCGAGAACAGATGGGCTGCAGAAGAGGGTATGAGGGACAGCGTTGCGGTCACTGCTCCTGACGGACGAGAGCGCAGGTAAGAGCGTAGAGTGGAAGAAGCGATATCGAGTATGGGAAATGCATCCTCCTTCTCGGGTGATTTGGATCCTTGATCGTTCTGTAGGAGAGAAAGATATGACAAGGGAGAAATGTGAACAAGGAAGGAGACGGAGGGCGCTGCGAGGTAGGAAAGGGGAAGACCGTGGGCCCGGAGCAGAAAGATATCTAGCGGGGCACGTTCAGCGCCTAGAGCACTGCAGAGATTAACATTTCAATACATTGGCATCGTAAAAGCAAAAATAGTACTGACGTTGAGATTGCTGACGCTTCTGTCTTTGCGAAAGTCATGAGAACCGGATAAAGCTCGTCCACATCCCCAAACCATTTCAACCCGCCATCTTCCTGCCTTGCAGCAAGGCGGTCCAGCATGAACAAGTAGCGAAAGTGTCCCAGAACTGCTTTCCCAAGCTGTGATGCCTCTCCATAGGTGCGGGTACCTTCAGGCTTTTGACTTCTGTGCAAAATCGCTGGATTGCCTCGAAGAGAAAGGCGTCCAATGTCATAGCGCTTTGGCCTCCACTATTAGGCCGCATGGATTCTGATATAGCATATGAAGTCTTGACGTTCTGAACATTGATCTTGGGATGATTGGGTTCGCTTTTGTTGACGGCAAAATCCACATCGATGACCAGTACCTTCCCTCCTAGCACAAGACTGATTTTCCCCGGCTCCCCATCGTCTTTGAAGGTCTCCATTCCGACAGAAGAACCCCAGGTTTCAATACGAGAAACACACCACTCGACTAGGGCAGTTGGGTCCAGCGGAATCTCTTCGTCATATCTAGACTTTGTTCGTTCGCGTAGAGTCTCTACAACGTGTTGTACACCTTGACTGGACTACTGAAGATGCTGGTAAGAGATCAGGCCATCTTTTCGACAGACGACAGATTCATTCACCTTCTGAAGCGTGTTCGTTATCGTCGAGTTCTGCCGTAGAATGGAGACGAGCTTTTGATTCTGAACTTGCATTGTGGCATATTTGTTCAAAGAATCGGCGAGACGGTCTGCGCCATGAACTAGGTCTTGCAATCGTGCGCACAGGTCTTCAGTCGATGCAGCAAAAGGGTGCGTCGCATGAGCAGATGTTATATCATGAGTCTGGAATTTCTGTATGGACCAGAGGAGATTGTCATTGTTGATGGTGGAAGAGGAAGACATGGATGCACGATATTATTCCGCTTGATCAAACAAATAGGGTATGGTGTATGTATATCTACAGAATGAACTAAACAATAGCTATGCTACAACAAATGCAAGAAATCGTAAAGATATCATATATCATGTTGGAGGCCAGGATGCGTCCCGTGGGCCATTTTCTTGCCATATGCCTCCCAAATAGATATCTGGTAGTCTCTAATAGTTTTCGAAGATATATCTAGGAAATGTATGATGGAAGCTTTCCAGCCTTCCAATCGTAGAGTTTCGGCTATTGAAAGAGATGTTTCTGGTGGAGATCCAAGAGACCCATGCCGAGGGATGTGTAGGTGTAGATTGGGGTAAAAGGGTCATAATATGTCGTAAGGAACATTTCCCTTGCGCGCCGTACAGATGCCCTGGATAGAGTAAGTTCCTTGGGTGTTTGATGGAATGTTAGGGCTGCGTACCGATACATAAGCAAGAACAGGCCCAGTTGAAGAACCACAAAGGCCCAGAAGAAGTACGATTTAGAGAATCTTCTGCCGGCTGTCTGCAATTTTGAGCGCAGGAACCCATTTGTGGCAGACGAGGATAGTGTTTTTGAGACCGTCTTCCTGGCTTCTTGGGCCTGAGACGAGAGTTCTTTCAGCTCTTTGATTCGTGCTCGATCTAATTCAAGACCAGAACTAGGAGAAATGTGAGTTTCGATACACATCACAGAGAGAAAGAATCTTACTTATCGAGTCCTTCAAGCCCTTCAGCGAGTTCTGAGAGACCTTGGCGAACGCGAGCCAATGCTTCTAGTCGGTCCATAGGCGTTGAGTCAATATGCTCCCATGTATCGTCGCCGGTCGCCTCAGCTTCCGCCGTTGTGTCAGCCTCTACAGCTCGGGCTTTGCCCTTGTCTTTGCGCTCCTTGACAGGTGGCGACTCATCGTCGTCCGTCACCTCCCTACCGTAAGCATCCAGTATACGGATACCAGCTTTTCTGCCTGTACTGGATGGCGTCGACGTGACTGGCCCACCGACCTCAGTGGAGGCATTGGAGGATATATCTGTGCTGTCTCCATGGGTGTCAAATCGGACCTTCATCATGCTCTTCTTTGCGGCGGCTGGTGTAGCGAAATAAGCACCTGGTGGTGCAGGAGTCTTGAAAAGGTCGTTCTCGCGAAGGTGTGGTCTGGTACGATAGAACTGGCATTGGACTGGTCGTCGGCATGGCCAGCTGGCGCGGGTGTGGGGATATATGCCCCTGGTGGGCGGGGTGTCTTGAGCTCGTGAATGGGAGTTCTGAGGCTCTTCGGAGGAGAGTCGAAAACATTGTCAGGCACTCTCTGAGGCTGGGCTGGCGTCGCAAACCAGGCTCCGGGAGGCTTAGGTGTCTTCATTGCAGTAAGGTTTGGTTGCTGAGTTGTGTCTGGTGTCTTGAAGCGCCCGCTTTCTTGGAATCCATCCTCAGATGACGATGGTGGATCTGGAAGATCCGGAAGGTTCCTCGGTGGTGTGGGTATGTGGAAATCCACCTTGGATGTACTAAAGGAGGCACGGCGAGGAGGTGTCGCAAGTACCGACTGGAAGGAAGTCTCTGCTCGGGAAGGTGATTCTGGCTGAGGTGCGATAGGAGAAAACTGCTCGGTTTCCGGGGAGGACTCCTCTGCGGATTGTGCTGACTCGAAGGCATCTGGTGCTGTCTCTTCCTCAAGCAACGACCTTTGCTGTACAGGTAGAGGGTTTGGAGGAGACAGCTGCAGGTTGGTCCGTATGGTGGGCGTATTATCTTGCAGCACGTCATCCGCAAAATCATCCTGAACATCATCTTCAACAACCGGCGGCAGTACCGAGACTTCGTCTTCTTCTTGGGCGAAGTCACTCTCTGGAAAGGACTGTGAGAACCGATATTTACGGAAACCTGAGGTCAAAACCTACCATGCATATCTTCTGCTTCTATATCATCTTGAGATAAAAGGTGTTGGGAAACCTCAATATGATCGTCTGATAAATCCCCTTGCATGGGCTCGTCCTGAGAACGTTCTCCTTCTGACGCCTCGGCATCTGGGACGTGGCCATTTGACATGTTGATGTTGATTTCTGGCTCCGTGTCTGTCTCTACATCGGTTTCCACAAGGTCTAATGGACGAGTATCCTGCTTGCGCCTTAGCACGGCCAAGTCAGATTCTTTGGGTCGAGGGCGAGGCTGAGGCTGGGGAGAGGTGAGACGAGTAAAAGAGGAGCCTGACTGGGAGCTCGTAGAGTTCGAGTTCCCTCTCGTTCGAGGAGATGAGCCAAAGCGCAAACTGGTTGTGGGTGAGCGCGAGGGTGGCTGAGGAGAGTGGCGGGAGGTGCTTGGACTGCCATAGAAAGAGTGTGGGCGTGTGGAGGACAGCTTTGGTATCCGAGAAGGCGACGCTGAGCTTGGAGGTGACTTCGCATGGTGGCCATCCTAAGATGGGTCGGAGAAGGTTGAGGTGATATATGTCCCAAAGAAGCATTCATCTTCTTCGTCACCGCTGATTGCAGGCTCTCGGCTCTAACTCGTGGGGCTGGCCGAACAGTTGAAGGAGACCCAGGCTCATACGATTGGGGAGGCGGGCTCGACAATTTGTGTTGGTGATCCCACTTTGGTCTTCGGGCGTTCCAATTGCGTTCCCGTTCGTGCAGTGCTTCAACAACCTCTGGCTCCGACCTTCCGTCATAGCTTAGATTGTTTAGAGAATGGGCAGGAGAGCTGGCTCTAGAAGAAGAGAACGAGTCTGTTCGTCCTAACGTCCTTCGGCCAATGTCCGTAAGGCTGCTAATACTGGTTTTTCGAGGCCTTTGGCCAGCCAACTCTGGAGATCGCAGGCTGAGGCTTGAAGTTGGGCGCGTGAGTCTACTTTGTGGTTTGTTCCAACTATGCTCCCGGTGCAAGATACGATCCTTTTGCTTGACCGTAGCTTCTCCGTCTGTTCAACTGATGAGTTGAGTTGTACGTAATGTCAAAATAGAACTCACTCGAAACGAGAGAGGACGTCGAGGACGTAAGACTGAAATTTGAACTATGTCTTCGAAGACGAGAAGTATCCGCATGAGAATGCTGTTGGTGGTGGTGGTCAGGTGCTTCATGATGCGGAGTGACGGGTCTATTCCAGTTTCGCTCTCGCTCATGGATTTGTATCGGATCACCTGCATCGCTCATGGAGTCTGGAGGCAATAAACGTGTCAGTAGGGCACAATGGCTGGGAATGCGATGGTGCCTACCATTGTAAAGGCTGACCAACCTCTTGGCTGCACTCAGTGAGCGAGGTCTTTCGTGTGGACGTGATTTTCCATGGCCCAAGGAGCTAAGCATCGCCTTTCCCTTGCTTTGTTTCGTCGCTGGAAACGGGACAGGAGGTGCAGAAGCTGAGAAACGAGTTAGTTTATGGCGGCCAATAGCAGATGGACTATCCTTACTAGATGCCTGGCTGTGCTTATCGCTTTCTGCGTCTGAAGCACCGAAACCGTCCATAGCACGCTGCATAGTAGTATCATCTCCCAGAAGATCTGTGAATGGGTTAAGAATGATTCTCGGAGGACACTACCAGAAAAAAGCTGACTTGACTGAGACCTAGAGTTCATGTTCATTCTGAAAGACTCTCTGAACGAATTCATAGCAGGTGTAGTAGAGATGTCTGCCGAGTTATTGAGAATATATCCACCATGGACACTGTCGGTATCTGAGACTTCATCTGAAAGGCGGATTGGTGAGAAGTAGTTCCAGAGACGGTCAAAAGGCGGGCATACGGGCGAATAACGAATTTGGCAGATGCTGGTCCTTTATTTGTGTATGAGAGTTGTTTAGGCGCTCGCGAAGAACGTCGAATGTTGATGCAGAACTCGACTTATAGGAAGCTTCGGACCGTTGAGCGGATTCTTACGCCACGAAATAAGTACGAGACAGCTAGATGGACGTGGAAGAACTTACTAGCCGCATCGAGCTCCTCGTCGCTCAGACTCTTCTTCTTTCCTTTCATCTTCTCTCTCTCCTGTTGGACCGTAGGGCTATTCTCTACCTCGCTTGTGTCCACACTATTTCGCCTCAACCTGCCTAGGCTAGCCCTCCGTGGTGTACTCCCGGGTTCGCGTAAAGCGCGCGAGAAAATATCTTTAACACTCTTCTGTGCAAAGCTAGGAGCATCCGGTTGTCCAACTGAGCCCATGTCATATTGGGACTCGTGTTCCGTAGGAGGAGGTAGTGGTTGGGACGAAGGCGCCAAGGGCGTTTTATTAGGATCCGGTATTCGAGAGAGTACAGCGCGTAGGCGTGCAGCGGGCGTCTCAGCAGAGTCTAAGAAAGCTGTCGCCGGTTTTGGGGTAGGTTGTTCATCGTCCTCGGGACCGCCATTAGAGTGTCCTCCATTCGCGTTATTTGTGGAGTAGGTATCGCTTGTAGTGTCTGGCCAGCGGTGGGTGTTTGACGGACCTGCGCCGGGGGTCTGAAGGCCCTCGCCGCGGCGGTTCAGACGAAGGCGGGGGATAGGCAGCACGTTCGACGATGGGCTAGCCATCACCGACAGCGTTGAGTACAAGGCGCGGGCTCAACACGCTTGGGAAACGAAGATTGCTCCCACGTGATCCCAAACGACTTTGGCGACGTGCGCGTAGGCGGCGTGGAAGCTCATGTCCTTTGGAAAGCTTGCGTATATTGTACAGTAATAAATTACAAGAACAGAGGCGTACTACGAGCCACCGACGTACTTCCTAACCACCCTCTCCCAACATTCTCCCATGTGCATATGAGGCCCTTCACACACGTCGAAATCCACACCACCCTTTTCATCCAATGCACGTAGCCCAATCCAGTCTTCCTTGTACAGTGGCTGCTGGCGCATGGGGATTATAGTCTTGCCCGTAGGTCTCATGACAATCTGTCCATTTGATTCAGCGGGCGGTGGGATTTCTTCCGCGCCAAACCATGAACTCTCCGGTGGGATTACAGTCACGTCTTCCGTGAATCTGAGGAGGACAAGCTTGTTCAGGGAAGCAAAGTTGGCCGCATAAGTCTGATTACGTTCTTCAGGTCGTTCGTTATTGATATCAGGCAAGAAGACGTTTCCTTCCAGATACTCCTCGTAGTTGTCAGGATCGCGGAAGTATTGAGCCTACAAAGATAGAGTCAGGCTGAGGGGAGAAAAGTGGTGAGGGCAAGGTGATGCCTACCTGGATAGAGTTGTGTTGTGCCCATTCGCCATAGATTGCAGCTTTGGCAGCTCTTCTGACTAGTTTGCAGACCAAATCGGCAAAACTGCAGGGCGGTATGTCCGATATGCCCATATGTTGAGAGCCAAAGGTCAGGAGATTGTTGACAGGCGGCGAGTTGTAGCGTTCAACATATGCTCGAAGAAATTGGCCCCCTTCAGGAACATAAGTAGAGCGAGAGATGGATCCTTTAGGAAAGGCCAACCTTGGGACAGACCCATGGCGTCGAAGCCGCCAGACAGCTCTGGTATCGATGCAAGTTGGTCTGCAACAAATTCCACCTGTTCATTCACCTGTCCAAACTACAACAGGGAGGGATCAACATGAGGATGTGCGCAAGTCTGAAGAACGTACGAAGCTGTCACGCCTGTCTTTGTCGAGCTCTTCATCAATCCAGACTGAATGAATGAATATGCCAGGGTAGATGTCTTTAATCAAGTTCTGGAATTCGACTATTCCCTCCGAGGAATGTGAATCACCTATTACCAATTGTCATTGAGCGACTAGACATTCTAACCAGCGAACTGTGGCGCACCAAGACCATGCCATATGACCAGGGGCCGAGGTTTCGTAGCAGGTGCCGCATATGAAGCAGCAAGCAGCGAAATAGTCCAGAAGAAGTTCGAGAGCCTCATCGCTGCGAGATACGAGAGAGCTTAAACTGCGGGCTGAGCGGACTCGGTTGCCATTTATTTGGTCCGAGGCTTCCTCCGTCGCGATCAAACGTGGCCAGAGAGAAACCTCACCTTCGAGAGGCTTCAACAGTGGTACAATGGATTGGTATCTTCAGCTCAGCTCCTCTATCATACCGGCCCGCTGTCTTGTAGATTCAGGCCACTATTCAGATAAGCCTCGTTGGTGTTTCCAGCAATACATTGATGATGAGACTGTTCCGCCCGTGTTCCTCTGGTTATCATACGATATCTCATGCTAATTCAATTCTCCCCCTGAAACTGTCGATCTGTGCGGCGAAATCTCGACAGGATATCTGTCCTGGTCGTGTGCACGGAGCTTGCTTCGAAAATTGCAGAGCTCTCGGCGTTGGTCAGATGTGCACGATTGTTGGTGGCTGTGGGGATCTCCAAACGCGGCCTTGGCCATGGCCGTTATCTCTTACCAATGGACTCGGCGCTGGACTTGAGCGTCGAAACGGATGAATATCAGAGGCGAACCTTGTATACACACGGTTCTTCTCGGTGTTTGATTCATAACAACGCCGGCTGGAAGACAGTTAATGTAGTCCGTGGCATCCCATGATACAGAATGATTATCGCTTGGACCGGTCGTGGCGATTTCGTTTGATGGAAACCTTTCAACTTTGACAATTCTGCAGCCATATGGACACCCAGCCATCAACCCATATGGAAGCTCTCCATAAGCATATCTCCTCCCCGGTTCCCGTCCTCACCGAGTAGGCTAATAGTGGTTCATGGCAGTGCCATTGGCTCTAGATCCAATGGATCCTTCAGACTTTCAAATTTTGGAGTAGCTAGTAATCCAAGTATCATAGAAGATGTCAAGGACTTCAGTTGTCAGAGGTGCCTGGAACCGAATTCCAAGGGGCACGCCCCGCCTTCACGGGTTATATCCACATGGACAGTACCCACCGCTACCTTATCGAGTTATCAGAACCCTTTCAGTTATACGCGCGCTCAACTGAATAAAAGCGCAGGGAAGCAAATTTCTCGAGTCCCCCGGCGGTTTTCAACAGACCTCCTCTGGCACTTTTCGTCCTTGCTCTGTGACCACCTCATCACCGTCGACAGACGCAATGGCCACAATCCAAGACGAGGAACGTAGGCATGTTTCTACCATCGACGTGCACCAGCCTGGTGCCATGAAGCGTACCTCCTCAGAGTCCTTTACCAAGGACAAGGCGGATTTCGACGAAAAGATTGCTCACGGCTCGGGTGACCCAGAGGTCGCTCAAGTCGAGGAGGTAAAGCCTCAAAGTCTCTATCAGAGGTTCCGACCTCTGGTACTCGCTGCTACCGCAGCTCTCATTCTGGGATGGTGGATCAGCTCAACAATTCTCAAGGACACTCGGCATAGATGGTGCGTAAACTCCGGATGCAGGGGTGCATTGATACCAGACCTGACTGTCTATTCCAGGATCGTCCAAACGTTCTTTGCTTGGTCTTTCCTAGCGTACGTTGATTACGAGTTTATCTCTCACCCCAGTACTCAGCTCATGGATGTTTTAGAATCATCGCATTCCGTTTCCTCCCCAACTCAATCATCACACGACCCGTCGAAGCAGTTTGGGTGCCTCTCCTCGAGAAGCCCTTCTACCGCCTCCCTTACCGCACACGGCTTGCAGGTGGATGGCTCTGCCTTTTGGGAATTGTCTTTGGCTCCGCGTTCGGTTTCCCCCTCCAGGACGTGAGTTCCGACAATAGTTCCTGAATTTTTACCTGGAGCACTAACATGTTCCGTCAAGGGTACTACCTACGGTGACCGTGCTATCTCAGTTCTTGGCCTCGCCATTTTCCAATTCTGCTTCTGGGCGACCTCGAGGAAGCGAAAGGAAGTGCCCTGGTATGAGTGTATTCCTTTTTCCACTTGTACAGTTACTACACGATTCAAAGGCCCACTGTGATCGTCGGTCTCTTCCTGCAACAAGCCATTGCTCTCTTCGTTTTGAGGACCGATGCTGGTTTCAAGATCTTTAGGTGGATTGCCACCCTCGCTGGCGACTTCCTCAACCAAGCCCTTGCTGGTGCTGCGTTCTTCTTCGACCCAGAAGTCATTGGCAAGCATTGGTTCTTCGTCAACACCCTCGCCTCCATCATCTTCTTCATTGCATTCGTTCAAATGCTTTACTACCTCGGCGTCATGCAATGGGTTATCAAACACTTGTGCGTCTCTTTTTCGTCAATTCCAGGGTTTCTTGTTGATCATGTATCAAGCGCTTGGTTCTTCTTCAAGATTATGAACGTCTCCGGTGCTGAGGCTGTTGTCGCTGCTGCATCTCCCTGGATTGGTCAAGGAGAGTCCGCTTGTCTCGTTCGCCCCTATGTCGATCGTAAGTTAATCTTTTGGATACATTCGAGCAGAGCTCATATCAATGTATAGTTATGACCGAGTCGGAGCTCCATGTCACCATGACCTCTGGATTCTCAACTATCGCAGGTTCCGTGCTTGCTGCCTACATCAGCTTGGGTGTCCCCGCTCAGAATCTCATCACCTCCTCCGTCATGTCGATCCCCGCCTCCATTGCCATCTCCAAGATGCGTCTCCCTGAAACCGAGGAGCCAGTCACCCGTGGCCACGTCACTGTGGATCGTGGAGACGAAGGCAAGCACAAGCCCGTACGTTATTCTTCTCATCGCTGTCTCGTTTCGAGCAGTAATCACCTCTCTCGGTCAGGCCAATGCTCTCCATGCTTTCAGCAATGGTGCTACCTTTGGTTTGATTGTGGCTGGCCAAATTTTGTAAGACCCTCGTGCTCCTTTATCTCCTAGCTCCACCGAATTGACTTCTCCATAAGGACCAATGTATTGACTGTCCTCGCACTTGTGGCTACGTGAGTTCATCTCCAGCAAGTTTGACGTCCAATCATCATCTGACCTTTCCTCCCTTCTAGAATCAACGGCCTGCTAACATGGGTTGGACGAGGCTTTGGTATCCACCACTTGACCTTGGAACTTATCATTGGCTACATCTTCTACCCTATCACCTTCCTCCTCGGTGTTCCCCGCAAGGAGATCCTTCGCGTCTCGCAGCTCTTCGCTGAGAAACTCGTCGCCAACGAATTCTCCGCCTACCTCACCCTGCAGAAGTTGGAAGCTGACGTTGCAACAAAATTGAGCCCCCGCGCTTACACCATCGCGTCGTACGGCCTCTGTGGTTTCGCCAACCTTGGATCACTCGGTATCCAGATTGGTGTCCTTGGAGCTTTGGCACCCTCACGGGGCAGGGTTATCGCTCGCATTGCTCTTCTGCTATGATTTGCGGGTTCATGTCGACCCTCCAAACGGCCGGTATTGTGTACGTTTCTTCCATACACTTCATCTGATAAAGTACTGATATCGGTTCACAGCGGCATGTTGGTCTAATTTATTGAGGATTCCTCTCGTGTAACTTTTCCGATGATTTAATGATACCTGTATGCCTACAACGAAAGGAGGGCTTTACTGATTTCTAATGCGCTGTTGTCTCTAGTAGTGTAGTCACGATTGCAATAAAAGGGTATATTGCTTTCACAGATGTACACGTTACACTTTAAGAGCCTTTATTGACTTTCCGCAGGTAATAGCGATCCACTCCCCTGCCGCTGTGGAATGTCCCGTGTTCATTGTCATCGCTGGTATCTTCGGTGACCAAGCCAGATTTGTGATTTGACTAGGAGCAGTATATGCCATGACAGGTTCAGTAACGACCCGCTTCTTCGTTTCTGGTCGAGGTGAGTTAAGGCGTGAGCCTCCCGGTCGCGGTGAAGGTGCAACGGAGGTCGTGTAATTTGCCAGGTCCCATAGCAAGAGTTGACAATCATCCGCTGCAACAGGAACTGAGTAAATGGAGTTCAGATGATAAATTGAGACTTACCTGCTGTCGCGAGTAGCGGGTTCTCTGCCGATCCCCAGCCAAAGGCATTGATAGGTGACATGTGTCCCCTTAATTCCATCACGGGTTGTCCAGGAGCACGCATATCAAGAATCTGGATCTCTGAACCGTCCATATGGAAGGTTGACATATAGTTAGAATCAGAAGGGTTGAAGCCTATTCTTAGCAGCGGAGAAGTTGGCGGCCTTGCCGACGCCGACGGTGAAGCGGAAGGTGGTGGGACATTCTTGGGTGCGGGTGTTTCGTAGAGGATGGTTGAGTGCTCAAGACTTCGAAGGTCGAACGCTCGTAAACTCCCATCTGCACCTACGGAGACGAAAATGTCTGTAGATCCTGGTAGCCATGCTACGTCGTAGACCTCTCGATCGTGTGCAATCAACTGTGTTAATGCTGACTGGTTCTCGATGTTCCAGACAGTGCATGTCGTGTCGATTGACGAGGTGACGATGAGTTTGGGCGCTTTCTCGTTCCAGGAGAAGCTAGTGAGAGGAGGTCCACTACTTGATTGAGTCTGCACTTTCGATTGCTATCGATACTTCGTGAGCGCCGGCACAAATAAACGTAGATGACAGGAAGAACATACTCCAGAAAGAGCCATTTTTACTGTCAGGCTGTGACCCGATGAGGTTGGCTGCCTTCCAACATAACTCGATACTTGTGTGGGGCCATCTCCACTGTACTCGAACACTCTCAGCGCGTCTGAAGTTGTGGCCAACAGCTCTGTTGAAGTCGGGTGCCATGAGGTGTTCGTTACAGGTTGCCATTGAAGTGCCGTGGCCGGATATCCGTGCGTGGCCTCGCAAAGTGTCACGAAATCAGGGTAATCGGTGTAGTCATCTTCCACTAAAACTCGGTCATCCTGAAGGCCAACGACTGCTATTCTGTTTCCGTAATTCTCAATGAGGGAGGAGAGGCCTAGGCGAAATGCTGATCGTGCCCGAGATTGCTGGCCTCCGCCTTTACACCAGTCAATGCAGTGTACGGGCCCTGTTGACTGATTAGTCGCGCATCCGGGATTTTCTATTGACACCTTACACGGCGCCTCGTACTGCAGTAATGTGGCCTGGGTCATGGTAGTCGTGAGCAATGTTGATGAAGGGTATGTACGATCAATTGCCGCATTAAGGCAGAATGGTGATGTATGATAGGTATGATAATATTATTATAGTGTACATCCTTGTACAGGGTTTAAATACTACAACAAAATAGGTTACAGTATATGGTAGTACATGGCAGATAATTCGACACATTCCAGTCCATCTTCATCGGGAATGGCGCCTCTAATTCTATCCAAATTCCTATACATGATTGGAAGCCCCTCCAACCTGCTGGAAACCAGACTCAACAGGGCTGTCCGATCTAGACGCTTTATTGCCAAAGCTCTTCTCCTCCGAAGGGACGTGAACCTGTTCGTGTTGATACAGGGGAGGAAGATCCGGCAAGTTCTTCATCCTGAAGAAATGCTTCTTGATGTTATGAGGAAGTGCCTTGATCTGGTATGAGGCATGGACGTGCGTGGGCACGCTGAAAACTGTGTGGAAGTTAGTATTGGGATATAATAGATAGTCTGATGAATACACACCTTGGTCTAGCTCTTCAAGAGACAGTGACTTCGTCTCGGGCACAAAAAGTAGGGTTGCAAAGAATCCGACAATGTTCCAACCCGCGTACCATGCGAAGGCTCCTTGGGGTTTGAACGCACCTAACAGGCGAGGGAATGTAATGGAAATGATGAAATTGCTAGAAGATGTGTTAGAGCGGCCAGTAATCATTGCCGATTAAATAACTTACAAGAACCAGAGTACCGCAGTGGAAAGACTCATTCCAATATCACGAATATATAATGGATAAGCTTCGGCGGAATACTACAGATAGTTGTTCAACATTAAATCATCCAAGTAGGGAGTTTGGGCTTACTGTGAATGGAACAGGGCCTTCACCAGGTGAATATGCCATCCCGAAGAGATAAATGCCGAGAGCAACGACAGCAATCCGAGCAGTGCTTCCTTCAGGAATCCAGCTGGTGAGGTGATGTCATTACAGTGGCTACGAGAACGAGATAGTTGGTTGACACTCACAATGCGAAACCAGTCATAAAGAGGAAAATAGACATCAATGGGAAGGTCGTCAAGAGCAAATTTCGCCGGCCAAAAGTATCGATAGTGTACACCGCTGGTAGTGCGAACACGAAGTTGACCGCGCCGAACCCCCATGATGCAAGTAAAGCTTGGATCTGGCTGAATTTTGCTTCTCGGAAAATATTGGACTAAAGATAGGTTAATGGACAAATCCTCCCACACGACTCTGAGCTACATACGGAATAGTAGGCAATGACGTTGACACCGCAGCTAAAGAGGGGGTTAACAAGATCAAGTGATCTGGCCACAAGTGTTCACGTACAATTGTTGCATGAACATAACAATCAAAGAAGCCTGTGCTGCTCGGCGATTCCTTGGGACAGTGAAGAGCTCCAAAAAGCGATGTCTGCCTCGGGTGATCTCTTTTTCTGCCTCGAGGAGTGCGTGGATGTCTGGTCAAAGGATCAGCCCAAGGAACTTTGGATAGCATCGCTACCCACAGTAAACATCGCGAGCGGCTTGAAGAGGCGTATTGCGTAGCCGGCAGAGAGATTCATATGCCTTGTCGTAACGGCCCTTTGACATGTACCAGCGAGGTGATTCTGGACAAAAGAATACTTGAGCCATAATGAACAAGGCGGGGATGCCGGCCTACAAGATAGATTAGACTTGTCTAGACATCGAAAAGCAGTGGCAAATAAACTTACGCTCGCAAGCATGAGACGCCAGTTGAGTCCCGTAATATGTGGCCTATCGGGAACTCTAAAGAAGGCCAAGTCCGCAACGAAACCGAGCATAATACCGAAAGCTGTCCACATCTGCCACATCATGACAAGAGCACCTCGGATGGCCGGGGGTGCACATTCAGCAGCATAGACGGGGACGGTTGCACTTTTAGGACCGATGCCAAGGCCGAGGATGAATCGTGCGACGAAGAGATGAGGCCAGGAGTTGGTGACGCCTTGCCAGATGCAGGTCAAGAAGGAGATTGTTGCTGTAATAAAGATAGTTCCTCGGCGGCCAAACATTTTGTTCAGCTAAACAATTGTCAGTACAATACTCGTAATAGAATCAATGGATAGGGGTGGACATACAGGATCTGTGAGCCAGCAGCCAAGGACAGCGCAACAAAGCTAGGAAAACATTCAATTTTGAGCTTTGCGGACATAGAGGAGAGCTGCTAACATATGGTGCAGAGTTGATGAGTCCAAGTAGCCACTCGTTCCTTTGCTTCTGGGTTGGGTCGGCGGCATCGTCTGGGTCTATGCCGAACTGGCGTGCAAAGAAGAGATTGGCGCCATTGATAACGGTCTCGTCCATCTACACAATTTGTTAGGGGACTATAGCTGAATTATCACGAAAAAGACTGACCCCCTGAACGGCAGCAGCGACTGTAGGGAAAACAGGACGTCAGCCTCGGAAGTTGTCGAGCACGCAGAGAAGAGGCTTACGAGAACAGAGGATGACGAGATAGTACAACATCTTGGGTTGCCTCCATTTATGGGTGGTTTCCATCCTGAGGGCATCCTTGTCTTCATCCGTGAGCAAAGGCATCGAGTCGTACGCCAATGGATCTTGCGCCACTAGCGCTCCTTTAGAGAATAATTCCGAGAGATGTCCAAGATTATGTGCCTTAGCGAAAGCAGCACCATCGGCAATGAGTTTGTCTTGGGGTATGCCTGCTAGGGGATTTTCTAGCTTGGCGTTTACATTATTGTCTGGTATATGGTGTTCTGTGAACGAGATGGTTTCTCCATTTTTCTCCTTAGGAGATGAGGTTCCAATGTGGGTTACAGATGCGTCCGACGACGTTCGTTTATCAGAAGTCATCGCACGAGGGTGAATGTAGATAGCGAGAACCTGGAGGTACGTTCAGTTTTATACATGGCTTGGAGAGCATTGGAGTCGGGACTGAGTTGCCGTTTCGGAATGACATCACGGTCACTCATACTCAAGTTTGGTCCCGTCAAGGCCGGGGAGCCACGTCCATGCCAAGATCATCGTATTGGGCCATTTGATACAGAGTACATCACGTATTGCTACTAAAATAAATATTTACAGTGCAAGAGAAGTGTGGAGGATGGAGCATCGTATTCGTTCTTCGGTTCAGGCTTTTGTACCCCGGAAAGTCGGCGATGCGCTTTCCGTTTAGGTTTGACGCGTGATATATGAGAGAAGAGAGAAAAGAGTACAAATCACCGGAATAAACACAAAGCAAGTCGACAAGAGACAGAGAGCGAAGCATTAGTGGCGGAAGTCGGAGTCGGCGGTCCTTTTTGATAAAATACGGAATAAATCAGGCGGTGTTGATGTCGGTCGGAGTCGATGTCGACAAGAGAGAAGGAGAATAGGATACCTTGCGTCGAGGTCGGAGAGGTCGAAGTCGAAAGGAAACCATTTAGTCGCTTTCAACCATTGAGATGGCACCACATTGCTCGCAGAAACTCCACATTGTTCTTTGGCCGTTGAGTCCAGGATTGCAGGCGACGCGCAGTTTTGGAACTTGAGAGCAGCCGGTACTAAATGGGGTTACCCGCGTTAATGAATTGATGCGTCGACAATGAGCGTCCACAGCGACTTACCCGTGGTGGACGAAGGAGTTCGACGGTTGAAGAAGCCCAACCGGGGGAGTAGAGGGGTATCTTGTATAATGTGAATATTCATGAGATTTAGTGTTAACAGACCCCTCGTTGCTGAAGAACGGCATCGGATATATGTCAAAGGTGGGGTAGCAAACAGCTGGTCCACGGCAACAATTAGGACATGATACGAGGGCGGAAGGTAAATATATGCGTACGAGATCCGTTTACGGGAGACCCAGACGAGTCGGAAGATGCAGAGCTGGCATTTGAGGACAACCGCGAATGATGCGCATCTGCGAAAAGGGGAGCAGAGTCAAACATAACGGTGTCCTGATCAACTTCCATGTTGGGGAAGGGTACTAGTTTGAGCTGCTTCGCGGTCTAGAGGAGACGCGTCGAGAAATAAGAATAGCTCAGCCGAGGTTAATTAATGAAATGCGCTTGGGGACGTACGTGAGGGCAGCATCTTCGAGGTCAACGTCGAACTTCCTCTTGAGAGCCATGTTAAGCAACGACAAAGGACCAGTGAAAGGGAGGACCGGACAATATGTAGACGACCGAGGGAGCTCGGAGGTTAGGAGGGTAATTAGACGTTCAAATCCTTCAGAACTTATAGACTTCTTGTTTGGTCGTATTTGGATTGACGCGGGATCTCAATCGTGGAAGTTTGGCTGTGAGTAATGATGTGCCGGCGTCTGCCGGTTGCCACCGGATTAGCTGGAAAAGGAAGGAACCCCGCTTTTACTACGTGCCATTTGCCCAAATTGGGATGCCGAAAGGGGTGAAGGAGTTCACGAATATTATTTTTCTTCCTCAATTCCTGTCTCACTCGTGACAGTCACGGAAATAATTGACACCGAGGTCACCTATCACGTGATGTCCGAATTGAGACACGCGATTACATCAGTACCCCATTTCCAAATCCATCGAACCCGTGTCGTGTCCTTCTACCAGCCAGCCATGAACGTCGACGTGCTACCAGAATTTGTCGACAATATTCTCCTGTATCTAGAGGATACCCTGCCAGCTCCTCTCTACTCGTTTCTAATCAAGGCTCTTTCCCATTGTCTCGCACTCCTCACTGCTGCACAAGGTGTCTTTGCAGCCCTTCTTTCACGAAGTCCAGCAGAATGGGATGCACAAGCAATCCTACCACCTCTCATCACCTTATTGGCTGCATACTGGGCTCTTTTGAGCTTCTATCGGACGACTACATGGTTTCTTAGAACCACCTTCTCCTTACTCAAATGGGGTGCCATCATTGGCAGCCTTTTGGCTGCAACTGGACTGCTCCAAGGGGACAACATTGGCGACATGATCGGGGGGAACGTCAACGTTGCAGGCCAGATAGGCAAATTCCTATTTGACCAAATGTGGGGCATGGGCCAAAATCCAACCAATCGGGCTCAGTCTCGTTCAGACAGGGCGAGACGAACACGTACAAGTTCATCTTCCCGACAGCGCGCCAAAACAAAGCCCAAGCCCTGGGAATCATTTGAGCAGCACCGTCAGTGGAGAGAGCGAGAGACCGCTCAGTCGCCGGATGTCGAAGAAATCATCAACAATATTGCGGCCGCAGCGGACGAAGTTTTGCAAGATAACCGGTGGTGGTCGGCAGCGCGCGGGTTTATACCAGCCATGTCGAATTTTGGAGGACAGCAGACGACGGATGAGCAGCAGGAGAGGCGAAGCTCTCGTTCTTCGAGGAATAAAGCAGGTTCCCGGTCACGATAATTTGGTCTTGAATATAAAGCAGTCTGTATCATATAATCGAACGCCATCTACTTCTAGGCTGTAGGGACGACACAGGGGTGAATATATAATGGGAACCATTATTTCTGGGCCGTAGTGACCTCGGGATGTGTGTGTCGGTGACTATACAAGAACTGGTCAGCTTCGGAGAAGTGGTCCGAAAAGAAGCAACACATACTAAGCTATCCTGCCCAATTGTGAGAGTCCAGACAAACCAACGAAGAAGTTGACCTAAGAGCGAGCTTTGAGTCTTTGGTAGACAGTAGAAGTATGCAAGGTGACTTACAGCTGCCAAGCTATAGTTCACGGGTGTGATAACGAAGGAGTAGCGGACCCAAATGAATCCAGTTGCGGCGAGAGCTAACATAAGAACGTGTTGGGAAGCTCATACTTTTGAGGTCAAAAAGCACATACCTGCGTTCTGAGAAACGCTGAGCTTGTCTGCTGGCCTAGTCAAATCCTTGAGGCCCGCGGCAACCAAACACCACTTCATCATTGGAGCCCAGAAGAAGACAGTCTTAGGGCCTATACAGAAAACACATTTCAGGGGATGAACAGACTTGAAAAATAGAGAACTTTTACCTGCGGGATGGTTCATGAACGAAGTCCATTTTGAAGCTGCTGCTGAGGATGCTGCACCGGACATTTTGTAAAGAAAGTGTGATGACCGTTCACGAAATTACAATGACTTGAACTCGTGCGGGCAATTCCCCAACAGGTGACAAGCGTCACTTACATAGGTCACACATGGCGTGACGTTAGCTTCATCCAAGGCCTGGAACTCATCCGAATCGTTTGCAACACCTGTCCGGCTTGATTTGAGGAAGATCTTTTGTTGAGAGACTCTTGGGAACTCTACTTGGGGAACGCGGTATAGCAAGACTTCGTAGCTTAAGCTTCAATGTCAAATGATAGACTGCTTCATGTCCACATGTCCGGCGATTGACGATTTTACTCCTTGGTGTGAAGAATGAACGTGAAGATCAGATAACCCTTTCTTCACCGTCTTCACTTCCTATCGAGGTTGATCTTATTGCCGTGGCGCCGTCTCCGCAGCAGGTGCAGAGAGGATAAATAATCGTCTGTCTCCCTTCGAACACCCCAGCTTCGAGATCACCTCTCACTTCTCTGACATTACAATGGTAGCTTACTGGGAACCTGGAACCCAATACAATCTGAACGATGTCGTCGAGTACGAAGGTACTAGATATGACATTGAGCCCGAACCTGTGTCGCTCATATCGTGTTTGATTTCTAGGCAACTTCTACAAGATCATCCAACCCCATAGGTCTCAAGTATGCGTATTCGACTCTTCCTGACTAAACTCGCACTAATTCACCATTCCTATAACAGAGCGACTGGACCCCTCCTATGACTCCCGCTCTATGGGGACGCATGCAGCAGCATGACGTCTACAACCAGTCCAATCAACAGGGACACCAGCACCACGAGCAACAACAGCACCAGCAGCAGTGGCAAGCACCACAACAGCACCACCAGCAACCACCCTCCTACGGGCAGGATGGAATGCAGCAAGGTAATTCCAATCATCCAAAGGTGTGGTCTTCGTCGTTTCTGATCCTCTGACAGCACCCCACCATGACAACAAGCCCGAGCTTCAGCATCAGCCCTCGAGCGAGGGAGGCAAGAAGCCCTGGTGGAGTCTGGGTGGCGAGCACAAGGACGCGATCGGCGTAAGCTCAATCCATTGTGACGAATGAATAGTAATTTACATTTCGGAATCGTAGATCGCTGCCGGTGTCATTGGAGGCCTTGGTATTCTAGGCGGGGCTGGCCCCATCTACAAGGAACACGAAAAGTCCAAGCAAGAGAAAGAGCACGCTGCCAAGGGCTTCAGCAACTGGGTTCAGACCGCCCAATACGAGACTGAGGAATTCTACAGGAACGGACCCCGTGCTCCCTACACTTGGGTTCTCACTCACGGGAAGACTATCCCTCGTGGTGCTATCAAGGTCGCAAGGGAGCACGATTGGGACCTCTACATCTCTAGGGCGTACTGCGATGTAAGTCTACCTCCGCTTTCCAAGCACAATTTCTAACAGATAATGTCACTAGGGTGGTATCCGTAAGTCAAGGATTTTCTGTGATTCATTTACCAGCACTCATACATATTCCTAGAAGTCGGCAAGGCCTCCGATGCATTCCAGAAAGGCGCCGTCCTTGGGTACAAGCGCGAGGAACATCACGTATGTTAAATCTGAAGAGTTCTTTCACCGAATTAGAGATCTGACCGTCTCTCCCAGGTTGACGTTTACGAGATCCTGCTCGGCGATATGAGTGGTCTTCGATGGGTTCCTACTCGTGGCAAGCTCAACGTCAGGTCGCTCGGCTATGCGCCCGTCCAAGGAGGCAAGGAGAATGACGGTACTCCTCTCTACGTCGCCAAGGCACTCCATAAGGGAGTTGAACATCCTGGCAAGGCCAGTGAGAAGCTTGACGGTTCGTGCTGTACTTTTTAATGCACTAGACACAAACGCTCATGATTGTTACGATAGGTGCTTATATTCCCTATGACAGCAAGGAGAAGGCAATCAACGAGTATCATGTGCTTTGCGTAAACCACTGAACAGCTCCAAAGAATGAATGGACAAATTATGGATGGATTCCAACGAAATGTACAATAACTCTCTTGTCCTCATTGCTCACAGTACCCATATGGCTGTCGGAAAAATGAAGTTCTGACTGTATTACCTCTGGCCCTGTCATCCCATTTGAGTCTTCAAGTTTGGAATTGAGGTGGAAAAAAATAAGAGTGACTTTGGCTATTGGCAGAGAGGTACATGTAACGGATAAAAGTATTTACCAAGCCTCAGTATCTTTGACGACTCCTTCAACCGCATTCTCATCTGCGAGTTGCCCAGCATAGCTGCTGACAATGACGCAACCCCCTGCATGAAGTGGTCAGAATTACATAGATTTGCCAGGATGATAAAACCAGACGTACAGATTTCAAGCAACAAGAACACAATGAACAGGGTGACAGTAACACCCTTGATGACCCGTAGTCCTTCATAACAGACTTTGGTAGCATTTACGACGCTCGGGTTGGATGCGACACAGTTGTCGACAAAGATGTGACCATCCCGGAAGATGCGGAAGAGAGCATAGATGCCGATACCCAAGCTGAACATGAGGTGGGCGAAGAGCATGGCGAAGTAAATCTTGACGAGAGTTATCATTCGGCCACATGCGCCGACCAAGCTATGGGAAAATGTCAGAACTTGAATTATAGAAAGAGTTGGTGGTCTCGTACCCAACGAGTGATAGAATGGATAGGACACCATAGAGAGCGATGGTCAGCGCTATTGATACTTTGCTCCCTTCAACCTTGTGGGCGCTCAAACCGCCTACGATCGCGAGGGTTCCACCTCCCAAGAGCCCGAAGATTGCGATCAGCTAGAATATGATTGTTTCGTCAGATAACGGAGCCAAGCTCATAGTAGGAGAGTGACACGTACAATAGTCCCAACCCTAGTGGGGATGCAGCAGCAGAAAGTGCGGGTAGTCACCACCGTCATTTCGATTATAGAGTTGATATTTAGTCGTAAGTGATGTGTCTTTGGTGTTGCTAGTGCAGTAGCGTGGATTCAAACCAGCTGAAGTTTTTTTCTTTCCTAGAGTCGGTGGGGGAACAGGGCCAGCCTATTGATGAACGAGGAATCATCGTCGCAGATTTATATACCCCATGAAGCGTGGGATACATCGGCAAAGATGGTGAGCGCAGCCTCTCGGTCACCAAGGACTCGCCCCCTTTGCACTGCAATCATGATGGATGGGGGTGATGCATGTCTTTCTCGCGTTTCATTGATGTTTCCAAGGCCCAGCGCTTTGACAAAGCTCTTAAAAGCCCCAAGGTCCCCTTCAAAGGAGGAGATATGATTTTCTAAGGTTGCCTGGTAAATTAAGTCAGCTTGAGCGCCTATGAAGGTTGTGGTTGAACCACAAATCACAGAGACGCGAGTGTTGGACGAAGAAAGTAGACGGTCATCCACGCGTTCCGTGGTCAAGCGCACAAGCGCAAGCGTTCATGTATCAAAGCAATGCCCCTGCAACGACTGGTTGTTTAAATCATGCTGGTGAATTAGAGCACTTAGAATACATACATAGCTAGCTAGTGTGATCAACGGGGTATATCGATTTTGTTCTACTTATACAGCGTTCATCGAGAACATCTATCATTAGTTCATGAAGGTAGATCAGGACAAAAATGGTTTCCATAGGACAGTGCGGAAATAGGTCATAGTCGATCCGGATCGAGAATGAAGAGGCAAAATTTGAGAAGAATGGGTAGATTAATAGTGGTAGCCCGCAGGATAGTGGTCAACGTAAGGCTCAACACCCCTTGGTTCAACACTCCTTGACCGATGGTGTCTGCTACTTCGTGAATGTGAGCGGTGACGATGAGATCGAGATCGGTGACGATGTTTATGTGAATGTGAAGAACGGGGCTTCTCGATGATAAGTGGCTGCTGCTGCATTCCAGGTAGCATTCCTCCACCCATCATGGTATTCCCGACGAATGGGGCATAACCAGGCATGCCAGGCATGGTAGGGCTCTGGCCGAAAGAGCCATAAGACGATGCACTGAGAGGCACTCCTCCGGATTGAAGGCCTCCGTAACCGGAGCCTGCCATCTGCATTGCCATTCCGCTCTGTGGGTATTGCTGGCCGGGTACCATGCCCATGCCCCCACTGGGTGCATAGGATCCGTATGGTTGACCGCTTTGGCTTAAGCTGGCCCCAACTGGCAAGGAGCTTGCGTAACCACCTGGATAGCTCCCAGAATGGTAGCTACCAGAGTGGGAGTGGGCATGTCCCACAATAGGGACACCCCGAGAGCGTGATCGGCCTCCATATCTTGAACGGGACCGGCCACGCTGGTAATCTCGCAGCTCGTCGTCATAGGCGTAAGGATCTTCATAAGAGCTCCCATACGAGCTACTGGAGCCCCAGCGGGACTGGGATCGGCCACGATGGTGATCGTCAGGTTCACGACGACGGTGAAGGCCATCCCGAGACTGCAAATTGGATCAGTATTTTGAGCCATAACTGGATAATAGAATGGACGTACCTCGAAATACAAAGCAGATGCAGTGGCCGCTGCTGCTTCCGCTACAGCCCGGCGAGAATGATGATCCCCTTCACGTCTTGCAAACGGGAGCAATCGAGAAGCTAGGAGAAAAAGTTCATGTCAATAATTATCCGAGAGGAAGATAGCTAGCAATCCCACCTTCAGCAATTGCGAGACCAACTAGGCCCTCCTTTGACGGTGGTCGTCACCACTCAAAGGCTCATATATGGAGCGATTGTGCAACCACGTACGATAGGCCTCGTAAGCTGCTGCGTGACCAATGGAGGAGGGCTGCATCCGGCTGAGCTCACCCTACCAAGAGTAAGAGCGTGCGACTCGGAGAAATAGATGGGAATCAACTTACAGCACCACCGTATGCACGACGGTGCCATTCCCGTGCTTCATGCATGCCTACGCCGAGGCTGGTGGCTTCGTCATGGTTGTTATAGTCTCGAACACGTCCCCAAGCTTGTTCATAAAGTGACCTAAAACCGTTGAGTTTTTCCTTTTCCTTGAGGTTCTTGCTGGAGGGGGATTTTTTGAGTTGCATGAGAAGGCTTACAGGTCAGGAGAATGGGCATGGGCGCGATAGAAGTCATAACCTCCCCCTATATAAGAGAAAACGGTGGAGATGAGCGCCTCGTGATGCGGAATGATTGGAGATAGAGTGTGAGCTCACAGGATGGTTGGGGCTGAAAGCTTGGAGTGGGTGGTGGGCCAAATCGGTACTGCAATGATGAACCGTGATGTAAGTATGATACGGAGTTGAGTCAGACTGAAACAAGACAAACCTGGTTTGTTCCCCAGCCAGGCTGAGCGTCTTGATAGTAGCTGAATGACATGGCCCAAAGTGAAGATGAAAAGGGGATCCGCTCATGATCACCTTTATCTTTTGGATCTCATGGCGTGACGTCACGGGACTCCGTTCAAGGGGTTAATGGCATGAGGCTGCTGGATGCGAACGACGATGACAAGACGGTGAATTGCGTTTTGTTCCGTGCTAGACGCAACAAACTGTTGAGCTAGTGACAGTTCGATCGAGTACTTATAGCCTACACGTGATCTTCGACTCCTTCGCGTCGCGTTCAATGGCGACCACGACCACGACTGCAACGACAACATCGACGTATTCCTTACCACAAGAGTTCGGTGTCTTTGTCAATCCTGAATTCAACGCGAACGATTATGCCAACTCCATACTCTCAGGAGAACCATATTCATTTGACGCCGAACCTGCGTCTGGCAGGCCGCCTGCCGCCACTAAACTCTCACAGGATACGCCGGCTAAGGAAGACATATCTGGGGCGATATCCAAGCTATCTTCTGGCATAGATGATATCTCCAAACAGATCAAGCAAGTGGTGTGTGACTCTGCAGTATCAACCTCAATTCCCTGATTAATTACTCCATGTCAAGGTCGTAAACCACCACGAGGATCTACTTTCTCAAGCAGCTAACACGAGCAATTTGTCAGGCTCTATCACTTCCTTGCGAGGCGGACTGAATGATCTAGACTCATCTCTGGAAAAGTAAGCCAGATCAACCTAGTTTCGTAACATCTTTTGACACAGACATTCAGGCTCAGGTCAAGGATCCGCATACCATACCAATCGCTGCAGCAAATGTGTCGCGCTTGCAGAAACTTCAGCAGGCAGCAGAATTGTTACGCAGAACATCGCGGTTCGTCATTCTGGCAAGACGACTTCAGCTACAGATGTCCGAGATTGAGAGCCACGAAGAAGCTGGTACAGCATCCAACAAAACAGCTGCCAAGGTTACTCTGGATAACGCTGAAAACGAAAAGGAGCGGATGCTTTCTAAAGCAGCTCTTAGTATCGCCGAACTCGGTAAGTTCCCGGAGTCTGTGCCTCTGCCACGACTTATTCGTATTCTACGCCAGAATCACTGGCAGGACCGACTGAGTCTCAGGCCCAACTAATAGAAGATTCCGAAGATGTCCCCGACAACATAGGATCCACGATTCCCCTTGACTCGATTGATGCTGTTGCGGCGCATATACCTTTCTTGAAAGATGCTCGTGTACGAGTCACCGTGGAGATGGAAGAGATGGTCGCATCTGGGTTGACGACTCTGGTACGAACGTGCCTTTGGATGCATGCTTCTCAGCGCTGTGGCATTGATATATCTTCCGCATCTCAGAATCAATCTGTGTTGGCATCATCTCTGCAAACCGCATACAACCTTCGTGTTCTTCCAGAGCTGATTCAGAAGCTTGTACGCGAATTATCACAAACAGTGGAGGCGCGTATATCCGACGCGTTTGATATCTCCAAAATATCAAAGGATGCTCTCGCAAAAGGTAGGCCCCTCTTGATTGAAATTTCGATCTCTGGAGCTGATGTGCGTATCGCAGAACCAGCGCAAACAGCCGCTCCACAAGCTGCACCAGCCTATCGATCCAGAGTGAGGACAGAACCAACCAGTGTGACTGCCCCACAATTCACTGCTGCGCTGTGGGCCAGGCTCGAATCCATGATCGAGGATATTTCAGAGTGTTGTGTCAAGGTACGTAGGTGTTTCCAGATTCCAGTAAAGAATCGCCCCATTTGCCCGTTATCACCTCGTCAATTTTGAAATACGAGTCATGATAGAGGGCGATCACGAGGACAAGTGCTGTGAAGCGCCTGGTGGGGGTGAATCTGAATATCATTCAATGGCGCTGGCGCCTCTTGCCTCGTGTCGGATGAAGGACCCGGATGGATTGGTGACCCCTGTCTAGTGATTCGTCGTTTTCCACCCTTGTCGGACGCACTGGCTCGTAATGAGCCTCGTGGGCGATTCTTGGTTTGGCCTGGTTATGCCTGGTTATGCCATGCTGACTTTGGACCTGTCTTGTAGGTATACGCTCTGGAAAAGGTATTGAAGATCAAAAAAGATCCTGTGACCCAGGTCCTATTTATGGATGAAGCCATGAAGGTCTGCCACACCCCTTCGTAGCGGAAGTTATATTGCATCTTACCCTGCTATGCGTTTAGGTTCTCGAGAACAAACCCAGTGCTACCTTCTGGACTTCGTTAGGCCGCTCCTTGGAGAAGCAGTCACGGGAGGCAGCAAAAGGTTTGTATTCCATATACGATCGTGACCCTGGTGCTCAATTGTCATGTAGGTTCAACCTTCTTGCAACAAACTTTGAGTGCAGGATACCCTAGACTACTGAGACTGTTCCACGAGTTTTTCTCAAAGATTGCAGTACAGTCCGACACAGTCTATAGTGCCTCGCACCAGAGGTGAGCAATGTCTATGTGATAACTTAATCATGGCACACTAGCTGAATTCGTTCTTAGTCCAGAAACAGTCTTCGTGCTGCGTTCACTATCCAACTTCGAGTCTCTATACCTTTCGAGATCTACAAACAAACTGAACGAGACAGTTGGCCAGGCTGTAGCTGGCGGCTCGCGAGCACCTCCTGGGTCAACTGAGGGGATCAACGTCGCTCGGACACTGACTAATGAACTCGATTCTGCAAGATTCGACCCCCTGCTCGTCCGATCAGTGGCGAAGAATGCGGTTTCCAGCTTGGAGATGTTCTTGTCAAGGATTGATGCCCTAGTCAGTGACATTTCATTTTGATCCTTACTATTTTATTGAGATGTCCTTCCGTCTTCTCAGATTGTTCGGGATCGCTCAGTCACCAACTTTAGTGCTGGGGTAGCAACTGCGCAACTTATCTCGAATGCACAATTGGCAACCTGCCTATACCAGTGTTGGGTTCGATTAGACAAGCTGAAAGAGGATCATACGGAGAACATAGCAGGAACATTGCAGCCTGCCGTGGACGTATGTGGACGTTTTAGACCCTCCGGCGACATCGTGCTGACATGTGCTTTACAGGCGATGAGAAAGGCATACGATAACCTGATAGACCCAGTAGAGGCTGCTATTCGTCGGGAACTTGGAGCTATTATCGCGAAGCTGCATCGGGTGGATTTGAGTAAAGCGCCGGATCCGATGTCGAGCATGGGCGCCTCGAACCTGTATATGAAGGAGCTGACTGAGAAGTTGACGTTTTTGAAAGCAGAAGTCCTAAATAGGTTTAGCATCGGAGAGGATGGACAGGCGTGGTGGGTTTCTTTTTCGTTTGTTATGTGCAAGTCTGATCCTGACCAATATGCAGGACCAAAGATATTGCTATCTTTGTGCTGAAGACATTTGTGCTTCATGTCTCAATTGCTCGCCCGCTAGGCGAAACTGGCAAGCTTACGCTTACCAGCGACATGACTGAACTGGAATTTGCCCTTAGCGCGTTCATCGCTGACAGTCAGAACAAACGTGGAGGTAACTTGGAAGCCTTGGGAGATGACTACAAGGCTCTGAGAGCATTGAGGTACGAGACTTCTTATTCATCTTGGTCAGGTCAGTTCTAAAATATGCAATGCAGGCCACTACTATTCCTTGACAATGCCATGCTCACTGACCCCAATCGTACGGCCGGTCTTCCTTCTCTAGTTGTTTTGCACCACATTCTTGTCCGTTCGCCTTTGCCGCTGCCGCACGAATTACATGGCTGGCAAGAGACGGAGTATGTGCGGTGGGTTGAGGATCATACGGAGCAGGAAGCCTGGACATTGATAGAAGGTGGTCTTGCACATTGGGAAAAGACATGTGAAAGCGAAGGAACAGCGAATGTTGCAGCGGAGTACATAGACTTGGCCAGGAAAGTCCTCTGTTTGTAGTTTAGTCCTGTCGGAATCGGATTTATCGGAATTGTATTTGCTCGCGCCCCTCGCTAAAATCGAGTCAATTGACTTTTCAACCTTGACCATCGTCCATAATGGCTTCCACCCTATTCGCTCTGCGTTCACGCGCAGCATCGCGGGCTTTATCGACAAGGTTGTTCTCGACGACGACTATAGTTCGAAATGCACCAAAACCACCCAAACCTATCGAGGATTCCACCTCTGCTCTTGAATACAAGCGGGTGCACAAAGTCCGACCTCCTCCTTTGCCTGCAATGGATTTGCCTCGCTCGAGAAGTGCCGAAGAGGCAGTTACAAACATCCTTTACAACACCCCACCTCCGAGTCTGCAGCCCTTCAAAAAGTTGGTTCAGAAAATATTATCTTCCGGCTCTTTTCCGCTACTGACTCTACTACTACTTCTGACAGACACGTCCTCAACTGCTTGGTCCAAAATGAGCCTGGTGTGCTCTCCCGTGTATCTGGCATTCTTGCTGGCAGAGGTTTCAATATTGACTCCCTGGTCGTCTGTCGTACTGAGATCCGCGACCTGAGTCGGATGTGTATTGTCCTTAACGGACAGGACGGTGTCGTAGAGCAAGCACGAAGGCAGTTGGAGGATCTTGTATGTTTCTACCCATACCTTAGTCCTGATCAAAATTTGACGAATATCATCAGGTTCCTGTCTGGGCTGTCTTGGACTATACAGAAACACGGACAATCCAACGCGAGCTCCTTCTCGTCAAGGTCTCTATCCTCGGTCCAGAATATCTTGAGGATCAGCTCGTTGGCGGTCCCTCTCATGACCCGCGCGCCTCAAAGATAGAGGAAGAGATGACCCTCGCTCACAACTTTGAGCAAAGCACACACCCCGCAGATGCCGACCTGCCCTCTGTCTCCGTTACGCCCTCTCAGGCCCTCCGTGCCAAGCACCAGCATTTGCAATCTATCTCCACCCTGGCCAACCAGTTCGGTGCAAAGATTGTGGATGTCAGCGAAAACAGCGTCATCGTTGAGCTGACTGCTAAAACATCAAGAGTTGAAGCATTTGTGGGCCTTCTCAAACCCTTCGGTATTTTGGAATCTGCCCGCACAGGTATGCCACGCTACGCAGAAACCTTGCACATCTGCTAATACTTTACTAGGTTTGATGGCTATGCCTAGAACACCCATCCATGCTTTGGCTGAGGATGAAGATGCTGCCATACAAGCAGATGGTGGTCCCGTTGACGCTAGCTTGCTCCCTCCTGGTTAGGTTTGGAAAATTTGCACTTGGGATCTGGAGAGGAATGTATACTTTTAATATCTACATGCTACATATACACACAGTGTTTGCTTTGAGAATACAGATTACATATATCTTACATGCACCCTTGAGAGAAAAGCCCAGTCCCATATGATAAAATGCTCTCTATGTCCGTCCTTTCGATGTCTGTCGTGCGTTGGAAGCAAGTGCATTGTTTATCTTCTCAACCCATGTCACTGCTGTGTTGGGGTCAACAGTTGCGTAACTGATTGTTTTCGAAGACTGGAAGGGATCATGAGCATGGCTGAGTCAGTCTCCGTAAGACTACTTACTGTCAGAACCACGAATTCCCTCTCGCTCTTGCGTTCAACACTGGCGATAGTGCCACGTGCGTCTTTTTCTTTCTCCTTCTCCTTGAGCTTATCCGAAGCACGTAATGCGAACTCTGCTTTCACGGTGATTTCTCCTTGACCTTTCGGTCGATGTTTCAAGCATAGGAGACGTCGCGAGGTCAGTACCAATTCTCGAGATTTCGCCCTGCTTGGAGGTACTCGTAATGGTAGTAGCCGGCTTGCACGCCGTCGAAGTGAGCGTGCCTCTACGGTCGAATAGAACAACACCTCCTCTCCTTCTGGTAGTCCCAAGAGGGGGACGCTAGAGCAAATATTAGTGTTTGCACATTTTTAGAAGTGTCGCTGCTCACTACTCTATGGGATTAGGGGGCCATTGCCTTGGATAGGCGATGTTGCTTGTGTTCTCCCTCTTTCTTCTTCAGAGAATGGGATTTCCCCAGACCCGGGAGCCCTAAATGCAGCCATTCTTGACGTCAAGTCGGCTATATGTCCGCCATTTTCGGAAGAGCTTGTTGGAGAACCAGTGGAAGTTGATCGTTCACGATGGCGATGGGTATCTTCTGTATTGTTTGACTGGGTTTTTGAAAGGGTATGTCTGACGGTTTGTCCTGTCTCTTGCCTGATAATATCGGGCCGACGTATTTCTCCCAGTGGACCCACGTCGATGTGACCATTTGTATATTGATTTTCTTGTGGCGAGTCTCCACTGCCCTGAGATTCGCGTGAAGGAGAGTCAGATGCCCATTCTATTCCGTCATCCGAGCCGTCATGTCGAACGAGCTCATCCCAAGCTCCGTTGAAGTGCGCATCTGAATCGTCATCTGATGCAGGGGGTTTCTGGATAAGGCCAGCTTCAATGGGCGGATGCGGTACAGTCCAGAGGGTATCCCAATCGATGGACGCAAAAAACATGGATGCGAACGAAGCGTTTGTATGTCGTTTTCGCTTCCTAGGGAACCAGCTCCTAGTCGCTGTGAGGGGTCTCGGACCTGCGGCGCCGATGTCAATACGGAAATTCAATCAGCCTCGAAAAACCGTGAATCACTGACGAGCAGTCGCTCGACGAGATCCTTGGCGTCGGGGTCAAATCCTTCAGGAAAACTGTATTCCAACTGTTTGATTTTTTGCCATGTTAGGTAGTCAGATAGACCCTGGAAGGCGAATCGGCCAGCGATCATCTGGTATAGAATGCAGCCAAGTGCCCAGAAATCAGAACTAAATATCATTAAGTCAGGCCATGGCGGTTAAAGGAGGACAGAGACACACCTTCTACTCGTTTCCCTGGCTTCCAAGAGTTCTGGGGATACATATTGAGCAGTTCCAACCCAGGTCCCTGCCTTGTCAGCTACAGAAGAAGTCGTTAGCCACGGAAAATCCTCCACAACAGAGGTAGAACTCACTGCTGGATTCAAGAACCTTTCCTGTACCAAAATCCGTGATTTTGATACGGAAATCATCGTCAAAGAGGATGTTTTCTGGCTTCAAATCTCTGTGAACGACATAAACACGCGGCCAGGGTCAGGTAGAAGAAATCTTCTTTTACTAACCGATGAATGACCCCTTTGGAGTGCATGTATTCCAGCGCATCCACTATTTGCGCAGCATAATATCGGGCACATTCGGTTGACAGAGAACCCAGCCTCGATATCAGTGTCTGCATTTCGCCATTCCTTGCTAAATCAATGACGAAGTCTGGTTGGAAGAGAAATTGTGCATGAGCGTCGGAAGAGGCGCGGAAACGAACGCGTTGTCGTACAGAGACGAGCATCGTCCTGGAATGCATAGTAAAGTCGAACGATGCCGGGATGTCCAGCACCAAGTTTGACGAGTGCATTCTTCTCGGCGAGCGCTGTAGACATCTTGTCCTTTTTGATTAAGTGTACTTTCTCGAGGACCTTTATAGCATATTGGTTCCCAGTACGAATATGGGTTGCTAGCTTGACCTGACGCCCCACAGAGGAGAATAGATGGGTAAATGTTTCCCGGAAGGATCAAGCACACGTACAGTTGAATAGGAACCTTCGCCCAGTGTCCGTCCAAACTTGAAATCTTCCACCGACACTCCTACGTTCCGCGGTCGGGATTTCGAACGCGCTTTGTTCGTCGGGGCATCTTGATTCTGCCTCACTGGAGCCACTGATAATCCAAGCTCTCCCAGATATGTGGGAGGGCTCTGCCCCAAGGGAGTCCTGGTATTGGGGCTGACAGAGCGAGGAGCTGAAAATGTACGGATCGGACGAGGAGGCCTTAGAGGCATCTGTAGTGATGCGGAGTCCGAGCTCGAAGTCGAGATAACGGATGCATTTCTGCTGAGAGTAGCAAGACTTGCGGCGCTGGTCGCCTCATGGGCTTGCAGCATCCAGGTCTAAGGTATCGGGGATGGGGAGAAAGATGATAATGACTGTGTACAACGGTGGCGGCGGCAGCACCTTAGCGGACAGACTGAGGCTGTGCCGATCACTCCTTCTCACGAGGGACTCAGTTTCTGGAAGCAGTTGGGGAAACGGGGTTTATATTGTTTGGTAAGTACTATTCAGTTGAGTAGGATAAGCAAAGAATCAAATATGTTCTTGGAGTTGACTAATATAGGAATTGTGACACGAGGAGGATAAAAGTGAAATGCAAGGAGGAAAGCGAAATGCATATACGACGAAGCAATAGAGAAAAACCCATGATGCACACAAAAAATTTGGCGAAAGGGGGGCAGCCACAAAGAGGTGGACTGGAAAAAGGACGTCAGAGGAAACAGCAGAGCAGATCAGGGATAGCAGTTTACAAATGAGGGCAGCAAAAATTGAGTCCGACGATAGCATCAAGAAAGCAGAGAAAGGTCGTGAAAGGTCGGAAGAGATCATGACGGGAACGGAATAAGAGAATAACAATATATAGTGAGATGGTATAAAGGAAGAGTCAATTCCAGATTTCCTTTTTTGAACAAATCTTTCTAGTTCGATTCACGATATGAATAACCATTCCAGGTGGGCGTGCCGAATTGAGTGGTTTGGGGAATTGTACCGTCGATGTTCTGAAGATCGCCATCCGTGGGTGCAAGGTCCGAGAAGCCATTGAAGTCGAACCACGCCTGTACTTCGTCCTCTCCGCTCGGCTGCGCCGATGGCTGCTGCACAGTGACGTTGCTAGGTCCAGCTATCTCCGGCCCAAGGAAGAAGCCAGCACCATCATAGAACGGGTGTGCACTGGACGGCAGAGTGTAGGTCATCGCATTCGGGTCGTTGGCCATACCGTCCTGGCTGAAAGGCTTCCACTGGTAGTCAAGAGGTTGATCTACACCAGTAGCCCATGACGAGTAATCGTTCATGTGAGCACCCATGCTCATTTGGAAGGGATTACCGGCTTCAGAATGCTGAAGTGCCAGAGCACCTGAAGGCTGATAGAGCTCGTTGGAAGGCGGGTGAGCAGCAAGTTGATAGTCGTATCCGATGGCCCAGTTGGTGGCATCTTGACTAACGATAGGATTCACGTCAAAGGTGTAAGCGTCCTGAAGAAGAAATTTTAATGAAAAGGACATAATCAAAAAGTTGGCTCAAACGTACCTGAGGGTAGTCACCGGCGGTATTTTCGACGCTGTAGGTCGGAACAATAGGCTTAAGGGTGCTATAGATTACAGGCTCCAGCCTGGCGCGTTGAGGGACGACAGGCCGAGTGTAAGGAGCTGGTTGACGGCTGTGCCTCGAAGTGGCTCTACGATCATCGTGCAGATCGGAGCGCGATGCACCCGCTGAGCTAGCAGGATATGCTGTTGGCGCCATTTGAACGCTAGGATAAGTCAATGTAACCCTGTTCTGCTCAGAATCCTCTTGCGAGGTGGTGGGACTGGGAGAATTATTGGCAGAGAGCGGAGGAGTTGGGCCATCCACAGAGTTGGAGGAGACACTCTGAGCGGGTGTGCTAGCTGCGAGAGGATAAGGAATAGCGTTTACTGGAGAGGTACCAGGAGCCTCAAGCGCGTGACGGCGTCGATGGTTTCGTGTAGCGGCGGCAGCGGCAGCTTTATCGAGCTTCTGCTTTTTCTTCTCGCGTTCCTTTTGCTCCTTTGTCTTTGGGTTGTAACGATAGTCAGGATATTTAAGCGCGTGTTCCATTTTCCTGACTTCTGCTAGGCGCTCGTACTGTTGCCTTGACTCTGGCGTAAGAGAATTCCACATTTTCGAAATGACTTTGGAGACGGCTGATTGAGACATGCTTTCCATGCTGCCCTCTTCAGTCAGATTCTTGTACACCTCGGCGCGGAAGATGATCCAAGCATTAGGTGGCCGAGGAATCTTGACATCTTTGTCTTTGCGTTGTGCCACTGGCTTTTGAGCGCTCGAAGGCCCGACACTGGCATGGGGAACGATATGAAGAGCCAAAGTACCGTTCTCCTCAGCCATGTCGAATGCAAGTGAAGGTCACGGAGTGAAAGGAAGCGACGAGAGAAAAGTTGTAGGCGAATGTAGGTCCTTGTGGTGTTTGTTTGTGTTGGCTTGGTCTGATGGCAGAGAACTACACGTGTGGGGTGAATGACCCTTAGCCTGGGAGTCGGCTCCGTTATAAACCCAATCCAAGGCAAAGCGTGAAGAAACTGTGGCATTCAAATCATAAATTGCTTTGACTGCAAAGGACAAGGCGACATGGCCCTATACTGCTGTGGCCTTGATGCTTTGGCTCAGCTGTACAGCACACGAGCCAGCGGATAACTCGATCTAAGTGCCTGATTGGTCTAGGCGCGGCTGCTTTTGCAAATTTGGAGAAGCCCGTCTTCGTTGAGCTCGATGGCCAAATCGTTGTCAAGTTATGTAATACCGCCGCTTTGCATTGTCCTCACTTGTCCAGTCAAAAATTATCTGACCCAGAAGAAGTTGATGTTGATACGTGAACTACCAGCTACATACTAGTACAGCAAAACGTGCGATAGAATCGTGATATAATGCCGACGAATGACAACGAAAAATAATACAGGGACATCATCAAAGAAACGACAGAAGCCAATTCATAATGTTCGTGGGGCAGATAGAGTGAACAACTGACGCTTAGTATCCTCCGCCGCCATATCCTCCTCCTCCTCCTTGGTCTAATATCAGACATTAGTAGATGTCTATCATTCGCGATGAATGATCTTACTGTAGCCTCCTCCGCCATAACCGCCACCACCTTGTTGTTGGTAGCCACCTCCATAGCCACCACCACCCTGGTATCCGCCTCCTCCACCACCTAGCAGACAGGAATGAGAATATTGTATATTTAAAAAAAACAGATAGGCACTGACTATATCCACCACCACCGTATCCTGGAGCGAAGGAAATAGGAAAATTTTAACTCCGGGACAACAAAGAATAAAAATTATTTCACAGACCTCCACCACCTCCTCCACCTGAGGGCCTGGCATTAGCAAGGTTTACTTTAATACGACGACCATCGAGCTCTTGCTCGTTGAGGCCGTTGATAGCAGCATCAGCCTCTCCGGCGGAGCTGAACGTGACGAAGCCGAATCCTCGAGAGCGACCAGTGTCGCGGTCTCGCATCACAATAGACTAGGCCAATAATCAGTCAATCTTATCTTTCACAAGATAGAGGATCACAATAAGCGATCATGAGATAAAGATCGCATACATCGAGAACCTGCCCAAACTCTCCGAAAGCCTATAATTGGAAACAACATGTTGAGATTCTATCAAAGAGACACAACGAAACCGGAACCAAGTAGACACGATGTCTATGACCCAGTATATACTAACTTGACGCAATGTTTCGTCGGTAGTGTTCCAACTCAAATTACTATAGCCGAAACGCAAGTCAGTCAATTTTAGCCCCAGGCGACGGGGGCCGCATGGGAACCCGTATGATAACACAGACTGACCCAACGTAAACTTTTGCAGACATGATGGAGGCTTATTATAAAACTAAACCTGGAAAACCGTAACGAGATAACAGAACCGAACGAAACCGGAGGACGGGAACGATGTGTTGGGTAAAGGCACGGTAGTATACAAAAGCCCCATCCCAACCGTCGAACTATATACTGTCTGAGGGGTTACAAACTCCGCCCATTACCTCAGCGAGTCCTGTGAGTTGTGGAATTCTGGAAGGCTTAGGTAGCCTCTTCAAGTTCATGTGGTCTATCTGACTGGGTCATGGGATAGAAACGAAATGATATAGCAGACCCGGTCCGAGATGTAATAGAATGGTATGGGTAATCTGCGACTGAGATAGAAGGGGTCATAGAATCATTAAGTACACTAAGGGGAGTCATATGAAGGTCGTCAGGTCGTAAAAAAATATCAGGCGACTGAAGAAGGAGTTAATCTAGGCAGAACCCTTCTTGTCCTTATCCTTCTTATCCTTCTTCAATTTGCCTTTGTCAGCATCTCCTTTGATGCTTCCGGCAGCACTGTCGCTACCACCAGCATCTATAGAAGGTCGTGGCGAATCCTTATCCTTCTTCAGGCCAGGGAAACTGAACCCAGAGCCACTGTTTTGGCGACGAGTGGAGATCGAGATTCGGCGGGCGAGCCTCTGGAAGTTCTGCGATGAAATGCGTTTTCGTTTGGGCTCACTGTCTGGGTCAGGTGTGCCAGTTCTTGGTGGCGTTTCGACGCTTGCTCCAAAGGTTACGGCAGGCGCTTGTGAAGGCGTCTCTGTCTGCTCGTGCGTGGAATCCTGACCGTCCGAAGATGGGAACGCAAGGGGCTCGGCGACTTGTTGGGTGGACGTAATGTTGGGAGGTGCCGTAGTCGCAGCTTCAGCAGTTCCTTCAATCGTGTGGTCATCATCTCCAGAGGTGGGGAATGCAATAGGAGCTGAATCGGGAATTTCGGGCAAGTCTTTGGAGGCAGGCGCCTGAGTTTGGTCTTCCGTTGTAGATCCGTCTTTCACCACATCAGCGTATGATACACCTGGTTGTGGCGGAGAAGCAAGATCAGCGTGGCCATTATCGTGGACATGTGATCCGGCTTCTTCGACGGCGTATCCAGAAACCTCTTTCTTCTGGATGCTTTCATTGATTGAGGTACGGTCATCTGAAGAAACTTGCTCGGCCCACATAGCGGCAAAAATGCCGTCCAGAGCCAAGAGCTCCTTATGGTTGCCTTGCTCAACGATTTGGCCATCCTTCAGGACCAGAATTCTATGAATTTATTGATAAGATGGGAGAGCTATAGGAAAAGAGCCGATAAGAAACTTACAGGTCAGCGGACGCGATAGTCTGCAAGCAGCAAGTCAGCTGGTTCCACATCTGCATGGATGAATTCACACATACCGATAAGCGGTGAGCGATTGATAGCGAGGACCGGCCGTTCATGAGATTCTGCAATGCCTTCTGGATGTCTTTCTCAGTCGAGGTATCCAAAGCGCTGGTCGAAAGGTCAGAATATCTTCGGTAACCAGGTCTGACGGACATGCCTGGTTGCCTCATCGAGTAGGAGGATGGGAGGATTCTTCAACAGGGTGCGTGCAATAGCCACTCGTTGCTTCTCTCCACCGCTCAGGCGAACGCCACGCTCTCCAACCTTGGTATCATATCCTTGTCGGGCGTGAGCTAAGATTTGGCTAAGATGGTGCAAGGAAAGGCTCACCATCAGGGAACGACATGATCTTATCATGCATCTGGGCTGATCTTGCTGCAGCTTCGATCTCCTCCAGAGAAGCACCAAACTTCCCATACCTAAGGCACCATCTCAGCCCAGGGCAGGTGATCACACTACAAGAAACTTACGCAATGTTGTACCTGATACTAGAGTTGAAAAGGATAGAATCTTGGGGGACTACTCCGATTGCTTGTCGCAAACTCTTTTGGGTCACTTCTCTGCAAAGTGTATAAACATCTAACCAGAGGGCGAACGAGAAGCTCCAAACCTGATATCTTGACCATCAACCAGAATCCTGCCCTCGCCTTCCTTCAAATCATAGAAGCGGTACAAGAGCCGAAGAATTGTCGATTTCCCTGAGCCAGATTCACCGACTAGTGCGACCGAATGGCCCTTGTTGACCTTGAATGAGACTCCATTAAGGGCAGTTGTTCGGCCATCGTACGAGAAGCTGACATTGTCTGATGGACTGATTAGGTCGGAAAATCACCCAGGAAAAGACCCACCAAACTCAATTGAGCCGTCCATTACCATGAGGTCGGGTGCACCGGGGACATCGTTGACTTCCGTGGGTTCGTTCAGAAGCTGGAGAAGTTTCTCAGTATCAACTAAGGACTGGTTGATAGATCGGTAGATATAGCCGAGCTGGTTCAAAGGCGAGTAAAGCTGCAGGGAAGTCAATGCCTGTGGTTTGCTATCAAAGAAATTACAGACCTGAGCGAGGTAGGTTATGAACAGGATAAACGTTGCAGAGTCTCCCTGGCCTTTTGTGACCCTCAACGCGACAATCAGGGACCCAACAAGAAGACCGAGGGTCTAAGGGATGGTTAACAACAGGACCATATTGGTCTAAAAGTTGCAAGACATACGATGATCAGGTTCTGAACGAGGTTCAAGATGTTCAAAGAGACTGCAGGTGTGATCAGTAAGCGAAGAATAGTTCATATGTTAGACAGTACTGACTGATGACTTTGTACTCCAGAGCCTGGTATTCTCGAAGCGCCTCTCGGTACCTCTCGCCTTCATGCTCTTCCCCGCCGAAATACTTCACGGTCTCATAATTCAAAAGGCAGTCAGTGTGGATTCCTCGTGTAACCTGGGGATTACGACGGTTGAGAACTGATTCTTGTAGTAATGACTCGCCACTTACAATGTCACGCTCATTCATGCGACGGCGGATCTTCGTCCTCCACTGAGTCAGAACAACACTCGCGGCAACTACAGAACTGGTGAGTTTTCCTTTTCTTTTGAATTCCGCATTTCCTACGCACTGTATGCAAACAGGGCGATGAAAATGACGAGGCCAAGAGCCCATTCGAAAACGATGCAGAAAGTAACCACTGCAATAACAATGTCAATTAAAATGGGAATAATGTTGAATAGTATCAACTGAAACCATGTTAGCTTGATACGAACATAATCAAGAAAAATATTCATACTTCGAAGGTATGGTTGATGGCTGCGCCACGATCCAGTACGCGGAGAACCTCTCCTGTCTTCCTGCGAGTATGCCATGCGAAGGACAGCTTCAACAGGTGGTCGAAAGATAGTTGGGACATTTCTAAAAAAATATTTCAACGTTTGGAAGAAGTGAACGATGACAATAACTCACGTCGATCCGAATATTGCATTACAGGAGCCCATAGAGCCTGCAAAGGGGTCAATTGATATTCAAAGGCGCATGGGTGAAGAAACGCACATCTCGGACGGCCGAGAGACCACCACTTCCTTGGAGGAAGCGCAACCCAACGTATGTGAACAAGTAAAGCCAGGGTGATTGTCCAGAGGGATGACCAAGGAGGCGAACAACCCCGGCAAGGGCAAACGGCATAGCCCAGTTGACCACACGACCAATCAGAAGAATGACGATACAGACGGACTAACACAAATTCAGAACAGGTTCCAAGTCAGAAGATCGTGAAAAGGGGCGTACAGCGAGCAACTGCAAGTATCGGTCCTTGGCTGGCCATAAATATGGGGTTAGCCGGCGAATGCGCCTCCCAATTTCAGCCCAAGAGGGATCCAAAGTAAGGTCAGGTTTGGCATCAGTCTGGAGATGGAGATAAGTGTGAGTGGATATGAGACGCAAGCTAGCTTACCTTGTTATCAGGACCGGTGGACGGGGCAGGAGTAGGGGCTCGCGTAGTTGGGGTAGACCTCTGCAGCGTGGAACGTGCTGTGGGGCGAAAGTGCCATATTTTGCCTGCTCGTTAAGAAGGCCGGTGACAGGTGACAGGCCGCTCGAAGTCTGGGAAACGGCGCCAGGAGGGAGTAGGAACGACGAATCAGTTGGAGTTTGCTCTTCCGCTTCGTCAGTGTCCACCGGGCCGTAGACTGTTCTGGGGAACTGAAGAGCGATCAGAAGGGGGAATAGGACCAGGAGTCGGAGCGCTGGGAAGGTGAAGTGAAGCAGTGTGAAAATAGGAATATGAGTAGGGGCTACGAAGCATAGATTAGCTAAGCTCAAACTGCGGATGTTTTCAATTGACCCTAACCTCTTTTCAATGCCGGGATTGCAAGTCCTAACAAAACAACTAGAGCGATATCAAGCCCGAGAGCAGCTGTGATTGCTAGCTTCGTCCTTTTGAGAGACCATACATCGACACCTTGAACATCCTTCCATGAGCCAAGGGCTGCGAGTCCAGCAAACGCCAAGAGCCCAGCAACTGCGTTTATCTCAATGCCGGTGTCGTACTGCCAATGTTCGCTCAAAACGGCGTTCACGACAAAAGTTATTCCGTCGGCAAAATAAGTTAAAGCAGAAAGAGAAAGGAAAGCAAGAATTGGTGCACGGCGGGGCACCTTTGAGGCGACAACCACTGAAGTTATGGGCGAAGA
This sequence comes from Clitopilus passeckerianus, assembly GCA_944990035.1. Taxonomy (NCBI): domain Eukaryota; kingdom Fungi; phylum Basidiomycota; class Agaricomycetes; order Agaricales; family Entolomataceae; genus Clitopilus; species Clitopilus passeckerianus. The sequence goes on from CALYLX010000136.1 coordinate 1,065,898, forward strand.
TGAAGTTCGGTTTGCAGTTTGAGGTCGTGCCGATAAGAGTGAAGCCGTTGTGACCAAAACCAACAACGGTGAGACAATTCTGAGGGCATACACTGGCGTTATCAAGGCTCCCCATGAAGGCGCCATCGTCAAAGTCGTCGCCGCCGACACGATGGTCGTTGAAGGAAGAGATGAACGCTGCCGGTTGCGGACCTGAAGCTTATATTTCGACAACACGTGTTGTAAGCTCCTTAGGGACACATTGACGTAAATTTTCCTTTCATGGCTTGGCCACTCCGATACACGATACATATCACATTTCATCCTCGCCTCAATTGTAAAGACAGGCAGCATGTATGATTGATAGTTCGGTAGAATTTCTATATGCTTTTGTCGAACTCTGCTCATCAACTTTGTGCAACTCAACGAGGCTTGCGACAAAAAGATAATGTCAGGAAATCGTTCCGGTTTCCGTACATACAGCCTCGTGTTGCTTAGTCGATGGTTATACCTACAATCCGTATCCATTCTGATCTCAAATCGCATGTTTTGAGTTGATCTATTAGATGTGAATGCCCTGAAATTCGGCAGGAACTCCCATGTTCCGCCTTCAGAGTCACTGACTGGAGCCTGTGACCGCTCATGGCGCCGCAGAACAGTGGCAACTCTCATCCAAGTGGAGAGACTAGCGCTTCATTACTAGTGCTGTGAAATAAGATTAAGCCGAGTTCGGGGATCCAGAGTACAGAAGCTTACAGTAGCCTGAAGTCCATGATCGACCTCTTCTAATTCCTGACGAATCAGTTCCACCTTGTCACCTTGAACAGTTACGTCTCCTCTGTCCTGGATCTTGATTGCCTTTCTCGCTTCTTCTATAAAGGCTTGCGCCTTATCGACACTATCCTCCAGATGCATCGGTCCCGGAGCAGAAGTGGCTGCTGTCGAAGAGCCAGCAGGAATCAGCGACGAGAGGTCGATATCAGAGGCTCGGAGAACGGCAAGATCTCTCAGGACGGAGGGTAGGGGAAGAGGCTGAGCATTCTTTGCGTTGGCCATTCGAGCGTCACTAACAACAGTCGTAGTGGAGGTCATGAGGTAGGTGGTCGTGGGACTCATTCACAGGTCAATCGCTACGCCCTGAATCAATTGGATGCTGATGGCGGCGACCCTGATGCCCTCAAACTTCAGTTCCTATTGTAAATCATAGTGTACAAGGTTTATCTATCCATATATTCCTCTGCGTTTCCTTGATATTGTATAATCATTGCTTTCAAATGTGTAGATTACGAGTCGGCGCTGCTATCGCTGGCATTGCTGTCACTCTCGTCTTGGCCGAACACTGCGAAGGCACGGCGATGGTGCTGGTCTGCAGACCTACTTCTCCGAGAATGGCTATTGCGGGTCCTCGTCACTTGTCTATGGCTTAAGGTATGCGGCGTTGGTGTCTGCACGGTTTCGTTTGTATCCCTTTGCGAGCGAGCACTGAGGAGAGGCGGGATAGGTCTTCCTGAGGCCTCGTTCGCGCTGGGAGGCTCGCTTTCAGAGATTTCAGGAGTAGACTCTGCAGCAAATCCAACACGTCGTTCTGAACGAGGGAGTAGGTGTGGCGAAGGACCAGCGTATCGACCAGGAGATTCGACTCCCGAACGCAAACCAGAGCGGGAGCGAGACCTTGACTTCGACTTGCGCCCTTTCCCGGCGGAGATGCTTGACCTGCGCAGTTTCTCTCCAGGCCCATGTCCTTCGTTTTAAGCACACCGACCATCTCCTCGCGCATGTTGAGCCCATGTAACGCATCTTTGGTGGCTGGGGCTTCGGAAGAGGAATCGTCAATGTCAAACTTCTCCTCGTCCTCTTCTTCCTCTTCCTCAGAAACTTCATCTTCCTCGTCTATCGCATTCTCATCCCCTTGTTCCTTTCCTTTCCCTTCAGCATTCGAGCCCTTGCTCCGCCTCTTTTTGGGTTTTGAAGGACCCTCTTCCTCTACAACTACGAACGATTTTTGGCGTTCACGCTCATTCCATTTCAATGTCCTGGAGATGGCGTGGAACCAATCGGTCGACTGCTTATCGGCACAAACGGTTGGGAAAGGATACTTGGAAGCCGTTACCTTGATATGATCGCCCTCTAAACCGTGCATCAGCAACCAATTTGATCACCAGCGATAGTGGCACGTACGTTTCAATTCAACACGGCCACGGCCATCGAAAGAAGCCCAAGCCGTACTCCTCGAGTTATAAGGAACACAGATTCTGAGCTCCATGCTATCCGGCAATAGCATAGGGCGGAAGGATAGTGTATGAGGGCAGATTGGCGTGATCAGGATTGCTGGGATTTCAGGATGAACCAGCGAGCCTCCAGCAGACAGCTGCGAAATTGTCATCAGGAGCAAAAGGCATATTCAAAAATACTGGTACTTACTGAGTAAGCAGTTGAGCCTGTCGGTGTCGAGACAGTAAGACCGTCAGCTTGGACTGTTGTCATATGGTGTTCATCACCTGAATACGCAAAGGTTAGTACGATGAGAGCGGGTAAGAGATGTCGACCGACCGAATAATTCGAGGAGACTGACATAGGGGCTGGGGCCTCTATCCACCACAAGGTCGTTCAAGACTTCAAAGGTCTCCACCGGACGCGTAGTGAAGCACTTTATCTCTCTATCCTTGACTGTCTTTCCATTCACGTCGACGAAGGAGTGTGCACCAGGCAAGCCGCTTTCTAGTGCTTCCCATCCTCCTTCTTCGACATTTCTCATCATGATCTCCCCTGTGTCACCTTTGCGTACGGCCTGGGTACGTTTGCATTCCGTATTTGACACGGCACGGTAGATGGTGCAAGTGAACCGCATGCGTAAGTTCACGCGAATTCCCTTGTCGAGGGCCGCATCCATTGTTTTCCGGTGATCAGCAAAATCGAAGTTGGTGAGGAATCCTAGAGAACCCAGAGCAAATGAAAGAACCGGTGGGACAATTCTTTGAAAGAGCCACGAAGTGAAGAGAACCGTTCCATCGCCTCCGAGCTATAGAAGGTCGTTGAGATTGCGTGAAGACAGTTCTGGTCAAAAGCTCACCGTGACCACAAAGTCGAAGAGATGTGGACTATCGCTGCACATTCGGCTTGTCCAATAACGCAGCTGGCCTTTATCCTGCATTTGAGCTTCATCGCTGCCAGACGTACTTGAGGTGAGAGACGAGAGGGATGTTGTGCTGGATGCCCGATTCTTTTGCATTGGGGCAAATAACTCTGGATGATCATAACGTATACCCTCTGCGTCGAACCTCCTCGAGTGCCGTAGTTGATTGTCAACATATCTATGAGGACCGAATGAGACTAAGTTGCAAAGTTTCGTTGTCAGGAACTTACACGATAAGGCCACGTTTCTGACCTTCACGAGGTTTCAACATCAGGTAAAGTGCCAATTCTCGTGTCAACTTGATGAGTCGATTATCCCGGGCCTTGGTGATAATGAGAACAGACTGGACATTGCTACGGACGCGAGCACGACCTGAGAAGAAGGTAAATGCTAGATCCGATGATGAAGACGCTGGCGCGGACCAAGCTGTTTGCTCATCTCTCGAACACCGATTGCAGTCTCGGCCAGCTGTTTGGTCAAGCTGGCTCGATAATCTTCCGCAGAGTCATCATCGCCAAAGTCACTGACATCTGCGACGCCTTCGGAAGAGCTCGGTGAGCTGTTTTGTGAGATGAGCTCGGGTGCTGAACCATTCTCTCGTTGGAGAGATTTTGCAACACCGACGTCACCCTTCTCCCCAAGGGCGTGTTGCTTGGCCTGTATCCACTCGGAAAGGGAGGCACCCTTGTCCAATTGAGAATGTACAAAACAAGGTGAATCAATGAGTTGGCGTGGTTTATGGATTGTTTTTGGAGGATCGGCAGGTGGGAGAGGGATATCCGAGGTCAACCTAGGGGTGACACTCGTCTGATCTGTTGGAGAAGGCAATTCTAAGTCATCTCCTTGGAGTCTAGAAACCTGAGGTGAGGTCTTTTCTAGGACAACATTGGGCACATAGTCTGCTTGGTTAGTCTGGATCGAAGACGGCCGTGAATTACGCCTTGAAAGTGAAGGCTTGATTGCTTGTAAAGATGCTGGACCTGGGGTCGTAGGTGGTGTAGAAAATGTTTCATTATCTGGGGAGAAAAGTCGCGACATTCTAGGTGCGTTTCGAGCCTCGGGTGACGTTTTAGACGTTGAGCTCGATACTTGTGTAATGTGAATGGGTTTGAAATACGAAGGTCTCGGTCCAGATTATGATGATGATATACGGAGCTGAAGCTGACCTGAGTGACCGCTGCCATAACAGGACTGCCATCTCGACGGATGATCGTTTCTGACATGGAATAACATCTCTGCAATGTTTGTAACATAGCCATAGAAACGGCGTCTACATGGCTACAACTACGATATTACTTTACCAAGCAAAGGATCAACCTGTCAAACAAGGTTACTGAAATACATATGCAGTAGAGTCTTGCCAGTATGCCGGCCACAGGCTGTAGGTCTGCGAGTGGTCTGTGGACGAATTGAAACGTGATGCATCCTGTATAACGGACAACGTATCATAAGAATCAAATCATTGTTGGCTTCGAGGTGAGTGATTGTTCATTTGCGGGATTATGGAAGGGCCTAGCCAACTGAATTACCAACATGTACTGACAAGTCATATCTGGTTCGCTGCTAGAATAGGACAGCGTCTTTCAACGCGAAACGAGGCAAATCCCTATAATCTGCCCTGTCCTTTGCCACAGCCCAAAGCCACATATCCAAGTCCGGCAATGTCAGCTCTCTCAACCAATCCAGAGACCCGTCACTGGGTAGTGGAAGCTTGTCCGAGTGTGCAAACTGCACAATCAATTCCAAGGCATCGATAGATGCTGCTCGCAGGATGAAAGCTTGATCAAGGGAAACCACCGGTCCTTCGTCACGGTTGGGAGCCACAGGTGCATTTTCCTTGTTGAACAAATCCAGCAGCAGTGATAGTTGACCATCAGATCCCGCATCTGGGAAGAGGTTGGATACCGAGGCGCATTTGGTGACATCAAGGACGCCCAAGTGGATCAACATCGATGGGACAACGTTATCAGCAAAGGCCGGGCTTCGATCCGTGAAAGGAATTGGGAAGGGAGGAGGAGACAGTGATCCAAATCGAACGACTATGGCGTGTATCAAGAAAAGGGCTTTCTTGAAGCAATAGATAGCTGTAAAGGGGAGACTTGAGTGCAAAATCGAGGTATGCAATGTTGTCAAAACTACCTTGCCCGTTCACTAATGACATGTCCTGGAAACCTGGGAAGGCGCGTACGAGCTGTTGGTGACAGAATGAGAATGATCGTTTGAAGTAACTAAAGCTCAAGACATACCCGTTCTAATACAACATTCATCACAATATCCTTGTCCAATGATTGCTTCTGAGCCTTCTCTCCCTCTTTGAGGGCTTCCACGACGAATGCGCCAAGATTAGGATAGCCAGCCTTGACCAAGATTGTTCCTGTTTCATTGAGGACGCCTGTGATCAACTTCATCAGGTTGTACATCTGCCCGCCTAACTCTCCAATAGTTAATCCTGGAATTGTTGGATGGGGCTTTTCGACGTGAAGATTGACGCCAAAGATCTCAGCGACTTTGGCGACCTCGATGGTTTGCAACCCTTGAGCGGACAGAAGATCGCCTCCGTCACCAGAAGAGGTGATGTAGAGCCCAAAAACGAAGGCTCGGATAGAGTCCCATGCTCCGCGTCTGATTTCTGAGTGCAGCTGGGCGCGATATCCCGATGCAAAGTTCAACAGAGATAGAACAGACAGCAAGTTGAGTTCATCCAGAGGCGAAGAAAATTTGAGGGGGAGTGCCAATCCATGGGATGCTGACACTCGTTTGAACGAGGTCGTGAACGCCGGTGAGAGTAGAAGCCTTTCAATCGATTTATCAGTTATCTGCAAATGCGGAAGTCAATCTCGAGGAAGATATTGGGTTCAATGAAGACACTCACCTCGATCTGACATGCCTCCCGGAGCTTCCGTGACGAATCCCGGATAGACTGGACAAACGATCCGGCTGGTGGAAACGGTGGCAATGGGCTCGAACCCATGATTAGTCCTGAAGTGCTGCCCGAAAAGATTTCTAAATGAAATAAAATATGCACTGTGATGTGACTCAAGTTAGAGTCAATATCAAGTTTTTTCGGAACCAGTGCTGAAACTCCATTGGTGTGATCAAAGCAATAAACTTCAAGGAGAAACTCGAGATGCCTACAGATCAAAAGGCTCCGGTCTCTCTTCTAACCGAACTCAATCGATTCCACAGGAAGGGTAACCAGGGGAGGGATGAACCTTTGAAGGGGAGATCCTGCCAATGCCCGTGACGGGCGCCTACGAATGGGGTTTGTGTGTGTGAGAGAACCGCACAAGGTCCCTAAACAGGAACGGTGGGTCCGTGGTCACTTCCATTGGCATCAGGCAACAAGCGCGCTGCAGAAACGCCAGCATGTCGAACAACTTTTAGGCGCTGTTACCTTACGACTCCATCTCTGTGGCTAGCATAAACCCCATTACTGATTAAAATGCTTAGAAATGCCGGGAAATTCTTGAACGGATCCAATCTCTGCCGCAGAACGTGCCTTCAATTATACTCCACGTCGAGTGGCAATGCGAAGACGTCGGAAGGTGCTATTATTGTTAAGGTTCGCTTGTCTTTGTACTTCGTATTGACTATGTCCAAGATCTTCGAGCACAACTTATGGCTGGGGTGAAAGCTGCAATGAAGGTATGTCCGGGCACCTGCCATTGACTGAAAAGAAATTCAATCCATTTGTTTCCAGAGCAAGGACGTCGTGGCATCTATTACTTTGAGGGTGCGTACCCGACTGGTTGGCGCAACTGTCAAGTTCCCTGAGGCATCTTACTACAGTCCGTACTCTCCGAGGTGTACGCAGTAGACAAGTCTACAGGTGCTACCGTGTCTTCTTCCGCAATTGTGTGTACATTTTTGGGTCCGCCGAACCTTTCCTGTGATTCTGACGTAGAGAATTAGACAAGTATATTGCGGAGAGCAGTCAATCGCCGGGTGAGAAACACCCCATAAATTTTGCAGCCCCACTCGTCATTCACCCTCTATTATTGTCCAGCACGACGCAGCCCTCAAATTCACCGAAGCATCCAGGCCGGACCTCGCAGAAAAAGAGGGTAAAGAAGCGGAAATCATGTCTAAATACCTTCCAACCCTTCTGTCAGAAGCTGACGTTGACCGAGCGCTTAAAGAAGCGCTAGAAAATCTTCCAGATGGTACCAATGTGCAGAAGGCAAAGGGATTGCTCTTCAAGGAATTTTATTCAACGATCGACAAGTCGTTGGTAGATGCCAAGCTTGTAAATAACAGGGCGGCAGCATTATTGGCCCACATAGGCTAAGATTGGTAGACATACTTGCTCTTACAGGAGTTGTCAAAAATGTATTGCATATTCTACATACAGTGACTAGTCAAAATCAAATAAATGGGCCATTTCTGTGTGGGCAACTTGTGGACCCTAGCAGCCTTTCATTCAATCAGATGACCATGTATCTACTCCTTCCTGTTCATTTTCCTGAGTTTGTGGCTGGTTTGGCCCTGCATCGGGATTCAAGGTTGCTGTGAGGGTTTTGTGGGCCTGGGATATCCCGACCGAGTTCGACGGTGTCCCCTGTGTGGGCAACGTGCTTCTAAGCTGCATCAGCTCGTCAACACATCGATATAAGGTATTGGATATCCCTTCTAGGAGACGAAGTCTCTCATCGATGGCTTCACGGGTGACACGATCCAGCGCCGCGATCTGATCCTCACGAATAGTTGGGGATGGCAAAGAAGGCTGTCCGTTGAGAGAATCTTGTAGGATAGAGGGCCTTGCGCCACTTGATGATTGGGGATTCTGGGCAGAGGGTGCTGATGAACTCTCGGCGGTGGTAGGGGCTGCCATGCCTCTATGTGTTGTTCCAGGTGTGAACGCGTGCAGTGGAATTAGGGTTGGTATGTCGATTGGCGCCATCGAGGTGTGTGGATTTGAGTTTGAATTGATATCGCCATTGGCACGATCAGAGTGTGTTCGAGTCGACGGCCCCGCTCCAGAGGTTTGTCCATTTGTAGCGGACGAAGAAGTATTTCCGGGGCTTAATCGCTGCAACGCTGCCCTTGCTGCAGCTTCTCGAGGGTCTGTGACAGCAGGTGTACTACCTGGTTCTGACCGATTCATCCCAGATGGGGTACTTGCACCTTCCGATGTGGGGGGTTCTGTCTGCTGAGCCTGATTCTGAACTGTGGGCCATTGCTGCCATTCACCATTTGGACCAACAAACCCTTGATACGCGGGTGGCTCTCGCAATGGGCGCTCTTGGGGCTGAGGTTGATTTTGATGTCCTGCTGGGATATGATACCGAATTACGACCTCATGGAAGTGTTGATCACCAGCAGCGCGCGTTGTCGGAAGCGTTGCTCTGACATTCCCGTTGTTGACCGGTTGTGCGGGTTGGTGCGGTTGGGGTGGTACACCGAATAATCTACCAACAAGTCCAAGAGGGTTGCCTAAATGATTATTGACAGGCGGGTTCTGGTTCGGAGCGAGGTGGCCGCCATTCTGTCCTTGAGGGGGAGGGACAGCTTGGCCCGGCGCAGGAACTGCGTTGTTTGCTGGAGGAGTTGGAGCGTCAAGAACAGTTCGACGGCTACGGTATAAAACATGTTTAGCATATCACATTACATACAAGATAATGAATTTGCCTAACCATGTAGGACAGCTTTGCTGGCGCTCCAGCCAAGACCTGAGGCAATAGAAGTGAAAGATATGTCCGCAGGGTAGTTTCTTCGGCGTTGTATTAGGTCCGTCTGAATTTGCGGGGGGTTGCCCTGGTGTAGGTGCCTCTGGGAGTACCATTTCCTCACGACAAATGATGCAAGTATGATCGCTCATGGCTGCCAGCTCTTCGGGAGTCGCATTAGGGTAGCGCTGGTCCATATTACGCGTGGCATTTTGGTATCGATGAAGGGCACGAAGCTTCGAGACAAACGATCGGGCGGTGATGTAGACGTCCCGAATGATGTTGAGGGGCACGCCATAGAAAGTTATGATGATGGCAAAGAACGCCAGGTAGGTAGTCAACTTGAGGAAGTCTAGTAGAATTTAGTTAGAAGAACTGGATAGTTCTGGGCGCTGGACAAACCTGTAACGAGCTCAATATAGAACGTCCACATGCTTTTATTTTCCCAAGGAGGTGCGTTCTCTCCACCACGCCTACCTGCGCGCCTTAATTCATAGGCGGAGAGCAAGTATTTGGAGATAGAATTTAATATACTGGCCATGAGGATGCCATACTGACAGATGATCAGTAATCCGAGGGGAAACATGACATTCGTACAGGCTTACTTCACTTGCGAAGAGGACCATACCTCCAACGCCTTGTGTCAGAGTGTTCTCCACGGAGTATAAAAACATGAGGAGATCGATGCACCAGAGCAGACTGAATAGTGAGATCATTCGGATATGGAAGGATAGAGGAGGCCCAGGGTAAGGACGCTGGTCCATCTGAGGAAGAGGTTAGTTAACATCGGACACCCTTAAGCCATGACATACCCATTCAATGCGATCACCTGCGAGCCAGTGGAAGGATTTTATGAAAAGGAGGAAACCAAACATCATGGCGAAAGGGATGTCAAATTCATCCCGGAAAATGGTGAAAGCCAGCAGGGATTCTGTTACGAAAAACCAGAGACGATCATAAAGTCTCTGAAAAGCGGTGAGTGCCAATCACGTCGACCGCAAGTAGTCTGCTCACCTCCACCTCGTTGGCTCGCAAAGTACCGAAGAATACCCTCTGAATGAGATGTCCGCAACTCAGTGCGATCAAGAATGCGAAATTGGCCAAAGCCTGGAACCCATGTTAGAAAGCGTGTTTCGAATGAAGACAGAAAGCGCTCACCAACACACTCCTGCTGCTCTTCGAGAGGGAAATTGCCACCGAGTAGAAGTTACTGTAGTTGCGCAGGGCATTGACAATCACAGCAGAAACAGAGGCCAAAGAGACGATGAAGTAGACAAGAATACGGTGAGAAAGGACCACGTTTGTGAGCCTATTATATAGGACTGAGGGCATGGCTGAACAACGACCAACCTGCACCAGACGGCGAGGCACCTGCGAGTCCAAAGGAGAATCGGGTTGGGATCTGGTGGTTGGGATCACCGAATACGTGTCCCCGAATCACGCGACACTCGCAATGGATCGGCACTGAGATCCGAATAATTCAAATGCGTTGCCCACGTTGAACGCATTTGTTCTGTCAGTGTGGCCTATAGACGCCCTCCTGGGCGCCAGTTTCTTCGCCTTAACGTCCAATTTATGTAAATCAGAAATTTTAATTTTTACCCTGTTTACCGATGGGCCTACGATCTCATGTTGGCGCCTGTAGGCCCGTGGCAGCCATTAGATCAGCCTTGCGGCGTGGTTCACAGCACTTTGGTATATAAAACCCACCTATTTTCCCCCAACTTTTTTACCCCTCCCTCTCCGCTCGGAACCCTAAAGGTCTCAGTCACCCTTTGCAATTTCTGTGATTTTGGGAACAAACTAGATCGCTGGATACACTACTTTGGTCCTGAAATGACACAAAACCCTGGCACCAAGGCAGAAGGTAATGGAAAGACTGTGGAGTCTCATCCGGAGGCGATGAACACAGCTTCTGCTGGTTATCGATTTTTCCTTACCATTGCAATTGCCTTGTTATCGGGTGTTCTCCTTACTAGTCCTCGAACCTCCTCTGCGCCCTATGCACTATGCTCTAAAGAAGGGAACAAGATTTACACTGTTGATGGCAACAATTCGCTTGCTCAATGCATGGTCGTGGATGGTGCTGTCATAGCAGACGTAGGCAGCTTGCGTTCGTGGTGACTTTGAGTTTCAAAGAATTATGAATCGACGTTTCATTAGATGAAATTCAGAAGAAATGGGATGGTCTTTCGTTGGCAAACTTGATTTCTCGCCGCACTGCTTTGGAGATTCGTTACATTCAACCCGGAGCTATCGTGGTTCCCGGACTGACAGGTGAGATTGTTATTTTTATCATTTTATAGCTTGGTGTATTTAACTTGGCTAGATTCCCATGCTCATATCCTAGAATACGGTGCCGCCCAGCAACTCCCTCTCGAAGGCACGAAGAGCATTGAGGGTACCTTGTTCGTTTCCTAGAAACCGGCCTTGGCTCTCATGCTCTTCTAACTTAGACACCGTTGCTCGCGTACGCAACTTTATTCTCTCCAACCCCGACATTCAGAACGACACTTCAAAGTTCATCCTGGGGGGTGGATGGGATCACACTGTCTGGCCTACAACCGGGTGGCCTACCGCTGTACGGAGAGTTTCTTTCGCCGTTTTCGATGTTCTCTGACAAGAATCGCCTGGGATAATATAGGAACATCTCGAAGCGGATCCAATCATCCGTGGGAGACCCGTCGTTCTCCAAAGCAAGGACTGCCACGCTTTGTGGGTATCGTCGAGGGCAATCGAAGAAAGCCTTCCTTTTCCTAAAGATATCGATGGTGGGATTATTGTTCGCGATAATTCCGGGAAGCCTACCGGTATGTTCCCCGCCACATCGATGATATCTATGTACATATCCATCGATAGGAGTACTTTTGGACAACGCCCAGGAGCTTCTCAAACAACCGACGTTGACGGAGGCTGACCTCTTGCGGCGTTTCCGCGTTGCAGTCAGGGATGCTCATGCTCTAGGTTTGACTTCTATTCATGACGCTGGTCTCGACCCCGCTTCTCTCGCCTTCTTCAAACGGTAGGGTCATTTTCAACTGGTATTTGATCCGTCTTACACCACTTGCAGTCGTTCTGAGCTTGAAACTTTGCCTGTAAGCTTGAAACAGTGTTCTTTCTGGACTCCAGCAGTTCACATATGCTAGATTCGCATCTATGGCATGACCTTCTTTGACGAGACCAAGCCGTATTGGGGCAACACGACGAAACCCCTTATCGGTGGTCCGGACGGCCGCTTGACCACCAGGAGTGTCAAGATTTTTGCTGATGGTATGAAAAACATGAAAACAAGGTATCAGTTCACTAACATTATTTTATACAATAACAGGTGCTTTGAGGACAGGTGGTGCTGCTGTAGGTTCCAAAATTGATCAGGTTCTCCTGGCTCACTCACTGGCGCCCATTTCTGGCACAGCTTTTTGAACCCTACGCAGACAATCCATCCACCAATGGTTTCATGAGATTGGATGAAAACATCCTGTACGACGTCATTCCAAAGTACTTGCGCGACGGGTGGCAAGTTGTAAGTGAGATCATTTGGTTTGTTGTGCCAAGGCGCCCATAAACAATATAGAACGTTCATGCCATCGGAGACCGAGCCAACAACATCGTCATCAATGCATTCGAAGCATCATTGAAAGGCACTAACGTGACTGCGTTGCGACCTCGCATCGAGCATGCCCAATTCATGACTGAGGCGGATATGCAGCGTATTGGGCGCATTGGAGGTAGAGTTGGTTTTGCAACATAAGTGAGTTACTTACATGGGAATTCCGCAGTCATTGCAAGTATCCAGCCGACCCACGCGTAAGTTCTTCGTATTGCCTGTGAGACTTGTTGTTTGATTTCCTGTAGCATCAGTGATATGTGGTATGCAGAAGACCGCCTGGTAGGTTGCTATCATCGTGTACAGGTTCTCGTCATGTTAACACACGTATTGAAGGGCCCTGAGAGAGTGAAAGGACTTTACGCCTTCCGTTCCTTCATGGATAATGGAGCTCGCATTGCCATGGGCTCCGACTTCCCCGTCGAATCTATGAATCCCCTTTCTGGGTTCTATGCGGCTATCACACGAGTTTCTCCCGAGGGTGAATCCCCACACGGTCCCAATGGGTGGTAAGTGCTTCCTATTCAATTCTCAGAGCCGTTGTCACAGAAACACTATAGGTTCCCAGAACAACGACTCAGCCGCGAAGAAGCTTTGCGAGGTAACATATCATTTTTCTCTGGCGACAGTCCTTAGCGCTCAACTGATTTCTCAACCCCCAACAGGAATGACTATTGATGCTGCTTTTGCTTCCTTCTCCGAGGACTATCTTGGATCCCTGGAACGTGGAAAACGTGCTGACTATGTCATTTTATCGCAGGACATTATGTCCATTCCTGCGAATCAGATTCTGAACACCAAAGTCTTGGTCACGGCAATCGACGGAGACGCCGTTTATGAGAAGAAATGACACAACCTGTTCGTTAGCGTTGCCAATCGACGAACGCACCCCAAATATAATGCAATTTTTGTCCAAACCTCCCTTTCTCTGGTCCTTTTCACATTTCTATCTGTTCTTTCCCTTCACCTTCCACTTTCCGCATCGACGGCGCCCCCAACTTTATCGGTATTCCTCTCATCTCGCGATCTCAATCCGACAAGTGGTCGTTGGGGGGAACGGCGGTTCACTTATGCTTCCAATGCAAGGATATCGCCCAGTTCCGCTCAATGCTCATGCCATACCCCGGGATCCCCCTTTTTCTCGCGCTGTTTGCGGTGAGGGCCTCAGGGTTATATTGAAACTCAGGAGTTTCAATCCTGTCCGCTCAAATACCAGACCTGCATCCTCCTCTATATCAATTTCTTTCCCTTTGCTTGCTTCCTTAGGGTCTTGGGGGGTCATTGATGACCTCTTGAGGTCGATCACTGTCCGTTCGACTCCCTTATTTGTATATCCTTCGCTTGAACCTCATTCCACAGCCCCATGTTCTCTTTGATTTATTCTCTGTGTCGATCCTCCCGACTTATGCCCTTTATTCGTCGTGATCGGTCACTTGGGGGTATGGGTAACATCCATTGTGTGGCTTGCCTATTCCGTCTTGTGCTCGGTCTATACCCTGTTCTGTGCTACTCGCTCCAATCTATTACCATATTTGTTTTTCTTTTCTTTCCCACATTCCTTTCCCGTCTAATGGGAGGAAACTGAGCAACAAGGCATGCCCTTTCTATCCAGCTCTGATACAGTTGATTTCTATTATTTTCAGTGCAGTCACTTAATTGGTGTCTGTGATACTTGTTTTCTCCGTCTCGGAGGATTCCTCTACAGGATCTGGATCCTCAATAGTCGAAGATCGTTCAAAGAGGAATGTGATAGATCCTTCCGGAAGTTGATCAAGGGCCACCTGATGGTTTTGCCAAGAGGGATCGTCACTATGGGGTGAATCGTGGAGCCCTCGGAGGTCATGGAATGCAACCATTTCTCGAAGCAGAACGTCCTCTATCTCGCTGACCGTGGAATTTCGCAAGCAGTTGTGATGTTTCCATTCGCCAAGCGCTGCTAAACCAGCCTTCTGTTTCCTGAGATACTGACGAGAGGATTCAATTGACGGGCTCGGAGAGGTGGCGCAACAACTCACTGCTCTATCCATCTTTTCTGCAAGCTCTGGTTTTAGATCGACAGCTTTCATGAAGCCCTTCGGGGATTCCTCTCTCCTTCATCTTCAGAGGCGTCGGAGTCCTTAATGGCTAATGCGGGTTGGGCGTCGTTTTCGCACGGGCATTCCAGAAGTTCATGAGTGTTGCAGGCTGTGTCTGGATGTGTTCGGAAAATATCTCTCAACTGCCAAATCATGAGCTCAGAGGTCCTACTCAATTTAAATCTTACGCCATGACCCACATCTTTCTTCGTGAAAGAATCTGATTTTGACCCAGTGGATGACTGCATAGACGTTTGCAACTCGCCACCATGAAAGGTATGTGAAACTCACCGAGCCCATGAGAGCTAAATGGTGTCAGGCTTGCCCCAGCGCTAAATGAGTTGATGACTTACAATCACTCAACCCTAATTTGGTAACCTGTCGCTGATAGATCTTCTCTGTAAACTATTCAGCTCAATGGTCAAGAGATTGTGTGATGACCAACCATCTATAGCTCCTGCTGTGAGAAATCGATATATGTATACTGGACGCTTCTGGCCATCTCTGCAATGCCCTTGGCTATCATTTTGGCTTCAACATCGAATCTCTGGCTTACCTGTAGCACCGCGCCATGGACTGTAGATCGTGGCTAGATTGGATTGTGAGTAACTTCCGCTCCAAGGATCTGTCGGAGCCTTACGTGGGGTTCCAATCCGAATCCACCAGGCAGAGCCGCGAGGCACCTATGGGGAGTACTCAAGAGTAAATCCTTGAATAGAGTGGGGTGTACTGACCGATCAAATTAAGGCCAACCCCGCCTATAACGAAAGTCAAGATGAGTTTAAGGTATGAGTACACTCCATACCGGCTTTTGAGCTCAACAAGAAGATGACTGCCATCGTATCCAATTAAATACAGCGAATTTGCTAGGTGGGAATAGAACTTACAGCTCTGCTTGCGAGATGATTTGTTGAAGGTCGTCACCAGCTCTTGTCGTTTACTGGCCGGCGTTTGCCTAGGAATGCAAATTGGTATGGAAAGTGGGTGGGTAGATTCTGAAGTCTTACCCATCTAGGCGGTGATAGGCATAATGCTTCTCTCGGCAGAATGCTTCCAAGATGTTGATGGTTGAAGTATAATGCGATACCAGAACACACTTTTCCTCAGTCGTCTGTGAAGGATTCAGCACCTGGCAAGTCCCTCGAGGCTATTAAATTAACCTTCCATATGAGTTTGAGGAGCTTTGCGATCGCTGACAATTTGCCTACCATGGTTTTCGTTAAGTGGGGTAACAATAACAGTGAGGAAGCTTACCGCTCAATTTAACATCGGTAATCTGGGCATCCTGCGGTAGAATCGACACTGCGTCCCGGATCCCACTATGAAGGAATGTATTTTCAGAGTTCCCTTTGGCCTTGTCTGCCGTGGCTTTGAGAAGGATAGGGCTATTGCTAATCTTTGTGAGGGTGTTGATGACAGCAAGTGATTCTGCGGTTGAGCCTTGAATAAGGTCATCTATCCTGGTTGGCTGCAATATCTTTGAGAAGAGTGATAGCTGAAGAGACGTCGGCTTCACGAAAACAACATATTCATCTAAGAAGAGTCAGATTACGAGAGCGTGGGTTCCAAAACAGGTTGTACTTACGTTTGGGCGGTAGTTGATTCTTCAGAATGTTAGTCTCGCGGCGTAAAACGAAACTCTTGGAAACAACCAGCAGCTTTTTCCGCCACCATTAGATCAATTCCTTGCTTTGTAGGATACTGTTGCTTTACCTGGGCAGTTTTCGCTTTGCCTAGTTCCACCTCCTTGGTGCTGGCATCCGGAGCTCTACTGCGTACGATAGGTGTCTCGTAGGCCTTGCGGAACGTTGCATAGGTATCTGATGGAGGTTAGACCGAACGCCACGGGTGAACGGCCAATCTCACCGAGGAGCCCAGGATTACAAAAGTCCGCCTAAAATGAGCACTTAATACAGTGTTGCCAAAAACGATTCCCGCGAATCTTCACCATAGTATGAAACTCGCTGAGGTCGTTCTGGATCGGAGTACCGGAGAGAATGATCCTTCTAGGTGTCTTCACCCTCATAAGCATCTGCACAGTCTTATTATTGGCAGACTTTAGTCGATGCCCTGGGGATGTTTCAACATATGGTCTCGAATCCGAAGGACATGAACCCACCTTCGTCGCAAACTATTAATCCAATCGGCGGTCTAAACGTTCTTAGTTCAATCGGTCATGGCGAGAACTAACGGGAAGAACCTACATCATTGAGGCAAGATCATCACTATCTCCCAACACCGTCAATGGCATACAAAACGTTAGAGACCAATGAAAACTCACATAACGGTTCGCAACCTCTCATACCCGATGATTAGCACTTGCTGATTCTTCCTAAGAAGTACCGTAGTTTAGACGACGGTAAGCCCTTGGAGAGGAGTGAAACTTACGCATTCATGAACATGAGGGCAGCCTTCTTGTCTTTGTCGCATACGACCACTCCAACCCGATCCCTGCCCAACCATTTATGAAACTCTGCCTTCCAGTTCTCCAAGGCCGAGAAATATGAGCAGAATACGATGCGAATGATGGGCGTGAATACCGACATTAAGAAGCGAAACAGGAGCAACAATTAGCGCTTTCTGAACAGCTGAGAACGGTGAACCGTAGGGGTTTTGTTCTGCGAGTCAATTCAGAAAAGAAATGGGAGCAGGCAGTCCTCTGGTACGAACTGAGTAATGTCCAGACAAGTGCGACAGTCTGTAGAGAGGGTTAGAAGCCTTGAATATGATGTGCCATATTGATGATTTACTTGTAATGTCTTGCCGAGACCCCTAGATAATTATGAGCTATTTGCATATCTCCCCGGTCAGAAGTAACTCACATCTCGTCCGCTAAAATACAACCTTGGCCCTCGTGTTTCCTGAGACCCATCACAGCCTCATACATGAATTTCACGCCTAACTTCCTGATTCAGCGGGATATCGGACTTGAGCATGGGGTTACCAACCTTCAATTTGATGTGGCCTCATCTTCCGCGATAGGATAGGATCCAGGACAACAGGAAGGACAGGATAATTCCTAGCAAAAGGTTAGGTCGCAGCCGACCTAAAGCATGAGGGAGTTACTTCTTATTGAATATTTCCATATGATCTTTCGTCGGTGCCTTCATGACAACGGCGCCTTCTGCTTCGGGATCATGCCTGCACACACAATGAGGCGAAAAGAACAGCATCAAGCTCTTGTGGACTTACAATGGCACGCGGGGTTTCCTTGCGGACGCTCCCGAGCCGTAGAAAGATGCCGGTGCGACGAATGTGTTGGCTGGTTTCGCTGTCACCACAGGCATAAGGGGGGATTTTGGAAGGCCCATGCCCGTGGGCAAGCCCGGTCCGACGTCTGAACTTAGGTCGACATCAGCAAGGTCGTCCAAAGTCCTCTCCTTTGACCGGATCCTAGGAACTTGAACCGCATTAACTTGTGCATCGAGTGCAACTGTCTTGCCGTTGATCATTGTGGTATATCCAGAATAAAGTTCATCGCCCTTCCATTTAGTTGACCCCATCCTGGACTGCAAGTTAAAATCCGACCAAGGCGAACTAAAGCAATCATGCTCACATTTCACCTTCTTCAGATACCATTACAAGCCTGTTGTCCGACAATGAGACATAGGCATCGCCATCCCAAGTTCTATGCTTCTTGGTTTGAGGTTTTCTCCTACAGCAGTCCAATTCTCGAGTGATTAGCGACGGCATGGTTTTAAGCGTGTGGACAAATCACCAGTTAGCAGTCCAGTGTTGAGGATTACAAGGGATTTTAGCATTAAGATTCGTGGTCACGGTGTTGAGAGGTGAGGGTTTCGAAGTTGCCAAGTCGGGTGACGTCTTGACAGGAACCTGGGGTTTGGAAGAGCCAGGAGGACGGATTGAAGGTGTTATAAATGGCTTCATAGGACGAGATTTAGGAAGGAACGAGGTTGCCGTCGCAGCGGTGGCTCCGAAGGCTCGGCCTGAAATGTATTCACTTCTCGTAAGTCTGCGATCTAGTTCGAAATCTTTGGTTGCCCAAGAGAACGTTCGTCCTTCCGTGAGAGACCCTTCCACTTTTCCAGAAGCAATGCTATATGCGAGGCTAAGTTCATACGCCAGCGAAGAAATGTTCCAACTAACGTGTTCCGTTCTTCGTCGTATAACACGCCTTTCATGTAGGAAACCACAAGAATACCGTCGCCATCCCATGTCTTGTGCTTCTTGGTTTGCGGATTCCTCCTGTATACATGCTCCTTCAGTTCTTACTTCAATATGCTAGCTGTGTGTACATACCATTGTACCATCCAATATTCTTCAGTTACTGAAGAATCGTCTCCACTGATGCCGGAATCTATGGCACGCTTTTTCGCCGGATGTTCATCTGAGGTATCTAGCTTCCTTTTTTGTGAAAGCATTCTTCGAAGCTTAGTTCAGAGGATGTGTCCAGGACCTTTGACTTTAGGCAACCTCGCAGTTCTGTCCAAGTGCGGCTCTCTCCAAAACGCGTGTGCTGTCGTGTCTGGACGCGCTACGTCACATCACGTTGGCTTGCACAACCGAATGTCACCTCCTTACAGTGTTTTGCATTTTGTTCTGCAGTGCTGACAACCTAAGCGAGATGAATGATATGATACTAGGAGCAGCCTAGGCTTCGGAAACGGAACTTGAGCAATCTCACCGTGCTATTCGATCCATATTATTCCCGTTTTCTTTGGTGGAATTGGCGTTTGATTTCAAGGTTTTTAGAACTCTGAGGGCCCCAGAGTATAGGTCTTTTCCAAGGTCGAATAGCCGCCGAAAGTCACCCCATCGTCGTCCGCTCTACGAGGGCGAGGAACAATCGTCGCAGGCACAGCAGACACTAAATTAGCAGAATATGCAAAACACTGTAAACTCTAAAGCTCGCTACACAGAGAGGCATAAGCCCTGACAGCGTATGCTTGTTTCAGACGCATTTCACTCCAATAACTGACCAATGAACCCGAGGAGACACATGGGTCACGATTCATGGAGGGAACCATACCCAAACTACACCGTTATTATACGAAGATTATTAAACATACTAAGCACCCATTTCATTCAGATGGTCTGTCCATGCGTATTTACAACCCATTGCATGTCATTGAGGCTCGGTCAGTGGTTTGTTGAGATCCTCTATGCTCCATTGAGAACGTAAATCCATGTTGAAGTCGTCATGATCTCCTGCCAGAAACCGCGACATAGATGCCCAGCCAATCATGACCGCGTTATCTAGTGGAAAGTCAAAAGGTGGCTTTCAAGTTCAAGAGTAATGCAGACATACCTGTGCAAAGAGCAGGAGGTGGAAAGTTTAGGCGGGCTGGGTAAGCCAGCTTCTTCAGACATTCGTCAAGCCTGTTCAGATTAGAAATCAATTTGTGGAAGTGGGAAGCTCTGATTGAATAGACATACCGCTGGCGCAAAAGCATATTGCTAGCAACTCCACCACTGACAACAACATCCCGAATCCGCATGTTGTTACGCTGGCACCAATCAAGCGCGAGCAAAACCTTCTCTTCTAACTGTGCAAAAGCTCCTGACTGGAAGCTACGAGCCAGGGCGACTTTCGTCGGCAGGTTAAGGTGGTCAATCCCACCTTGGGCGGCGATGTATCGTTCAACATATGAATGCATAGATGCGTAGGAAAACGCAAGTTGTCCCCGTAAAGGACGAGGAGGTTCAGGAATCATAGGAGCCGGAGAGTCAAGCTCCTGCTCGCAGAATTTCTCCAAGGCAGCTCCGGGTCCTAGGCCTTGCCAATCTATCTTCAAAAGTTTGGCGACATGGTCAAAAGCCCTCCCAATACTAGCATCAGGAGTGGTAGCGAGGATTTTGAACTCGCTTCTTGAAGTGGCCAGTAACAGCAGCGTATGACCGCCAGAGATGAGAAGGGTGAGGAAAGGGAACTTTGGGGGGTCTGATCTTGATGTTAAGAAGGGTGTAAGAGCATGTGCTTGCTGCGATGCAAAATGGATATGAGTATGACGGCTTTAAGGAGGTGAGGTGAGGTGAGCAGACCATATGGTGGACTCCGACTATTGGAAGGCCGAACACGGCTGCTAAAGTTTGCGTAGCGTTGAGACCGACACTGAGGCACCCCGCCATCCCTGCGAGATAGGTCAGTCAAAGATGGCATAACAGGCACCTGACAGCTCACCTGGCCCTCTAGTAAATGCTATCCCGTTAATATCTTTGCCAATATCAACATCCGCTTCCTTGAGAGCTCTAGAGACTGCAAGAGGCTAGAACTCGTATTAGCACCTGCTTCCTATACATAGACCTCTGTATACCATGTTCCTTTGATGCTGTTTAATTGCTTTGAAAGGATGGATACCGCCATATTGCTCATGTCTGTACCCAAAGGCTTAGCTGCCGTTATCCAAATGGTAAAGTTTAGATGCACATACAGCTCATGCTGCTTGATCACGACATTTGACAGTATGTCACCGGAAGAGGTTACAACAGCCGCACAGGTATCGTCTGCCGAAGATTCTACAGCAAGAACTGTGAAATTTCGAGGCCGTAGCTGTGAAATGCGCCGAGGAATGTGATGGCGAATGAGATTCAAAGGTGAAAGCATGACATGGTGTTACCAAAACAAGCACCACGACGACATCCATACTCTGGCCTTCAGTGACTGCAAATCACTCCGATTTTATTGAACCCACCAGTAACCACGCAATCGTCGCCGCTGCCCGTCGCAAGCAACGGTGAGAAATATCGAGTGCCGTTAAATAAGTCTAAGAAGCGCCATAGCGGTTTGAATCATACTGAGTAACTGTACATTGTCCTACGGAGCGCTATGCCTGGCTGGGGTAGTTCAACATTGTATGCTCCTCGAAGATCCCATGAAATATCGTCCCACCGGTCGTCCCCTTCGCCGCTGTCTGAAGATAGCGTAGAATCCTCTCCTCGACGTATGTCGAGTGAAATCACTCCACGGCCGCCTCCGGCCACAACTCGCTTCTTGTCTTCCCCTACAAACGAACAGGCAGCTCAAGAAAGCAGCAGCAGCTCGTCGAGACGTCTTGGATACATCGCTGACAAGCTTACGTCTTCCCTAACAGGAAGCAATCACCACCACCACAGTACGGACTCGAAGCAGTCGTTGCACCCCCATCATCTGCCAGTGTTGCACGGCAGTCATCAACATTCTCGCAGTGATCCTAATCAAGGCTCGACCCCCCCAAGCCCAATGTCGTCCAACACTGCCGTCGCAAGCCCATCGAAATCTCATACTTCACCGTCAAAGGTGAGAATACTGATAAAGCCCGATGCCCAGGGATCATTTGCTCATAGTTTATTTAACAAGGCTTCGTATGGCCGCACCTATGATTCCAAACTCGTCTCGCGTGAAATGCATCGTCTAGGCAACCTAGGCCACATACCTTCCGCTCTTGCACCTCCAATCACATCGGCCCCTTCCGTTTCCTCCCTCAACGTGCCTGCTCCAACATCCCAAGCTAATTTGACGCCGAACTCATCCAATGACCCCTGGGGAGCACTGCATGTGCACGTCCTACCACTGTTCAATGGTGAACCTCTAAGGATACCGATGTAAGTATGGGTGCCCTAGAACCTGCTCTCGCGCTAATATGTCAGACAATTAGTGAGGACCTGAATACTCTCGTGAAACGGCATATACAGACGGTCGTCCCATCTGCCCCCCAGAAGGCACTGACGCTTCTCGAAAATAATGCTTCAGAATTGATCGCAGCGGGTATGGTCACTCTGAATGCAAAGCTGATCGGCATAGACGACACGAAACTGGTTGCCAGAGTTGTTGAGATATGGGGCTTCTTCTGGGATCAGGTCTTGACCTATATTGAAGGGGTCAGTTCCTCATGCCATTTTACCTTGTCTGCAAGCTAATACAATCTACCATCCAATACAGGTTCTGCTTCCACTGCAAACTGATCCACTTCTCTCCTCCCTTCATCGAGCACCAAAACCTCATCACCGTGCAACCTCGCCGGTACGGCAGGCCACAAAGGGCAGCATTTCATCTGCGTTATCCGGGCAAACCTCAGCAACGCCTATTGACGTTCGAAGTGTTGCCCTCAGGTCATTCCGTGACAGGGTCATCCTTCCCCTCTTCTCCAGACTACATGTCCGTTTGTCTATGCCCAGCAGTCAGGATCAATATCAAGAGACTTCTGCCTACCAACAGCCAAGATTACAGCAAATGTAAGTAAATCCGTCACAAAGACGATTCGGTCAACTAACACCCTGACAGGCTCCTTGTACTGGCCTCACAGCGTCGCCAACGACCAATTGCCTCACTTACGACACCAATACCACCTCCAACTCCCGGAGAAGCCGCAATAGCTGACCTTCTTCATGTAGTTCGAAACCCGCGACCGGGATGGGAATCAGGTGTTCAGAACTCCAAGAAGATGGGGCCAATGAGTCCACTAGCACGAGCCCCGAGCTTCTTGTCTGGTGCTCAACCGCGCGATCGGAGAGGTCGGATCGCTCTCAAGCAAAATGGGAAGAGGCCAGCTTTCTTGACGGGACTACAAGCGGACGAGGAGGATGATCAAGGAGTTGCTGCAGATCGGGATAGGGAAAGAGAGTTCCTTGAAGCTTTGAGGTTTGTGTTTGGCTCGGACTATGCGCAACCCACGATGAGGTTAAACAATTTGCTCTAGAAGCCCAGATGGACATATGAACGCCGCTCGGGGAAGTGTTGGTGGTTGGGGTCTTGGGGCGGGTCATGAGGATCCAGGAAGCGACGAGGAAGAGCTTGTCATGGATATGCGACAGGCGCAGGTATGTCCGTTACTTTATCCTAAGTGAAATACAGTTCTGAATTCGCGTTGCAGGAGGAAGTCGAGCGCATGGTGGGAATGAGTTCACCACCACCACCACCATCGAAGGGGAAAATTTAGTCGGAATTTTCGAGTGTACCATACTTTTATCTCCATTGTGTATTAGTTGTATTCGGTGCATTGTTGCGGGTATATGCAGGCTAGTCTGGTATTGAGAACATCCTTCTAATTGGCTACGTTTCCGCTGCTTGATTCATCTGCTGTAACCGCCGACTCAGCGTGTCAATTCTACCTTCTAGCCCGGTAACATTGTCTTTAACGACCGCCCGGTTATCTTCTACAATTTTCTCCATATTCTCGACGGCTTTCTGGATTTCGGCGAGGGTATCGTGTACTTTCTGCTGCTCTTCTGTGAGGGAGTTCAGTGTTTCTTGGAATTCTGCAGCAGATGCATGAAGCGCGGATAGTGTCCGCAGTCGAGTAAGAATATGAGGGATTTGCGGTAGAAGTGGTCCAAGGCGCGTCAATAGGGGTAGGAGTTGCTCGTGGATCTGAGGTGGAAGTGGTACAGGAGGAGGGGCTGGCGCCTGGGACTGCTGCCGGCGATGAGCATTGTTTTGCTGGAGAGCAGGCCTTTCCAGGTCGCTGACAAGGAGTTTAAGCCGGCGAGATATCGAATCAATGTGTCGCGGCTGGGTGAGGAGACTGAGCTGGGCATTTAGTCGTGGTATCAGTGGCAACAAAGGCGGAGGCAATATTGTGGTCTGAAGGACATCTGAGTGTACAGTCAAGGATCAAGCGCGCACAGACTTACTTCATCTAAAGCTGTACTCGCCGATCCAACGATCTTTTCGAGCTCGCCGACGCGTCGATCCATATCCACGACCGTTCGAGTCTGTGATTTACTATCCAATGGAGTCTTTTCGCTGTCCTCTTCCTTTTCGGCAGAGGCAGACTCTTCTTCTGCCTCACCCTCACGTTCGTCTTCAAGGATGACCCCAACAAGTTTCCCTCGGCCTTCCTTTTCCTTGCGTATCTTGTCCAAGCGGGCCCGTACATCAACGACCCCACGGATGAGTTCTCCGGGGTCAACATTCTCCTCCTCGCGTTCCTTGGAAAGAAGGGGATTCGAGGGATCTGCAAGTTCGGATTCCAAAGACAGCAGTTCCGTCTGTAGAAGACGAAGGCGTTGTGAGAGGCTCACAGGACGCGTGCTGCCAGATGATCGTGAGGGCGAGTGTGAACGCGTTGGAGAACTTGACAGGGTGTATGCAAGCGCGCGATCTGAAGAACAAAGCGTAAGGTTAAAGCATTAGCTGCCACAAGCTGTGGTGAGTCACCTCGCCGGCGTTCCGCCCGTCGAAAGCGTTTTGTTGCCTCGTCAGCGTCGATCAAGTTGCTAGAGTCGATTTCTTCCTTTGCTTGCTCTTGCCTTCCTCGTATCGTGCGCTGATTTTGTTGTGTCTCTTCATCGCTATCTTCTCCTTCCTGAGTTATTATTAGAGGGTAGACTGAAGCTATAAAGGACACGAGTACAACGTTTTCTGCTGAAGGCTCTACATCTTCAGTCTCATAGATATCTGGTGCAGTGTCCTTGCAATAGTTTAGTGCCATTTCAATGAAAAGGAATAGAGTCATCTTACAATATCCGGAAGGTCGGCGTACTTATTGGTACTCATACTTGTGGTGGAGATCAGAGAAAGTGGAGACTCTGGAACCGGACGCGCTTGCCAAATTGGAAATCGCGAAGCTGAGGTGGAACAAAAAGCTCGTCACCTGTGCGATTCGAACACACGCGCTCAAAGAGCAACCGCTGTAATGCTACAGAAATAGCAGGCGATCCCGTTAACCACTCCGGCAAAGTGACCATGTTTGGTACGGAATATACAACGTCCTTATATCCATACTATCTTTTCCCACCACGAAAGGCGCTGAACAGATTTCCGATCCCTCAAGCTGCCAAGACTATGGCGAACGAGAAACAAAGTCTCCTACCACCTGCTCCATCTCAGAAACACCATAGCTACGTGCTTGTTATTCATGGCGGCGCTGGCACCATGTCAAAGGAGGGCTCTACGTCTGAGCAAAGGGCTGCCTACAAGGCTGCTCTGACTCGAGCTCTGGAAGCGGTGTGTTATCAAGTTGCTCGAAGGCCCTACAGAGATGAATCTTGTGAACAATAGGGATACAAGGTTCTGAGTGAAGGTGGAGAGGCTATGGACGCTACGGTCGCTGCAGTGACTTCCATGGAAGGTTGAAGCGGTTTTAGTCCATCCACCTTGAACTATGGCTAAAACCTTATCACCTTCAGACAACCCTCTCTTTAACGCAGGCAAAGGTGCCGTCTTCAACGTAGCAGGCAAGGTGAAACATATCGCTAGATTTCCTCCAATAATCTAACCTCAGCCTCCCACCAACAGAACGAACTTGAGGCTTCTATCATGCTCTCGAAGCCACCTGCATCTCACCCAGAGACTCCCTCAACTCGACGTGGTCTTGGAGTTACACTTTTGACGCGGGTAAAGAACCCGTCTCAGCTCGTTCGTGCCTTATACCTTTCACCATCTGCGGCGCCGCACACTTTCCTCTCAGGAGCTACAGCGGAGAAGATTGCAGAAGTACAAGGAATCGATCTTGTTGCCCCATCCTACTTCTGGACGGAGAAAAGGTGGTTAGAGCACAGACGAGGTCTCGGGCTTCCGGACAATATACCTCCTGACCACCACGATAGGCCAGAAGCTGGTTTGCCTCTGCCTATGGACCTGCTCCCGAAAGGCACAGTCGGGGCTGTTGCGCTAGACGCGCGCGGTTGTATCGCCGCAGTGACATCTACTGGTGGTCGGACGAACAAGCTGGTAGGGAGAATTGGTGATACCCCCAGCATGGGCAGCGGGTTTTGGGCAGACGAATGGAGCAAGCACGGTAGAAAACGTGGTTTACTATCTAAACTCCTGGCCAAGCTTAGTGGTCGGAGCAAGAAGGCTGCAACTGCTGTCGGTGTCAGTGGCACTGGGGATGGAGATGTAAGGACACTTCCATTTCAGCTTGTGGGGTTCCCTTTTGCTCACGCCGTGAGAAGTATTTCATTAGACTGTCGACTGCGTCGACTATTGGTAGGAGGATGCAGTATGGACATGAAACCCTTGACCATGCTTGTGAAGCTGCCGTCGCAGATCTTCTCAAGGAGGGCGGCATTGGCGGAGTCATCGCCGTGGATAATCTTGGGAATGGTAAGTCAAATTTTCGGCCATCTGGTCAAACTTCCCACTAACATGCGGAATGAAGTTGCAATGCCACTGAATTGCCCAGGAATGTATCGGGGCGTTGTAAGAGAGGATGGGGTACCCAAAACTGCCATATTCCACGACGATCCTCTCGACTGAGGTCGTTTGTATTTTCTCCGATTATTCCGATATTGTTCATCTGCTCTGGGCTACAAGGCGTGCTGTGTACGCTGTAGGAGACTGGTTATGGACATGGATGGAGATGTCGATTATTACTAGGAACACATATCGGTACAAATGATACATTATGAATGGCACATTATCACGACGTATTTGTTGAACTTTTTGAGAGTGCCTTTCGTAGTCTCTGACGCAGAGGGCTCTCTTCTTCGTTTGGGCTAGAAGCTGACCTTGCAATAGTGCCTGTCGCAGTTATCTCTTCACTATGAGGCAGAGGGGAGTTGGGTGGCATATCTGCTAATGATTCCCGTGTAGGGCTAGACCTCTCTTCCTTCTGAGAAGGCTGTTTCACAGGAGCGCGTTCAGGGGTATTGACAGGCGTCTGGTCGACCACATCGACAGTCTCGCAGACCACTGCAACACGAGTCCATCGTCTGTATCGGGTATACTATAAGAGAACTTTAGAAGACGGAATCTTAGCATCAGTAAAGAACATACCTTGCCCATTCCACCCTTTCCACTGAGTCCTTCCCATTTATTGTCACCGTATATCCATCCATCTTGATCAGTTGAAATCCTATCTTCTTCCTTCTCTTCGTGTGCCCCGTCAAATGAGCTCTCCTCATCGGGAGGAGGGCTGTTACTGTTTCCTATGAAGCCAGATTCGCGCATCTTGCCGGCAGCCTTCAGGAGTCTTCCGCTGTTGCTATTAGGTGCTGGGGGATTTTCGTCAGGAAGAGGCAGCTCGACACGGTTAAGCCCAGTAGCATCCGTGCGGACCACCACTCTCCATTCAGGTTCCTCCCAGAACCATGTAGCCGTTCTTTTGACCTTCTTTCCTTGACCGTCGGGGAGATAAATTGTTGTTGGTTCTGGAAGCGCGAACGCGCTGGGCGGGGAAACAGGGTATTGAGCTGGAGGAGCAGAGCACCAGGATGGTCGCTCGCCTGGAAGTAAGGCGGCAGTCCAGTCTAGGCCCATCCACCATCGTTGGTTTTCGTATATTGTGAATAGGAAACGGAGGTCAGGGACAGCGCTGGGCGAGGTTGGTTGGGGTTGGTTGGAGAGGATGATTGGAGGGAGGGGAATTCCCGTAATGAAGGATATAATATACCGTGTGGTCCATCTTAGCCATGCACTTCTGGAGAGGATGGCAATGAGGATAGAAAAGAATGGCGCACGTGAGACTAAGATGAACGATCCAGTGCACGCGAGAAGGATTCGTAGGGGAATAAAATGAGTGACGATGAGGTATGGTATATAGGTAGTAGCTGCAACACGCAGCAGTAGTTGAGAAGGGGCAGTTGTTTTTGGAGGGGACGGCATGAGACCTTGGATGGTCGTTATGTCGGACATGATATTTTGGACCGTTTGCTCCGTCGTGAGCGAGTAATGAGCTCGGAAAGGTCTGCAATACCGTGCGGCCAGAAGCGCAACAACAGGTATGAAGTAGCGCAGCGTTGGAACCGAGAAGAGGCATATAGCCCACCAGGAGGCAACAGCTAACCAGCCTCTGTACCAAGACTGACGCCAGCTGACTATCTCCAGACCATTGCGAGTTGCTGAGATGACTGGGGCGAGCTGGACGAGGACGCCGAGTAGTGGTTGAGGCACTGACCTCACAAGGTCAGCGAGGGCGATGACGGGCATTGGTGCTTGTAGAACGTCGACGTCAATGGCCAAAAGCTGCGGGGTCGGCAGCAGTCGATGATGAACTCATGTGAAATTCCGCGTTCATGACTTTAACAACCGCCACCGTTCTATCACGGTCTTTCTCGTTGGCAGTTCTCTTATTGGCTGCCAAGTATCTGCCATTATTCGACGCGTCTCCAAAGCTTGCAAACCAGAGAACATGGCTCTTGAGCCCTTTGTTTCGCTGGGATACGTTCCACTTCCAAGGGATCGCAGAGCAAGGCTACGCATATGAACATCAATGGGCTTTCCTTCCTGGAACACCTCTGTTACTCAGATACATAACCAATGACTTCGTCTGGGTCATCTGCCTCGTGTTTGTGGCCTGCAAATCAACGGAAGCAATCTACCAGTTGACATTACACCACTTTCCTCGGTCACCTTCATTTGCGCGTCTCGTCGCGGTGCTTTCACTACTTTCAAGCAGCCCTACAACATTGCACTTTGCTCCCTATGCAGAACCTTTCTTCACGTATCTATCATACCAAGGCATGTACAAACCTGGCTTTTGACGAACCTTTTATTGACCCACCGATCAGGCATGCTGTTTGCAGCAAGGGAGCATTGGATACCGGCTTCCATATCGTTTGCTCTAGCAACACTGTTCCGCTCAAATGGTATTCTGCTGAGCGGATATCTTGTTTGGGGATTGGTTGTCCAACCATTCCTACAGAATAGGGAGGTACGCCGGATCTCCTCCCTCCCTATCATTCACGGCTCAAGACATGTACCAGGTTTCTCTCGCGAAAGTTGGTAGTGCACTGTCGCTTTCTCTTTTCTCTTGCTCGCCATTTTTGTATCATAACTACCTCGCCTACTCAACTTTCTGCAATTCACAGGCCACCACTGGTATTTCGCCCTGGTGTCACCAATTCCCCCCTTCAATATATGCCCATGTGCAAGCCAAGTACTGGAACGTCGGATTTCTCAAGTATTGGACAATTTCCCAAATACCCAACTTTCTTCTAGCCATACCTCCCCTTGCGTTGATGATCTACTTCTTAATTCACTACATAATTACGCAAATCACCACCTTCTCCAAAAAGTCTTCACCACCACCAACTCTTCCCCTCTCGATCTTACCGCACGTTCTTCATACGATCTTCCTTTGCATTACACTTATATTTTTCTCGCATATCCAAATTGTCCTACGTCTCGCGGCCTCTCTGCCGACGTTATACTGGGCGGCAGCCTGGTTGTTCGTGGCTCAGGGCGGGAGAAGGAAGGGACGAGATTGGTCGCGTCCATGGATCTGGTGGAGTTGCACATGGGGAGTAATTAGTATAGCGCTTTGGGTTGCTTTTCTACCGCCTGCTTAGAGTCGGGACGAATATAATGCATCTTACATGGAAGCTTCTAACGGAATATGCTCTCAATGCTTGGTTGTGAGGGTTCAAAACGATACAATGGATATTCTGATGTTATGGAGGATACAGTATCGTGATTCTGGACGTAGGAAACGTACACTATTTTCCGTCAATATAAAAGACCTGGTAACCGTAAGACTACAAACCACACTTGGTATAAACATGAAGGTTCGGCGTGGGCAATAAGCAACAACGTAAAGGCGGGCAAGAGTATGACAACGAGATCGGAATCATTATCTTCAACAAGGTATAAAGCTTTAATGAGGTCCGCAATGTGAGGATTATTGAAACAAAAAGGAAAAGGGTATGATTTGGTATTGGTAACGCATGTTCGTGTTCAAGCGAATGTTAATGCAAAGAGATTAGACCGATGCAGATTTGGGTGCAGGCGTCTTCGAGTCCTCAGACTTCGGCACGGGCGTTGGAGATGGTGAGTTGTCTGCCTCCTTGTCAGATGGCGTTGGCTCCGGCGTCGGCTTTGCCTCAGAGGAAGGTGCCTCCTTCGAGGGACTGCTCTCAGCTGGTGACTCCTTCGTTGACGTTGGAGCTGACGATCCTGATTCTGAAGCCGAAGCTGACGCTGATGCCGTGGACGAGGCAGCAGATGAAGCGGCCGAGCTGGCTGCGATCTCCTTTGCCTTCGCCTTGAGTGCTGCAGCTCCGAGGTCAAGCGTGTAGGTGGTTGGAACATTCTTCTGTTCGAGAGGCAACCAGGGAATCTGATAACCTCCGTCACTCACGCGAACCGTGTTTCTGGCGCTAACGTCGAGAACTCCGAGCGGAATGATATCGAGGGATGCAAGAGCGCCTTGAGTGAGGACAACATTGTCGAATTTACCAGAGTTGGCAGAACCCTTTGCCGGAACGACAAAGCCAGAGAACGCTTGATCGAAGTGGGCGTAGGTGATGCCGTTAACGCCCGAGTCTGACTGGACGAATTCGATGATGAGGTCTGCATCCAGCGGATTATGAACCTTTTGGCAGATAGGTCAGAACCGCAGCGAGCCTCAAGAGGAGAGGTAACACTCACGTCAAAGTCAATGGAGACCAAATTAGTGACAAGAGAGTCCAATGTGATATATACGTTGATGTGCGTAATGAAAGTTGGTTGGTTCAAAGCTGGCAAAAACAATGAGTAACGAGCGGACAAGGATATATAGGATATATATGCTGTTCTTCATACCTGCAAGTTGGGTCTTGACCACTAGTTGTGACAGGCCAGCGGCAAGGGAAGGGAAGGGGCTACTCTTTTGATCGCCGTGGATCGTCAAAGGCAGTTGCTTGTCTGACTGAATGAAATCCGCCAAGAATTGCTGAAATGGGATGGCTGAGAGCCTGTTACGAACGAAAACTGGTAGGAAAGGACTGACCTGAGCAGTCGTATCATTGGCATTATCCGGCTGATAACGGAATTCAGTAACCTCAGCGTTGACACCGGGCTTGAGATTGAAAGGCTAGAGAAGGATGTGGTCAGTGAAAAAGCACCAAAGGGCCATGTGGTGCACGAACATCAACAACAGCGCGGCCAATCTTGACGTCGTTGTAGATAACAGGTAACGATATGTCAACAGTGTTGAGCGTGACATTGGAAGGGTTATTGAGAGTCGTTGTGAGCGGGGTTCGAATGTACTCCCCACCGCCACCACTTCCTGCGACGGTGACATCTGAGAGCTGAGCGGTATGGCCGAAAGAGTTGATGCCTATCCAGAGCATTAGGGAGACATCGTAAGTGTGAACAGGGTATGAATTACCTTTCAGTTCGGACTGGACATCAAAAGGAATCCCTGAAATGGGAACGTCACCGGCCTTGGTTCTGGCAGTCACATCTGCCGTTCCCCTCAAACCGACTTCCAGGTGGTCCAGGAGGGTCACTCCCGCGAAGAGCTGAGCAAAGCCGCCGTTATTGAGAGACTTGAGCGGTATGTCTTTGAATGAGATATGCAGATCAGCGATGTTGCCAGTGGATACACCTCCGTCGGCGGGAACCTTAGGAATGACGAGCTAAAAGGACTATTCAGTATCCGTCTATCAGGGAGCGTGGAGGCGAAGTACCTCAGCAATATCTGTACCCTGTGAGTAGAGTTTGATATCCTGGCCAGACGCGACGACCTGAAGGGAGAAACCGAAGGGATTCTTGTACGTGGCCAGAGTATTCCGAGAACTGGTGGGAGGAGCGAATGCTTGATCACCGTTCTGCATAGTGACTTCTAGGTCGTTCAGAGCAATAGATTGAATGATCTGTGTGCACATGTCAGGATTAGTGCTTTCGAGCGGAGGTGTAAGCGGTAACGCACGTTGAACTTCTGGCCAGGTAATGTGACTTCAAGAGCCAATGTCTTGAAAGCGGCGCTGAGCCATGACACAGGACCAGAAGAACCACTTGGCTGAACACTATCACCCTTCGCCACGAGTGTTTGGTTATCACCGGCAAGGAAATGGGAGAACAGAACGCCAAGATTTTCCAGGCCGTGTCCACTCTGAGGTTCAATCCGTCCAGACAAGTGGCTTCGAGTTTGGGATACCGGAGCAAGGAATAAGTTGCTCCCTTGCAAGGCTATGGAATGGTCAGGGTCAGCAAGGTGACTCAGATGGAAAGGGCTATAAACTCACGTCCGAGTCGAGTGTCTTTGAAATAGGATTGGAATGTTACAGTGCCTAGATCAATACCCAATTCTGAAACAATATGAGCCTTGTCATTTGGGGCAGAGCGGGTTCTAACACGTACGTGCTGGAGAAGGAATAAGAGTATCGGTCTCAATGTGAATACCACCAGCGGGGTCATCTGCAGGCAGCTGGAAGTTGTTGATCGTAACGCCTGGCAGATTGTTGAATGCCTTGAACGAAATGGTTTTCTTCAGTGAAACATTGTCGAAAATGGTTCCTAAGGCAGTCACGCGCAGTTTCGAGGTTGAAATTGTCCATTCAAATGACTCTTCATGTAACAAAGAGGTGGCAAAGTTGGTGAAAGCGTCGTGATTGGTGATGATTACGCGCGCTTTGGTTCTGTAGTCGGGAACGCCGTCGTTTGCAGCAGCACAGATGGATGGAAGATTGATCTTGGCTATATCCTGGCCTTTCCAGTTCACGTTAACGTCTTCGGTGAACGCAATCAAGGCATCCAATGGTCCGACGTTGGTCAGAGAGCCAGCGAGGGATAAGTCGAATCCTCCGTCAGAGATATTGGTGATATTGGCCTCATTGAATTTGAGGACGGATCCATCGACGAGATGCTGGGTGACTGGTCCGGCCACGGCACCAATGAGATAAAGCGCCGTCTTGTCGGTCTTGGCGGGAACACCCTTTTGGTCGAAGGCCAGATCGGTAGGGAAGTCGTCAATCTTGACCGCGGAATCGACGGCAAGGTCAACCTTGAGGTTTGCCAAAGTCTTCAAAATAGCACCAGCTGCGTCGAACTGCTTGCCGCTAACACAGGTAGGTGCGTTAGTGTCGACTGTGGTCTTAACTGGTGGCTTGTAATCCGGGTTCTGAACGATGAACTGGAAGAGTTGAGCCAAGGGTCCAAGGTCGACATGATTCTCTTGAGAAGCGAGGGTAAGGAGCTGAATGATTGCAAGGGGCTGTGTATTATATTGAATTGGCAAGTTGGGCGAAGTGACGGAACCGTGACCATCAGCGTGAATTGGGTGCGCCGACGCGTCGATGTTGTTGATCTTTCCAATCAGAACACCGTGATAAGTGGCGGTAGCGCCGATCTTGAGCAGGTTGATGGATGCCGTGAAAGGGTTGGCCAGCGTGAACGACGTTTGCGCCACACCGGTTTGAACAATGTCGATCGGAAAGACGAGAGAAGCACTCTGGATGAGGGTCTTGTTCAGAGCGGGAATCGTGACAGGAGAAAGCCGGATCTGGGATAGGGCTTCCTGCAAGGACTGTATTGGTGTGGAGCCAGTAGTGCCCGCAATGGTAGTATCAACATCGACACCTTGAATATAGTTCTGTAACAGGGCACGACCAGCACCCGTCGCCGAACCCTGCGGAGCGTAGTGGACGTTGATAGGATACGACTTGGCGCCGGGTACGATGACCAAGTCGTTGATAACAGCAGCACCAATTGTTTGACCTTGGTATTGCAGGGAGAAAGAGACGTCGTCGGTGCCAATTGTCAAGTTACTTGGGTTGAACAGGGCGCTGTTAGCTTTGATCAAGAGATAATCGGGGTAGCCGTGGTTCACGTCCAGATCGCTGACCGTGACGCGTCTGGTGTTCAGGCCCTGGAGCCCATCGATATTGGAGTCAACAGCGAAGTCAATGCCCTTGAGCGAGAGAGTCCCGACGGCTGTCTTAGCATCGGCATTAGCGGTTCCAGAAAGGCGAAGCGTCTCTGTCTTGCCGACGGTTGTAGCCGCCACAAAGTCGTTGAAGTGCCCGTGGGCATTATCAAACACTTGCAGGGGAATATCGTTGAAGGTGAGATGGATGATGCGATTCTGGACATCGGTTTGGCTGGGCCCTTTGGGTATGGCCAACTGAGCGAAGGAGTTACCCTGGAAGCCCAGAGTGATGGTTTGCTCCAGCGCTGTAATGTCGATTGGGAAACCGAAAGGGAGTGTGAAAGCCGCATCGGTAGCCTTGCTAGAAGACGATGGGTTGTATGCGGTTTGCTGGGTGAAGTCCAACTCGAGCTGCCTCAAGTCAATCGACTTGATGATGTTCTGCTTGCCTCGATTCGGGAGAACCGTTGCAATCTTGAGTGATTTAATCCCCTCATTCAACCACGTTACCTAAGGCAAAATCAAAATAGTTCAGTCTCAATGAAAAGTATGACATACATCAGCAGAGCCTGCACTGTCTCCTTGAACTTGAACATTGCTGTCTTTTCCCTGAACAAAATTGTTGAAGACATCGGATACCGTGGCGAGTCCTTGAGAGCTAGTTTGAGGGATAAGGCGGCCGACCAAGGGAAGATCGGAAGTTGATTGAGGTGCAAGGGTAACTTGACTAGCACTCTTGACGGGAGCAATCATGACACCATTGACATATGTGTTGAAGCCGATCGAGCTCAACCGAATGCCAACTTGAGAGGGCTGAAGCAAAGTCAGATTTGTGTCAACATTAATCACATTCGATACTCACGTTAGAGGTGGCAGTGTCCAGGGTCAAATGAATACCACCAGAAGGGTCGTTGGAAGGAAGGTCGAATGTCTTGATCGTCACGCCGTCCTTCAAGCCGTTGAAACCCTTCAAAGTGACTTTCTTCGTGGAAAGGCTGATTCCGGGGACGCTGATGCCTGAATATAAACTTAGTTGCCTCTAGCAGAAAGCAGAAGAGGTTAACTTACCCAATGCAGTGACGGTGAGGTTGTCACCAGAGATTTCCCAATCGAAAGATTCTTCGGTCAAAAGAACCTTGGTGAAGTCGGTCAAGTGGGCCACATCGGCAACTTCAAAGGCGGAATCAGCATCGATGGAGCCACCGACGTCTCCGGTAACCTTGACGTCCTTCATGGCGATTTTGCCCAGAGGCTTCCCGCCCCATGAAACAATTAGGCCAGAAGGGAAGGAGATAGTAGCGTCAACTATGTATCGTGAGTCGAATGGTCCAAGGTGGAAACATGGATGAACTGACATGGTCCAGCATTGGTGATGCTACCCTTGAGCCTGGAATCTACGAAACATTCAATCCGTGTTGGGGTAAGCCAGACCGGGGACTACGCACTAAAGGAGTTTTGCTTGGGATCTTGGATAAGGACTGAGTCGATACTAGAGCAATTTCAGACGTTTGACCAAAACTAGAAAAGCTGAGATCCTTACCCAAGAGATGAGCCACTGACGATCTTTTGCACGATTGGCTGAGCAAGAATTGGGAGGATCAAGTTAAGGCTGTCGTCTGTCTTAGTGGGGACTGCTGTCTGAGTGTATTGCAGCGAGGTCTGGTATTCGCCAATCAGCAGTTCAGTTGTCAGTTCCACATCCGATTGTAGCTTTTTGAAGGCGGTGTCAACAAAGCTGGGCAGGTTGAAACCCCTGTATGTAGTGAGATGACTGCAAATGGTGGCTTGAAACGACAACTTACTCGAATAACTGCCTGCTTTGTCTGGGTTCGACCAGGGCGCGAGAAGAGGGGCCGGAAGTCAAGGCATAAGTAATCCCTCCCAATTTAACGATTCCATCGAGAGGTTCAGGGTTAAGACCTGCATCAACAGCGAGCGCTCGGGTAAGGGCGAAGAGCACAGAAGGATCAAAGTTCATGTTGAGGTCCAGAGAAGGAGATTGTGTAGTGGACTTCGGTGCCGACTTAAATCCGGTGGTGGAATCAATAGTGCCCAAAGAGAGCCCGTGAGCCTTGACAGTCGAAGTAATCTTGGTGATTTGGAGAGGGGAGGTGAACGGATTGACCAGGTTGACGGATACATGACTGATGTTATTCGTCTTTCCGGTTGTAGACAAGACTGTAGACGTGGTTAGAGGTGATATCTTGAAGTCGTAGAGATTGCTACTTGCTTGTGAGACTGGCGGCCTCTAGCAAGCTGGTGTTCAAGCCAGGAAGGGTGACAGGAATAGCCAAAGTCTTGAAAGCTTCGACCAAAGATGCGACCTTTGAGCTTTGGTCATATCCAGCGATGGTAAGGTTAACATCTACGCGGGAAATGAGATCAGGAACATGATGAATAGTTATCTGGAGATGTAGTCCGACCTTTCTTGCCAACGAATTCATTGAGAGTTTGCTGTCCTTGAGGGCTGCTGTTTGCCTGAAAGGCGTGTTAATTCTCCCTCCGACACAATGAGAACGGCTTGAGTTTGACTTACGTCGAAATCTGAAGTGGCCCGGATGGTGTTATTGCCTCGATTCAAGGTAAAGTTGGACAGAAGCGTAGTTCCGAGCGGAACACCATCCCTGATGAGTTGTAGGCCTACGTAGCACTAGATGAGTAGGCAGTTCTAAAACGTGAGCAACACACGGACTGAGATCTCCGGTGGCCAAATCGAGGCTGGAAGGGTTTTCAATCGCAACTAAAGGAAACGATCAGTGCCCGTTCTGGTATGCCGCAGTTAAGCCGCAAAAATGCCTCACCTTCAATGGCAAGGTGGATGGCGCTTTGGGAACCACCAGTGACGTCAACATTGTTGATGAATGTTCGGCCCTTCAAACCGCCTAAACCCTTCAAGCTCGTTGGAACATTGACCTTGATGGGATCGAGTGTGAGTTGACCAAGGCTGGTGTTGGCAATGGTGCGAGACTGGCCAACGAGCCTGAAATTCGCTGTATCTTGACTGGTGAGGTCAGCATTGAACGCCGAAAAGGCAGTATGCTGAGGATCGGGACAGCTAAGGCGAGTGTCTTTGATGGAAATGTTGATGTTGCCTTCAGTGTCCGTGGGGCTTAGAACGGCGATTTTGGACGTGGAAGCACCAAGGGGTGTCGACAAGCCAGCAACAAGGTTGTCATTGCTGACAATGTTGAACTGGTTCTCAATCTGGCCGATCGCGAGGTTGAATCCGAAGGGAAGTTTGATGGCGGCGGTAACGGAGTCACTGTTTGCTAGTGGGTCCCAGGCATGGCTCTCGTCGAATCCAAGTTGAAGGTTCCCGATGTTGATCGTTTGGATAGGGCTGATGGGACCGGGAGCTTTGAAGGGTACATTGAGCGAAAGCTGCTGCAGGCCCGCGCTCAACCACGATATTGCGGTGCCGTCAGCTTGAAGAGTTGAAACGCCTTTGGCAATAACCGGAGATGATTCGCCGTTGAGGTAGCTGGTGAAAAGCTGTGACACTTTCTGCAGCTCACCGGCGTCAGTATGAGGCGCCAGAACGCCAGAAAGAACAATTGAATTGTTCCCGGGATTCTATCAAAGGCATTAGGGTGGGAGGCACCACAGAAGCGGGAAACGTACAATGACTGTGTCAGTACTAGTTCCTCTACCCAGTGGCACGCCTGCATAGCTCAAATCAAAGATTACAGTTCCCAATGTCAACGAGAATGGGCTAGGGTTACTGAGAATTGTCGTGGTCTTAAAGTCGATGCCTCCATTTGGGTTATCACTAGGAAGGGCCAAATCTTGTAGGAAGACATTGTTATCAAAGCTATTGAAACCTGAAACATGTGGTCAGTCATCGGGGGACCATGATTTATTCAGTGCCCTCACCCTTGATCACGAGGACTTTGTCGAAAGAGATCCCTTTTGCAACCGGGAACTTCAAGGCATGAGCCTTAAGGTTCTTGCTTTGCAATCGCCATTTGAAGCTTGACGAGGTGATCAAAAACCCAGAGAATCGCGAGAACGCATCCGGATCGGTGATCTGGAAGGTCGTATTTTGGTTGATATCAGCTCTACTCTTCTTCGAGTAGAGGGGGGAAAGTGTCATCGTGCCGATGTGGGTTTCTGTCTTTTCGTCCTCAACCCAAGAGACTTCGACAGGCTCAGTAAACTCGATTGTAGCGGGGATTTTGCCAGTGTGAGCGACCTGTGGACAACAATATTAGACCTCCTTGCGAACTTACACAGAGGAAACCTACATTTCCTTGCAGAGTCAGAGCAAAGCTGTAGAGAGGTAAGCCTCCTGACGTAAACCCCTGAATGAAAGCTTACCTGTTGTTTTGCGGTTGCGTGATAATAGCCTTCTGAACGTCCAATGTCGATTTCTTGACGATAGTTTGAACAATTGCTCGAACGACAGGGAAGAGCAGAATGAACAGGAGGGCAATGCCGAGCAGCCCACCGACAATGGCTGCAATTATGAACCATTTCTTCTTGTAGAAGGGCTGTTGTGGTTCAGTGGTTGCAGCTGTAGTCGTGGGCACAGTGGATTCGTTGTAGCCTGCGGGGGCAGCCTCATGGCCTATCCACACGGTTTAGATGGAAGAAACGCGCGTTATTGAACTATAGCTCACCTCTCAACGAAGCCCCGCTGTGAAGACTGCCATAATCAATGCCGCTACTGCGCCGAGCAGGTCTTAGTTCCTCCATCATCGCTCTGTATGTGCCTGCAGATTGCAAACACCAAAGCCGTCAAGGAAACACGAAGAACTACAAAAGGAAAACCGTGGGCGCATTGAAATTTGGTATATAAACGGAGGCCTGCTCGATTACTGAACCCAGGAGATCCGGGAACTCGGTTTGGTTACATCAGAACTGAAGAACCCAGGAACAAGGAGAGGTGGCACATGGTGAAGGTGGAGATATCAATCAAGAGTAGAGATTCCCTGCCATTCAAGGTGATGAAGATCAATATAACCCGCGTTCACGAGACCTTTGTGTCCTAAAAAAAGGATCAAAACGTCACTATCGGCGTCCAAACCGTGGCGCAAGACTATCGACCATCCATGCTTTCAAAACTTGCCTTCCATTATCCTCCAAGAATGACTCTATTGCCTCCTTCGACAGTTCAATTCATCAGTCATCTCCATCGCTAAACATAACCAAATATCCGACTCGACGACGTCGTAACCACATGCACAGGGGAACCTAGTTCCCACAGATCACAGGAGCACAACCACGGCTGCAATCATGTTGCCTGTGCACGGCCATAACGAGAAATTTTTGACGGCGCATTAATGAAGAGAAGGTGTAGTCTATAATATTGTGATTAAGCTCCAGCCAATCAGAAATCGAATAAAACCTCCTACATGAGGGCAACAAACAAGTTCTGAGCTGGTTGCAATGGTTGTGGGGAACGGTGATTGCGAGAGGCGCCCCGCAACATCGAAAACCCCGCATTTCTCCACCTCCGCAACCCCGCCAAGGGTCCATTGACCATCTGGACGGTTTTCAGACGATATCTTGAACGCGTTCCGTTCGACCATCAAACCCCTGCTCCGACAGGATTGGTGATATTCACATGGAATCATGGCATTTTCACGTTCATCATACCACGTCCCATGACATTCGGTGGCTGAATGCTTCTCTCATATTGATTCCAGAAGTTGTCAGATCTAGGGCAGAACCTCAATTTCTTAAAATCTTATTACAAAATACAAATATAGAATACCAGTTGACTTCATGTTGAAATGCCGAGTTCAAACGGGTGCAATCGTCGACTCTTCGTTGAAAACACCAGTTTCGGTTCTTTCGGGCCTGTTGTCGTTTTCGTTATTGACCTCGAAAGAACCGTCTTTCTCCGCCTGGGAGCTCGTCGAAGGTGCGTCACTCAAGGCAGAATCTGCCCGTTTAATCGGTCCTCTTGATCGTGTGAGACGTCGTTCCACTGGCTCCTCTGACATATCGCGTAGGGTCGTTCTTGTCTCCACGTCGTCGTTATCTCCAAGTTGATTCTGTTGTGTTTTCACAGAGCCTCTCGCGCGTCTGGCAGGGTAAGCGCTGTCCTCATCCGGATCTTTGCGTTTGCGCTTCGTGCTGCCGCCGCCTGATCGCCGTTTTTGGGTGCCTGGTCCGCCCTTGCCGTCGGTCTCTGCTTGAGCGGCCATACTCAATGCAATGTTGCCCTCCTCAGCGCCACTTTCGGGCGGTAAACGCAATGCAGCAAAATCTTTTTCTTTTCCTGGTGGAATGGGAAGTCCAGCGGTAGTGGGATCGAAAGGAGGTAAAGAGGCTGCAAACCTCCCCAGTGGGTGATATAGGGGAAGGCGGTCCTGCCAAGATGGGACTCTGAATTTCGAGCATCGCTTGAGTGACGCCGGGGTAGGAGTCCCGTTTGGCGATGGCAGAGTCCTTGACACAGGAGTGGGAGAAGTGGGAGTCGCTGATTTTGCAGAGTGGGATGGGGATCGGTTCTGCCTTTGAGTGGTCTTTAGAATATAGGGCCGTGTATTGGACAGTTCCTTAGAAGGCGAATGGTACGTGATTACGGGTTTTCGGCGCACTGGAGATGTGGGAGATGATAGCGTAATTGGGTCGACCTGGGTACCACCCATAGCAGAGGTACTGAAACACGACATGCATCTGAATACATTGTTCCTTGAGGATATGCGATATGGGCACACCTAGAACACTGTTGGCGTATGCTTTCCACTTTTTTCCGCAAGATTCGGGAGCTGTAACTCGGTCGTTGGGCCGTTACACCTTCGGCCTGCCTGATATGATTGATGAGAACAACAACGACACTGACTCAGTGTGATGAGCATTCAGCAGGGTAGCCTCGAATGAAGATGGTGAACGCTTGGAATATCGACAGGAGTGACATGAAGCATGGACCAAATCAGAAAGATTGTGTTCCGCCAACTCAGACTGATCAGCTTCCACGTGGAGGTCACATCTTTGCCGACCACTTCCTTAGGCTAATTCGCGAACTCTTTACAACACTGTGAGTTCCTCGGAGAGAGTCAAGCAAATCTACATTCTAACAAATACACAATATAGATAGTTATAACCGAGCAACATTAGGCAGCTAGAAGTTGTCCCAAATTCATCAGGTGCTTCTCACAGATGGCGGAGAAATAGAACTCGTGCTCCGAGTTATGCGGTTGGACGAGGTTGTGTGCGATCTCGTGGGCGAGGGTAAAATACCTAGAAGGAGTAAAAGATCGATTCATTCACGGAACAGACAGGATCTGCGTTGGTACGAACCATGAGATGTACGCTGTGTTTAGATTGCCGGCAAGAACTTCGGAATCGTCTGTTACGAGTAAGTCAATAGAGTGAAAGCGGGACGATTGGTATGACGCACGCCATTCCTGGTAATACCGAAGATTTAGGAATATACTACCATTGCGATTGAAAGCAATCAGCGTCCCACCCAAATCGTAGAAAATATGCATGCTGGTGAGAG
The DNA here is from genome assembly GCA_944990035.1 of Clitopilus passeckerianus. NCBI lineage: Eukaryota > Fungi > Basidiomycota > Agaricomycetes > Agaricales > Entolomataceae > Clitopilus > Clitopilus passeckerianus. The sequence continues at coordinate 1,107,262 of CALYLX010000136.1, forward strand.
GCACGTCGTAGACTCGGGCAAGCTTCGTGGCAAGATACACGAATCGACTAATGGAATCCTTCTGTAGGAAAACAAAGTCCCTTTGTTCAGGTACATCTGACAGGAATATCAGGGATAGCAATGGACAGGCTTTATGAGAAGCTCCCACCATATGAAAGATATATCTTGATCTTTCCCACTTCCCCTAGAATGACATTCGGCTTTTGAACCACATTACATTGAGAAACGAGTAACTCACCAACACGGTTCAGATCTCCTACCCTCCCTGAAATGTCACAGTAGCCTTCGTTAAGAGATTCCCTTATTTGACGCATTTCTTCTCTATTTCTCAAGAGGTTGCCGGATTCGGGTCGGCATGCTTTGACAGCCATGTCAATGTTTGAGGCTGGTTCGAACGGGTAAGAATGTGTAGAAACCGGCAAGTGACCCTATGATACCTATATTGCTCAGTGGTGTCGCCCTTGTTCCCCTGGTATTTGTCGGTTTACCCTCTTCGGCCAGAGGTCTGGTTGAAGGGGGAGGAATGGCTGGAGGGAGCTCTGGGGCGAGAGATGGCTTCCTCGAAAACAACTTCTTGATGCTGTTTGTAGCAGGTAGTGGTGCTGGTGCCGGTCGTCTGGTTGAGTTCGTGGTCGACAGCGAAGAAGAATCTTTTTCGGGAAGGGAAGGCAGCGATGTGGGTGAATCTAGCCTATCATATTGCGCTTTGGAGAGCAACTCCGCCTTCTCTGCCCTTTTAGCCGCCTCGGCAGCCCTCTGTGCTTGCTGCTGACGAAGGATTCTGTCAACTATCACAAGAATCAGCAACATCGGACAAATGGACAATAACATTCCACATTCGTACCATTGTAACCTCGCCGTTTGAGCGCTTTGAGGTCGGTCGAGAGTATGGTCATGAACAGAAGGGCATCATTCGCCCTCGGGGACTCAAAGATGAGACGATTTAAAGATAGAGCCACCCTGCGTCAGAAGTCAGGCCGTTGGTGGAAGGAGCCAGATGAGTTCAACTCACTCATACATATCAATCTGTGCATTTCCGGCTATGGCGAGCTCGATGGCGCCATATCTGCTTGGCCGGCGTGCAAGCGCAGAGACTTCCTGCTTTCGAGACAGTCGTAGGTCGCCAAAGGTCAGAGATTTGTTGACCGTCAGCTTGCCGTATGTTCTGACGGTAAAGTTGTCCGGTGATGTCAACCAGGAGTAAGTTACCCTCGTCCGGGCGTGACTGTGCTCATGAAGGAAAAGGGGAAGACGTTCTAGAACAAGAGCGCGGATGTCCAGTGCGGTTTTCGAGTCCTTGATTTCAGAGCTGGTCTGGTAATCTTCAAGGACAAGAGCACTCAGCCGTTTGGAACCGAGCTCAGCGTAGAAAGCTAAATTGTCGCATAAGTAAAGTGAGCTTGACATCCCAATTGCTTGTTACCTTCTAAAATGTCCTCTTGCGGTGCTATGAAGAGAGAATCACCGAATGCCTGTAGGCCGTGGGTGTCGTCGGCAATGACAATTTCCGAAGGTTTCTTCAGGTCGTATTCCAACTCGAAATCCTCTTCGTAGTCTTCAAGGTCTGCTTTTTCATCCCCCTTGCGTGCCTTGCGCCTCGACCCTAGCAGGACAGGTGCCACCCTCATGCGACTCATCGTGGCAGACTTCAACATTCGCTGGTTGACAGCGAGGTTCCGTAACTCGGACAAGAACCTAGAGTCCGCGATAAGTGTTGTAAAATGTCTAAGTCAGAAGCACAAGGGCTCTTACTGGATTGGTCCTTCAGCAGATTCATAGAATCCATGAGGGTTATCGAGTAGGACGAGAGCGACCTCATCCACACTGGGCTCGTGTTTGGTCCCACAAGCAGTCAAAAACCCGTTTGCAGGCTGGCCAAAGTTCACGAACACGAATAACCTTGAATGGAACTTCACTTGAGCATCTCCGCCTAAGTAGCATTTGGATGGTGCATGATATCGAAGCGAACCCTCCTTCTTGTCGGTGACGGGAACAATCCTGATCTGTGACAATCGTTGTAATTCCACGGAGGAAAAGTCTATAGCAAATTAGAGTGCGATCACGAGAGATATACGAGTTTCACACCTGAGATGCGTGCAGAAAGTATGCTGAACCATGTTCGTGCTTCAGCTTCAGAACTGGGGGGCTTCTTTTCTAGAGCCTCAACAATCCTATGGCTGATGGGGTGTTGGGAGATCTTCAATTTCGCAACTGCATCCGGCCGAAGGCTCGGGCTTGTGACCAGAAAGCCGAAATTTGCCCAGTCGGAATTCCAGACGACCTGGGAATATTGTAGATGTGTTTGACACCGGTAGAACTTATCTTACCTCTTTCAGAGTGCCCAAGCAGGCCTCAGAACCTCTAATGGATGGGATGAAAGGGATTTCGCCAAATTTCGAGGGCTCATAATCCTTGTAATGAGTATGCATATGATCAAGCAGGTACTTGAGTGCGTTGTTTCGGATCTAGACAGATGCGCATTAGGACATCCGGGAACGAGGTATGCAGAACTTGAAATACCTTAGAATCGGTACTGGCACATATATTGATTAATACTGGAAGAGGAGGATATCGTTTGAGCCCCAGTTGATCGAACAGAAATCGGGCTTAGCCAAGTCAGTCTCATAAATTTCGAACTGGGTTCAAGATAAAGATTACCTTCATCCGATGAACTACGCCACTTGTGTTGCTTCCCCCAATCCAATATAGGTAACCCTAGCTGCCGCAACACGTCGGATGGCTCGTATAATTGCTGGGCTTGGAATCTGGTGGGCTTCTGATCACTGCTTCCTGAGTCTCCTTGTTCCTTGCAGAACGCTGCAGTTACTTTGAGTCGTGACCTCTCTTCGTCTGATAGCGTCGATTCGACAGACACTAGGTATTTGACTAGGTCAGCAACAGTCCATTCATTCGTTTTAATCATCCTTTGGGGAGAATTAGGTACTGTAGACGTATAATAACACAACATACCTGTTGAAGACGACTTGCAGCTCTACATGCCTACGAACTCCAAGTGCCTGTAAGACCCTCTCCATCTGTCCCTTGGGCGCTGCTCCCGATGGAAATGTGACCACAGGCAAGTCGTTGAAAATGTTTGCTGAAGCAAAATATGCCTGCTCTGGAATCTTCATTCCTGAGGAGGTTGGAATACACGCCAGGTTCTTGAGGCAAGTTTGGATTTCATTTTTGGATGATTGGGAAAGGTTTGTCCAAGTGCGCGCAATAATCGAGAGGACCCGCTCAGCCCAAGCCGCCGAAAGGGTGATGTCATAATCCGTCTTGAATTTTCGGATAGGTGGTGAGCAAAGGTGTTGAAGCCACTGGGGGATGGTAAGTTCGCTCCAAGGAAAGGCTGAGCCCAGCTCATCTGGAGGTAGATTCCTAGAAACCTCGGTGGGAAGTAGATGACTTGGCAGCGGCCCATCGAGAGGTATGATGTTAGCAATGCTCTTGGTGTTGATAAAACTTCGGACAGAGCTAAGAGGAGTTATCTTCTCGTCTGCTTTGTCCGTCTTTTCGATCAAAAGGATGGCTGCATCGAGGAATTGCGTCCTTGGTCCATGCTGAACTTTGGCGGCCTGCTTGCTTAACCCAATCCACCAGTTCAAGCATGCAACCATTTCGCTTTGGGTCAATGGTCGCGCTCGCAACTCTTTTAGGACGTCGTCGAATGTGATGTTCTTGATCATGCCTCTGTTTTGCAGAGTTGCAATCATACCGGATGCATCCGCCAAAACTTCATCTGGGAGAACAGGGAGGTGTTTGAGGAAATCCTTGAATGCAGGATCGGGAAGGCGGATATCGCTACCGCTGCACACGCCGACATTCGAGACAAGGGGGAAGGCACCGCGTGCATCGCACGAAAAAAACGCCGCCTCTAGCAATGTGCTTACATCATTGGATGGTGTGGAAGGATGGAACGTGAAGAATTTCAAGGCGTGGATGCAGCGGCTGCGAAGCCAGTTCTGTAGATCGACATCTATTGTAGAATCTGCGGTGGAGGCGCCATCCCACAGATTCTTGATGGTGTCCAACTCGCGCTCATATGCGGCACGGGCCAGAAACCCGCCAACAGAGAGCAAATCCTTGTTCCAAACTGCGAGCGAAGATAAGGCAGAGCGAAAAGGACATTTGCAATAGACATACGCGCAACATTGCGATCCCTGCGTAAAGGGTGGATCAGTATTGCATGGCAATGGGTCTCAATGAGACAACCATACATTAAATCTATTGACTCCCTTTCTACCGTGGGTATAAACCGAGAGGCCATGTGACCGCCTAGTCCGGTGGTTTGGCCAGTTGCATGTCCCTATAAAGATGAGAAAACGCCTTTAACCCTATTACGAAGGATACGTACGATGAAAATCCGTGTGGCTCCCGACCTTGTGACTCATATTATTAGAGAATTAAATGACAAGTATGCAAAGGCTGTACTTACCCATCAAGGTCGGCCCTTAACCCCTGAAAAATGCTGCCTGTTGAATACGCATGCAAATCATCTTCCTTCTTGCTCTTGTCATATTCATCTTTAGCGGTCTATTCAATATAAATTGGTATGAGTACTCAAGGCTGCTGAAAAAGATACACATGCATAGATCAGCTCATATTTGACTTTTGTGGGTGGATTCTTCTTTGTCGACCGAAATAGCTCCGCCGAGATCTTCTTGTTTAGTTTGACATCGACCTCCGCTGAGAATACAGATAGTGTAACACTTGTTTCGTTCACATCGAGAGGATCGATATTTGACTGGCTTGGTAGGGGAGTGGAAGAACGCTGGGGTGTAGCACTGCCTGCGATTGAGGTGAACAGACTCGAGAAGAAACCGCCCAATTTAGGTTTGGCTGCTGGGGCTGGTCGAGATTTCTTCTCTGAGCCTGACGTATATACCAAATGCAATACTTTCGCTTGGATATGTAGCGCTGCAAACAAATTGTGAGGGAAACCGTTTAAGAGCGAGCGAATTAAGTGGTTACATGTAGATTGCAGGCCCCTCACATTCATCATGCCTGATGTTGACAGTGATCGGAGCCTTTTTGGAAGATCAATCTGCTGAGGGACCCCCGGCGTTTTCTTCAAATATGCCAAGCGCGTGTCGTCAAAGAAGAGGCTGACTTCTCGAAGGTGGGTCATGAAGGTTATTGACGAAGCCAGAAAACGAGTGAAGTCAAAAGCAACGGGAATGGGTGTAGGCTCCCTCAGGACCATTTCAAAAGTTGTCCATGGCGAATCTGGACTAGACGAGGATGGCAGCGAGCCTCTACGAGCAAAAAGCTGGTGGATAGATTAGTGATGGGCTATTGTGGATTGATAGGTGGGAGGTGAACATACCTGGTCCTTCTTGTCCTTCCAATAGAAACCCATCCATTGATCTAGGGAAGATTGTTATGTATCAAGATGAGCTATGTTCTGCTGCCACGAACCTCCAGATGTAACGAAAGGTTCCTCAGTCACTGAAAACAGCGAATAGAAGCCTGGATATGAAAGATTGGTTATACTGCCTGCCTGAATAGCATATCTCTCTTACCTACACCAAATGCGCCAATCTTTTCCTCGTCAGGATTCCCCTCCGCTTAACTGGGTGGTCAGAGCCAGGCTAGGTAGGAGTTAGGATGCACCTCACCAATCTTCTTCAACCTGCTCCAATCTTCCTCCCTAAACTTGATACCATTATTCTTGAAGACCCACTGACGAACCTTTGGAGCACAATCAAAATTATGGCGGAGATTCTACGTCTGTTTGAGCATACCAGCGAGGATTTGAGGTCCGGTAAGGCGGACTCATTCACATGCTCTTCCTCAGAACTTCCCTTGACCCCATCCACGTAGTCCTTAGTCTCGAATCGTATCTCCACGCTGGTCGCCTGCGCATCGTCCGAGTTCTGGAGAAGTTCTCGGAACACCGTGAATTCGCCGGAGTATCGTGCTAAGACCTTGTCGATCAAGGCTCTCTGGTTGACTTCTACAGATTCATCGTGACCACTAGCCCACTAGAACGCAGGCAGAGCACATCAGACGCTATCAGAAATCCTCAAACAGCCCTGGGACTTACTAGCGCATCTCGTGCAACGTTGGCCATTCGACTATCGGACAGGGAGTAGGCGCTTGCCGTGATATGGTAAGTAGATAATCCTTAGTTATAGGGGGTACTATAGAAGGGACGTAAGATGTTCGCAGAACGTTGTACTAAAGGATCCGTTTCAAGCGCTCACAGCTGTGATGTTGATGCATTTCAATAGCTCATCAAGCCCTTCGGCGTCGGGCACCGCATTCATCAGACGCGTTGACAACCTCCAGCGGGGGACCCAGCTGACCACAACACTATCTGAGGCCCCAGAAGTCATGTCCAATCTGACAAGATGAGAATGTGAGTTACTTCTATTTAAGCTATTCACGCTAAAGAAATATGTCCACGAAGAACTAATGAGACAATGTTGTATGTATATGTGGTTATCAACATGCGTAAAAAAATGCCAATGAGAATGCCTAGCCATTAACAACCAGTTGGGTATTAAAAGTACTATTGGGTACGAAGAAAGGTGCATTGACGAGGTCTGCCAGGACAGCATGAAGGTACAAGTAAATGTGGAGATGTAAGGCGGGGGTATATCACAGGAACGTCGCATTCCAACGTCAATGCACCTGACACAATGCGAAAGTCGTATATCATTAAAACCTTGTTGCAGGATCAAGTGGACCGAGCGGGCCATATCGCTCCCCATTGGCGTGACGCCCTCCAGGGGCTCGAGGGGGCTCACCGCTCATTTGGATTGTCGGAGAAGTTGGGGAAAGTTGGTTTGAATGAGGAACAGGTAGCCCTGGTGAGGATGACCTGGTCAAGGGAGCATAGCCGTTACCGCCTACGTCAGCCAACTGCACCGTCGACCCTGTCTCGGAGAGTTGATATCGAGGGGCGTAGGTCGAGGTCGGTGGTGTTCGCTTGTCATCGAACCCAGATTCGAGCATAGCTTCTAGCTCTGCACCCCCAAGAGTCTTCCCGCCCCGTATCTGATCCGGAGAAACATGGAGGCCGACGGGTGGAGGGGGATACTGAGAATGGTTCTCGTTATACCCTCCAATTTGTGGGCCCCATTGATCTTCTTCCGACGAGGTGACTGATATGGTGTCTGAGCCATCGAACTGACTCCGAGAGTCTATTCCTCGGACGCTCAGAAGATCACCTTCACCGGTTACAAATCCACCAGGATGTGAGCGTTCCAAGTCTTTCCTTCTCCTTTCTTCACGCTTGAGCTTCCTCAATCTTGAACGTTCCCAATCTTCCCAGCGCCTCATGGGTATTGCCACCATCTTGCCACCAGATCCGGCTCCGTGACCTTCTCCCTTTGCTTCTCCTTCTACTTTCCTATAAATTCCAGTACATCAGCGAAATCCAGCTTCGAGAACGGGTACACCATTACCTTGTTTCACCCCAAGAAAAATCGTCGAAGTGCCAGAATGCGTAGATGGGAAGGACACAATTCCAGATAGGGAGGGCCAAAAGGTAGATAAACATCCAGAATACGTAGATGACCTTTCTTGTGGTTATCATGATCAGGACGGCAGGGAGGCCGAGGACCGCAACAAGAAGAATGAGAGGAATGGCTTCCGCGAAACTCTTAGGAGGGTTCAAGGCTGAGCCAATGATGAGGGCATATGTGAGACTGATTGCGATAGGTAGCACAATAGTGCCAAGAAGATCAAGGGCTACAACGAACTGCATACTGAAGCAGAAGGTGCCGCACAGATTCCGGACGAGGACGAGTTCCATCAGGTTGTGAATGGTTGAGTTGATCCAGCGACGACGCTGTGATAGAAGGACAGAGAACGTATCGGGGACGATAGTTCTGCATTTGGCTTGTGGGAGGAACATCATTTTTCGGTTGGGGAAAGTTCGAAGGAGGCAAGTTGTAAGGAAGCGATCCTCTCCTAGCAACAAGAGGTTCTTCTGATGGAGTGTTGTCACTTCGCACTGGCTATATTCCTTGACGATTTCAGGTTTGACGATGAGCGGTACCCAATCATCACCTGCTGCTTTCCTGGCCTTCAAGCGAAACATGGAGAAGCATCCTGGTAGACAGGAGACACCACCGAATACCGACTCAAAGGCCTTGGCGAGATGATGAGAGATGAAGTATTCAAAGACTTGGATGGCGGTGACCCATGATTGCCTTTTGTTTGCAATGCGGGTTTCTCCGCAAACGCCCATGATCATTTGGTCGTGGTGCATGCAGTTAACCAGATATCCGAGTGAGTCGGGGAAGACCTTGGTGTCAGCATCAACCTGCAAGTGCTGGTTAGTCACGGGCCAGTAAATCAGATTTTTACAGGAACATACCATCAATACCACTTCAAAGAAGTCTGGTGTTACACCCATGAGAACATGTATTTTTCTGAACAAGTCGAAATCCAGCGGTGTCATACGATCATTGTAGGTGACACGGGAGAAAAAGTTCATGAGGATGAGCTGACTGTCGCGTTTGCCACGGTTGCCAGGTTTCTTCTCGGTACGAGCTTCCTCCTCAGTGCCGCATTTGACAATGATGATCGTTGGTGTACGGCGACCGGCAACAGCTGCAATGACAGAAGTTCAATTATGATGGCAATTAGAATTTTCAAATTACGTACTGTAATGGCCAGCGTAGACCAAAGCCCGGTTCTGAGCTTTCGTACCTGATCCGACAGCGCCGTAGCTCATTGGCATTGGGTTTCCAAAGCGAGGATCAGCATCGAGGAGAGATACACAAATGTCTGGTGTGCTCCGTTTCTCCCCAGCTCCTGTGATCATACCATCCGCTACAACGAAAAGTAGTTTCCTTGCGTCGGAATATGTCGTTTGCGAGATGGAATCCAACGTCGTCCGAAGCGAATCTTCGCCCTCGGAGTAGCAAGTGACCAAACACACCGCGAATAGTTCTGCGCCAATCTGAGTCAAGCTCATTATGGGGGCAGCGGAATCCGAGGGAGTAAGGGTCGCTGTGGATGACGCAAATGATCGAACAGACTTCATGAGCTTGGAATTCTTGGTCCCGCCGGGGCCCGCCCACGGTGCTGTGCCGTTGCGGTTGTCGACGGATACGTTCGCGCCTTCCGGTAAAACGGCAGGGCTGATGGCTGAACGATTGAGTTCCTGGCTTGTTGGGGGGCCAGCCAATTTTGCTGACATGAACCAATTGAACACGCAAGCCATTACGAACCGAACGAAGACGAGCCCCAGGATGACGATGAGGCCAGCGTATAAGACCAAGTTAGTGACAAAGCAGCCAGGAGTAACCTTGTCAATGTTTCCCGCGTAGTAGCGCTGCTTAATGCATGGGATGGCGGAGTTGGTGTCTGCACGACTGGAGAAAAGGCGCGTTCCGTCCTTGCCACTGCCGGTGTTGCCCTTTTTCAAGAGTGTTCGAATAACTTTGTCCACAGGGTCAGTCGGTATGGGGGTGATGTGTTGTTCGAGATAGGGTTTGAGGTTGATAACTGCTCCGTCGAGAACGATGTACTGGTTGAGAAGAGCAACCTGCTCCCACGAATAGCCTGCGAGAAAGCGTGTCTTGTTGAGGGTTAGGGATTGGTAGGTGCTGTCGGCACTAATTTCGGGGAGAGGGCAATCCTTGGTACTGGCGCAAGGATCGTCTTGAGCGACACGGAATTTCAGGCCCTTGCAAAGAGGGTAATCATTGGCCGTGCGTTTAAAGAGGTAGGTGATATCCTGGCCTGGCTTCCTTGCATAATCGGAAAAGTCGATGTCAGCAGTTGACTTGGCGTTTGTTACGTCGTAAATAACGCCTTGAATGCCAAGGGTGCCCTGACCGTCGCCGACGTGGAGGAATCTAGCATCTGAGGTCGAATCCTGCGGGCAGAGTACCTTCTGGAAACCGACTGTCACGAAGCCTATGGCAGCACACATGACGGCAATAATAAAACAGAGGGCAATTTTCTCTCTCCATGCCTGCCTGACGTTCTTGTCTTTGAAACGGCTCATGGAGCTGAGAAGGACGTCGGGGGCCCAGAAAGTGACAATTATTGAGAACCATTTCCAGACTGTGGAACCGTCGTAGGTCTCCTGAGTGGGTTGAGAGGGAGACGTTGGAGAGCGGTGGGGGTTTATGAGAGGTACTGGGGCGACGCCTCGCTCTGGGCGAGTAAGAGTCTTTGCTCTGCGAACGGTTGCGCCTGACAGCTGCGCTTGAGGTTGTCGTGTCGTGGGTATTGGTACATCGTTAGCGTGAATAACTGGTGATTGCTGAAAACGAAGGGCCATTTAACGAAAGGATGGGCAGCCGCAACGGTCTGCAGCTGTGTCGAGGGAAGGAATAGCAGGCCTGCTGGAGTTGACTGACGATTGCGAAAAGATTGTTGCTGGTTACTACTCGGGAGAATGGACACAAAGCCCTGATTGACACGTCCACGTGGTTTGATTGATGCAAGGGACGGCATACTTTCTGCTCAGCTTGTAAGCCTCTGGTCTTATAGCAGAGCCGCAAAATTATGTCGAATGTAGCCGCTCTGAGCTCCTATACAGAGCAGGTGAATTCTAAATATTTTCATCGAGCGCAGCGTTGTATTGACAAAAGTCATTGAGCTCGCACCATTGGCATCACAACATCATGCAAGCGAATATAACCGTCTGAAATTTGGCCCCAAGGGTAGGCACTGGCAGCTGCTATCAAACAAAAATGCTATTCGCTCATCGTCTGAGAATTCGACAGGGTGTCCTGTAAAATATCAGCCTCTTTCGGTTCAGTTACCAGATATTTTTCAAGAGCTCAAGCTTCGTCAAGAGCTATCCTCATTAGCCAAACCATGGTGGCCAAGTTACAAGCCTTCCCTCCAACCGCCCATCGTTCTCGAATCCCGCGAGGCCCTTCCAGATTCTGTAGTCACTCAGCTGGAAAAGGACATAAACGCCGCCCTCAGTTCATCTCTGGACATAAGTGTATCACCGCCTGTACTATTAGACCCGTCTATCAAGACTTCTTCTTCTCATCCAATCAAGTGAGTATTTTCACTTCTGATTATTGAACACTAACCTTCTTCTTGCCTAGTGTATCATCTGTAATACCGCCAGAACTACTGTCATTTGTATCTTCCCATGTCTCGCCTACACCATCCTCATACCCAACTGTATTCACGGTTTCACCACCCTTCACACTGGATCGATTGGCGCCACCATACCCTTCAACACCTTATTCTACGCCAGCCGGTGTCCAATCATTCCCGGTGAATCACAAAGCACCTCAGAGCGTAACGGAAGCTCTCAGAGCTGCTCTGACGGATAGCTTCTCGCTGCCGTGGAATAACAAGACTACATCCTTATTCTCGTTTACTCAGACTCGATCACTCTCCCTGCAACCCTCCCCTGTGGCCCAGACTTCTTCACCAAGCACCTCCTCTCTGTCCTTATCGCTATCATTACCCATACTACACCCGCCCAATCGTATTCCTGTTCTCGATGGGTTACTCCCACTGAGCCGGCTCGATGACGGATCAAATCCTATCACAATAAGGTAAGCCCGAGTGGACCTCGATCAGTCTGTGCTACGACTGACTGTATACCCAGGTCGCGACACACGTCCCCTGAGGATAGTCCTCTGGAGAGTAGCTTACTTCTGCCGCCAAGTCCAAGCATTAAGCTTGGTAACTTGTTTTTATCTTCGTGCCCTGGCAAAAAAGGTACTTCACACTCGATTCACGCTTCGATGGCATTGCTGAAATTCATTTCCATGACCTTCTAGTGCGATTAGCTGGTCCTGTGAAAGGGCGTGGGGGTGTATGTCGAGATCTGGAGACGGATCTTCGGAGGATTAAACAGTTGGGCGTCGGGTGCTTGATATGGTCAGGCGTTTGTTGCTCTTTCTAAGCTGATTCTCACATACTTGCAGCTGCTTGGACGATGTCGAGCTTGAATTCCTTGGAGCTCCGTGGCCCCGATACGAAGCTCTTGCTCAGAGAACCGGTCTGGATGTTCTGCGGTTGAGTTGTTTCTTTCATTTGTTGTATTCCTTCTGATGAGCACGACCTTGCAGGATCCCAACCCCTGAAGGTCTTGCACCTTTAGCACCCGCTTCTCTTGATGCACACCTGACTAAGGTCATCGAATCGTATACCCTTTCCGGAATACACGTACTCGTTCACTGTCGCGGAGGTGTGGGCCGGGCTGGGGTGATAGCCTGCTGCTGGCTCATTCGTCTCGGAATTTGTGGCTGGATCGATCCTTCTGACAAGAATCCATTTGCTGATACAGACACACACGAATTGCTCCCTCCGCTTCAACACCGCCTGCGAGGAGTGCCAGTTGACACTATTCGGTTCGTGGAAAGGATCATCTCGGTCGTCCGAAGGCGAAGAAGCATGAAGGCTATCGAAACATATGAACAGGTGCAATTCATAGTTGACTTCGTGGAGCATTTACGGTCTGAGCAATATGCGAGGGCCGAGTTGTAAAATACATTTCCTCTAGGTTCCTTATGTCGCTCTGGTTGATTAATGGTGTTAATGGATTTACAGCATGTTTGTTCCAGATTATTCGTAACTCGTTTTTTATGTTTTCCAGCCATCCTATCCGCATGAGACTACTGATATCCATGAGACCCTTTCTACAAACCGCATTACGTCAAGACTTTGTGCTTTCCTCGTTCTCTGCCAGGGATCCCTCTCCAGTGGTCAGGTGGGATCAACGAAATCACTCAGCTGGCCAAGCCTCAGGGTGTAAGGACGCAAATCCCTGCCTAAGAGCCTGTGCATCGCCATTTTAGAGGTCCAGGAGCATTAGTTGGGGGTTTATGCGGGGCATTTTGACCGTACCTTGCGGTGCTTGTGAGGAATTGAAAGTTCCACCAACAACATTGGTGTATATGGAGTCGATGTTAAAATATGCCTTCTATGCGGGGTCATGATCATTTGATCAGAAAACGCGGGGTGCCATCATCATCACCCTTGAGCGCTTGAAAAATATGAACTACTGCAGTCAGTAGACGGAAAAATGTATTTCAGGTCTCTGCAGCCGCGACACGTTCTGCTCGTGAATATGTCAACTCAGAAGGGTATTGAATGGTCAAGTACGATATGTGATCGGCTTCCCCCGGTAGGGTTCCCTCCTTCGACATCTCGAGCATCAATCATCCGAACCACATCATGATACCCCACGGGCGATCATAGAACTACTACGTCGTGAATTTGACTACTCATAGCACCATCCCAGTAGAGGATGCTCTATTGTCAAGTTACACAACATCTTAACGAATCTATTATCTAATGGCTTAGTTGCACCGTGTTTGCGGTGCTGTTGGTATCAGTGACCACTTGCGCCACATTAACCTGGCTCTTTCGGACCTCAAGACAGGTACCTTTAGGGAGTCCTCCCTAGTATCATTGCAAACGCCGCGTTCGGAAGCCGCGCAATTTTTTCTGGGTTGATCCTCGTTCCATGATGCAACTTGGATTCGGAAATGGAAACTGATGGGTTGTGGCACTCGAACATCGTCGTCAGTACCCGTGAACAACCCTTCCGTCTCTTTATCTTGGACTGGGAACTCGCCAGGACCGGCTTACCTGGTGCAGAAGTTGGCCTTTTTTGCGCTGCTATGAACTTCCTTATTCAAGGGACCAAGGCCGCCTCTGAGCCGGCGTCGGTGGTGCTCCAGAGCTTCATCGACGCTTATTCCCGTGTCTCACATCGAGACGCTCGTCTGACCCAGGACATTTTGTCGCATTGGGGGAGTTATTTCGTTTTTTGGGCACCTCGGAACCCTCCAGGCGATTCAGATGGAGCAATCGTTCAAGAGTTCGTGAGGGAAGGAGCCAAATTATTGGTGCACTCACGGGACCAGGATTTTCTCGCGCAGTCTTCTGTCAAAGTCCTTTTACCGAAATGAATGTTCCGGTGCCAACCTTTCTTATTGCTAGCGGCGTTTGCATGTCCTCCAACTCGGAACTAGTACCTAACAGAATTCTTCCTTTATTCAACTTAGGTAGTGCTTACAATACGCGTTAGGTCGTCGTTGAAGTCATAATACGGAGTATGATTACATAAGCGATGGTACAATTCGTTTTCTGGGTCAAGGCTAGGATCAAGGGGAATGAATTGTAATGAATTCCAAGGGAGATGAAAGACAAAATGAGTACGTGTCGCTCAATGTGACTTTCTACAAGTTCATTTTCACATATTTAATTGCCTTGTATTAACTCCAAGCTAGCCAACTGCAACCGAACGACAATAGCCGCATAAACTAGCCAGCGCTTCCTGACCGTGCTGACCATACCTCACAAGGCATCCTAATAACTGAGCGCAATGGACCATTTGCGAGCCACCCACCACGGGGTTCCCGGGGTCCGCACATTAACTCAGTAGCCAAAGGTACGCATATCACTACGAATCCTTGCATTGGCAACTGTGACTGAGTATCGGACACATTTGGCGGACATGCAGCATGCATCTAAACTATATTGATGACGCACTAAACACCACCAACGGAGATAGTACGTGCAAACGGAACGGATCACCACTCATAATAATATTTCTAGATGGGCTAGGTAGCTCTGAATTATTATGAGCACTCCATCCTTGACGCCATGAATTTAATAAGAACAGGCACAACACGACAAAGCTCCAGTCCTGCACCGTACTGTATGAAGGTGAAGGTGGCCAATTTGCCGACGTGCGACGCGGTATGGCTCAATACCCTACTTGACATCCTTGCTGATCATACTGCCTTGGATGTGACACTCATTCATTCTGTCTCGATTTACTTGGGTCTTCTGCAAATGAAGAAGGCTGGGTCGTGTGATCAACTTGGAGCGTTACAAAGGGTAGCCCTGGCACACGTTGACCGTTGAACGTAACGATGAACTCGGCTCTTCTGCCCTTCGAACGCTTGGACTCGTCCGTGCAGCAAGCAGCGACTCGGGTTCTGCCCAAAGCCCGTCCCTGTTGCTGGCTTCCGGATGAAGCAATACATTCTTCCTTTCACACAAGACTGCAGTATTCCGACTGTCAAAGAAGGTGACATTCCACGCTACCTCAAGACGTTCGGACTGAACGCCACACGTTCACTTCGATTCGCTTCGGTTCAGTCCCAACAACACTGACGTACAGTATGCAATGTCGGCTAATAGGTGCACGAGGCCCCTCCTTATAAAACCCCGTTCGATTTCGATGATTATTTCCAATCTACTCCTCTGCTCAAGTTTAACTCGTAGCTTTCTTGACTCCTCTCCATCATGGCCTCCTTCCGTGTTGCTGGTGGGTTCGAAGTTTTCAAGGGAAAAGTATCCCCCAATGATACATTCGTCTAGATATATCTCTAGCCGAGTTCGGCCGCAGAGAGATCGAAATCGCTGAGGTTTGTTTATATCTCAGCCTGTGACATGTGATTGCTCAATCTACCAAAGAACGAAATGCCTGGCCTGATGTTCCTTCGTAAAAAAGTGACAACAACATATATTATGTTGCTTGGGTTGACGTGTTAACCATTTGCGATGCAGTACGAAGCTTCAAAACCCCTAACCGGGGCACGTATCGCTGGCAACGTTTCTATGTAGTAATCCTTCTTGCAATAGATGCACTGGGTTTATAACCTTTTCCAGGACCATTCAGACCGCTGTTCTGATCGAGACCTTGGTAGCGCTTGGTGCGCAAGTTGCTTGGGCCTCTTGTGTGCGTTCCACTAACTCCTCCAAAGAACTCGACTCACTCGACAGGCAATAGAACATTTTCGCGACCGAAGATCACGCGGCTGCTGCGTACGTCCAACCCCTTTCATATTCGGCCATAGTTTTAAGCCTACGTTTAGGATCGCTGCGGCAGGTATCCCTGTCTTCGCATGGAAAGGAGAGACGGAGGAAGAATGGATCTGGTGTATGGAGCAGACCCTCACAGCCTTCCCTGATGGACAACCCCTGAACATGATCCTCGAGGATGGAGGCGACGTAATCCAACTAATTCATGATAAATATCCTCAATATATCGAAGGTGGTAAAATTCTTTCTCGAAATGGAAAGCAGAGCTGACTACCTATTTAGGAATACGGGGGCTCACCGAAGAAACGACCTGTGGTGCTCACTTCTTGTATCGGATGTTCCGTGAGGGAACACTCAAATTCCCATGCATCAACGTCAATGACTCCGTCACCAAGTCGAAGTTTGACAACTACTATGGATGCCGCGAGTCTCTCATCGATGGTATTAAGCGTGCCACCGATGTGATGATTGCTGGGAAGGTGGCTGTCGTCGCCGGATTTGGCGAAGTTGGCAAGGGTGTACGTGTACTTCCATGGCCCCTGACTGCCGTACTTATTCGACTCGATAGTCCGCAGAAGCCCTTCGTGCTTATGGCGCTCGTGTGATCATTACCGAAATCGACCCCATCAACGCTCTCCAAGCGTCGATGAATGGATATGAAGTCACGACAATGGACGAGGTCGCTTCGAGAGGAAACATCTTCGTTACGGCCACAGGAAGTCGTGATATCATCACTGAAAAGCATCTCCTTGCAATGCCCGAGGACGCTATTGTTTGCAAGTAGGTTTTCCCCGATCAGGATTTATACAAGTGCGAGGCACTTAATACAATTTAGCAATGGCGCTTTCGACTGGGAGATCGACGTTGCTTGGTTGAAGGCCAATGCCAAATCAGTAACCAATATCAAGTCTCTAGTCGATCGTTACACTATGCCTTCTGGTCGTCACATAATCCTTCTTGCTGAAGGGCGTGTCGTGAACTTGGGGTAAGACCACCTTTTCCCTCTGACTACCGCTCCCTAATTTGGTCATAGATGCGCAACTGGCCATCCCTCGTTTGTCATGTCTTGCTCTTTCTCCAACCAGCTTCTCGCGCAAATTGCATTGTGGACCACTCCAGAAAAGTTCCCGCTCGGTGTGCATATTCTACCGAAGGAGGCCGACGAGGAAGTCGCTCGCGCCCACTTGGACCATCTGGGCGTCAAGTTGACAACACTAACGGAGGCCCAGTCCAAGTATCTGGACGTCCCCATTAATGGACCCTTCAAGCCGGTACGTTTTGGCTTTCCTCAGGATGTGGGCACAGAATTTGACCCATCTGCTTGTTTACTTAGCCATACTACCGTTACTAGATGCAGCGAAAGACCACAACGACGAGTGGAAGAGGCGCTCTTCGATATCTTGATATGTTTACTTAGATGTATTAACTTGTATTGATTAGTTCAATGGCACTTTATCATTTATTCATCTTGACTGGTGGTCAAAAATACATGACAGATGTTCAAGCTTCGTGTATGATTTGGAACTTGGAAGACATCTAAGGCTGGGGGAACGGGGTTCCAAGTATGCTTTGCAACGAACTCCATCGCTTGCGCCTCGGTTATGTGGCGTCCGACCCATCAACGTGTGATCCAAAACGGTTCCCATTAATCAATATTGAGAGCCTTAATCCTCGGATTGGGCCGGCGTTCTTAAAGACTGGGAAGCTGAGAAACTACCTACCCGGCCCTTTAATTGGTTAGGTGGTTTACAGCTGTTTTCAGATTGGTCATAACTCGTGTCTTGACCTCATATCGGTCTTCTGCTACTTTGTTTCTGTTCGAATTTCATGGCGAGTGACTCTGAAGTCAGGAATCTCAGCTTGTATATTCGTGGCAAGAATAGAGATCGCCGAAGAAAAGTGCCTCTACTGTGGATAAGGATCTATATCGCACACGAAGCAGTCATAGACTACTAAGGTGACCCATCACCCTAAAAGCGCCATCAAAATTACGTATACAGCAAAATTCATCCCGAAGTATTGGCTGGTTGAGGTGTTTCCTGCTGGCGGTCATCCGGAGGCGACTGATCGTGGGGGGAATCGACTGCCATTTGCTTCGAACTATCCGTCTCTGGAACATCGCTCTCGTATTGACATCTAGTCCGATGATCTTAGTGAAGGGGACAATATAATTCAAGTTGCTTCACCTTTCCACATCTTCGCTTCGTGAATCCTGTCGACGACTTAAAGAGGGTTGTTGCTGAGGCCTATCTTCTCCATGTTGGTGGGAGCGAGCGCTACGAGTAGGGTCTGTAGGCACAAGAGCAGACTCATCAGCAGCAGTTCATCATGGGTGCGAAAACAAGGCTGAAGAATGATGCTAAACAGCCAATCCGTTGATACAAGCTCCAAAAAATATTAGAAAGGACTAACATGGATATGCAAAGGTGCATACTCTTAGATCGAACTTATCAGGGTGAGAAGGCACTAATCTTGGGACAATCTTTGTAGTCCCGTTATTTGTGCCTTCTGCAGAGTGAGACCGCGTTGGATGGCCTAGTCAGCAGCGGGAATTATCAGAAACATTTCATCCAACGTATGGATGAAATACGAACGAGATCCAGTTTTTGAAGAAGGCGGCCGAGGGCCTGGCTCGAAACCTGATGAAGCTGTAGAATCAGGGGACGACTGAACTGACTAAGTTGGTTGTCTTTATCTTCATAAAACGGAACCTACCTGTTCGTTGTTCATGCGCGATGAGGGACTTGATGGTTCCTGTATCCTCTCTGGTGATCTGACGAGTACCGGTAAAGGCGGAGGCGGCCGGAATACTGGAGGGGCAGACGAAGCCAGGGGCAGTCCGCTCTGGGCTCCCGTCATTGAGGAAGGTTCCTCCCGCGCTTCTTCGTTTCGGCTGCGCTTGAGGGGACGTCTTGTTGGGTCGATGCTACGCGTCGGATTGTGATGAAGCTGTTGAGAACCCGAATCGATGACCGGTAGAGACCTTGGCAACTTATGTCCACCGATATCCATGAGGGAAGATGATAAACGGCGGACTGCTTTTACCCTTAGTTTTACGTGGTAGCCGGGTAGAGGCAGTCAGACTTACTGTGGCGAGGGCTGGAAGGCCTAGCATGGCTCATTTGAGCTTGTTCGACGAGGTAGGTCCCTCCAGTCCCTTTGGTGGGGTGTGGGGTAGATTTTTGGGGACGGGGTCTCACCGAAATAAGGTCTTGTCCTGTCATAATAGGCTCTGGCGAAGCTTGGGGAATTAGCGACTGCTCGGAACCTCGGGTGGAGGTGTGATTGGAGCCTGTAGCAGTAGTTGGTTCTTCCCAAGCGGAGAGCGCCGCTTCAGTTTGCATAGTCAACCAGCTAATGACCATGTATCGCAGTAGAAAATGATTATTAAAGTTGGGTTCATCTTCTGCTGGGACAGCTTGTATCTGCTGAATAGCTAATTGAAGAACCTGACAGAGTTGCTCTTCCTCAGCACGAACAATCTGTGCGAGGTCCAACCTGGAATCAGAGCTAGTTGCCGGTCGCATTTTATAAGAGCTGTCAGGATGATCGGCACCCCATTGCCAAGCGTTCATCACTGCCTCGAGCTGGTCATTCAAGGAACCAACTAGAGCAAGTCTTTTGAAGAGGGCTTCAATATTGTGGTCGGGACGTGAGTGAGTATCTCGAATCCTCTGGGTAGCCGTTTTCATTGTTAACAGAAAGTTCTGTTCAGCTGCATGGAGGTGTTGCAGGTTGAGATAGCAGGAGAGCTTTCGCTGAGGTCGCATGGTATTCATACGAGCGTGAAAAGAGTTGGCCCAGTGGGAGAAGGAAAGAATAGATAAGGGTCATGCTGCGTGGCCGTTCACGAAAGCCAACTAACTAGGTAATCTATCCTTGTTAAGCTTAGCACCTGCGTGGCCATTGTTATTCGGACGCTGGCAAGTTTCAATGATGCCATGAATCGGTGGTATTTGCCGGTGTGATGCGATGCTTGCAACTACCTTTAGATTCAAACACCAACTAACATCCTTCATCGACAACTTCAAGCTGATAAAAAGTGTGCTAGTGGATGCACAAGAACAAGTGAATATTGACACTGTTGCATTCCCATTTCCTCAACGGATGCAATGGCTTTTGTCAAGAGCAAGCTCAAGGCTGCAAGGGATGCCCTTACGAAGAAAGATTACGTTACTGCTTCGGAAGCTTCGAGTACTGTGCTAGAATACGAACCTGAGAACTATAACGCGTGAGGACCCAGTTTCTTCACAGACAAGCCAGTACCATGATTGCTGAAAACTTGATCAGGAATGTTTTCTTGGGTCTTTCACTGCTGGAACTCGGAAAGCATGATGAAAGCGAACAGGTGACAGAGTGCAATCCTTCGCCACACGTCGGGCTTGTTTGACGGAATGCATTTTAAGGCATATCGTCGAGCTGTCAACTCAAGCCCAGAACAACCTTTGGCTTGGCAGGTTTGCACATTTGCCTCGGGTACTACTGGAGAACTCATCCTTTCGTGTGAATGTGCAGGGCCTGAGCAAGTTCTACGACAGAACCAACAATTGGAAACAGTATGATGATACGCTCTCCCACTTGATCGACATCTACGACAAAGCGTAGGTGTCCGCTTTTACATTTTTGGCTTTAATATTGATGAACTGGATTAGTGGCGATCCCGTGAAGTGTGCAGAAACCTGGCAAAAGCTACTAGAGCTTCGTCGAGAGAAGGGTTCGAAGCCGGAGGTCTGCTTTCTACGAACGAAAGGCAGCACATTCGTCTGAAATTCTAAATCGTTTAGATCGTTGAAGCCCTCTCGCTGCTTCTACCGCATAAACCTCATTATGCTTTGCTCTCTACCTTGCCACCTCCAAACCCTTCAGAGCCTCTGGCAACTACGACCTTTAAAGCACAGACAGCAATTCATGCGTCCATTGAGCTCTTGACTGAAATAGTGGCACTATTACAGGAATACGAGGCAGATTACATTCGCAGGGAAGTAGAAAGACGGAGAACTCGACTGGGTGCCCGAGGTCCTGAGATCATCAAGAAAGAGGTCGGCCGGGAAGTATGGAGCGCATCAAAGGTCAGCCGCACCACATATCGAGTAAGGCTGACGTTTAACAGTTCTTAGCTCACTTTTTACTTCAATGAAATCCTGAATCACCCAAATGCATCCGACGAGCTGCGTCGCGCAACAGAAGCTAATCTCCTTCAATACCAGAAACGTTATTTGTTCGCTATTCCAAACACGACAGAAAATGAGAAGCAGAAGGCAGAAATTAGATCTAACATTGACAAGATGGTAGAGGGCATGATTCTCTTGCATGTTCCGGACGAATCAGCTTGGAGGTTCTATTTGGAATCACAAGATAATGATACGATTTGTGAGCCTATCCTTTTTCGAGCCAAGGAATAGTATTCTGATCTGAATCAGTATTTTATCCAACCCCACTCATTCGGGAATTTTCGCAACTTTTCCCTAATTCTCCTCTAGCTTGCATTCTGCGAGGCTTCTATACATATGTCGGCGAGCAGCTAGAGGACGAAAAGGATAAACCAGCCCTTCAGAATTATGAAAACAACATCGACACTCTCCTAGTGAGTTGCGATGCTTCCCATGAAATCACAAATTTGACTCTCGCCATAGGAGATGTTTTCCTCTGAACATAGCTCTCTGGTGGCCAATAGGGCCATAATGGAGATCTATCTCGGCGAATTTGACTATGAAAATGCGGAGAAGGTCGCTAAGAGTGGTCTTGAACTCGTGAAAAGGATATTCACTGATACTGGCCGAAGTCTGCCGAGGTGGGTCCCTTGCACCCTTTTATATCCATAAAATTTTGATTAAATACACCCCTAGAGTCACGAAACAGTTCAAGGTGGCGTTGGCAACGGCCCTTGTCCATTTATTTCCTCCCAAGCATCACACGCAAGCATTGCACATTGTGGATGAAGTTTTGGAAGAAGACCCTGACAATGTCGCATGTCTCATGAATCGTGGTTACATCATGCAAAATTCTGAAAGGTGGCATGAGGCGGAGTCACTCTTTGCAAAGGCCACCAAATTGACCGGAAGCGACACGCCGACAGGCGTGCGCGCTGCCGAAGAACATGCGTGGTGCCTTTGCCATATCGGAAAGGCGGAGGACGGTGTTTCGTCCCTTCGCAACACACTAGCGATCCTCCGAGAGCTCAAAGATCACTCTGAAGATGTCGCACGATGTACTTGGAGAATTGGCAATTCGTTCTGGGAAATGGAAGGTCCGTGAAAAGCTATCCTTAGCCAACTTTGTCCCTCAGACCTTCTACAGGCTCCAAGCGGGAGGAGGCATACAGCTTTTATATTGCTGCACTGAAAGCTAATTCTGCCTTCGCTCCTGCCTTTACGTCGCTTGGAAAGTACTACGCAGATTTTTCCTCGCCGCCTGATTCCAGTCGGGCGTCGAAATGTTTCCAAAAGGCCTTTGAATTGGATCCCAGGGAGACAGAAGCCGCTCGAAGGCTAGCTGAAGGCTTTGCCAACGAACGGGAGTGGGATCTTGTAGAGGTCGTTGCCCGTCGAACCATAGAAGGAGAAGGTGCACAAGCAGGAGGGGCGGGATCAATAGCAGCAAGGTACATCCCCCAGAATGCTTGGGCTTGGAAAGCACTGGGTGCAGTAGAATATGTGGGTCATGATCAACTCAAGATCGAAATTACTAATCCAGGGATAGCATCGTCAAAATTATGATTCAGCCATAAATGCCTTTCAGCTCACGCTGAGGAGTCGCCCCGAGGACGGAATTTCCTGGTTGCGTCTGGGGGAAGCCTACAACAGAGCAGGGCGGCACACTGCTGCCATCAAGGCGCTCGACCGTGCACGAGAGCTACAGCCTGACGACTGGATGCCTCTCTATCTCGTCGGGGAGGTCAAGCTGCGTATGGGCCTTTATCAAGAAGCCATTGCGGCCCTCAGCACAGTTCTCCAAGCACAACCGTCGGAAACAGGCGTCCTGGTTTCTCTCGGCCAGGCATATCTAGATCAAGGACGTTCGGAGCTAGCGGATGGTTTTCGTTTCAGGGGAGAGTACTCTCTACTGCATGCCACCAACGTCGGGTTGAGAGTTCTGCAAGACAGCCCTGGATTTCGTGTTGTGGCTTGGAAGCTTATTGGAGACAGTGTCTTCTCCCTTTCGGGAGCAAGTCATTTCGCGAATGAGCCACAAGTTCGCGAAACTCTAGCGAAAGTTTCCGACCTCCTCCCAGATGAAACCCAAAACCTCCCAGAACTAAGGCTGCAGTTGCCGCCACAGTCACTGACTGCCTGTCATGGCCTCAGGGTAGCCGCAGCAGTCTATAGCTATCGTGCAACACTCGCATCCGGGGAGACGGGGATTTCTAGGAACGGAAGTGGATGGTACGATCTCGGGATGTGCTTACAATCCTGGTCTCTAAGATATCCCGATGATGCAAAATCTGTTGTAGAAGGCAAAATAGTTAATCTCTTGACCAGGGCATTACAGGAAGACCCCGGCAATAATATCTACTGGGCAGCATTGGGTGACGCTTACTTTACAGAGAAGCCGAAGGTTGCGCAACATGCATACATCAGGTCCTTGGAATTTGACTCGAAGGTATGAACTCGCATCAGCAGCAACTCTTTTCTGATTGTCTTCAGACTGTTTCCACGTGGACCAAACTAGGGCTCTTATACCTTCACCATGATGATGTCGAGCTTGCCAATGAAGCGTTTTATCGTGCTCAAACTCTCGACCCAGACTATGCTGGTGCATGGATAGGCCAAGCAATTGTCGCCACACTTAACCACCACCATGATGCCACTGCCTTGTTCCAGCATTCGGTTACTTTGACGGCGAGCCTGGTATGTTCTTCCTCCGAATTTTTGGTTACTTGTAATCAATGTTGAAACCAATCTTAGCCCCAAGGCGATCTAGAGTTCGCAATGCGTTCCCTGAAACGAATGAACGGCCTCAGTTCCTACGATCCTGGTGTTCGTTTGGACATCCTACTCCCTACCTTCCACGTCCTAGATCGATATATCAAGACTTGCCCGGAGGATGTCACGGGACTCCACCTCTTCGCATTAATTTGCGAGGGATTGGGACACTTAGAGCTTGGAGCTCGTCTGGCTTCCAAGGCTATCGCCTTTCTCGAAGCTGGATATGAAGAGACCGAGGATTCCGAGACGGAAATGCGCTACACGATTGCAAATATGACGCTTGGTCGACTGTTGACACACCTTCAGAAATACGCAGAAGCGTGCGATGCGTTTGAGACGGCATCAGGCTTACTTGCAAGCGCTGGGGAAACGGACGATAGGGCCTCGACACTGACCTTGAGGGCCCAAGCACAGCTGGGTCTAGGGCTCGCAAGCTTCCTGGCCGGCGACCTGCACAGGGCATTGACGACGCTCGAAAGTGCCCTGGAGGCCAACAGTACAGAGTCTCCCGTCCACGGTCAGCTGACCGTACTACTGGCAAAGACGATGTGGGCGATTGGGACAGAGGAGACAAGAGAGAGCGCAAAAAACTTATTACTAGAGTGGTGAGTCTGAACACGAATCTCAGCAGGAGCGTATCTTACTGGGCTTAAATAGTATCACCGTTGACCCAGAGAACATTTTGGCTGTCAATATCTTGGCCGGAATGGGGGTTCTGACTGATGATCACAATCTTGTTGATGCAGCGTTATCCGAATTGCTCTCTTTGCCTATACAGCAAAGAATTGAACTGGATCCTGAACGAGAGGTTGACTATCTCCTAATCCAGTACCACCTCGGCCAGGTAAGAGGCATGGCTGATCCGATGGAAATGAAGCAGAAGTGTTTATGCCAGTCTATACAGGACGATTATGTCAAATCCCTCTCCGTGGCACAGAAAGCACTGCACTCCGATTCCGCAAATGCGGCCGTTCGTAATAGCTTAGCGACACTGCTGCTTCAAGGTAGGGAGAACGTGTGTGCCAGAGCAGTTTTGAATAGCGATGGGGGCAGCGACCTCCAGGCCCTTTCTACAACCCTTCGATTAAGGTCAGTCGCCGACGAAGATGACCAGAGAGGCAGCCGGCGAGACATACAAAGAGCAATCAGGCTTTCGCCTTGGGAGATGGAGAACTGGCAGACTTTGGCCTGTATTACATCACGATAGAAATAAATAATGAGTAGATGTATAATGTATTATCTAGGAATGGCAGGCGGCCGCGATAAATCCCCGAATTACGTTACATAAAGTACAGTGGAAAGCAACGATAAGTATTCTATAATCTACTAACCAGAAGGTGGAGGCGGCGAGATTCCTCAGACGAATCCCTGACAGAGTCAAGCCACCATTGGAGGCGTGACTCCATAGCTGTCTTCGAGAGCCCTTGAGTCAACCTATGATGAAAGATCAGATACGACGGGGTATAACAGCAAAAAAGGGACGCACAAGCCACGTTCTTGCAGAGCCTGAAGAAGATCCCGTTCCGAAAGATTCTTCAAGCCATCCTGAGGGAGCAAGCTGTCATCGACAGCAAGGAACTGCAAGTGCTTGCGTATCCGCCGCACTCTAAGAGCGTCGATGCCAAGCGTGGACAACCTTAAAGCACTAATGGCACCGCGTTAGGAGTATATTAATATAAATTCTTTCAAATTGCGCACCCGCAGATTACAGTCGCAGCTCCAGCCTGAGCAAGCTTCTCGAGGGCTATATGACCTGACGGTGCCTCGAACTGCTTCAATTGGACCAAACTATTCCTGTGCTCAGTGATGAGCGAGAGCTTCTTTTCGGTAAGTTTCTCCTGAATACGCTCTTGCTGCGAAGGGAGGATACATGTCGAGGGTAATGTAGAAGGTGCCCAAATGGCAATCAGGGGGATGATTTCCTCCAGAAGGAGGGCGATGAAAAGGAACGGAATAACTCTGAAACAAAGGTTAGCCTTTGATATAGTGCAGAACTCATTCCCTTTACTTTGTCACGTCTTGCCTCTGAATTCGGATAAGCCTGTTCTCCGCACGAGTGAGGGGGTGACCACCTTGCTGAATGCGGGCACGAATAGCAGCGACCTCGGCACGGCGTGTCCAAATAAGTTTCACTCCACGAAAGTAGAATTTCTAGAGTAGTTTAAGATAGAGGTCGTATACTTAATACGCAGCTGACATACCGCAAGCTCGATACCCTTGTGCAAAGTTTTCTTGAACCAGTTTGCATCCGGGGGAGGTGGTTTTAAAACACCGTGGGCTTCTGCAAGTTCTATGTCACGAATAGCTTCATTTTTGACATCTGTCAAGGACGGGGTGGTCGTAGACGAAGCTGATGACTTGGACTGGAGATTTGAGTTGACTGTTGGCTTGACAGGTGTGCGTGTTGCCGAGTCAGTGGGTGCAGAAGATTGAGAAGTACGCTGTGGCTTGACTGGACCAGGTCGAAGCTCGACTTTGGGCTTTCTTAAATTATTTGGTGTGGGAGGAGGTAGTGACGAGGATTGCGCGGTCGAGGCTGACGTTGACGTGGGTGTCGAATAATAACGTGAATTATAGCCAATGAAAATGAGCGTTGAAGGAAAATGCTGTTGCGACGTTCGAAAACGGGCTGCAGCAGACGACGAGCGCAACAAACTCGTCCTTGCAGCCAACATGGACGAGGAAAAATGAGGTTTAGCAGTCACGTTGGTCACGAGTCACACACTCTTGCCATGGCTCTCGACCTCAAATCTATCAGCCATAAATCTCAACTCACAGATGCTATCGTCGAATCTGATAAGTCTAGGGCATTGAGCAAGCCGGCTGCCGAATCCATTGCTTCAACTGCACTCATGCTAGCAGAGTTGCAGACTTGGAACAGTGAAAGCGCGCCACATTCCCAGTTTTACCCTGATCAACTGTTCATCCTACCCCCGAACGAAAACAGACAGCCAGTGCAGAAAATCAGGGACTTTCTGCGCGACCTCGTTTCGTCTGCGGAGAAAGCATCTGCCGCTCAAGCTTGTTCCAGCATTCTGGCTGGGCAGAGTAGTGAAAGCGATGATACGGGGGATATCTCATTCTGGTTAGGTGCCGGGGGTGGATTCTCTAATGCACGGCAAGTGCTCAATGCGCTTGGACTTTCGGAGTGGGCGAATAGCGGCAATGTGAATTTCACTTGTCAATGAAGATATGTATGGCATTTCAATTCTCCAACAGATCGTGAACGGAAAGCCACCGGCGATGATCAACACCCCGGAGATAGCATTGCTCGATAATCCTTACAGTTTTCGTGTCTCCTCCCCAGCTACCGGCGGCATCACCGCATTTTTCTACGTTGGGCGCTACAGCAACGAATGGGTTGGATTAATCGGCATGGGAACGTTGCAGTGAATACGATTGAGGGAATGGAGCGGAAGGAGTTTAAGAAGGACATGTACTTATGTAAGCAAGACAGTCACTCTTTCTAATGGACGACAATGAACAAACAGCAAAGCTACGCGCTCATATTCAATCATTGTTAGATCTTCGCGTCCAAATACAGAACCTAAGGTTACTTCCAACTAGTCTTCTCAAGGCACCCGGCAATGAAAACTTGTTGTTACCCGACAATACACACTCTGGCACCGACAAGCTTCGAAACGAGTTTTCTGAAGTTCGGTCGATCGCGGAGAAGATTCGGTCGGGACCTGTGCAGGAAGCGCTTACCACTGCGAAGGAAAGATTGGAAGCGGATGGGGCGGATCTCAAACCCAGATTGCGGCATGAAAATCGGAAACGGAGGTGAGCCTCCGAAACCAGTGTACTGACCCCCCAGCTGACCAGCGCAGGGGCGAGGAATCATTTCCAAAATCACCGGAGCCATATGTTTCGACCGCGGACGAGAGGAAGATAAGAAAATTTCCGCTGGTTGATCATGGAGTTGCCGACTTTGAAGGCATTCGTCGGTATATTCGGGATTTCAACTCCCGGAATGAAGCCAAACTACATTTATGGAGGCAACGGCGACAAGAACAAGCACAGGTGTCGATTTCTGAAAAGCTCGTGGTGCGATTCAAGATAGAGGATGTGCTGACGGCGTTTATGACGCTCGTCAATAATTCTGAAAAGAAATTGGTGGTCGAGAGTGTGACTGCATTCGGACCGCGTGAAAAGGTATGTAATCGACACCTGCTGCATGACGTTGATTGTTCAAACCCCCTCTGCCTCTTTTTTGTTCTTCCTTCTAGAAAGGACCCCACTGCGAATCCGAATATGGGGTATATCGTCTGCTGTCTCAACAAATGGCACAGATGCTTGAAGGCGAAAGCATCGGGATAGAGAACGTTGTAAGCGTGCTATCCTCGTATTCCTCGCTGTTCGTTGGCCGCTGCAGAGTGTGTTCACGAGTTGTATCGAACGAAGTAGCCGTACCAGCTGTTGTGCGGGAGTGGATTGACGATGACTGGTCTGCAAGACATATTGGGTGCAGAGATCGAGGAGTGTCCTAAAAAGGAAATACCTCCGTCCGTTCTTTACTCCACCACGGTCTTTTCCAAATTTGGTAAATGAGCCCCTGTTGTTCGATCTGTAATATACAAAGAGGGTCACAAAAATCCCTTAAAATCCTCAAAGTTCCGTTTAGCTCGATTTCTTTTTCTCCCTCTTTCTTTCGCTCAGATCCTATGGCTACTCCCGCTGCTTTTGATCAGCAAAACAAGCCAAAGGTTCTCTCAGAAAACGGCATTATTCACGTTCTTGGCTATACCCCAGCAGAAGGAGAACCTGGCACGCCAATATCTGCCAGAGTCCATTTTCATCCAGACTTTGCGGATGCAATATACGTTCGACTCGTTCTTGGCAATAAAGCAGTAGCAACAACAGTTCGAGAGATGCAGGACACCGCATACGGCAAATGGCAGCTCGATGCTCTCGCTCCTCCTTTCGACAATGCTCAGTTTCCATCGACAAAGGTCCCTATATCTGTCCAAGCACTCGATCAGAATAACAAAGTCCTCGACTCGGTCACCTTTGGCGAGTTCTCCTATTGGACGCCCGGTTTGTCGATTTCACCGCAAATAGGAGTTTTGGGTCTTTAAGAACTAAACATCTCCGTTTTTCAGGTATCTCTCCTTTCCCTGCCGCTGAGTCTTCTACCAGAATGAATCACAAAAAATTATCGCTTCCTACCAACAGTATCAACCACCCACTCGAACAGATCGCCTTCAGAAGGAGGAGTTCTCAAATACCGACCCCGTCACCCACCTCCACAAATCACAGCCGCCTCCGCTCCGCCTCAGGATCTTCGTCAAGGCCAGCGTCATATCATCCCGGGTCGATCAACGGAACCCCCCAGCAACCGAATGAAGTCCAACTCCACCGCAGGACCAAGACCGACACGATGTTGCGCCACAAGAACGGCAAACACAATATAAACCCGCATATACAGACCCCTATTCTGCAACTTGCGACTCCTTTAGCAAATATATGCGCCGGCTGGTCGACATCTGAAGTCGCAGTTGGTCGTCGGCTTGTGCGGTTCAACAAAGTCCAGGATGGCTGTCGCCTAATCGTCTCATGCGAGCCAATCAAGGCAGAAAATTATCAAGAGGCCGATAGCGTCATATCTTGCATCTATCGTGAAGAGTCAGAAAGTTGCTACGTAACCTCTGTCGACATCATATTTCTCCTCGAGCGCCTTACAAACAGCGACTTTCCTGTCGAAGAGAAGAATCGCATCCGGAGAAATCTCGAAGGCCTTCGCCCAACTACCGTTTCCAAGCACAAACCAGGATTTGAACAGTTTTTCCAGCGTATCATGGAGTTCCCCGACCCCAAGCCGAGAAATATTGAGAAGGATTTGAAAGTATTCGAGTGGGGTCAGCTTGATCAAGCATTGGACAAGATACTTTCAAAATATGTGAGTCCCTTCCTCTTCGCCCGACATGAGCAATCCTAAAATCCATGAAGACGATCGACGTCTCAGCAATTCCCCGGATAGACTCCTCCCACTCCTCTCAGGTCCCTTCCCCTGCATCAAGTGCAGGCAGCTCTGAGGACGCACCAGGAGACTATGAGCTTACCTGCCCGCCTTCGGTTAACCCGGAAGACTCATACCTAGATGAACTTCACGCTGCGGCAGCTGCAGCTGCTTCAGCAAGTACTTCCTCTTTACCTTCTGGGTACGAAGATGATTTTGCCTTTTTGGCATCCTCGGACAGCTCTGAGATCCTCTGTTCCCCGTTGGATGGGCCCGCTCCAGGATCATTCCCTTTTTATGACACAGAACTCTTGCATGCTCCCCATACACCAATTTCCGCGAGCGCACCTGCAGCAACTTCAGGTTGGGGTAGTGCAGCCATTGGGACAGTGTCTGATTTCGAAAAAGCGACTGAAGTGATGATCGAGCACTACAACCAATTCGGCGAGATTCAGCATCATGGGAATAGTCCAGCTGTCATGGCCTACGACCTTGATTTTGGAACACCGTACGAAACCCTTACACCCTTTCATGGTAGTATACCTGCGGAGGCGATGGACGTTACCGATCACCCTTACCTTTAGCTAGGTTTATTGTTTTTCTATTTTGATGGGTTGGGTTCTCTGGGGTGTATTCAGCGTACCTAGTATTTGATATCGTTCACCTGGACATTGCAGCACCATGTGTATCTTATTTTACATGGCTGATTTTGGTGGTTCGGTCCACATTTAATATTATCATTATTACACTCATTAACACACTTTACCACCAGAAAATGATAGAAAGACTATGTTGAAAATGGTGCTTTACATTTTAGCGACACATTGATATCATAATAATGTCAACTAGGCTCGGTAAGGAAAGACTCTTTGCTTTGAGTAACCAATTATGTGAAGATATAGTACGATAGGTAGATGGTATGTGAGTGCTGAGGTATCAATTGATTGACTAATGGTGATGCTTCCGACCAAAATTAAGGCTCCCGAATCTAGAGAAACGACCTTTCAAAGAATTTCCCAAGGACCCGATGCTACTTGCTTGAGAGGTAACGACCGAAGCCCCTGATATCTTGGCGGCTGCTGAAGGATGAAGTGCGTTTCCGACGTTGACAATAGAATCTCGAGGAGACTCCACCATGGAGAGGGTATCTACGCCACCGATGTCGCCCGGGGCAGAGGAAAGCCCATTCATACCATAGCGCGCTAAATGAGCAAGATGCCTCTGGAGAGGTGTTTGCTTCTGAGGAAGCGGCATGTTGTGCACACTTGATGGCGACTGGGGTGGGAATAGTGTTGGACTGAGGCCAGAGTTCAGGCCAGCTGCTGGCCCCAATTGGAGAGGCGGTAGCATGTAGTTGCCTCGGGCCGTCTCGCTTGAGGAGGCCGTTCTATGAGTCGACTGGTCGAATAGCGAAGGTTGATACGACGATGAAGCAGCGTTCACATAAGAAGGCGGAGAGGGAGAGACAGGTTCCGAGGTTCCGCCCACAGCAAGGCGGCGAAGTTCTTCCCGGAAATTCTTTTTGAATAATTTCTCCAGTTCTTCGTGGAAAGGAATAAACTCCGGGGGACATAAGTGCCCATGAAGCTTCAGGCAGCTATCAATGACCCCAACCTTCAGGTCACGTCAGTATCATGAGTCGAACCCGGCTAATCATGAGGCTCACCTGTTCATTGATGCTGTCCTTCAGTTTCTCAACCAATTCTGCTCGTTCTGGGTTACGTGCCACGTAATCTGGGCCGAAGAACATTTGGCGGTAAGATGAGATGCCAGTGTTCAAAGGAGCATCTACTGCGCCATTGAGCGCCATTGCAAGAGCATTTGTGGTCACGAGTTGCGACGTTTTGGCAAGAGCCTGATATTTCATGTTCAATGTTGCAAGTTCCTTCGTCTTCTCTTCGACTTCGTTTATGGCGTTTTCGAGCGGAGAGATCTCCATGACTGCCACATCAATCACCTCCGAGCGACGCAAGACAGTGGGGAAGGCCTCTTCAGTCGTATAGTAGGTCTTCTCGAGCCAAAGCTCCTCAGTCCCGTCTCGATTAATCTTCTTGAGCTGCCGTGAGGAACTGAACAGATTTATGGCACTGAAAAGCGAGTTAACTCGACAAACTGTGTGGAAAGATTCAGCATAATTACCTGTGCTCGTAGTAGGTACGGACAGGGAGAGGCACATCCGGATTTGTAAAGATGGGGCGAGTTCGGTCTGGTTCGGGAGTCACAGCCACACATTGTATCCATTGGTCATTCCCAAAGCGAATGTCCACTGGCGGATCGCCAGAGCCTCTGAATAGCTGGGCTCCAGGATGCTTGTTGAGCATACGCTCACAGAACGCCCCGAATTTTTCCCATTCGTACCCACGGTACTAAACTTCATCAGCATTTGCATTCCAAACTCAGAGATTCGCTTACTATGAAGCGCTTGTCGCGGATTGCGGCGGGGAATTTGCCATAGAATGTGACACGATAGTAGTCTGGGTAGACTCTCTGATCAGTCACTATATGCTCAAGAAGGGTGGCTTGGTGCCGAAGGATGTCCGATAATCGCCGGCTGCGGTAGGGAAACTCGCCTCAAGTTGTGTGTCTTCAGAAGAAACTGCGACTTACTAATTGAATGTGACCTCTGCATGTTGATGTGCCAGCTCCTTGCAAATGTCGATTGCCCGCTCCCACGCTTTCCCCTTCCCTATTGGTTTGGACACTGTCAATAGAGCCATCAGCCGAATCTGGGAGGCATTTACCTAGGTAGTCTAGAATGAGAAGACAGAGCGTTTCCTTCCGATGGAATTGCGACTGCTGAGGAAGCCCAAGTTCTTCCATCGGGCCGACAAAGGAATTCAAGTCCCATTCATGGAGGTCTGCATGTAGCTTAAGGGTTAAGGCGGCTTCAACATAATTTTGTGATTGAAGGTGCATCTATACGGAGTTCAGAGCCATCAGTGTGAGTAGCTTCAAGTACTAAACTCACGTTGACCAGCTGATGCACATATTTGATATAAATCTCATCCCGGCCAATTCTTCTGATGAAATTCATGAGGCGGAGCTGTTGTGTAGATGTTAGCTAATAGTACATATGTTGATATGGAAAAGGACCCACTGTGGCTATGACCCTATCATCTGCAAACTCTTCACCTTCTGGCAGATCACGAACGCTCAACAGTAGATCGAGGAACAGATCCACGGAATCCAGGAAAGTGGATACTCGTTCCCTAAGCTGTTCTTCGACATCGTAAGTCTCGAATAAGAGTCGCAGGTGAGCAATGAAATATGCTCTGGAAATGTCATCGCCTTTACTGTCGGACATGAATAGGGAGTCGAGGCGAGTGACTAATTCGTGTTCAATCTCGTCGAAATGACCTGCTTGATGGTACTCGGACACGATCATGCTATAGAGGACTTGAACAGCATTGATCCGGAGTTGGTCATGGTGGCTTAGGCATAGGTTCACAACTTGCCCGACCAGAGAATGGAGGTAAGTCTGGTAGCCCTATCAATACAAACCAGATTTAATGCCGCCAACAACAGATGAATTCCAGAAACTCACTCCATATCGGATGGGCGGTTCACCAGTGGTTGTAACATTCTCTGCCCACCCTAAACCTTGCCAAAGGGTCAAGAGGATGGAGGCGCCTTCCCCGCGGAGATCTCCTGCTAGACGCCACACAGCACGGCGTTTCTAAAAAAAAATGAGTCACTTTCTCAAGCCAGTAACTGTCCAAAATTCACCTGAGGGCTGAATTCTTCAATAACAAGCTGGTCTGAGGACAGTAGTTTTAGTAACATGGAGAATGCTTCGCGCCAAAGATTTGCATCAAAGAGCGACTCGGATTCTTGAGAAGGTATGAACTCTTTTTCAAGTATAGCAGCCACGGGGTCCATCATTTTGGTGAGAACTTTGTGTGACAAAATGTTCACGTTTAGCCATGTTTTAGGGAACGCATCGTTGTCGAGAATTGACGTAGCCACAGCAAAGAACTGGTTTAGCAGCGAGATGAAGCGCTCCCGACCTTCGAGTTCCAGGCTATTCTCCAGGAAGTCCAGAATATGACTGGTTGGAGAGGCGAGAATGAGCACTAGAAAGACAATTGCAGTCTCTCCTAGACCCGGATTAAATAGAGGTTCTCCGTTTCCAGATATTGGCGTGCTACCCGGACGTCGTGGTGCGTCCGGTAGATAGGCTAAAAGAGAGAATGGGTAGGATTCAGGGAAGGTAATCGGGACCGGTGCTTTTAACGTGGTCGGCGACCGCTCGATCGCTCTTTTGGACGCGGGGCTTTGAAATTCTCGGTAAGAGTCTAGCAGCCTAGATGGAATGTATTAGTAGAATACTTTGTGCGGACGCGGTTGCGCATACCGAGGGAGTAAAGAGAGAAGGTATTCAATATTTTCCTTCTCCAGCCGATAGGCATTGCGATCCGCGATAATTTCTGGATTGACAAGATTTTGTTGCAGCTTGTCAAGCATCACAGCAACAATAGTAACGCAAAGGCGAATGCTTTCCAGCCAGCCAACGCGAGCAGCATCTCTAGCTGCCTCCCCATCATTCGATTGAATATGCACAAACTCGTCATATCTTCCGAAGTGAGGTTTGATGCAAATGATGACTGCTTCCACCAGTAGAGGACGGGATTGAGGAATGTCGAACAAGAACCCCTTGACAATTTGCAGATACATGATGAGCTTCCAGATGAGGATCTTCCCTTTCCCCACTGTCACTGCATTAGCGAAGGAGGTAACAATAGTCACCAGTTCAACCGTCGGGAAAATTTTGGCAAGCTCTGGGAGGATGGAGTTGAAATGTTGTAGTGCTATAGTTTGGGTCCCAATGATTGCAGGCGGTGCATTGATTGACATCATTCTGGTGACATCCGTCAAGTGTGAATGGACTTCACGCTTGAATTTAGAATCGAGATGCTCTGCAGTAGCATCACCACCCATGCCTGCTTCCTTCGCCTTTTGTAACTCTCGAGATCGAGTAATGAACCTGAAAATGTAATGCCAGACCTTGAGGGCGGCACGTAGAGGTGAGGCATACTCATTGCCTGTGGGGTTGACGAGAAGCTCATTCATCGAGCGAATGATGCGGAATGATGCGGTTGTGCAGTTGAAGTGATTCTCGATATAGACATCCAGCACTGGCTGGAAATTGCTGAAGCGCCTGTCTTGAACTATCCCGAGAACTGTGACCAAAGCGTTGAACACGAGATGGTCCACGTCCCCGGCTTGGTTGCTAAAGGAAACCAAGATCCCGAAAAGAGCATCAAAAATGTCTCGTAAAAATTTGACGATCTCGCCTTCGCCCACAAATGTGAATTTGGATAAGATGGTCGGAAGCGTCTCCAGGTCGACCTTTTCCCAGTTCAGGAGTTGAAGTAAGATGGGATTCTGTGTATACCGAGTTGAACAGAGGGAGGAACGGATGGTAAGCGTATCCCGTAATGGTGGGGCGAGGCGTTGCATATCTGCCGGTATGCTGAGATGCTCTGCTTTCTGGCCGGGAACAAGCACAGATGGTGCGGCCAGATAAATATCGGGGGTTAGCTGAGAGAGCTTATCGGCGCGGTACATGACCAAAACTCTGCTTCCATCCTCAACAAAGGCATTTTGGTCGGGGAACAAGGGCTGGACCGCGAAAGCGAAGGGCCGATCTCCTGATTCGGGGGCATTGCGTGTCCCCCGTTCGCGCGCGCCTCTGTTCTTGAATGTAAAAAAAAGATGCCAGTTGGGCTTGCCTCCAAGGGGGAACTGCACTTTGATGAGTTCCCCGAACGTCGGTTCGTTGCAACGCTGGAACACCATGGAATTGAATTGGGTCATGAGCGGCTCTCCACTACCCTGAGAGATCACGTTTTCGATAGGTCTACCTAGGTGATCCCGGACTTCGACAGTGACTTGAACATTGTTTTGTGATGGCCCCATCTGGCCCCTTGCTAGATTTGCAACGCTAATGCGAGAGCCTTGGCTGTGGGTAGATGTGAAGTCGCCACACCAGAGCTTGATGTAAAGCTCGTTGCGAACGTCTCCTGGAAAGACAACGTCGGGGAAGCCGAGGCGCAGTGTTGGGGATGCTCCCTGCAAGAGGGACACATTTTCCCGCATGATTGACTCTGAGTCGCCCCGGAATATTTTAACGGAAACAGCCAGCATTTCGGCGCTGGTAGTGTCGACTGATCAGTGATAACCCATGTCAAGGAGAGAGAGAGAGGCGGGCTTACCGTGACGATTTCTCGAAATCTTTGGTACTGTTATTGATGATGTTTTGGTGTAGCATGGAGAAGGCGGACTCTGTCGTGGGTACGAATATAGGCATCGTATGTTCTTTCAACGGGGTCACATCAGCGTTCTCGGCAAACATCTTGCTAAGTTGGGTGAGCTCCAGAACTGCGCACCCGAAAGGTCTACGAGCTTGAGTCGAAGGTTCGGTGGGGCCATTTGTCCTTGGGCTAGTCGGGCTGACAGCTGTGTCATGTGAAGCACCATTTGGCTGGCTATCGAAGCGAGAAGCCTCTGAACCTCGCCCGCCAGATTCTGAGTAGTGCGAAGGGTTCTTCAGTGAGCCATTTCGGACAATGCGGCACACGAGATACACTGGGTCTCCGACGTCAGAAGGGGAGAGATCTGTAAACAGTGTGTGGATATGGGTTGCAGGATTACGAGCCAGAACGCCGTTGTGGTTGAGAATTGCACAAAAGTCTTCGGTGACGAATTGGGTACCCTGCTTCTTGTAGAGAGAGAAAAAGAGCTCCGCAGTTTCTCCAGGCCCACAGGGAGAAGCCACAAAGGCTCTCACGTCCAGAAAGATGTGATAGAATTTGGCAGTAGAGGGTTTGCTGGCATTCGAACCGGATAGCAGAGGTAAACCCTGAGATCGAGATCTGGAGTGGTGGTGATATGGTAAGTCGGGGAATGCTGAATGGGCTGGTGTAGGTGACGGGCCAAAGTTGATGTATTCGGAGCTGTTTCTGTGGCCATAAGGTCGTAATTCGTCCAACGAGACGTTGAGATACGCAAGCGATGTTTGCATTGCATACATCCGAATAGCGCTCACCCAGCTGCGAGGGTCTATGTCTCCCTCAACGTCCACATTGACAAGTCCACCCCAAGTAGGATGTCGAACAATCACGTCAAGGCCTTGTACGATATTGCCGCTGACCAGTCTGGTCACACATTCGCGGCGCATGTTGATTGTCTCCTCCGTACTTAGCGTTTCCGCTAGAAGTTGCCGGCGTCCTGAATGGAGGGCTTCGAGATGCTCTTTCACAACTTGGAAAAGTTTATAATCGCGTCGCGCCAAATACTGGAACATGAGGGTATGCCATTCACGCAAAGCTGAGGCGATTTCGTCGATGATAGGCTGGGTCACTCCAGAAGCAGTGTCATCGCCAGACTTGAGTGAAGGGCGTGGGGGGAATGGCTTAATGATTTGGGAACCGTTGGGAGATGAGGGGGGAAGGCTTGGAGTGTAGACTGGGAGCCGGTGTAGAGAGGATTTGGCTTGCTCGGGTGGGGGCCCTAGCCGGAAAGATTTTCGGTCCAAATCTGACGTGGTAGCAGACACGATACTATTGCGGCTACCAGGGTAGTTTGAGCTGGGGACATGGGGAGTAATGACCCCACCGCCGACAGGAGTCTGACTGGTGAAGCCGGGAAGACGTCCTTCCGCATCAGAGAGATGGTCGCGAATAATGATGTGAGAGGCGGGGAATATGCCGATATACACCTGCTGAGGTTCTTCTACCTTGGCTATAGTCTTTGGAGGTGTTGTTGACGTTGGATCGCTTGACGCCCATGTAACCTGTGGACGTCTAGTCGTGCAGACAACATACCTGGGGAATTGGGTCAGAATGTGTAGTTTCTGGCAACAAACCTGGCGACACACCCTCTGTACCAGACAGACTCATGAATACTAGACGGAGTGTATTTCTCGAATGCATAAATCTCGTCTCCAAGTTCTAACGAGACCACGTCGCGGTGTATGAAATGATCGTCGGTGGAGGCCTCTGTGACTGTCGAAAGACGATTTCTCGCAGAAAACTTTGTTTCTCTTCGATTTGGGGTAAGTGGATGAATGGCATAACCGTATGCGATGAGTGGTAACGGCTCCCACATTGAAGGGGAATTGAGGGTATACGGGTAACTTGAAGCACTGCGTTTATTTGGTTCCACAACTCGGTACTCTGCAATTACAACTGTGATCATCATCAATTGCATTCATAATGGCCTCCTTATCCGACCAAATTGACCGTTTATCACGAAATACGCGTTCAATTAAAGCAACAGCAGAGCTCATTGCTCGAGGTCATGACAGAAAGGCCGGCGCTGGTCCATATACGCGCGCTGTGCTCTCTACAGGCATTGGCGACTTGATTCGTGATATCGATCCTTCCGAACTCGCGCTCTTCACAATTCAGAAACCAGCACTGGATGAAAGAGCTCCACCGGCACCGGAATTGGCTCGTGCAGCGTTCACAGGAGCCACACCTCTTCGACGGCCAGCGCCCAAACGCGACGACGCGTTGAAGCCAAGGGGTGTAGAGCCAGAGGTTTACGCGCAGGCCGCTCTCAAATGTATCGATCGATAGTGAGTCGACCTCATCTATCTACATCCTTGGCTGTTCAAACAGTTAATAGTCAATCAATCAGACCCATGTCTCGGGCGCGTTCCAGAGTTCTGGACATTATTACACGTTTGAAAGTAGCCAGAGAGGAGATCACAGGCCTGAGTACTACACTGGAGGTAAGTATGGTACCAATTCATCTTCCAACGCGTGCTAAGCCTCTTTGTCCTTTAGGATGCTCCGGCGCCAGATGCCTCTCTCCAAACCCTCGTTCAAAAGGAGGAGAAACGAATTCGCGATCTACAAGCAAAGGTGATAGAGCTCCAGCAACGGGTAAGCTCAATTCCTATCGACGTATAAGCCCTGTCCAACATCAGTTTCCAGAAACAACAAGCAATTAAAGACAAGGAAGCAGAAGCCCGAGCAGCTACGAAGAGAAAGGTCGAACCTAAATCTCGAGCACCACCACCTCAGTCTCCCCAGGATCAATTTTGGAACACACCAATGGCATCGGCGAAAACCTTGCGATTTACCGAGAATTTGATGAATGAGCAGGTCGATTTGGGGGATGTTTCTGTGACGTCCTTCATGGAGGCATCTCCGCTGGCAGGAAAGGCGGGAACTTGTACCTTCGCAGATCAGCCAAGCCTCGGCACACCGATTGCGAAACTAGGTTTCAATTCAGGACCTTCGTCGACTCTGATTGAAAGATCAAGGGGAGAGATGGAGCCTGTTGTCACTGTACAGCATGAACCCACTCCTAAAGCTATATCGCCGCCTTCACGCCCGCCGCCTCAGTCTCGTTCCGAGCCCAAAGCACGGGAACCACGAGACCGGGTGACGGCTGCCTCAGACCCGCAGCTGGAACGCTATGCTGTGAGTACTACAACTGTCGTTGTTCTCATCAAATGAAAATATGGCATTATAGGAGAAGTTCTGGGCCACCATGGGCGATCAGATATTATCTGGGGAGAAAAAATCACGAGCCAAGGATACAATGTACGTGGAGGTTCTCCTGCAAGCCTTCCCTTAACTGAACTGTTCGTTCTCAGCTCCCAATTACGTGCGGTGTCATCCTTGACGCCGTCCCCATCATCGCCTTCACCATCGACGATATCAGCTGCATCATCTGCTAATGCTGTCCCAACAGCACAACAGATTCTGACTGCATATTTATTACTCACCCTACTCACCTCCCCACCCGATTATGCAATCCCAATGAACAAGGCAAAAGATCTGCTAAGTGCAAAGGGTACACATTGGGGAAGCACAGTCGTCGCAGGTCAAGGCACCTCTCGTATCATATATGGGTGTGTTGCCAAGAGGCTGCTAAAGATTGACAGGGGTGGAGGGGAGCAAATAGTGAGGTTTGATGTATAGTAGTTGTACAGTGTCATCAAAGCTCTTGGATAAAGACATATCTCTCCCGTTCAGGGAGACAAATAGGGTATAAACTCTATGCTAATGCTATCGACAGCCTGACCGCGCTGTTTACCGGCTGATGCCTATGCAGATGTTCAGCCATCCGTCTGCTCCCGCCATACATGCACCTAGCCATGCCATCTCAGAATCCAATGGCGTCCGTACTCCTTGAACTATCGCAAACGCTAATTGAGAGGTTCCATCGGCACTCATATTAGGTCCGCCATACGTCGGTGTCGATGGTCTCGTTTGGGGTGGGAACAATAAAGGTATATGGGAGGTCAAGAATTGCGCCAGAGTATGGCATGTTCCTATGTGTCGATGTTAAACTTTATCTCCTGTATTCACAGAGGCAAAAAGGCTCACCATCATCCAACACAGGAGGTACGATATCCTGTATGACTGGCCCTTCTGGTAGATATATTCTTGCAGGCACACTCCTTACATTGTAGGCTCCATCGCGGTCAGGGGGACCTCCTGGGTCTGCGGAAGGTGGACGGGTATGCATGGATGTCGTTGAAACGTTTGGTGGTGATCTCGGGCGTCCTGAACCAGCCGTTGGTGTAACTTTACTGGCGACACGCCAATAATTGTCAAAATTGTCTGAATACACGATTTCTTGTTAGGCGAGATAAAGGTGGAGATAAATTGGATTTGCTTACGTTCTTTGATCCCTTCCCAAATACCGTCTTGATCTGCTTTACGCAGGCCAGTCATCCTCTTAGTATTACCCCAGCGTATGAAGTCGGCTTCTTTGAGTTGGCCCATGAAGGCTTGTTTACAGGCATCAGCGCTTGGGGATTGTAGGAGTTTATCAGTTGGAGGGGAAGCCAGGTGTAGAATCAGGCGCAGTGGGATTGAAGAGGCTTGTGACTGTAAGGGTGCCCGAACAGATGAGGCTATAGCATGAGTGTCATATATGAGACCGATAGGCCAGTGCCTACATATGTGGTGAGGCTAGGGACTGAAAGTCGAGTGGGGGAGAACCTACCACTTAAGCAAGGTGCCCTCAGCACTCTCAAACCACCAATCGTCCTCCTTTAGGACTTGAGCCGCAGTTTCATCGAACACGACGTCCATCAGGAAGCGATGTATCTCTGGCATAAGCAGGGGCAGATAGCTGACTCGTGCGGCTTGAATGTAATAACACTCGAGACCACGATCCGAATTTGCTGGTAGTTCTTTGGGGTCGACCCGTATCTCCAAAGGCACGGTTCCTTCCCATATTAGTCGTCGGAATAAGGTCGTTGTATAGTCGGTGTTTGAGTCCTTCGTTGTTGTAGGATCATGATGATGTCGAGTCGTGCCATATGTTGTTGCCATCGTTTGGCTCTTGTGTGTGGAACGAGACGGTCGGCGAACCTGCAGACTAGCCGTGGTACTAGTCCGGCTGACCAACACGTGACTTCTAAACACATCAGGTCGATGTTAGGGCAGTTTCTCAGCTCCCTCGAGTCAATAAAAAACAGTTAAAAGCGAGAGTTCTACAGATACAAGTGTAAATCATCACGTAACCTAGAATAATAGCTGAAAAGTGGTTGCCGTTAGATTTAAAACGCGAAAGTGACTGGCGTTGTTGTGATCTTGTTGACGTGACGGCGTTTTGTGACCAAACGCGTCTCTTCATTTACCCTTACTCCTGCCACCTGCCTTGCAGGTTTCGGCGTTTCTCTATTCTCTTCGTTTACTAGCGCTTTCTTGGTTTCAACATGGCTACCCTTAACAGACGCCCGTTAACAAACAGAACCATTCCTCAAAATATTCCCCTATCGCTCCTGAGGCCCTCAAGAGTGGTTTCCGGTGTGAAGAGACCTCGTTCACCGGAACGAGCCACAGAGGCAGCCACCTCTCAATTCGCTCTGAAGCGTGCAAAATCAGTAGCAGGAACTTCTGCTGCATCTGCAGGGACTCGAGATTCGGCGAAAGAGCGCAACCGGCGTGAACGCGAGCAGGAGTTCAAGGATAAATACACACGCGCTTTCCCCGAATGGGTATTCTACTTTGAAGAAGGGCGAATATCTACACATACACAAGCAAGATATGAAGATGACATCGAGCATCTTGGTGGGGTAAGCTTAGCCGGTGGACGTCCCTCAAAGCCACATTCCTGACACTACTACAGCGCGTAGTCAAGTTTTTCGATGCCAAAGAGGTCACGCATTTTGTTACCGATCGCACGGCCCCAACTGGTTCCTCCACTTACACGGAGAAGGAGAATATTCGAAAACCCCTCTCTCGTGGTAATCTCAAGAGCCCCATCAACCTGAAAACAGTGTATGCTGTATTCTCATTTTAATGACTTCGGATCACTAATATTTTCTACAGGAAACGAGAAGAACCAGAGCTCAACCAACTGAACGATCCTCTGCTCACTTTTGCCTCGTTGGAAAAGAAGATCTGGACGCCGGCCAAATTGGATAGTGTTCTCAGCAGGCTACTCGATTCCAGTACCACGCCGTCTCCTGCCCTCTCTACAACCAAGACCCAAGGAGCTTCCCTCGCAAGACTACTGAAAAAGGAACAGCTCTATGGATCAACCGAGCGCGATCCGACCCAGAAACGGAACGACTACCAGTACTTCTCAAAAGGAAGTAAGTTCGTTCTCGTGGAGGATATGCGTCAAGAGCTCGCAACCATAGCTGTTCACGAGTACACCTTGAAATCTCGTCAAGCGACAGGTGGGAAAGAACCCAAGGAAACCTGGCCTGTCTTGCATTGTCACCCGAATGCGAGGGGTCCGTTCGTCGCTTTTGACGAGAAGGAGAAGCGCCGTTGGGAAAAACAGCAAAAAATGGAAGAAGAAGACAGAGAGGCGGCTAGGCGAGATCACAAGCGTTTCGTCAAGCAGGTTGAGGGGCTTCACCGGCGCACAGCTTCAAATCTTCAACAGACTGGAGATCTGCGACGGACAGTCTCCATGAATAACCTCCACCTTCGGGGTCAAATAGATGCTCAACTCGAGGATGAGCTCAATGGAGCGGAAGCTTTGGATTCAGCCAATGCCTCTGGATATATCGTTTCAGGTACTACTGGTTACATGGCTGCGTCGGGAAACAGCGTTGGAATTACTTCGACGACGGGGACGACATCTACGGCAGGGTATCCTTCCCGCAATGGGCAATTATCAGCAGTCCTCAATGGTCGAATGAATAAGCACGTAACGACCTCATTCAAGTTCCCCTCTATCTCTGCCGACAAAGAAAACAAAGCCCCTCCGATGGGACCTCCAACCACGATCCCAGACAGGCAGCCATTCTTGAAAAAGAGCAAGAGCACCAATACTCTAAAACTTCCGAAGAGGGAAGAAGGTAGCAAGCCAGGGTACTGTGAGAGTTGCCGCCAGAAATTCGAAGACTTTAAAGAGGTGATGTCCTTTCAAACCTTTCTCCGGTACCGAACGATACTGAAGATTTGTTGTAGCATATCCAATCCCGCAAACACGTACGCTTTGCGACCACTGATGCCAACTTTGCGCAGCTGGACTTCCTTCTAGCTCGTGTCCGCAGAAAAACTAAAGCCGAGGTTCACGCCGAACGCACGCGCCGGCTCGCCATGCGTAAATATCTATGTGGCCGATTCCAGCTTGAGGAGGAGGAGGACCCAGCTCAGGACAGTGGCTTTGCCGAGTTCGTGAAAGATGAGCCTTCTGAACCGGATCTAGACATTGACATGTCATGAACATCCGGCAGCTCTCCCTTAACCGCTGTATTTCGTACACCTACGCTCTTCCGTCATTGCAATTTCTGTAGAATACGCAAGCATGTAATATGATACTAGAACCACCATGATGTATACCACCGTCTCACGAATTGAAAGTTGCATTCAGCTCCTACAACGGGTTTTTAAATTCAGAGAAACCACACTCACTGTACGAGTAGCCTCTTGGCTCAGTCGTGGTTGGGCGTCGTGATCAACCTTAAAATTAAAGGCATACCAATGTGGCCTGTGCAGCGCACAGGTCACAGAACGGTCACACGGATTCTGAGTCTGAACCAGGCATAATTAATACAATAACCTACAACCTACAAGCTCGTGTGGGTTTCAGAGCCCTTCCCTTATAAACCCTATCTATCCCAGCTGCACCGGGTTTGCACATCTATTTTGCTCTTTCAGCACATCTTGATTCCGAACTCCCACTACCCACGAGTGCCCGCTCAAATAGCCCTCTGCTGAATTTTTGTTTTTTCAATGTCCAATCCAACACCCTTTACTTTATCTTCCTCGTCAGAATTAACTCTCAGTAACCGGAGTGAACACCTTACGATCAGGATACCTAATCCAAAGAACTTCTTTGCTCGTCAGTCTCAATGGATCAGTCACCGAGGTAAGGCCAGATGTGACCATTGCAGAGAGAATAATCTAAAAGTTAGTCAATATGTCAATTGTCTATTAAGTTCGACTGCTCACTTCTGAGTAGTGTGATCGTGTCAATCCCTACTGTAATCACTGCCCGAGGGCATCGGGTAGAACATGCAAGTATACACTGCCTATTGCCCATAACAGAGGCCGACTTCGCTGCGACAGGTGTCGTATGAATGATATAAAGGTATTCCTTGCGTTGGCATCCTCTAGGCAGTATTTGAATAGCTGTTTGCAATTAAGTGCGACAGGGCAGAACCTCTCTGCAACGGTTGCTTCGAAAGCGATGTAGACCAGTGCATTTATACTCCGTCAAAAAGACCACGAGATCATTCTCAATTGGACGCGCAACCT
The DNA here is from genome assembly GCA_944990035.1 of Clitopilus passeckerianus. Classification (NCBI taxonomy): domain Eukaryota; kingdom Fungi; phylum Basidiomycota; class Agaricomycetes; order Agaricales; family Entolomataceae; genus Clitopilus; species Clitopilus passeckerianus. Next base: position 1,151,568 of record CALYLX010000136.1, read on the forward strand.
CACCAACAACAACAAAGTCACCTGGAGGCGCTAGAAAGTACTGAATTCACCGACCAGTCTTCACAGGAATCTTCTTCAGACGACGAGTCGGAAGCAATGAATTCTGGAGATTCCCAAGTTGTTCCTTCCCCTTCGTCTAGCCATGATCATCCAGAGATGCCAACCCGTCGCGGAATTGCTGATTTTCGACGCTATTTGGACTTGGGAGCTCGGCCGCTGGCCCCTCAGATGAACCCACAGCCACCCATTCCCTGGGGTCGCGCAAACATATATCCCTATCCCCCTGCACTCTTGCAAGGCTTGAGCTGGTGCGTCACCACCGAGGTACCATATCCAGCGACTTTCAACGACGCTCTCTCACATCTTCTTGACAATCTTGAGTCTGAATTAAAACAGACGGCCTGCTTACCCCTGGACACGTATACTAAACTCTGGAATTACCTACGAGGCAACACCGGGCTAAATACGGAAGGAATAAAACACCTGGTCAATTGGGCGGGCCTTCACCGTATTTATTTGGGCTCGGAGGATATGATCGTGTTGATGCAGCCATGCGAAATCGACAGCCAAATATCGACCGGTTCCAAGGACAGGGACCCCAGAATAACGATCGCCAACCTGACTTTGCAAGAACAAAGTAAAGCTGCTAACCCCAAAAACTACGAGCGCCTTCCTATCCGGGAGCAGGTCTACGATATTCTGACGGCCGCACATACGTTTCACTGCAACCCGATAGTTATGCTTTCTAACATTAAACAACTTGGTTTTGTGAGTTACGGTGCAGCTTATCTGACAAGCTTGTTGATAGAATGGTATCAATCAGGGAAACGTGACATGGACGATGGCAGAGCTATATACTCGACTCTGCCCGGTCTGTACTAGCCCACTTAGAGCTACTCAGGCCCTGCAGGGGGAAAGGCAGCCCGGCTTCTACGAGGCTTTCGGCGATGCTGTGGGGCGATATGATGCATAGGTGTCCTCCAACCCGGTGCATCACTCCTAGCAATGTGACAGCCTGCCTGAACCATTGTTCCCTTTTAGGATATTGTGGCGCATTTCATAATCCCATTTATCGCGAGTCATCAACAAATCTACAGGCCGGATCGAATATATACAAAACAAAGGGCATCGGAATAACTTGTAAAAATCTGGATACATGATGGAATTCAGATGGTAAAACTGTAGTAGATTCGAAAAGAACTCTCTATGTTCCACATCAATTGACCCGCTGAAAGCTAGCAAACGCGAGGTCGTAACCGCCAAACTCGTAATTGATTTTGTCAGTCCTGCGATAGCGTCCAGTAGGCGAAGGTGGTCCGTTTTTGGAGAGAGGCTGCGCGAGGGCTAGTTTGAATGCACGCTGCGCTGCCTCTACCGTCTCTCCTTGATCAGCCTCATTGCCTTCACTCGAGATAAAGAGTGTAAGGCTCAACCGGCCGGGTTGAAAGATGCTGACGACTCTTTGGATGAGGGTTTGAAGATCGGGAACTGTGCTGGTGCTCTTGGAGGAGTGAGAAGGAACATTGCACTCGAAGCTGGCGTAAGACCATCCCTCCTCGGGAGTAACGTGAATGGTATAATAGCCTTCCTTGAACGAGTCTACAGGGATGGATTCATCATCTCCCCATTTGACGAGACAATTGGCGGAGTAGCCACAGGGCGAGAATGTGTATGCGTCAAGAGTAGATAACTCGGACGGGAATATTTCCGAGATTCCGAGTTTGGCGGAGAGCATAGCAGCATGTGCATGGGGATCGTCCGAGGGAGATAGTTGAGAGAAGAATGGCTCGCGTGCTGGGCCGCTGAGTTCGCTCATGAGGATCTCAATGGTATAATCGGGGATGGTTAGGAGACCACAACCCGGGGTCTCGACAACGGGGGCGGGAGGAGAATCATGGGTGGTTGCATCGCCAGGGTTGGTCAAGTAAAGCAGCCAATGATCGCCGTTGACTTTTCCTACAGTGTAGGCGGAGCCATTTTTGAAGATATTGTCGAGATATTCAATCTCTTGTTTCCAGTCTCTATGAGGTCCAAGTTGGCGGTCGGGAAACATGAATGCCTTCCTGGAATAGAAGCAACGATATACATCCGGCATTTTCGCATAAGTAGCCGCGATCTCGAGAATACGCGGTAGGCCAAGAAGGTTGAGAGTGGTGCCACAAGTTTTTAGAATGAGGCGATGGGGAGCTACAAAAAAGGAGGATTCGCTGCATAGAAAATGTGAATATTTTTTGTGTGTGTAAAGCATAAAAATGACTAACCTGAGGAGGTATGCATCCATCTCAGCGCCTTCAATAGCACTTAGCACCTGACATTTGACAATGTCAAGCATTTCTTCCCAAAGTTTGCGATCAACCTTGCGAAGACCTGTCTTTTGACCTGAAGCTGCGTCTGCAGCATCAGGAACGTCTTCAGCGGAAGGCTTGAACCAAATTTCTAGGAGCTTTTCAGGGCCCTCAAACGGGCAGTGCGGTTCATCATGAACGTGTTGGTCCATTCACTGTTGGGAGTAGCGATGCTATCGAACAGAGACAGAGCAGACGTGAGGGCCGCTGAGGGCTTCTACTGGATGCATATAACGGAGGGAAGCAGAAATGAGAGAATCCTTGACGAGAGGACTCTCGAAGAGTATATGGCCAAACCGATCGATGACTTCCTTTTTTGGACCAACGATTTCAAAAATTTCGTTACGGCCCTTGCCGCGGTCATGTGATTCAAAGAGTTAGATGCCGGTGAGTTAGCGTCATGGCAGCGTTGCAGTGCCGCTGTAGGCCGCACAGACACTTTCAACTCATACGCCAATGGTTCGCGGATTCCTCCTACGACTAGCGCCTCGTTTGGCTACCAGACCGATATTGCCACTGGCTCGTTTGAGGCCCCAAGCAGTTCCTTCCCTGGTTCATCCTGCAACAAGACACTCTCGATTATTCCAACATTTCCCTGCCCGCCTGACGGAATCTAATGCCAGCTCCGGGCACCAGCAGTCCTATACCTTGCCTCCAGACGCAACCCTTTCGCAAAAACTCAAACACCTTATAAAATCTTACGGCTGGTATGCACTAGGTGTCTACATGGTGCTTACAGTACTAGATTTCGGTGTCGCATTTGCTGGGGTCAACCTGCTCGGCGCGGAATATGTATCCTCGGTTGTCACTCAAGTGAAAGCGGTCGTAGCAAGAACTCTCCATTCTCATCCGCCTGAGCCGGGCCTAGATGAAATGGAAAGCACCCAGAATCCAGCCGCACAACCAGGTCAGGAAGGTCTCTACGCGATGCTTGTTCTCGCCTACGCCATACACAAGACCCTGTTCCTTCCCGTCCGTGTAGGCCTTACAGCAGCGTTCACGCCAAAGTTGGTTCGCTGGCTTGGCCAAAGAGGTTGGACTGGAGCAGCAGGAACAAAACGTGCAGCGGCGGAGATGCGAGAAAGAATTAGAGAAAGAAGGAACCGACAACACGATTGAACGAGGAATGTATTTATCACTATCTTACATTGGGCATAATTTGGTGAGTCGTTCCATGTTTTAGCACTATTTCTCCAACTAATATTTATTTTCCCTAAAGGACTCCGTTGATGTTACCATCACCCCCTCATGATTTAGTTACCTCTCCTTCTATTCATCAACACATTAGACAAACAGAAAGGCAGAAACATAATGGGCATATTTACCAGTTAGAATTCCCTCCTTAATTAACTCTTCTTGGTTTGGTCGATGCTGCAACGCATGTTCGAGTTTGTCTTGTAACTGAGAGCGCTCAAGCCGCTCCTTCGCGGCAATCAAGCGAGGGGAGATGCCAGAGTCATCTAGCAACGGTTAAGATAGTGGGTTTTAGCAACTGAGACGAATTTAACGGCACCTTTGAGTACGTTACGGTCAATTAGCTCCTTCTTGTCTGGTCGAGAGCTAAGACGTTTCTCCAACTCTTGGACTGTGGCTTCATCGATCGAAGACTTTCTGACCGGAGCAGCCGCCGATTGAGAAGCTGTCGATAAATGTGGTCCGGTTAGTGGTATGGATCGACGATATGGAGGAGCTAGGGCATACACATGTTTGTAGATTCCTGTGAGGGCTATCTGCGTTTCTAGATCGTGGATAGACGCCATTATATACTGTTAGAGAAGCTGTGTGCAACGGTCACAAGACTTGAGTCTGACAAGTGCCGAGAATGGAATCACTAGTTCCGGTTACCATTTATTCACGGTGAATAATTCACCATCGTCTAATTTGTGCATGAGAGCGATGCCTCAGAGCAATAGTTACGAAATAAGTACTACTGATAAGCCTGAATATACAATCAAATTGGCTGAGATAATCTCTCGACAACGATAGACACATCGTCCAGCCATTTATCCTCCATCTCCACTGTGATCAACCTTGACACTTTCTCCGTATCATTCCCCCCAAGTCCGTGGCGCAGTAGGTAATTGGCAAGATTGGTATTCTCGCTCTTCTCACTGAATTTTTTGGATAGGACCTTGAACCAGAGCTCGCCGAGTCTCTTCAGGTCGGCGGTCTCGTGTTTATATAAATCCAGGAGTCCATCCGAGCAAAGAATGAGGCATGCTTCCTTGCCCTTGATGGTGGCATGATGGGCTTCCGCGAGGTTCGACAAGTAAGGGGGCGTTATATTACGATCCAGAAATTCGTCGGCGCTCTTGTGAAACTGGAAGCCGGCTTTTGCGTTCATAAAGACACGTCTCGTGTAGATGATTGGCAGCTTGAAGAGATGATCACCAACGGCTAAGCAACAGAGATCAGACCTCCATCAAACACGAAGAGGAGTTCATACCCCTAGTTACAGCGATGGCACCCAATACTCTTTTCCCTAAAACGCATTGGTTTTCGCCCGGATGTTCCGATTGTATTCTGGCCTGTTCAGAAGGATCCGATCCATTGTGAAAGCCGCTTAACAAAGACGTGTGCCAGTCGGTACTTTCATCTCTTACTCCAAGCACTGTAAAATTGTGGTAAGCTAGGCTAATAAAACTGCGTATAATAGCCAACCTGCTTGACAGTCTCCTAGACTGGCAGTCCAGATGTTCTCGTTGCCAGGATCAATCAAGGAAACCAAAACGGTAGTTCCCCTCATGCATCGTGCGACAATGGCAGCGTTGACACCCCCGAATTCCTGATCATTTATTATGTTACGGATATGATCGTCCGACAGGGATTCAATGAAATCGGGGCTAGGGAAAAGCCCAAGGAGTTCCTTTGTGAGGTTATCATCAAGAGTCGATATTGAATTCAAAAGGATATCCGAGATGGCTTGGGTGGCGATGGAGTCGTTGGAAGTAGTATATTGCTCCAGAGACCGTTGAATTAGGAGAGGTAGCCGTGACGCAGTCCAGTCAGCGGTGTCGTGCCCGGCATGGCCTAGAAGTATCCAGAGATTAAGAAGCAACGAGACCGACATGTATTCCAAGCATACCATCGAGCACAGCGCGAAATTTCCAAGTGCCACTCGGAAGATTCCAGTTCTGGATAACAACGCGGTCCTGATTTCTCTCTTCAGGATTAGGGCAAGGCTGGAACGTAACGTAATCTGTGTCCAGCTCTCGAGTTGCACCAGCAAGTCGGGTAAGCTCAGCCGAAAGTTGAGGCTCTGGTAGTGATTGGTATCTCCAGTGAGCATCATACTCCGGATACTCCATGTTAGTATACTTGACACTGGAGGCCGACATCCTGCTGGTTACCAGAAGGTGAGCTGGTTTCTCCAAGATCGTTGCTGTTGTAGCAGACGCGAATCACATCCGATTCCCGAATCGCGATAGCTAATCATTTTCGCGGCCACGTGATGCGCACCCTGTTGTTCATCCGAACAGTTGACAGTCAAACACGCTGGTTGAAGTACGCGCTCACAACAGCCAGTGCTCAAGCTCTCATTCTGTCAAATCAACTACTATGAAAACAAAGGTACGATCTCACTTGGATGCAATGAGAAATACTGATACAAAAGCTTCACAGCCTGTAACTTCTGCAAACGAACTCAGGAATGTTATTGCTCAACTTGACGTCGACCTTCGCAAACCGGAAACAGAAGAAACATGGGACAAAATAGCGAAAAGCCTCGTGGCTTTTGCTGAGATCTGTAACAACGGCGCCTATGACTACCCTCAAGAACTCGTTCAGCACCTTCGCGCTCTGTCTGTGCCAATTATATCCAGCATGTTGTCTGAGCGAACACGCCTCTCTGGCGCGGCAATCGAACTTGTCAGCACGGCTGCACCCGGTCTAGGAACCCATTTTGAACCATTGGTTCCCATTTTCCTACCCACCCTTTTGGCCTTATCCGGACGTACAACCAAGGTGTTCGTCACTCGCGCCAAAGCCTGCATCACCACAATAATAGAGACTACTCAACTCCCATGCATTATTCCCCACTTCCTGCAACATGTCAAAGACAAATCCAACTCAATGCGGTTGGCCTCTGCAGAAGGCACACTCATGTGCGTAAATTGCCTGAACCCACCAGATCTCGAGAAAGATGCCAGGATTAGGGACATTGAAGCGGTCATCAAAGCTACGGCGACCGATTCCCAAGCAGAGATCAGGCAGGTTGGAAAGAAGCTCTTTGAGGCCTACAAAGTTTTATTCCCCTCAAGGATTGAGTGGTAGGTGACATATTTCCTCCTCAATAACACAGCTGACCGAGCTTTGGAAAGTTTTACAGCTCCACTGACACCGACGATCAGGAAATACCTCGATATCAAGAACGCTAATCTACGGAAGCAGGACCCTCTTCCGCGATTGCTGCCCACTCTAGAAAGCAGGAAACTGCTTTCTTCATCTACCTCTGCGGCCATAGGTCGTGGCCGCCCGCCCACTCAGAAGCCTCCCATGCATGCTCGATCAACCTCTACTTCTGCAGTCTCAGATTCTGCGGTTTCAAACGGGTTGGAAAGGACGGAAAGACGTGAAGCAAAGAAACTTAATACAGACATGCCACCCCCTGCGTTCGTTCCAATACGGACTGTCCGCAGTCACACGGACCTTGCTCGTGTCAAACCTGACAAGCTAAAACCAAGTGCACCGTCTCGACAACCTCCACCGGCGGCGCCGGCTGATGCACCAAAACCGTCGCGTATGGCTTCTAGAGGACCTCCTCAACGAGTTCTTCGGACTGAAACCACTCAATCCCAAGTAAGAGAACGACCGAAAGAGGCAACTAGCCAAAAGTCAGTTCCACAAAGGGCTCGGCCTCAGCCGCCGACTGCCACCGCACCGAATCCTCAGGCGGCTATCCGTGGTGCTCAAAGCGGTGGCCCTTCTCGGGCTTTACCTGCCAGACCCCCTGCTCGACCAGTTGAGAAGCCAGCTAAGGCTGATTTATCAAAGGCGGCGAGAGATAAATCCGTCCCATCGACTAGGGACCTGAAGCCACGCAGCCTCACACAGCCCACAGTTGCGCAACTTTCACGAGCCGCGGCAGTCGCGAAAGATAAGCCCGCTTCGGGAAAACCTTCTACTCGTCCTCTATGGACTTCGAAGAGCGTCGTTACTTCCTCTGGCCCTTTTAAAACCAAGCCGGACATCTCGTCCAAGCCAAAGGCTGGAGTTAGGAAACTCGCGGCTGCAGAGATACCTCTTCCCGTGTCTCCCGAACCAACAGGGGAGCCGTGTACTGAGATTGAGGCCGAATCTGTTCAGGCAGAGAAGATTGCGAGCAGAGCACCAAGTCAGGACTTGGTACCCACGCCTGTACACCCTTCAGAAAGTCGAGAATCACTGCCGACTATTGCCGTGCCGGACGAAACACGGAACGAGGTTCCTACGGTACAGACGGAAGAGGCATCGGATCCCAATGGCTCCATGCCCGATACAGATGAAGAGTCACCCACGGAGCAGGCGGTTGCTGAGGTAGATTCCAGCCTTGATAAACCAGGCACACCTGTCTTCTCCGCTACACCCAAAACACCTATACAACAAACAGCATCAGGAGACATTGGCGCTTTATCGGCCAAGACTCCGATTTCAGCCCTGCTAAATTCAATCCAGAGAGGCTTCATAATGTCACCGTCGGAACCACTTTCACCTCCTCAATCCTATATTGAGCACAAGATGCCAGCGCCTCATCCTTTGAACGCGTCGAAGGGACCATTCATTTTTGGCAAGGTTGACGAAGAGGAGCGGCCAGTATTGAACAATATGGAGAACGTCATGAATGCACAGATTTAATAGAGCTGGGATGTAACGTAGTTCTTCCGTAATTTGCCATGGAACAAGGTTCCGCAAGGTTGGACTTGCATATAGTCGAGCGGGAATTCAGGCGTCTCACGCTTCGGAGAATTGAGAACAATGGTATCGTGTCCAGTGCGGAGAAGATTGAGTATCAAAAAGTCGCTATTATTCATGATAGTAGAGTGACTAGGATGGGCTCGAGAGGTATCTATTACATGGCAGTCTCGGCCGCCTCATGCTAAGTCGTAATTGTCTAAGATAGGTGGTCAAAGCGGCTTTATATTCAAATCAAAATAACACGTACAATTCCCAACTAATTGCGGAGGCCCTGCTAATGGCTCAGATATTTCCTTCCCTTGATGAGCCGTCTCTTCAGGATGTTCTTTCCACCAAGGGTTCTTTTGCGAGCAAGGAAACCGTGTTTCCTCTTGCGCTTTCTCTGTGATGGTTGATATTCTGCGCCGAATGTCCTAAAACGGAGCTGGCCTAGGGCGCTGAGGATTGGCGACGAGTGTGCAGAGGGAGAAGCCATGGCAAGTGGTGAAAACGCGGTTGGTCGATAGACGGGGAACAGCCGTTGTGGTTGGCTTGTAGCAAAAGTCATGATGTTGCGCGAGACATTCTTTGCAAAAGACAAGGAAGCTGGTGCTTTCTTGAGGAGCTGGACGAGAGCCAGCGGTATGCGAGGCATTGGAACTGTGAGTAAACTCGGCTAATTTTGAGGAGGACTGCTATTTTCGAGAGTGTGACACGTGCACGCGGCAACATCCGTCACGAGTCAGAAATTGTCCAGATTAGAAGTGAAAGATTGGGAAATCAGCCGGATGTTACTGATATCCAGGCTTGTATTTCGACCACCATCGATTGGTTTTAGGACTACCTTCAAGCGGTCTTTCTCTGCTATGGAAAACAAGCCTTACACAGGGCCTTGGACCGCCCAGAAAGTTCGACAACAGTTTTTCGACTTCTTCCGCTCCAAAGGCCATACATTCGTCCCTTCTTCACCCACTATTCCCTATGATGATCCCACACTTCTCTTCGCTAATGCTGGCATGAACCAGGCGAGTAGCAATGCGATGTGTTCCGACTATCCCAGCTGATTACAATGACCAATTGAATTCAGTACAAATCAATATTCCTGGGCACCGTAGATCCCAACTCTGACCTGGCAAAGCTCAAACGTGCCTTCAATTCCCAGAAATGTATTAGAGCTGGAGGGAAACACAATGGTGAGCCTAACGGGCAGTTCTGCAACATTTCATGGACTTATCATTTCTTACCAGACTTGGACGATGTCGGCAAAGATTCCTACCACCACACTTTCTTCGAAATGCTTGGGAATTGGTCGTTTGGTGACTACTTCAAGGTGAGCATACTCCGCCTACTTGAGGAAGGATGCCCATAAACCGGATCCTCTAGAAAGAAGCAATTGCCTACTCGTGGGAGCTCCTCACTGAAGTCTACGGCTTGAAGAAAGAGAACCTCTACGTAACCTATTTCGAAGGCGACCCCAAGAACGGATTAGAACCCGACCTTGAGGCAAAGCAATACTGGCTTGAGCAAGGTATTGCGGAAGACCACATTCTTCCCGGAAACGCCAAGGACAATTTCTGGGGTAAGCCCTTACATCCCAATCTATGCTGCATCTCATGAAGCGTGTTAGAAATGGGTGCTACCGGGCCTTGTGGACCTTGCAGGTACGGCTCTGAATTTCACATTGGCGACCAGTTCCAGCTGACTTCTATTTAGTGAGATTCACTATGACCGGATTGGGGGCAGAAATGCCGCGCACTTGGTTAACCATGACGACCCTCTTGTTCTGGAAATTTGGAACAATGTCTTCATTCAGTTTAACCGTGAAGACGATGGCACGTTGAAATCCCTGCCTGCAAAACACGTCGATACTGGAATGGGCTTCGAACGCTTGGTCTCTGCGATTCAAGACAAGCACTCGAACTATGATACTGACGTATTTACGCCTATATTCGAGAGAATACACCAGCTCACCGGGGTCCGGCCGTACCAAGGTCTTTTCGGGGCCGACGATAAGGATGGCATCGATACTGCATACCGGGTTGTCGCCGACCACGTTAGGACTTTGACATTTGCCCTCAGTGATGGCGGTGTCCCCAACAAGGATGGCCGAGGTTATGTACTGAGACGTATCCTAAGGAGAGGTTCTCGCTATGCTCGCAAAAAGCTTGGAGTTCCGATCGGAAGCTTCTTCTCTTCTCTCATGCCGGTTGTCGTTGAGACGATGGTAAGTGTCCCCTTATTTGTATGCTATCGTATCGCTCACGGACTACAGGGAGACACATTCCCCGAAATCACCAAGAAACTGGATGAAATCAAAGAGATTCTGGATGAAGAGGAGGAATCTTTCTCGCGCACCCTCGATCGAGGTGAAAAATTGTTTGATGAATACGCAAAAGCTACGAAGGAACGAGGGTCTACGGTGTTAAACGGGAGCGACGTATGGAGGTTATACGACACCTTTGGCTTCCCTGTCGACCTTACGACGATCATGGCGGAGGAATTGGGTCTCCAGATCAACGATGTCGAGTTCGAGGCTGCTCAAGCCGCGTCCAAGGAAGCAAGCAAAGGAGCCGGAAAGAAAGGCGCTAGTGATCTGGTGAAGTTGGATGTGCACGATATTGCTGCTCTCGAGAAGAACGTCGACGTGCCCAAGACAAACGATTCCTCTAAGTTCGGTGAGTCTGATAGGGTTCGCGTTCGAATAAGATGTAGGCACTGAAAATGGTATAGGATCTGGCAATATTGTTGCAAGCGTCAAGGCGATCTTCCACGATAAGTCCTTTGTCACATCAACCAGCGACGTGCCTCAGGGCGCGACGTTTGGTATACTCCTTGACAAGACTTGCTTCTATGCTGAGTCTGGTGGCCAAGAGTACGATACGGGGAATATCGTCGTCGACGGTGTTGCAGATTTCGACGTTACCAATGTTCAGGTCTACAATGGCTATGTTCTGCATACGGGAAACCTGAAGTATGGTATCCTGAAAGTTGGAGATGAAGTCGTTGCTTCATATGACGAGGTACGTGAGCTTGCACACGACCATATCATTTACTGACGATGGAGACCTAGTTACGTCGCTGGCCGCTCCGAAACAACCATACTGCGACGCACATTCTCAACTATGCCCTCAGGGAAATCCTTGGTGATCACATCGATCAAAAGGGTTCCTTGGTTGCTCCTACGAAGCTTCGATTCGACTTTTCACATAAAGCACAAATCGCCCTCCCAGACCTGTCTAAGATCGAGAGCATGAGCGTGGACTGGATCAAGAAGAATGTGCCCGTGTTCAGCAAAGAGTTGGATCTCCCCACCGCTCGCAAGATTCCAGGGTTGCGTGCCGTGTTCGGAGAGACTTATCCGGACCCTGTTCGCGTTGTTTCACTGGAGTTTGACGTTGAAGACATTGCCAAAAACGTCGAGAACCCTCTTTGGCGGAATACCAGCGTTGAGTTCTGCGGTGGAACGTGAGTTACTTCTGAATAATTAAAGCGGTCCTAGCTGAGATATATTCCTTAGCCATGTTGCGAAGACTGGTGACATAAGAGACTTCGTAGTCACCGAAGAGTCTGGAATCGCGAAGGGTATTCGCCGAATCATCGCTGTTACTGGGCACGAAGCCCATGACGTTACTCGCGTTGCGGAGGCACTCAAGTCTAAACTCGATTTACTTGAGAAGGCAGAGGGCAAAGCCAAGGATGCGGGGCTGAAGGCGCTCACTGTCGTATGCAAATTCCTTCCAGCCAGCCTACTCATTGATAATAATTCCCAATCCAAGGAACTTAACCAAGCCGATATCTCTGTAATCAAGAAGGCGGAGTTGAAAGATCGATTAGGTGCCATGCGAAAAGCCTACGACAAGCAGGCGAAGGAGAAGGAGACAGTTGCTAACAAAGAAGTAATGTCAAATCGTACTGAAGTTATTAAACCAACTAACCTCGATCACCACAGGCTCTGGAGCGGCTGCAGAAACACTTCGAAGAGAACACTAAATCAGAGGTCTTCATTGCCAACCTTGATGTCGGTGGTAGTTCAAAAGTACGCTCAGCACCCTATTTACCCGACGATTTCCTGAACATTTCCGTCACAATCATCGTCACAGATTCTGCAAAGCCTGGCTTCTCAAGCGAAGAAGATTGGCAAGGCTATCTATGTGCTAAGTGTAGACGGAGAAGGTGGCAAAGTTGCCCACGTCAATTACGTTCCTCCGAGCTTGAAGGAGAAAGGAGTAGATGCCAGGACATGGGCCACACAGATAAGCGATATCATAGGTGGAAAGGTGTGTATCCGACGCTATATTTGCGAACCGCTACTGATCCTCCTTTCCGCAGGCTGGTGGCAAGGAAGACAGCGCACAGGGTGTTGGCGTTGAGGTTGGAAAAGTTAACGAAGCAGTTGTCGCCGCGGAGAATTATATCACTACTATACTTAAAGCCTGAAACATATAACTATCATCACTCTAGATTTAATAACCTGTAGGCATTCAGTCACGTTTTAGTTTCAATGCAATTGGGGATTCCTGGTAACTTGGCATGCGTGAGAAAGAATTCGACAAATTGGGCAAGGCGACGGGTGTTGCCGATTGTTGCGCACGAAGGCTCGTCCACACCTCCCAAAGTCACCAAGAAGCTGCTCTGCAAGACGTTGGCTAAGGTAAGAACGACTTCATGACACTCCAGAACGAAGAATAGAGGCCAAGGATGGAATACTTGGAGGAAGGAATGTTGGACGGGACAGTTTTAAGTTGGATGCTTGAACGGCGATCTGGATGACACAGGATGGTCAGAAAACTGATCAGCCCTTCTTCCTTCAACAGGCTTCATCAACATGTCCCTCGTCCTCCCAGAGCAACACCAGCAATTCCAGGTCTGCGTCCCTCCGATTTGAACAAGAAGAAACAACGTTACTGATCCCCAGTGTCCAGCACATTCTCCGTCTCCTCAACACTAATGTTGACGGAAAACGCAAAGTCATGTACGCCTTGACCGAGATCAAGGGTGTCGGTCGTCGCTACTCAAATTTGGTCTGCAAGAAGGCTGACGTCGACCTCAACAAGCGGTATGTTCTTATCTCCTGACTTGGATTTTGTCCACTCATCTCTACCCAGTGCTGGAGAACTCAACTCTGACGAACTCGAACGCATTGTCACCATCATCCAAAACCCCACTCAGTTCAAGATTCCCACATGGTTCCTGAATAGGCAAAAGGATATCATCGATGGCAAGAACTCACAGATCTTGTCCAATGGTGTCGACTCCAAGCTCCGTGACGATCTTGAGAGGCTAAAGAAGATTCGTGCTCACCGTGGTCTGAGGCACTACTGGGGCCTCCGTGTCAGGGGTCAACACACAAAAACCACCGGTTCGTTTCTCCCTTCAAACTCGCTTTTTTTGAGAAAGATCTAATTTTCTCTTTTCAACAGGTCGTCGTGGCAAGACCGTCGGTGTGTCGAAGAAGCGCGGTTAAACGTATTCTTTGTACTTCTCTACATGCTTGTCGAATTTTCCACATGCACTATACGATGTAATTTTCGATATGCATTATGCCCTTTTATTATAAGCGTTCGACACGTGACGAGACGTGTCTGGAAAGTTCGCGACTTGAGCGTTTCCAACTTTTGAACTGCGTTTGCAGCCGTTCCTCATACTAATGACAACCTGGGCGCCCTCATATCACCATAACCATCTTAATCATCCGTGGTTCGCGACGCCTACGATGAAGCGGAAGCTGTCCAGGCCGCCCAGCCCTCCTAGCTCCTCAACCAGTCGACGCTCCTCGGAAAGCACGTCACCTCCGCCTACTAAACGGCGTAGGCAAACGGCTCTTGAGACCAACTTTTCAAATCTATCTCTGCAACATTCTGAGCCTTATTCTTTGCTTACTACGGCGCCTTCTACGTATGGCTCGTATTCAATGTCTGGCAGTGCAAGCCCTACCGCTATAGATGTCGACGAGGAACCGCCAATACCGGAAATCAAGATGAAAACTTCAACGTGGTATGAGCCTGAACCGGATCGTAAGTTACCTCTGAATATGTTCCACAGAATGTATTGCTTATAATGACTTAGGTATTGTGATTACCGACTTGGATTCCTCTTCAGACGAAGAAACGGAAGAAAGTCAGGATAAATCCTCCCTACAGATATCGTCTGCACTCCTACATGAACTAACCACCCGATCTCGGGCACGATATCTCCCTGAAAGTGGTCCAAGCCAAGCGCTCGTGCTGTACAAACCTCTACCTATCACAGGTGCACCTACACTTCCAGAGAGGAAGGTGGAAGTCGAACAAACCTGCAAGACGCTGGAAACTGTTCCAGTGGATGATGATGCCATGGATATAGAACCATAGAAATAATTCATTATAATAAATAAACAGTTCTAGTCAACCTTCCATTTCCAAGATGAGAGTAGCACTGGGGAACTCAGTAGATACAGGAGTGAAGCTAAAGTTCTTGCTATCATACAAATAACACATGTTTGTGCAGTCTTCATCATTCTGGCTTTTGCATGGCGGCGTTCGCCATCGATTCTGAGGTGTTATTATATAGGTGTCGACCGTAATAGTGGTGGCGAGCGTGTGCATGTGGATGCGGAACATGATGCATTTGTGCTGCAGTATACGGGGCGGTGAGTGTCACTGGTTGGCGAGTAAATGTTCCGTCAGGAACGGGGTTTGGGTTTGCATTCCCGGGCGTTGTGATGTTTGGAGTTGGCGGGTGCGAAGATGGTACGATCGTTTGTTGAGTGTTGTCAAGATTGTACATGCTCTCCATGGGGTCTTGGAAACCCTCGTGATTGTTGGTGGGAACAATTGGGGAGGTTGAGATGTCCATAGGAGCCTCTTCATCAGCGTCGTGCTCAGCATTGAGAGATTCATTTTGGTCGTTGTTGGCAGCCTTTTGAGCCGCTATTTCTTCAGCTGTGAGAAAGCGACCGCCAGGACCCCGCGGCCGGCGCATGGCGTGTTTGTGGCGTGATTCATGAAGGTATGGCTGTATGACCAGTTGTTCCAGACATTATTCTACACAAAATAGACGCGATAAAGAGACGTACCTTTCGTTGACGAGACAAGCGGTGAACTTCCTCTAGCCGTGCCCTTGCAACTCGACGTTTGAGGATACGAAAATATTGCTTTGCATTGACATATAGAGGTTCATCGTCAATTGGTTGTTCTTCGGGAGGATTGAAGATAGGTTGCTGAAACGAAGGTTGTTGTCGGTCAAAGTTAAGCTGATAGGCAGGTGGAAACAGTTCCATCGCCTCAGACGACGAGGATGGATTGCGATTGGTTGTGCACCAACCTGGTCACAGTCACAGTCACACCGCCTGCACCGTTCTTCAATGGAAGCCAAACTCAAAGCATTGAAGGTTGCCGACCTCAGAGCCGTTCTGACGAAAGCGGGCCAGCCAGCACCTGCAAAGGCTAACAAGGCGGACTTGATAGCAAAGATTATTGCTTCACAACCTGCCATTGACGCATATAACGCCATTTATCACGCACCGGAGGCAAATGCAGCTGTTACCACAACGGCGTATGTATTCACAACTTGCTGAAAACTGTTTATAGTGCTTACTCAGTCTTCCAGACCTGAAGCAACTGGTAATGACGCGTCGCAGATTGTTGAAGAAGTAGAGGTTCCCACAACAGCTACTGTAACCAGTCTCCAAGAGAATGGCTCAGAAACCCCCGCTTCCCAGTTAAACGCCGAAGAAACCGAAGAAGAGAAACGCAAGAGAAGGGCTGCTCGATTTGGTATACCACTGGTTGAACCGAAACCCGCCACAACGAAAACTAAGAGTGTCGCTGCACCACCACCAGAGGTACGGTGTTAATCTCGAGCCCCGTATACAAGCGCTTCAGCTGATTCTGGTCGACTCCGCAGGACTCTGATAAGCTGAAATCTCGCGCGCAGCGGTTTGGTGTTACAGCTCAAGAGTCTGCCAGTCAGAAACGCGCAGCGGAAGCAGAGCTTGATCCTGAAGAGGCTGAGAAGAGAAGGAAGCGCGCAGAGCGCTTTGGAATGCCTGTGCTGAACTGATTGCGTTGCATATATTGCAAGGTCTCGACTGAACCGACTGAACCAGCGTTCAACAGGGCAGCAAAGCGTGAAAGTATTTTCCTGCAAAAGTATTCTAATGCTTTTGCCCCGATGTTCGGAAGCATCCTGCCTGTTGTCGCTCCCGCTGCCTAAACCTTGCAAAATTCGAGCTCCATACGATGTATACCCGTACTTTGAATTCTACAGCTGAAAGAAAGAAATGTTACCACAGTGATAGGAGGGATGGTGCTAAAAGGAGTTAAGATCATTAGGGACCGCAAATGCTGCAGCCTTCAACTTTTTCTGATTCCAAGTGTGATTCATAAGCTGTCGGTATCTAATCTTTCGCTGCTACCACCATGGCTCCCGTCAATAACGGCCAAACCCTCTTTACTTGCTTGTCATGCTCTATTGCATTCACATCTGCCGATGAGCAGAGTAAGTAGCCTCACTTCTCACATCGCAACCCCATTTTCATCTCAGAAAAAATGGCAGGAGTCCATTATCGCTCTGACTTTCACCGGTATAATATGAAGCGTCGAGTGGCCGCTCTTCCACCTGTTTCTCTCTCTATCTTTGAGCAGAAGATGTCCGAGCGAACAGTTGAAGCTGGAGCACCGGACGTTGTGAAGGATCTCGTGTGCCAGACTTGCAGGTTGGATACTACCTTTGGTTTACTCGATTACATACTAACTGATCACAACTTTCAGCAAATCCTTTTCATCCCAAGGAGCATACCACTCGCATCTCAACTCGAAGAAACACAAAGAAGCCGAGGCAAAATCAGCTGGAACTAACGATTCAGTGAAACCACGAGCGGCGAAGGAAGCACCTAAAGCTAAAGTCGGTTCTTCTGACGAGGTAACAGCTGGAATCAAGAATGTCGTTCTGGAAGAAGAGACACCAGAATCTATGGAGGACATCATCGACGAGAAAATTGCCGCTGCGAAAGAGCAACTATCTCCACAACACTGCTTGTTCTGTCTCACGGAATCCTCATCCTTAGAAGACAATCTCTCTCATATGTCTTCATCACATTCATTCTTCATCCCCGATACCGACTATCTCATCAACATCGAAGGGCTCATCACCTACTTGGGTGAAAAGATTGCGGTCGGAAACGTCTGCGTCTTCTGCAATGAACGAGGCAAGGAGTTTAGGTCTGTGGAGGCTGTGAGGAAGCATATGACTGACAAGAGCCATTGCAAAATTGCCTACTCCAGCCAATCAGATCGACTCGAGGTATCTGATTACTACGACTTCTCGACGTCCTACCCTGTTATGGGACGAAGGCGGCCGAAGAAAGCAGCAGATGATGAATGGGAGGATGCAGATGACGATGATGGCCAAGATGAGGATGAAATCGTGGATGAAGAAGCTTCCGACAGCGGTGATTCTCTGGAGGATGGACAGTTGACATATGGCGATTCGCCTTACGAATTGGTTCTCCCATCCGGAGCTCGAATTGGCCACCGAACCATGAGAAGATACTACGCACAATCTTTTCGGCCAATCGCATCTACAGACGCCGATGAGGATCCTAATTCAGGGAGAGCTCTTGTGCGACGACTACTATCAGACAAGAATTCTGCACTGGTTCCCCGGAAAGGAGGGTATGGTGCCTACGGACAGGGTACAGATGTGATAAAGGCAAGAAATCGCGGTGAAGCCCGCGAGGCAGGTCGGCATGTCAAGGAATTCAGAGACCAGAAACGCAGAGAAGATTTCAAAACAAAGGTTGGCTTCATTGCGAATTCCCAGAAGCATTTCCGTGACCCTTGTGGGTTTTCCTCACTGCCTCACCTTTCAACAGCTGACTGACCAATATCTCTACAGTATTGCAATGATTCGACAATGTGGATGGTTGCATGGGCAATTTCAGGAGGCAATTGTTCTTTTCAATTAATTATAGTCTACGCAACGGAAATATAGACAGGAAGTGCGAGTGAAATGTGAATACTAATAGGGTATCATGCGAAAGTTAAAAGTCAAGAGGAATAGAAACCAGTCTAGTACAAATAAGCTGCAGGAACAACTCCTTCTTGGCCTGTTCGAACATCTCGGGCATACCACCAGCTGGAGGAATTGAGTCAGACGAAATTCGATCAAATGAGATAACCATAAAACGTACGCAGGATCTCGGTCGTCTAGGACTTCTAACTCGGCTCCTGCAGAGATTGGTAGTTCACCTTCCCCAGCACCATCGAAAGAGTATCGTGCATGAGCTGGTCGGCTCATCTCCTCCGCCATTAAACCTCCTGCGGCATCGAGAGGGGTCTCCGCTCTCAGGTAATTGCTGGCGTCAGGGCCAAATGGATCCTGCTTCTCGCCCTCTATGCGATCTTCCTCCCTGTCTGCAGCCCCGAAAGCTCCCGCACCAAGGATGGTCGTTCGGGTAGCCGCGTTGATATGCTCCAATAGGGACGAGGGCCGAATGGAAGAAATGTCATCGTCCTCTTCTGGAGCAGCCAATAGCTTGTTGAGTTTTTCTTCGCGTTTCGAGAAAAGTGACCATAAGATGCCAATTAATGATATAAGAAAGACAACGCCGGCAGCGATAGCAATGGAAATTAGAATGACGATGCCAGTGGCCAAGAAATCTAAGAGAGTATGTTAGCTGTGTTTGAGACTCCAAGAAAGGGGTGCTCACGGTGTTTATTGAAACTGAAGGTCGCTAAAGAACGGAAGAGGGAAGCGATCGTACCGCTTGCACCCGATACATCGGTTGTGCGAATGTAAGGAATCAGAGTTGATCCATCGAAGAGTGCTGAAGACGCGGTCCCAAATGTTGGGTCTGATAGGAACCCGGAGACAAGAAGCATGCGATCTGATTGAATTATATCGTTGCCAGAATGTGTATCTTGGAGAGGAACCATTGTGAGTTGTGTAACGCTGGTGTTTCCATGCAGAACAGTATCTGACAAAGCTATGATCAGCTCCCGATTTAGATAAGTGGGCGGCAAGTACCTAGTTTTGACCAAGTAGCGCCGTTCCAGAACGCAAGGAAGGGTGCGGAGTCGCCAGAAGACCTGCGGATTATACGTTTGACACCGCAGTTGTTATGAGGAGTCGTAGACAACTAACCTGCCAGCGACAAAAATGCTGCTTTGATTACGGTCATTGACTTCGAGGGCAGTGACGGGGCCTGGGAGGTCACTTGCTCCACCCAAAGGTGTCCAAGTAGAATTGGAAAAGCTGTATTGAACAACATTGGATGCAGCGTCACCCGAAAGAGATATGGAGCCTGATGCAATCAACAGATCTTGATTCGTCTGTGGGAGAACAAGGTTAACAAGAGAGGATGCATGAGGAATTTGGGATGCGTACGCCAGCGTAATTGACGGCTGAGACTTCTCCCTTGATTCCATTTCCAAGGCTATTCCACTGTTTGCTGTTAAGGTCATACCCGCAAATCGACTGGCACGACAGTGATCCAGCCCGAGAGAAGGATCCAGCGACAATGATGACGTTCTGATTCGAAGATGGTTTGGAAATCGAACGAACAACCACACGGGAACTTGTCTCTGAAGACAAAGGCTGGAAGGAGCCTGTAGCCCAA
The DNA here is from genome assembly GCA_944990035.1 of Clitopilus passeckerianus. NCBI lineage: Eukaryota > Fungi > Basidiomycota > Agaricomycetes > Agaricales > Entolomataceae > Clitopilus > Clitopilus passeckerianus. Next base: position 1,171,383 of record CALYLX010000136.1, read on the forward strand.
GCGCCAAGCGACAGGTCGTACACTGCAAATCCGTTTGCTTCGGTTTCAGCCAAAGAGAATTCACCCCCTACGTAAAGTTGATTGCCGTCCACAAACAGCGCGCGAACCGTTCCGTTCACCTGCGGTCCGTTGATTCCAGCAAGGGTGTTGTCGATGGGATTATAGAAGGCGATTGCCTCAAAGGTGCTACTGGAATTGGGAGAATGGAATGTGAAATTTCCTCCGATTATCACTAACTCAGCAGACGATGTCGTATTTTTCCAGAATGTGCCTGCAAACACGGAGGGGGCTGAAGAGGGTAATGAGGAAGGAAGGGGTGGTAACTGGGTGGATGCGGTCTGCCTAGAGAACAAGGTGGATTTGACGTGCGTGAACCATCCAAGTGCTCTCCTTGAATGGGATGGGTCCCTCTTGATGACAGAAGGTGTAATCGTTGAGGTGCTTCCATTCGAGAGTTGAGCACCAAGGGGCGAAACTTGGGGCTCGTTATTGTCACCATTCTTGAGTAGTACCATGCCTGATGCGCCAAACTTTCTGGACGCATTGACGTTGCCAGCAATCAGGGTGGTAGTGGAGGTGCTGTTGGTGATCATAGCCATATTTCCAACTAGGAACCCTCCACTGTTGACCCATTCGTGCGTTTGCAAGTCCCAGATTGCATAACCTGCGGTAGGGATGCCAGCCACGTCTTCCTTGGATGCGAACGTCCTGGTAAAGTTGCCCGCTACCTGCAGCTGCTGATTCTGAATGTTCAACGCAGTAACGGTCCCGTCTACACCACCACCCAGCGCGGTCCAGGTGTCTTTGTTGACATCATAGATTGCAACACCATGCAATAGACCGTTGGAACTTCCTGTAGGATTGTCGCTGAAGCCGCCTCCTACGATCAAAGTATCACGGAACGAAAGGAGGGCATTGACAGGACCGTTCAGCCCGTTGGCTTGCACGCGAGCGAGGGCACCGTTCTTGAAGGCCACAAAATTTGATGTCCCCGAAGCAGAGCCTGACGAAAGGGTGAAGGCACCACCGAGGAAGATCGCACCGGAAGGATGGTGGGCGACTGCTGATACGGAGGATGGTTTGGCAAATGCCAGACCGTTGCTTCCTCCAGATGCATCAAAGAGGTCAAATCCAACCTCATCGAGGAATGTTGTAGTGGTGTTGGGGAGTGTTTGAGTGGCATCGGCTGAAGAGCCTGGACCGTTTCGGACCCATTCATAGAATCCAAAGCTGTTCTTCTTTCCTTGCGTCGCAGTAGAACCTCCAGAGGAGTCGGTATCGTTACCCGCCGATTTCAAGATGAGCTGGACGCGATCGGCAACAATTTCATACAGGCCATTCTGTCCGGATCCGGTTGGACTATCGGCAAGGGCAAGAGTCACGGTGGTAACGAAAGAAGTTGAGGATGGGAGGATGGGGCCACTGTAGATGGTGACGGAGGTGTCGTCATCCGTTCTCTGCGAGATGGTAGATATTTGGGGATCCAAGCCTTCTCCCGGGAAAACTGTGACCTTGACCGAGGTCCGCATCTCGCAATCCTGCAAGGCGACACATCCCGGGATTAGAAGATTAACTTCATAATTCCCGGATGCGGAGACATAGGGTAACCAGGTGAGAGTAGGAGCTGACGACGACGAAGTTCCCACTTTCACATCGGATACGAGGACAGATTGAATGGTGCCAGGGATATTGGTGTTTGCTACTTTGACGACCCAATCACCAGTGCGTGTAGTGTTGGAAGGATTAGGCGAAAAGCACGAGTCGCCATTGTTTTCTTCGATAGCAGAGGCAAACGCTCCTGAAGAAAGGAGCTGGAGGATATGCAATCCAGGTGCGTTGCCCGTAAATTGAGACAGTTTGATTTGCACGCCCGTAATGTCGAGGGTACTATCGAAGAGAAAGTCTTGATAGAGAAGGGAGGAGTCGGTGGAGAGCGGACAGGGATCTGAACAGGTCTGCATCTGTCCGGAAGTTGGATCGCGGAAGTGCATCGTCTGTACTTTATTGTCAGGGATAGTTGTGATGCTGACAGTGTACCTATTAGTTTAATCGTCAACTTGAGCTACGGAAAACGTACCTGAATCCAGTGGTCCCGTGGTTGGGTTGGAATGTGTTCCCCAAACGAACACCATTAGCTGAGATAAAGGAGAATGTCCTGACTGTCACTAATGCCTGATTCTGGTCCGCGGCAAACCAAGTGTTTCCTGGTCCGTCGGCACCGGAAGGGCATAGGATACTCTTGATGTTGCTATACCGTGTGTCGGTCGTGGATTCGGAACCTTCTATCTCGGCATTTGATAATGGAATTGGAACGAGGGATGATGAGAAGGGCGTGGCTCCTTTCGAGAACGGGACATTGGGGTTGTTGGTGTCGTTCAAAGTGGAGCCACCAGGGCCATCGAAGGATGTTACGAAGGAGCCCGCGAAGAACAAACTAGAGTCGGAAGAATTGGTGGTAATGGACAAAACTCTTGGTTGTGAACCAGCGACGCCGGCAAAGGGGGGTTTTGACCATGATTTTGTCTTCAAATCCCAATATGCGACAGCACTACCTGGAGAAGTGAAGCTTCCACCAACCCAAATCTTGTTCTCCTTTGAATCACAATATATGGCGTTCACCTCTCCATTAGGCCCTCCTGAACCAAGTGCAGAGATGCCACCTGTTTTCGAGGTATAAGATGCGACATTGGAGGCTTGTTGGTCCGCGATAGAGGAGAAGGATCCAGCCAAATAAATTGTATCGCTAAGTGTGCAGCCAGCGAGGATTCGTCCGCCAGGATTGGTGGATGCGAGTGGGGAGAGCGCGCCGTCTTGATTGCGGGAGAGTAGAGTCGACGCGGACGGGTCGAATGAGAAGGAGGTGGCGTTTTGGATGAAATCTAGACCACTGAATGCGCCTGCGAGACCGACAGTACCCATCCGGTCAAAATCGACTTGGGGGAACGACGAGGCGAAAACGCCCATGGAAAGGAAAAGGAGCGGAAGGTAACGTGCTGAAGTGTCCATTATTGAAGGGCTAGCTTCATGCAGGGTATATGAGTAGAACCGGCCACAGCGTGGTAGAGACGATGAGTATACGACGACGAGGCAGGTGTTGCCAAGCACGTTGAGTCGCGGCGCAGATGGCAACATGTTCACACGCTCTCAACAACAAGTTTTCAGACTGCAAGTGTACTGAATATTCTATCTATATATCTACTCTTTCTCGCCCTTGACTCTCACTCCATCTGTATTCTTCACCGAGTCGACTGGTGCAAGGAATGGTGACACTTGCTCGAATGTCCTGAGCCACAAGTCAGTCAGCGGATTACCGCCATTCAACGAAGCACACACTGGGGGTATCGGAAGCGATGAACGAGGGGACGGTTTGCATCGGAGAATGTCAGAGTGGTCTCGGAGTTGTTGAAGGACATGCTGGTGTGTTTTGCGGCACGCTCAGTCCAGAGGTCCCGAGGTGCAGTGTAAAGTTGAATCCATCGGGTAATGTAGGCATCTTCGGATGCCTCTGGGGCAAACTTGTATGCACCAACTACGAGCAAAGAGCAAAGGACCGTGTTACGCCAGAAAGGGCTACCGAATCCTGAAGAAATATTGATTTAAATTCTGAGTTACGGTGCGGAGAACAGAACGAACCTTCGGTAGGATATTCATGACCCTCAGCGTGAGATTCGTGGGCGTGAGTCGAGCCAAAACGTCGCAAACGGGGTTTAAGAGCTGAGAGGTTCTTGATAGATTGAGTATTCCTCGACAGCATGGACATCGTCGTTAGATGCGGGTGGTCTGTCGGAGGACATTTCGTACTCTATTCGGAAAGTGTATGTGTACATGTTTGGCAACAGCCTCATCACCACTTCTTCTTATTAATCAGAAAAATGTTCTAAGCTTAGTCATTACTTGGACTGCTTATTCAATGCTTAGTATGGTCCAAGCATTGAATAAGCAGCCTAAGTAGAGACTAAGCTGTAGAACATTTTCCTGATGCGAGGCATGCACAAGTGATTGGGTTTGGACAAAGTTTACACAGGGCCAATGGATGGAAACACCTGTGGCCGTAACTCTTGGGAGCCGCCAGGTCTTTCCTTGTGCAGTCCTCATGGCAGGTGGCTGAGGAAACTCTTGTAATACTTGACAAATGAAAATGTTTTCACATCTTTTATGATGCTGTATTTACTCTACAATACTTTCTTGACATGTATTTAATTTGGAGAAGTGGACATTGGGATGTTCATTCTTTCATTCATCCTCTTCTCCAGGTATATAGAGTTATTTGGTCTTTCAGGTTAAATATTGGTACTTAGATCCTTTCTTTCATCCTCTTTTCCAGTCAATTTTTTTGCATTATCTCCCACACAAGTAATCACTACTTTCAACTTGTGTCTTTTATGACTGAACACTGCATCAGCAAAATGGCAAAGCACTTGAGGCAACTTAAAAGAAAGGTGGCTTGAAACTGGCTTGAAATTTTTTTCAAGTTTATCAAGTTGGTCTCAAGTACTATTCCAAGATAGAGTGCTTGGTATGCTACTTGAATTTTGTATGTTGCAAAAGCCCTTGACAGCCAGCATGGGCAGGCTGTCAATGAGCATGCATATAAAGTGTATTTTGATATAGTGGAGGAAATACAATTGTGTGGTGACAATGGGGAGCCAATTGCAGCCAAGTGCATATTCTCGATGGATGAGATAGGTTTTGCACCAAATGGTGATGAAGGCTACGAGAAGGTGATAGGTGCTAAAAGAAAGCATCTTCGGTACCAACAGCAGTCGGGGTCTAGAGAAAACATCTTGGTTACAATCTGTGCTAACAGGACAGCACTGCCACCTGCAGTCATCTTCAAGAGGAAGGGATACTTGGTGTGTTAGGTGCAAGATAATCTAGCAAAGGCAATGTAAGTCCTATATTACAATGGTATAGATGATCAACTCAATCAGTGACAGGCTTGGTTACTCACGGAAAGATTAGACAAACCAAATCATTGGGCTGGAATGGGCAAAACACTTTGAGTCTTTCACTCGTGCAAAAGCCAACAGCCACTGACAAGCCCTATACCTTAATGGACATAGCTCCCACATTGCCTCCAACCTCCTGTTGCATAGCAAGAATTATCACGTCACAGTTGCTGGCTATCCAAGCCATGGCACTCACATTTATCAAAGCTTGGATGTGGTCATCTTTGCACCACTCAAACGGGAATATGCTCGTCTTTGTGATAAGCATTTCTGAGAGACTGGGGAGAGTGTCATAAGGAGAACTTCTTGACAATTTAGGGGGAGGCTCACCTTAATATCCTTACACCTAAGCTTTTAAAGTCGGTCTTTTTAAAAGTCAGCATTTTCCTATTCAATTGCAACTTGGTTATACCCGAGATGATGGCACCAAGTTGAGAGACATCAACAAAGGTGTATACACCTGTCAAGCCTCCAATGCCAGTCAAAATCATAGCTGATCTGCTTGTCAATGCTGTTTATCCCATTATCAATCCTACTAATCCCAAAAAAGAAAGACAGCTGATCCAGAACTTACCACTTTAAACTGCAATGAACCAGCTACAATCAAGCAATGAGAATACCTGCTGTATCTTTGGTCCCAAGCCCTTTGACTGCTCAGTCACACCTCCTACACTGCTATCAATTGAAGTTTCACCTATAAAGCCAAGGTCAGCTCAGACTCAGACAACTCAGTGAGAGCAAACCATGGAAGAAATAGATAGGGAGGAGCATGAACAAGACCTGGAGGAGAGGTTGGCTATTGCAGAGGCGTAGCGGGACTATTACAAGGGACAGGTCCTGCAGCAGCAGAGCCAGCTTGTCATCACAAATGTTTATTGTAGCTGGCTCTACTGTCAACTGAAGATGAAAGAGAGAAAATAAAACCATGAGGCCAGCAGCTGTATAAGAGACAGGCTTGCACCTATCCTCACAGACTCTGCTTTTATTCAAGAAGTCAAGGAAAAGAAAGATAATGCAGCAGCCAAAAAAAGGGCTACCAAAGACGCCAAGAAAAAGAAGAAGAACTACAACAAAAAGATAGAGCAATGGAGGAAATTAGAGGCTGTAAAAAAGAAGAAAAATGAGAAGTTAAAGGAGAAGTGGAAGCTGTTGCAGAGTGGGAGAAGGGGAAAGCAGAAGAAAAAGTGAAGGAAATTAAGGTGAAGGACTGAACAAAGGAGAACCCTTGATCAATGGCAAAAGATCTAGAATTTGCAGAAATTCCACTAATTCCAAAGCCAAAATGTAAAAAATGTACTGAAGGTGGTTCCATGTCTGCACAGGAGTCCAAAGGTGAGGTTTTTGAGGGTCTAGATGAGGTGACTTTATTGTCTGATGACAATGAGGATGCTTGAGGTGTAGTTATCTTGCAGTTTCTCATGGTTAGCCGAGGACTGTACAAAGGACTGATATAGCTGATTTTGGCATGATTTCACAAAAACATTCCTGTATCCCTTTCCTCATTGTATATAGACCCCACACTTGTATAGCATATTGCTTATAATGTATCCTCACTATTGTGATGAGTAAAGATGGGGAGAGCAACACAATTATTCTATATATTCGTCAATTTATTTTGGGTGTATAAATGATTAGTTAAACACTGTACTAAAAGTAGAAGCACAACCTCAGAGTTATGTCAGCCCAAAGCCAAGATGTCAAACTATGATATACATTATTCTCAAGATTTTATTAATTTATTCCATAAGCTATTCACTAATCTTTGAAAAAGTAGCAAACATTAGAAGAGTTTTGTTGCCCACTGTAAGTACATCTAAAAAGCACATTCTTATGCACATTTGACTGTTTTACCTATATTTTATGTTTCAATTGCTATGTTTTTCATTTCTACTAGTACCACCTATTGTATACCATGTACAGTGGGCAACAAAACCCTTCCAATGTTTACTACTTTTCCAAAGATGTGTTAATAGCTAATGAAATAAATTATGCAAAATCTTGAAAATAATATATATCATAGTTCAATCTCTTGGCTTGATGCTGACATAACCCTGAGGCTGTGCTTCCACTTTTAGCAGGTGTTTCACACAGTACAAGGTGGTGACCCATTGGAAGGGTTTTGTTGCTAGGTGTTTTGAATCTAGTAATCATGTGATAAGTCACATGATACTCGAGTTTGTTGATTGTAGTCAACAAGGTCATGTGACTAGAGTGTCAGTACACTATATATACAGCTGACCCAAGTGCTGCTTTGCCCCCAACCCATCATGCATGCTCTCACCAAAGCTCAGACTACCTGTGTCATTGAACTGCTTCATACTGGCCTCTCTGCCACTCATATTCATAAAGAGACTGGAATTGGCCTTGCTTCTATTAGCAGAATACATGATAAGCACTGTCCTCACCTTCCCAAGTCATCTGGTGGCCGTCCTCCCAAGCTTATGCCTGCCAACATCAAATACACAAAACTCAATATGTGCATGGGCAAGATTTCTACAGCTGTCCAAGCTGCTAGAGTTCTTCAAGATATTACCAACACAACTGTCACATCTCAGACAGTACTCAGAAACCTCAAAAACACTGGTTGGAAGTCCTTCAGAAAGGTGAAACGACCTGCACTTGACCAGAAGCATATTCGGGCACGGAAGGAGTTTGCAGAGAGGCATAAGAAGTGGACTGTAGATGATTGGAAGAAGGTCTATTGGTCTGATGAGACTAAAATCAACTGGTTGGGGCAGATGGGAATGAGAGAGTATGGGCAGGGAAGGAGGAGGGGCTTAACAAGTGACGCGTCAAAGAAACCCGGAAATTTGGAGGAGGAAATATTATGATGTGGGGCTGTATGGGATGGGATGGGGTTGGATATGCTACCAGAATTGAAAGTACCATGGGCAAGGTCCTTTACACTTCAATCCTGGAGGAGGAACTTCAGGCTAGCCTAAAGTACTATAAGGTAAAAGTGAAGGATATGATTTTTCAGCAGGACAATGACCCCAAGCACACCAGCAACATGGCCAAGGAATGGTTTAAACACTACAAAATAAAGGTTCTAATCTGGCCAGCAAACTCTCCTGATATAAACCCTATTGAACATCTTTGGGTTCATGTCAAAAAAGAGCTTAGCAAGTATAATTCTCCACCTAATAGAGTATTAGAGCTTTGGGCAAGAGTAGAGAAGGTTTGGAATGAGATTCCAGCAGAGGTGTGCCAGAACTTAATAGAGTCAATGCCTAGAAGGATTCAGGCAGTAGTTGATGCCAAGGGAAAGTGGACTAAGTACTAAAATTAATGTATTTCTGTTTTTAAAATCAGTAGCAACAAAACCCTTCCAATGGGTCACCACCTTGTACTGTGTGAAACACCTGCTAAAAGTGGAAGCACAGCCTCAGGATTATGTCAGCGTCAAGCCAAGAGATTGAACTATGATGTATATTATTTTCAAGATTTTACATAATTTATTCCATCAGCTATTAACACATTTTTGAAAAAGTAGCAAACATTGGAAGGGTTTTGTTGCCCACTGTATATAGCATCTATAAATGGCCTAAAAGCTGCAAATAAATGGTTTTCTCATGCAGAAGATTTCTAAATGTCACATATTTTGTCCAGCTTACTTGGACCATCAAAAAAGTGGCTCATGAAATTAGAAGTATTTCTTCACAATACATGGGCAGAATACTGCTAAAATGTGCATTTATGCATATTTAGAGCTATAAGCTACAGTAAGCAACAAAAGTGTTCCAATGTTTGCTACTTTTCTAAAGATACTTTAATAGCTTAGGCAATAAAATTGATAAAATCATTGAAATATTACCCAATATAGTTTAGGATTATGGCTTGAGGCTGACATACAGTGACTCAAACAATTGTCCCAATGTTTCGCACTTTTTGAGTGTTTGGTTAATAACTTTAGACCAAGTACAAATAAGACTAAAGTGTAGGTATATATCTAAAAGCATTTGATCCCAGCTTCTAGAATATATAAAAACATTATAACTCTGATCAAAACCGATGGAGATATAGTGCAAACAAAATAGAGAAACATTGGGACAATTATTTGGCTGTGCCTCAGAAATACCAGAACAGCCTTATTGCAGTGCACATAGCCTTTGGCTGTGGCATATAGCCTCATATATATATGCCACAGCCATATGGCAGTGCTGGCCATACATATAAGCAGCTGAAATGCTCTAAATTTCTCATAATCCACTATGCACCCTATTCCTTCTGCTCAAAAGGAAAATATCATTGCTCTAGCTTCTAATCAATACTCTATTCGTGCTATTGCCTCCAAACTCAATGTGGGCAAGTCTACTGTCTCTAGGGTACTTCAAGAAACCTGTCCCAACCGCTCTAGCCTCTCCTCTGGCCGCCCCTCCAAGCTTTCTTCTACCAATGAACGGGCTATTATGGCACAACTCAACACTGGCAGGTCCCTTAACGCTGTGCAGGTCACCAAACACATCAACACCATTATCTCCAACCCTGTCTCCTCACAAACAGTCAGAAATGTACTCAAGAAAAACAATTTCTATGCTGTTGTGTTGAAGCCAAAGCCATTGCTTACTGCTAAACAAAGAAGAGCACGAGTAGCTTGGTGCCACAAGTACAAGGAATGGACTGTGGAGGACTGGAAAAGGGTGGTATGGTCAGATGAGACCAAGATCAATAGGATTGGGTCAGATGGAAGGCAATGGACATGGAAACAGAAGGGCCAGGGCCTGATTCCAAGAGAAGTCAAAAAAACAGTAAAACATGGTGGAGGAAACATCATGGTATGGGGCTGTATGGGGTGGAATGGAGTTGGGCAACTTTCAAAAATTGAGGGTATCATGGACCGCTTCCAGTATCGGGATATTTTGGACACCCAGCTTCTGGTCAGCATGGAAAATTTGGACATTCCAGAAGACGATAGGATTTTCCAGCAAGACAACGACCCCAAGCACATCTCCAATGTGGTCCGAGAGTGGATGGAGGACAATGATATTGATCTTCTAGATTGGCCTGCACAATCCCCTGACCTAAACCCTATTGAACACCTCTGGGAACATATCAAACGAAAGCTTAATGAACATCCAACTCATGCTAAGGGAGTCTGGGAGGTTTGGGAGAGAGTTGCAGCTGTATGGGAGAATATACCAGCAGAAGTGTGTCAGAACTTAATTGAAAGTATGCCTAGAAGGATAGATGCAGTACTCAAGGCCAAGGGAGGCAATACCAAGTACTAATTGCTTTATTTTGTATATTTCTGGGACCTAGCCAAATAATTGTCCCAATGTTCTCTGTTTTGTTTGCACTATATCTCCATCAGTTATGATCGGAGTTATAATATTTTTATATATTCTAGAAGCTGGGATCAAATGCTTTTAAATATATACCTACACTTTAGTCTTATTTGTACTTGGTCTAAAGTTTTTAACCAAACACTCAAAAAGTGCGAAACATTGGGACAATTGTTTGAGTCACTGTAAGCATGAGGTTGTGCAATTAATTTTGATGAATGATATAAGCAAAACAAAACAGCAACTTATTGGAACAGTTATGTAACTGCTTGATGGAAAACTGTGAATTATCTAATAAGTCATGTGACACTCTACTTTGTTGATTGCAACCAACAAGGTCATGTGACTAGAGTGTGATATTAGTATATAAGTAGCTGTCCAGTTCATCCTAGACCCCCAACTCTGCTATGAAGTCCCTCCATCAGGAAAATATATGCCAACTTGACATCAACTTGTAAAAACTTGATGAAACATCAAGTAGAGTGTCAAGTAGACATAGCTTGCAGCCTAACTTATGGCTACTTATAGCACTTATAGCTTACTTATACATACTTATGAAAGTCATCAAGTAGTATGGCAATTCATGTTTTCACCAAGTATGGCCAAGTTGACAGATATTTTCCTGATGTCACCAAGGCTCAAATTATCCGCATTGTTGAACTGCTTCAATCTGGTGCCTCTGTCCACCAGATCAACAGAGACACTGGTGTCGGCCTTGCTTCTATCTCTAAAATCCGTAATCAACATCTTCCAAACCTTGATAAGTCTTCTGGTGGCCGGCCAGCCAAGCTTACCTCTGCCAACATCGACTACACCAAATGCGCAATGCACATGGGCAAGCTTTCTACAGCTACTGAGGCTACACAGGCCTTATGTAATATCACCAACCAACCTCTCTCAGCTCAGACTGTGTGCTGTGACTTGCGTAACACTGGTTGGAAAGCTGTGAAGAAGAGGAAAATGCCTGCACTCAAAAAACAGCATAAGCACCTTCGGAAGAAATTTGCAGAACAACATCTGCACTGGACCGTGGAGGACTAGAAGCATGTTATATAGTCTGATGAGACTAAAATCAACTGCTTGGGGTCAGATGGGACACAATGGGTCTGGAAAGAGGAAGGAGAGGGCCTTAATGCATGCACAGTGCAGTAAACCACTAAATACGGTGGTGGAAGTATCATGGTGTGGGGTTGTATGGGATGGGAGGGGGTTGGATATGCTACCAGAATTGAAGGTAATATGGATGCTCAACTTTACACGCAGATTTTAGATGAAGATCTCTGGCAAACTCTGGAGTGGTATGAACTCGAACCCGAGGACATTATATTCCAGCAAGACAACAACTCCAAGCACACCAGCAAACTAGCCAAGAAATGGTTTGAAGACCATGATATCAATGTTCTCATATGGCCAGCACATTCTCCCGATATGAACCCTATTAAACACCTTTGGGTTCATGTCAAGAATGTGCTCAAAAAGTTTGATTATCCACCTGGTGGAGTTTTGGACCTTTGGGAGAGGGTAGCCAAGTTGTGGAATGAGATACCCAAGGAAGTGTGTCAGAATTTGATTGAATCTATGCCTAGGAGGATTCAGGCAGTAGCTAAAGCCAAGGGAGCCTGGACTAAGTACTAAACTAGATGTATTCTTACTATGTAATTACCCTGTTACAAAACTGTTCCAATGAGTAACCATTTTATTTTGCTTATATCATCCATCAAACTTCATTGCACAGCCTCATGCTTATGTCAGCCTCAAGCCATGATCCTAAACTATATTGGGTAATATTTCAATGATTTTATCAATTTTATTTCCTAAGCTATTAAAGCATCTTTAGAAAAATAGCAAACATTGGAACACTTTTGTTGCTTACTGTATGCCTCTATAAGTTTAATAGCTTTCTGGTAGCTCGAATATGATGCTTTACATATTTTCCACCATTCTCAACCTGCCCACCACTTCGAATTATAATTGTGGCCATCATAAAGTATTCTAAACTCTGAAGGTGAAGCATTTCACTTTATTTGTTTTTCAATGATTAAACTACAAAAGGTGTTATAAATGAATAGCAACTGCACCAGCCAACTTCTCCTATGATACATGGATGTATTGAGATCTTTTCTATGCCTAATTCTTTATTGCCATTGATATTTGGATCTAAATAAGGAAAGTGCATCAATTCTGCCATTAAATGACAAAAGCAGTAATCTTCTAGTTGTTTTTAAGCCACAAATACATGTGGGTTAGTCATATACAGAGTTGAACTTCTTGTATACTATTTGTATTACACTACAGTTATGTTTTCTAGATATTCTAAATAGAAGATTAGCTCTTCTTCAATTTCTACAATGGTTAATACAGTCTTATATAATCAATCAGCATTGATGGCCACTATTAGCATCAGAAAAATCATAAAGTACTTGACCTATCTTGACCCTTCTTGAACTCAATTTTTTTAAACTAGTCTTAGTTAGATTGTATTCAAGTTGACCAAGCAACCAAATTTTAACTACAATGCTCCCTGTTAGGCCCAGACATTCAAGACATCTAAATTCAGTGTACGTTGCCACAAAGCTTTGTCTAGAACTATATAAGGATCAGAAAACATCAGACAGGAGTTATAATAGTCCAAAATACAGTGACTCAAACAATTGTCTGCATGTTTTGCACCTTGTTAGTGTTTGCCTAATAACTTTAGCTAAAGTACAAATAACACCAAAGAAGTGGTACATAAAAGAAAGCATTTGATCTCAGCTTTTGGAATATATCAGAGTTATGTGATTTGAACTAAAATTGATGAAGATATAGCGCAAATCAAACACAGAAATATGCAGGCAATTATTTGGCCAGTACTTCGAAATAAGGAAACTAGGCATTTAAAACTTCAAATACTCTTTCCAAGCCCGTATTATAGTACAAATAGCTTTCTGAATACTATAACAGTATATGCAAGACATCTCTAAACATATCTCCCTAAAAATATGCTTTTGTGTTAATAAATTTAAAATAATAAAAATGTACTCAGCAAGTTTGGTCGTAAGGAGCACCAAAACCTACTAATTTGCAAGAAATAGCCTAGACGAATAGTCTTTTTACTTTGGGCATTTTTTTGCTCCTGTCAAAAGCATATATAGGACTGTTACATTTTAAAGAAATTAAATACTTATTAGAAAAAGCTAGGTCTACTATTCAATATAATTGGTGTTTCCTAAGACAATATTATATTCCTCTTGGCACTAAGTTTTTCTTTGAGTCTTGCATAGCTTACCTGATTGCTTTAGCCAATTCAGGCCTGTAACATGATCTTTTTATAATTGTAATACATTATATTTTAGCATGTCCACTACAATTGGCTGCTTTCCAATGAATCACTATTCTTTTTGATTTTTATGTACTCTAGAACATTTAGATATAGTACTGACTGGCTTGAAAGTATACTCTTATACTTTGATAAAGCTAATTCTAGTGGTTGAAACCAATGACTTATGCTCCATACTAATTATGCAAAATTTGGCATAAATAGATTTTTCATTACTACTGTGCATTTGCTCTGTAGTGCAGTTAAGAGCCTCCCCAAGGGTGGCAGGATTGTTTGGCCCAATGGACACTCACAGTAATGAAGCCTGTTCATGCGCCATGTGGTGGGGTCCCCACTCCGCACAAGAGGGCACATATTGAAACTTGATTGTACAGTGGGCAACAAAACCCTTCTAATGTTTGCTACTTTTTCAAAAATGTGTTAATAGCTGATGGAATAAATTATGCAAAATCTTGAAAATAATATACATCATAGTTCAATCTCTTGGCTTGACGCTGATATAACCCTGAGGCTGTGCTTCCACTTTTAGCAGGTGTTTCACACAGTACAAGGTGGTGACCCATTGAAAGGGTTTTGTTGCTAGTTGTTCTGAGTCCAGTAATCATGTGACTAGAGTGTCAGTACATTATATATACAGCTGACCCAAGTGCTACTTTGCCCCCAACCCATTATGCATGCTCTCACCAAAGCTCAGACTGCCTGTGTCATTGAACTGCTTCATACTGGCCTCACTGCCACTCATATCCATAAAGAGACTGGAATTGGCCTTGCTTCTATCAGCAGAATACGTGACAAGCACTGTTCTCACCTTCCCAAGTCATCTGGTGGCTGTCCTCCCAAGCTTACACCTGCCAACATCGAATATACAAAACTCAACATGCGCATGGGCAAGATTTCTACAGCTGTTCAGGCTGCTAGAGTTCTTCAAGATATTACCAACACAACTGTCACACCACAGACAGTACGCAGAAACCTCAAAAACACTGGTTGGAAGTCCTTCAGAAAGGTGAAACGACCTGCACTTGACCAGAAGCATATTCGGGCACGGAAGGAGTTTGCAGAGAGGCATAAAGAGTGGACTGTAGATGATTGGAAGAAGGTCTATTGGTCTGATGAGACTAAAATCAACCGGTTTGGGGCAGATGGGAATGAGAGAGTATGGGCAGGGAAGGAGGAGGGGCTTAACAAGCGACGCGTCAAAGAAACCCGGAAATTTGGAGGAGGAAATATTATGATGTGGGGCTGTATGGGGTGGGATGGGGTTGGATATGCTACAAGAATTGAAGGTACTATGAACAAGGTCCTTTACACTTCAATTCTGGAGGAGGAACTTCAGGATAGCCTGAAGTACTATAAGGTAAAAGTGAAGGATATGATTTTCTAGCAGGATAACGACCCCAAGCACACCAGCAACATGGCCAAGGAATGGTTTGAAGACCACAAAATGAAGGTTCTAATCTGGCCAGCAAACTCTCCTGATATGAACCCTATTGAACATCTTTGGGTTCATGTCAAAAAAGAGCTTAGCAAGTACAATTCTCCACCTAGTGGAGTATTAGAACTTTGGGCAAGGGTGGAGAAGGTTTGGAATGCTATTCCAGCAGAGGTGTGCCAGAACTTAATAGAGTCAATGCCTAGGAGGATTCAGGCAGTAGTTGAGGCCAAGGGAAAGTGGACTAAGTACTAAAATCCATGTATTTCTGCTTTCAAAATCAGTAGCAACAAAACCCTTCCAATGGGTCACCACCTTGTACTGTGTGAAACACCTGCTAAAAGTGGAAGTACAGCCTCAGAGTTATGTCAGCATCAAGCCAAGAGATTGAACTATGATATATATTATTTTCAAGATTTTGCATAATTTATTTCATTAGCTATTAACACATCTTTGGAAAAGTAGTAAACATTGGAAGGGTTTTGTTGCCCACTGTAGGAGCCCAAGTATTTCCAGAAGGTCTTTGGACTGAGTGGAGTATTGCCGGTGTAGAGTGCAAACCCCGGATCAACCAAAGGGTTGTTGTCACCAGGCTTATAGGAGAAATGGAACACTTCACTCTTGTCATGCTCCAGAATAAGTCCTAAGTCAGTTATCAAGGAGTTGACGACTGCATAGGCCTGTTTGAGCTTGCAGAGGTTCTCCTCCCAAGTTATTGACTGAACAATAGTAGTGCCATCGTCCACATAACTCATAAGAGTTGCCACCTCTATGGGGACCCTAGAGGCGAAGATGCGCATCATGGGCACTAAGAATAGTGCTGACAAGATGGAAGAGAGTGCAGAGCCTTGGCCTACACCAACATCAGCATCATAGCTAGATGACACCTCGTAGTTCCACACATAGCGTATGCTGCAACCAACTAGATAGGACCTAAAGAAGTTCCCAATGCAGGGCACAAATCCAAGCCTATCTATGATCTGGACAAGCATATCATAGTTAAGAGATAGAAAGAACTGAGCAAGGTCAAATGCGACCATGCTCATTTTAAGGCCACATGCCCAGCCAGCCTTAACAATGTGTAAGATAGATCCCAGCATTTTCAGTAGAGTGCTGGTGCACTCTACTAAATTGGTTGGGATGTAGAATACTGAACTTTGCAGCTTCAAACTGAAGCTGTCGTGCAAGCATTTTTTCAAGCAGTTTGCCCAAGGTGTTCAGAAGCACAATAGGCCTGAACATCTTGGTGGTGCTGTAGTGAGCTTTCCCAGTTTTGAGATGGCACCAGGTCAAGTGATCTGGACCTGGTGCAGATGTATTAGAGCATGGCTGAAGAGCTTCATAGAGCTCAGCAAGGGAAAACCACACCCACTCCATGGGCTGCTTAGCCTGCATCTGATCCAACACTGATAAGTTGACATTTCTGCCAGACACAATGTTGTAGATAGAATAGAGTCCCTCAAACAGGAACTCTAGGGTGTTGCATAGGGCACCATTGAACATGATTGCCTTATGAGTAGAGAGCTGCTATGCCTTGACCCAGCTCATCAGGTCCCAGACGTGTTTGTTCATAGAAGCTATATCATGAATGCTTTTTTTTTTTGGTCAAAGCACTATGCCTCTGGAGGGGGCGTCTGACAATTTATATTCTGGTGCCCAATTGCAGTCCAGTTGCAAGTACCCAAATATATGCATTGTATACTAATATAAGTAAAACCGTGTTTGTTGAGTGAACTACATATACTGTATACGAGGTGCACTAAAGAGCAAGCTAGGGTGGCCCCCAAGAATAAATCTAGCAATAAGTATGGTAGCGCACAGCACCCCGCAGAAGCAGCAAGAACCCTGTAAACTAGGCTTGCCGCTATATACATAAAGGATGCAGCACTGACGCCTATCCATGGAAGTCCATGCTAGACGCTGTGGCTTGCTCTCTTCAAACAAATTGGTGTGCGCCAGGCACCCAGACAAGGTGTGGTGTGCGCATTGGACATACCAACATAACAAAGCCAAGGCCCATCCTTGATGTGTGTGGGCCTTAGAGAAGCACCTTTGTGTGTAAGGCGCAAGAAGTTGTTGCCAGAGTAAGAAGGCTGCTGCAGCAGACAAGTTCACTCGTGCAGCATTCTGTCAGAGGCACGTTTCCAGGCATACCCAAGAGATGTCTGGGGTTTGTTACCAGCACCCGCACACAGGCCAGAGGCTGCCAGGTAAGCACAGTAATGAATGTCCCCGTTGAGTCTAAAAGGGACATGTATGAAATGGATCCACCTAGCAGCATCACTCAATAACCAAGCATGTAGTTTGGAGCAAATGGACAGCAAATGCCCTTGCCCGGAATATAAAAATGGGTCCAAGGCCAAATGGATGGCCCTAGTCAAGTCCGAGAGCACAACTATCTTGTCACAGTTGTTGCATGCGACAGCCTTGCTGATAGACAAGCCAATAGCTGTGAGGTCAGCATTGTCAGAGAGGACTTTGCCTGACACCATAGTATATTCTTCTGGCCCAAAGTTGCCATGAAGGAGGGAACAGGCAGCAGCCACTTAATGCTTTCCTGCTTTTGGGTACAAATGCATCAGCTGCTACCAATACTATAGTGTCAAACAGATCTGCATCCGCGCAAATCACATTCAAGTGAACATGGCAAAAATCAAGGGCATTCTTAGACGCAGCAATGATGGTGTCAAATATAATCTTGCTAGAGTGCGTGTCCAACAAGCAAAGCTCTGGGACTGCTTCGCATGGGCAGAATTGAGAGGTTCAGAAGACAAGAGCATAGTAATAGCAAGGGGGATCTTGTGTTCAAACAGTCTCATCACTGGCACCAGATAGAGTGCGGAGAGAAGAGGAGGCGATTGCTACTACCAACAAGTGTTCATAGGATCTTATGTGCTAGGCCAAACAGTGCCAGCTCCCTACACATAAAGCAATTCACCACAAGGGTGAACCCTGCAATTTTTTTGAGTCATTATGGGCTGCTCTTGACTCAACATACAACTCGGCGTCTGACCGCCCTGTCAACCCTTCTGTGCTTGATGGTGTGCCCCAGTCTTCTCCACGGAAGTGGTGGGACTTTGGCATCAATGAACTCAGAGAAGAGCTTGCAAAGAGCTCAAACACTTCTGCTCCTGGCCCCAATCACCTCACATGGTACAGTGGGCAACAAAATCTTTCCAATGTTTGCTACTTTTTCAGAGATTACTTAATAACTCAGAAAGTAAAATAGGTAAAATCTTCAAAATAATACATAGTATAGTTTGACATCCTAGCTTGAATCTGACATAAGCCTGAGGCTGTGCAACCACTTTTAGAAGTTGTTTCACACACTGCAAAGTGGTCACTCATTGGAAAGGTTTTGTTGCCGGCATTTATAAAAACAGAAATACATAAATATTAATATTTGGTCCACTCTCCTTTGGCCTTCATCACTGCCTCAAGTCTCCTAGGCATAGACTCTATTAAATTCTGGCACACCTCTGCTGGTATAGCATCCCAAACAATCTGTATCCGCTCCCAAAGTTGAAAAATCCCAGTAGGTGGCTCTGGATACTTTTTCAGCTCATTCTTGACATGAACCCAAAGATGTTCAATAGGGTTGAGGTCAGGAGAGTGTGCTGGCCATATAAGAACATCAATATCATGGTCCTCAAACCACTCCCGGGCCGTTCTGCTAGTGTGCTTGGAGTCGTTATCCTGCTGAAAAAGGATGTCATGGTGTTTGAGCTTGTAGTACTTGAAGGTTTGTTGGAGTTCATCATCTAGAATTCTTGTGTAAAGGTCAGCATCCATGTTACCTTCAATCCTGGTAGCATATCCAACCCCCTTCCAGCCCATACAGCCCCACACCATAATACTTCCACCACCATACTTTCTGGTCTCCTTAACCGTCCGCTTGCTAAGCCCCTCATTCTTGTCCTTCCACACCATTTCTCTCCCATCTGACCCAAAACGGTTTATTTTAGTCTCATCAGACCACCAGACCCTCTTCCAGTCCTCTATAGTCCACTCTGCATGCCTCTCTGCAAATTCCAGTCGAGCCTTTTTATGCGCTTTGGTAAGTGCAGGGCGTTCCCTCTTTACCACAGCCTTCCAACCAGTATTTTTGAGGTGCCTGCGTACTGTCTGAGGTGTAACAGAGTTGTTGGTAATATTTTGAAGAACTCTGGCTGCGTCAACGGCTGTGGAAATCTTGCCCATACGCATATTTAATTTGGTGTATTCAATGTTGGCAAGAGTAAGCTTGGAGGGATGGCCTCCAGAGGACTTGACAAGGTGTGGGCGGTGTTGTTTACGTATTCTGCTAATAGAAGCAAGACCTATTCCAGTTTCTGTATGGATAGTTGCACCAGAAATGCCAGAGTCAAGCAGTTCAAGGATGCAGGTTGTTTGCGTGTTGGTAAGAGGTTGCATGGTGCAGTGGTGGGGATCTAATGGTCAGGACAGCTGCTTATATAGACACTTGGTACCCTGGTCACATGACCTTGTTGATTACAATCAACAAAGTTGAGTATCATGTGGCTTATTAGCTAAACATTGGTTGTGTAAGCAGCAGCAACAAAATCTTTCCAATAAGTGACCACTTTACAGTGTATGAAACAACATTTAAAAGCGGTTGCACAGCCTCAGGCTTATGTCAGATTCAAGCCAAGATATCAAACTATACTATATATTATTTCAAAGATTTTACCTATTTTACTTTCTTAGTTATTAAGTGATCTCTGAAAAAGTAGCAAACATTGGAAAGGTTTTGTTGCCCACTGTATTAGCTCAAACGCCTGGTTGCTAACGCTGCAATCACAACCAAATTTGTTGAGATTGCCAATGCCTGCTGTCATGTTAGACATTGGCCTTCTCACTTCAAGAAGTCACATTCTGCCATTGTCCCTAAGCCTGGCAAACTGCACTACTCTACTTCCAAGATGTTTCACCATATTGTGTTGCTTAACATGCTGGGAAAACACTTTGAAAAAATACTTGCAAACAGAATGCAGTTTGAAGCACAGAAATTTGGTGTCTTCCACTCCAACTAGTTTAGGGGCGTACGCCAGCACTCTATTAAAGATGCGGGTGTTTATCTCACATCGTCAAAGCTTATTGGGCTAGAGGGTTGAAGACAAGTGTGGTCGCATTTGACCTTGCTCAGTTCTTCTCCTCTTTCAACTATGACATGCTTCTACACATACTACGCAGATTAGGCTTTGTAGCAAAAGTCTGCAACTTCTTTGCATCATACCTTGTTAGAAGATACACATTTTACAGCTGGAACAGTGAAGAGTCCAGCAAATACTCTGCAGATGTTGGTGTTGGCCAGGGATCTGCTCTATCTCCTCATCTCTCTGTACTCTATCTGGTGCCAGTGATGAGACTGTTCGAACACAGGATTACTCCTGCCACTACCACACTTATGTCATATGTGGATGATGGTTCTTTTATTGTCCAGTTGCCATCCTTTGGGCAGAACATTACCCTACTCCAACAAGCATACTCTGTCATCACAGAGCTTGTTACTGCACTTGGCCTCGTCTTGAAGTATGATAAGACAGAGGTTTTCCATTTCTCTTGCAAGCACAACAATGTCAATCCTGTTATGGATTTAGGCTTTGCTCCTTACACTGGCAACTCGCTGCTTCAACCCAAGAGTGTTTGGCGCTACCTGGGCTTCTACTTTGACCGGTCGCTGTCATTCAGCCACCATGTCAAATACTACTCTACCAAGGCACTGATCACTATTAAGACAATGATCATGCTTTAATTGGCACCCTAATGGGCAACCACCCTATGCTATCACTAATTAGTAACAAGCACCAGTGGTATGAGGGGACAATATGTCTCCCCTCATCCCTTTCCAACTTGTCACACCATGCGCACAGCAACTTGCTCTCCACCATTGTGGACTTCAATGTGCACGCTATGCACATTTCTGAACTCTTCAATTCTGTCCATGCAAAGGCAGTCCTAGGCCTTCACCTGCTGGATATGTACTTTAACAGGATTTTGTTCAACACTATTATTACTGCATCTAAAGATACCCTTGATTCTCGTCGTATTCATTTGAATGTGATTCGTGCGGATGCAGATCTGTCTGACACTACTGTGTTGCTAGCAGCTGATGTGTCTGTTCCCCAAAGCAGGAAGCACCAAGTGGTCGCTGCCTGCTTTCCCCTTCATGATGCTTTTGGATCCAAAGAATATACTATGGCATTAGGCAGAGCTCTCTCTGACGATGCTAAACTTGCAGCCATTAACTTGTCTATAAGCAAGGCTGTGTTGCACACTAACTGTGACAAAATAGTGGTGCTCTTAGACTTGACTAAGGCCATCTGCTTGGCCTTGGATCCGTCTCTCCACTCGGAGCAAAGACACTCACTTTTTTTTTTTTTTCATCAGAGCCCTATGCCCCCAGAGGGGGCGTTTGACAATTTATATTTCAGTGCCTGATCGCAGTCTGGTCGCAAGTACCTAAATACATGCATTGTACACTAACGTAAGTAAACCATGTACACTAACGTAAGTAAACCATGTTCACTGTGTTCATTAAGTAAACCATGTTCACTGTGTTCATTAAGTGAACTACACTGTATACGAGGTGCAACAAAGAGCAAGCTAGGGTAGCCCTCAAGGATAGATCTATCAATGAGTATAGTAGCATGCAACACCTCGCAGAAGCGGTGAGAACCCTAGAGGCCAGGCCCGCCACTATATGAAGGGTGGAGCACTGACGTCTATGTATGGAAAAGCATGCTAGACACTTCAGCTTGTTCTCTACAAATAAATTGATGTGCATCCAGCACCCAGACAAGGTCGTCCAGGTGCGGTGGTGCAATGGAGCCTGTTACAGGCATTCATCGGCGGTGTCCTCTGTCAGCAGGACGAACAGTGCAAGTATAGGTGGGGGCCTTGTCAGGGGGGCCACGTCGCCATGTCTTCCTGGCTTTAGGAAATAGTGGTGGAGGGTATTGCAATGGGAATGCAAAAGCGGCAGGATTGTTCTCAAGGAATGTAAGGACCCGATTATTCTTGGATAGACAAGACCTTCTGAGAGATCCCACTAGGCAGGTATGCAGGAAGTAACCGGAGTTTTGGGGGGGTTTATGGGTTGTAGGATCTTCTAGAGGGTCTTGGGAGCGGTGGAATACAAAGGGAAATAGCCTAACACTATATCTGGGGGTCTATTGGGTGTTCTAGATAGTTTACAGTGTGCCAAAGCGAAGGTAGAAGACCTCCAATGCTGTGACTGTGCAGAAAAGCGAGAGAAGAGAAAAGAGACAAAGACAAGACAGGTGGGTTTACTAGTATATCAAGGCTAAGGAAATACAATGTCTAGAGGTGGTATATACATATACTGTAGAATACTCTACTAGAGGCCATATGAGTCAGTAAGAGTCAGGGAGGTAAG
This sequence comes from Clitopilus passeckerianus, assembly GCA_944990035.1. NCBI lineage: Eukaryota > Fungi > Basidiomycota > Agaricomycetes > Agaricales > Entolomataceae > Clitopilus > Clitopilus passeckerianus. The sequence continues at coordinate 1,193,764 of CALYLX010000136.1, forward strand.
TGAGTCAGATAGAGTCATGGGGGGACAGTTGGGGGACAACCAAGAACGGTGCATGACTGTGCATCGCTAGGGGGTAACCAGGGAGTCCATGGATACATGGATACATGATTCTAGGCGAAATGCGGGGGTTCTAGAGCGATGGAGATCAATGTAGGAACTTTCTAAGGGTTGGGTCATGACAAGGAAGAACAAGAAAGATGACAGCTTCTGGCGCAAGCGCCGGTTAGGCCGTGATTGGAAGTGCATACACTGGTAGAGGATATGTTTCCTCGTTTCCAGTATGTGCCAATTGCAAGCACATGCTGTCTTCCCGTCTAGGTTGAAGCATGCCCGGAATTCACCAATGGGTGCATGACCCAAGACTATGCACATTGGAGGAACTAACACGATAAAGCCAAAGCCCACTCTTGATATGTGTGGGCCTTAGGGAAGCACCTTTCTGTGTAAGGTGCAAGAAATTGTTGCCAGAGTAAGAAGGCTGCTGCAGCAGACAAGTCCACTCGTGCAGCATTCTGTCAGAGGCATGTTTCTGGGCACACCCAAGGGATGTCCAGGGCTTGTTACCAGCACCCACAAGCAAGCCAGAGGCTGCCAAGTGAGCGCAGTTATGAATGTCCCAGTTGAGTCTTGAGGGGACATAGACAAAGTGCATGCATCTAGCAGTGTCATCCGATAACCAAGTGCGTAGTTTGGAGCAGATGGACAGTGAGTGTCCTTGCCCCAAGTGCAGAGATGGGTCTAAGGCCAGACAGATGGCTTTAGTCGAGTCCAAGAGCACAGCAATCTTGTCACAGTTGTCGTGCATGACAGCCTTGCTGATAGACAGGTCAATGGCTACAAGTTTGGCATCATCAGAGAGAGCCCTTCCCGATGCCATAGTGTACTCTTCAGGCCCAAAGGCACTATGAAGAAGGGAGCAAGCAGCAACTGCTTGGTGCTTCCTGCTTTTGGGAACAGATGCATCAGCTGCAACCAACACCATAGTGTCAGACATATCTGCATCTGCACCAATCACATCCAAATAGGTGCAACAAAAGTCAAGGGCATCCTTGGATACAGCAATGATGGTCTCAAATATAACCCTGCTAGAGTGCATGTCCAACAAGCGAAGGCCTGGGATTGCCTCTGCATGCACAGAATTGAGAGGTTCAGAGATGCACACAGTGTGTGCATCAGAATCCACAACTGTGGAGAGCAAGTTGCCGCGCACTCGACACAACAGGTTGGAAAGAGATGAGGGAAGACGCATTGTTCTCTCATACAGCTGGTGCTTGTCACTAATAAGTGACAGCGTAGGATGGTTGCCCATTAGGGTGCCAATGCGTGCCTAGCTGTGCTTGACCAGTTTTCTGATGTGCAAATAAATGGGCGGGAGGCTAGCAATAGACTCAGTCCCCCCTCCCAGCGATGTGCCAAAGGCGCCAGTGATCCATCTGGCAGCCCTGTGTTGCATGGAGTGCAAGTGCGACATGGCGGTTTTGCATCTTGCACCTTTGTAGAACCAGAGACCTACACCATACAGTGGGCAACAAAACCCTTCCAATGTTTGCTACTTTTCCAAAGATGTGTTAATATGTAGCTAATGAAATAAATTATGCAAAATCTTGAAAATAATATATATCATCGTTCAATCTCTTGGCTTGATGCTGACATGACCCTGAGGCTGTGCTTCCACTTTTAGCAGGTGTTTCACACAGTACAAGGTGGTAAGTTCTGGCACACCTCTGCTGGAATCTCATTCCAAACCTTCTCTACCCTTGCCCAAAGCTCTAATACTCCATTAGATGGAGAATTATACTTGCTAAGCTCTTTTTTGACATGAACCCAAAGATGTTCAATAGGGTTCATATCAGGAGAGTTTGCTGGCCAGATTAGAACCTTTATTTTGTGGTGTTTAAACCATTCCTTGGCCATGTTGCTGGTGTGCTTGGGGTCATTGTCCTGCTGAAAAATCATATCCTTCACTTTTACCTTATAGTACTTTAGGCTAGCCTGAAGTTCCTCCTCCAGGATTGAAGTGTAAAGGACCTTGTCCATAGTACCTTCAATTCTGGTAGCATATCCAACCCCATCCCATCCCATACAGCCCCATATCATAATATTTCCTCCTCCAAATTTCCGGGTTTCTTTGACGCGTCGCTTGTTAAGCCCCTCCTCCTTCCCTGCCCACACTCTCTCATTCCCATCTGCCCCAAACCGGTTGATTTTAGTCTCATCAGACCAATAGACCTTCTTCCAATCATTTACAGTTCACTCCTTATGCCTCTCTGCAAACTCCTTCCGTGCACGAATATGCTTCCGGTCAAGTGCAGGTCGTTTCACCTTTCTAAAGGACTTCCAACCAGTGTTTTTGAGGCCCCTGCGTACTATCTGAGGTGTGACAGTTGTGTTGGTAATATCTTGAAGAACTCTAGCAGCTTGGACAGCTGTAGAAATCTTGCTCATGTGCATATTGAGTTTTGTGTATTCAATGTTGGCAGGCGTAAGCTTAGGAGGACAGCCACCAGATGACTTGGGAAGGTGAGAACAGTGCTTATCACGTATTCTGCTAATAGAAGCAAGGCCAATACCAGTCTTTTTATGAATATGAGTGGCAGAGAAGCCAGTATGAAGCAGTTCAATGACACGGGTAGTCTGAGCTTTGGTGAGAGCATGCATGATGGGTTGGGGGCAAAGCAGCACTTGGGTCAGCTGTATATATAGTGTACTGACACTCTAGTCACATGACCTTGTTGACTACAATCAACAAACTCGAGTATCATGTGACTTATCACATGATTACTAGATTCAAAACACCTAGCAACAAAACCCTTCAAATGGGTCACCACCTTGTACTGTGTGAAACACCTGCTAAAAGTGGAAGTACAGCCTCAGAGTTATGTCAGCATCAAGCCAAGAGATTGAACTATGATATATATTATTTTCAAGATTTTGCATAATTTATTTCATTAGCTATTAACACATCTTTGGAAAAGTAGCAAACATTGGAAGGGTTTTGTTGCCCACTGTATGTAGCGACTGGGAGGACGCATGCACGGTAGAGCAGCTGTTAAGGCAGAGCCTAACAACTTAGGTAACACTGTTTACGCTCAATGTCTTTGATAAACAAAGACAGAGATTTGTCAGCAGCTGCGGCTGTACTGAAGATCTGGTGAGATTGACGAAGCAAGAGACTTAAAGGTGAAGTAGAAAACTAAGCAGTTAGGTAGATTGCCTAGGCCAAGCTGAGGAGCCTTGACCAAATGGTACAGGTTTATATACCTATCTAGTAGTTCTAAATATAGCGCATGCGCAGCATGCTGAGTAAGTAATGAGTCATGCGCAGCATGATAAGTAAGTACATGAGTCAGTATGACTCGATGTGAGTCAGAAAGAGTCAGTTGAGGTATAAGTCTCTCACGATTGTGAGAGATGCAGAGTAAGCATGGAAAAAGATGAGAAATGCGCAGTAATACGCAGCATATGTGAGTAATTGTGCATAGATAAGCGGGCCAGGGTATGTAAGAAGAAACATGTAAGCAAAATCATAACAGCAGCCGCTTCTGAAAAGGAGTGATTCCCTTTGACGAGTTACCAAGCATGATCATTGCCTTGACAGTGGTCAGAGCCTTGGTGGAGTAATACTTGACATGGTGACGGTCAAAGTAGAAGCCTAAGTAGCACCAAATGCTCTTGGGTTGAAGTGGCAAGTTGCCAGTGTGTGGAGCAAAGCCCAAGGAAGAACTGAGCAAGGTCAAATGCGACCACACTTGTCTTCAACCCCCTAGCCCAGCCAGCTTTGACGATGTGAGTGAGATAGGCACCCACATCTTTAGTAGAGTGTTGGCGCACACCTCCAAACCGGTTGGGGTAAAATATGCTGAACTTCTGTGCTTCAAACTGCATCCTGTTTGCAAGCATCTTTTCAAAGAGTTTCCCCAGCGTGTTGAGCACCACAATGGGGCAGAACATCTTGGGAGTTGAATAGTGCAGCTTGCCAGACTTGGGGACAACAGCCGAGCGCAATTCTTTAAAGTGAGAAGGCCAGTGACCAACCCGGAGGCAGGCATTGGCAATCTCAACAAATTTGATTGCAATGACAGTGTCAGCAACCAAGGATTTGAGCTGATACCATGTGAGATGATCAGGACCTGGAGCAAAAGTGTTTGAGCACTTTGCAAGTTCTTCTCTAAGCTCATTGACACCAAAGTCCCACCACTCACACGGAGGAGACTGAGGTACATTATCAAGCACAGAGGGGTCAACCGAGCGGTCAAAGGTTGAGTTGTATGTGGAATCAAGAGCAGCCCAGAGTGACTCGAGGGAATTACAAGGTTGAATTGCTTCACGTGTAGGGAGCTGGCGCTGCTTGGCCCAGCGCATTAGATCCCATGGACGCTTATTAGTAGTAGCAATCATCTAGATCCTACTATCAAAGAACTTGCACTTGGCCACCTTGGTGGTCCTGCAGAATGCCTTGTAATTAGCGACCACCTTGGAAGCATGATACTGTATACTCTGACAGCCTCAGAGCATTCAACATTCCACCAAGACTTTAACTTGGCGGTAATGCAAGCAGTCTTTGAGTTGTTGTCTCAAGACTGTTTAATAGCAGTTGCAACGGCGCCAGTGCAGTGTTTGATTGCTTCTGCAGTTGTGAGACCAGATGTGTCCAGTGCATGCAAAGAAGAGAACAGTTCCTTGAGGAACTCTTCCTCTTGCTCACTTTTTTTTGGCAAAGTGATTTGCTCAGCAGCCAGCTGCACAGGCTAGATAGGGAGTGCAATAGTAAGCGAAGCATAGTCAGAGGGCCTTTTCCACTGCGTGACTACGCTGTGTGAGGTCCCTGCAGTAGGCCCCACAGGGAGAAAGAAGAGGTCAATAACTGACGGCCTAAGGCTGCCAGCATGTGAGAAATGAGTAGGACTACATTCTGGTAGAACACTGACCTCTAAGCCCAGGTCAAGTGCAACATCACACAATTCAGTCGCAACATGATTTGTTGAGTCATAGTCCAGATCCCAGACTGATGATTTGCAGTTGAAGTCCTCTGCCATCCAAAGCATGCTAGGGAGGCGAGGGGCATTGTCACACAGCCAGCGAATGGCAGTACCATCCCCTGGGCTAAAGTAGACATTGGCAAAGTGTAGTTGGGTGCCAGTGCTCCCATACAGTGTTGTGACTGACACATTGTTGTGGTTGGCAGGGTCAGTGTGAAATGCAGGCCGCATGCCTGCAAGATGCTTATGCACAAATGTTATAACAGGTAGGCGGTCAGTATCAGATGCTGGACGTCTACACATGACTAGCCAGTCTAAATGAGTGGGTGCACCAATCACTGCCTCTCCCTCAGGATTGGTAGTGGACACAGTGTGACGAATGAGCTGCCATGGAGGCTCTTGCAGCAGAATCACGTCTGCGTCATTCTTACTTTCCTCTAGAAGCACACCAACCAGATCATAATTTCTATTCACATTCTATGAAAAAAAGCAGAGAGTATGTACATGATTGTATCACATAAAGTAATACTATGTGTGGGCAGTGTGTTCACCCCGACCAATCTGAATTGGTCTACTCCTGGGTGGTAGTACTCTTTTTTTTTTGTTTGATCAAAGCCCTACACCCCCAGAGGGGGCGTCTGACAATTTATATTCCGGCGCCCAATTGCAGTCCGGTCGCAAGTACCTAAATACATGCATTGTACACTAACGTAAGTAAACCGCGTCCGTCAAGTGAACTATACTGAATACGAGGTGCACCAAAGAGCAGGCTAGAGTGGCTGGCCCCTGAGGATAAATCTATCAACAAGTATGGTGACGTGCAGCTCCCCCAGAAGCAGCGAGAACCCTGGAGACCAGGCTCGCCACTATATGCAGAACGCAACACCAACGCCTATGCATGGAAAACCATGCTAGACGCTTCGGCTTGTTCCCTACAAACAAATTGGTGTGCACCGGGCACCCAGACAAGGTCGTCTGAGCGTGGTGGTGCAGAGGAGCCCGTTATAGGCATTTGTCAGCAGTGCCCTCCAGCCACGGGACGGGCACTGCACACATCCGTGGGGGCCTTATCAGGTGGTCCATGTCGCCGTGTCTTCCTGGCTTTAGGAAACAGCGGTAGAGGCTATCGCAATGGGAACGCAAAAGCGGCAGGGTTTTTCTCAAGGAAGAACAAGAACATCCTCTTTGATCTATTACCACCATCATCACAGCCACAACAGTGACGCAAATTTGCCTTCAAGCACTTGCACACCGCTCAACCCACCAGTTTCTGCACCTGTCTGCACTATGAGTAGTGCAGGCAGCAACAAGAAGAACACCGGCCACTGGACCCGCCTCTGACGCCCTCCACGCCTCAGAGGGACCATGGCAGTAGCTATGGCACATTTGATAGCGAAAAAACCCCCCAGGGACCCTCTGGCGCTTGAAACAAGCATCCGACTCCAGCAATAGATGAGGACAATGGTCTTGAGTATGCTGAAAGCCCTGCTCCCTCCGCCCCTTCCTCCTCTGAACATAAGTGCAGGAAGGATGCTTCTGGTGCTGCCATTATGCAGCCCAAGTCTAGAAATGCCTCTAGGGCTGGTTCACCCTCCCAAAACAGAGTTCTTTCCTCTGTTTACTGGTCATGATGAGTCAGAATTCTGCAGTTTGACACTGCAGGCCACTGAGAGCACTGCAGAGGATGATGTTGAAGCGCTCACAGACTCTCTCTCGGCTATTCAAGGGTGGATGGTGCACGTTGCATCATCCTTTGGCAATGAGCAGAATGCTTGAGACATCGCCAATGCCCTTATCAGCACTGTTGCACAAGCAGTGAGTTTGCATTTCCTTGACTACCTCTCTGTAAATGAAGGGCATGTACACCAAGTCTTTTTTTTTTTTTGAGATCAAATCCAACATCCCTGCAGAGGGTGTCAGAAAATTTATATTCCGGTGTGCGAAAGCAGTCCGGTGGGTGTATCTAATACAAACAGTAAAGGCATTGACAGTAAGGTCCGTACACTAAGTACGGCAGCAAATCAAGAGTGCAAATCTAAAATGAACACGTGGCTGCAAGCAGCGACTAGTGTCCAGCAGGGCCTGGTAGGGGTAAGAGAAGCATAGTGGATTGGCACTTGCATGGAGTATGGCGGCGTGTAAAAACAAGCGCTGGACACCCAGTCGGGCGTTGGCATTGTGGCCGAGTCCAATTAGACCCGATCACAGTGGTATTGACTAAGGATCCAGTTGATATTGAAGTGATTCTTCCAGAACACATATTTGCGGTCATCAGAAGAGTGATGCGGAGGACCAAATTTGAGGAGCGTGCCCCCCAAATTGCCAAAACCTGCCTGGATGTTGGAATTGGCGTTTACTGCCACACAAAGAAGACCGCTAGCATCAGCCACCCAGAGAAGCCGAATAAGAGCAGCACCAATGTTGGCAGAAGCAGGGACCTCTAAAGAGAGGCCCTGCTCACAAATAGATTCAACTTGGGCAGAGACAAGTTGAATGGTTTTCTCCACATGCTTCAAGGTGTCACCCACAGAAGGGGTGGAGGGAGTGGGAGGCAATGAGACTGAAGGGCCAGGGACTGGTTTCTCAGTAGAAGAAGGGGCTTGCTGTTCAACAGAAGCCGGGGTGATAGTACCAGCCCGCTGTCTCTTTTTTAGAGAGCCAGCGCGCTCAGTGGGAGGGGAGGAGTCACTATTCTTCTTGTGCTTGGCCTTGGCTGCAGCGTGAGAAGCAACAATGGCTTCACCTTCAGCAATGCTCAAAGGCACCCTAATGCGCGGAGGAGCAGTAGTAGAACAAGTGGGGACCTGTTGCCAGGGCACTCCTTCAGAAATATTGAGTTCATTCTCCTCAGAGGACATCTCGACCTCCCGAGTGGGATCCAATACAATCAGTCCAGATTGGGGGTTAGAGGCATAGCAGTGAGCTCCAGAGAAACTCCCAGACATAGTTTGGTGTTGATCCGACAAGAATTGAGTGAGAGATTGAAAGAATAGTGCGAGATCACCACTTTAATGGTGGTGGTAAGAGATCTTTTTTTTTGATCAAAGCCCTACGCCCCCGGAGGGGGCGTCTGACCATTTATATTCTGGCGCCCGATCGCAGTCCGGTCGCAAGTAACTAAATACATGCATTGTGTACTAACGTAAGTAAAACCGTGTTCATCGAGTGAACTACACTAAATACGAGGTGCACCAAAGAGCAAGCTAGGGTGGCCCCCGAGAATAAATCTCTCAACGAGTATGGTAGCACGCAACACCCCGCAGAAGCAGCAAGAACCCTGGGGGCCAGGCTTGCCACTATGTGAAGGATGGGGCACTGACACCTATGCATGGAAAACCATGCCAGACGCTTCGGCCTGTTCTCTACGAACAAATTGGTGTGCACCCGGCACCCAGACAAGGTCGTCTGGGCGCGGAGGTGCAGTGGAGGATGTTACAGGCATTCGTTGGAAGTGGCCCCCCACAGCGGGAAGGGCATCGCAGAGGCGTGTGGGGGCCTTATCAGGTGGCCCACGTCGCTGTGTCTTCCTGGCTTTGGGAAACGGCGGTGGAGACTGTTGCGAAGGAAATGCAAAAGTGGCAGGGTTGTTCTCAAGAAAGAACAAGAAGGACGACAGCTCCCGGCGCAAGCGCTGGTTGGGCCGTCGTCGGAAGTGCGCGCACTGGTGAAGGATGTGGCCCCTCGTTTCCAGTATGCGCCAGTCGCACGCACACGTTGTCTCCCCACCCAGGTTGAAGCGTGCATGGAATTCGCCAATGGGTGCATGACCCAGAACTGCGCGTGTAAGGCGCGCAGTGTGCTCAATGGAAGAACCAACGCGACGTAGCCAAGGTCCACCTTTGATGTGAGTGGGCCTTAGGGAGGCACCTTTGTGTGTAAGGCGCAACAAGTTGTTGCCAGAGTAAGAAGGCTGCTGCAGAAGACAAGTCCACTCATGCAGCATTCTATTCACGGCGCATTTCCGGGCATACCCAAGGGATGTCCGAGGTTGGTTGCCAGCACCCACCCGCAAGCCAGTGGCCGCCAAGTGAGCACGGTGGTGGATGTCCCAGTTGAGTTTTGAAGGGACATGGACAAAGTGGACGCGCCTGCCAGCGTCGCCCGAGAACCAAGCACGTAGCTTGGAGCAAATGGACAGCGAGTGTCCTTGCCCAGAGTGGAGAGACGGGTCCAAAGCCAAGTGTATGGCTTTAGTCGGCGAAAGGTGTCATCCCTTTTGATCTGTTACCACCAACATCACAGCCACAACAGTGACGCAAATTCGCCCTTCAGCAGCTTGCACACTGCTTTATTCTCCAGTATATCCGCCTGTCTGCGCTATGAGTAGTGCAGGAGGCAGCAAGAAGACTCCCTGGCCGCCGCATCCAACTCCAACACCATCCACACCTCAGAAGGGCCATGGTCGTGACTATGGCGCATTTGATGGTGAAGAAACACCCCAGGGCCCCTCTGGCGCTCGGAACAAGCGTCCCACTCCAGCAATGGAGGAGGACGATGATTTCGATGCAGATGAGGGGCCTGCTCCTTCAGCCCCTTCCTCCCCAGAGCACAAGCGCAGGAAGAATGCCTCTGGTGCTGCTGTAGCACAGCCCAAGTCTAGAACTGCCTCCAGGGCAGGCTCTCCCACTCAAACAGAGTTCAAAGCTCTGTTTCCAGGACACGAAGAGAAGGACTCTTATACCCTGTCTTTGCAGGCTACAGAGGCGGCTGTCAGGGATGATGTAGAGGCCCTTACCGATTGTTAAGGCAGAGCCTAACAACTTAGGTAATACTGTTTACGCTCGATGTCTTTGATAAACAAAGACAGAGATTTGTCAGCAGCTGCGGCTGTACTGACAACCTGGTGAGATTGACGAAGCAAGGGACTTAAAGGCGAAGTAGAGAACTAAGCAGTTAGGTAGATTGCCTAGGTCAAGCTGAGGAGCCTTGACCAAATGGTACAGGTTTATATACCTATCTAGTAGTTCTAAATATAGCACATGCGCAGCATGCTGAGCAAGTAATGAGTCATGCGCAGCATGATGAGTAAGTACATGAGTCAGTATGACTCAATGCGAGTCGAAAGAGTCGAGATAAGGTATAAGTCTCTCACGATCGTGAGAGATGCGGAGTAAGCATGGAAAAAGATGAAAAATGCGCAGTGATGCGCAGCATATGTGAGTAATCGTGCATAGGTAAGCGGGCCGGGGTATGTAAGGAGAAACATGTAAGCAAAATCATAACATTACCCTCGCTATCGTTGAAGTCTCCGACTTCAATTCCTTCCTTTACCCCAGAAGTGACGGTCTATGCCCTTGTGGTAGCGTTGTGGGCAGCTAACCGGGTAATGGCCTGGGCCACGACGATGGCACAGACGACACACAAAACGAAAGCAATGACACTGTCGGTGTCTGCCTCCACAAATGTAGCATCTGAACCATCTGGGTGGTGGTGGTCTGTTGGCAAGGTATCAGTGCGCGGCGCCTTCTGGGACGATATTGTCGGGGGAAGGTTCACCAGCGTTGGTGAGTCGGACTCTGGTGGGCTTTCGAATGCGGAGAGGTATGGCGTTGGAGGGTTTGCCATTGGGGTTGATGTTTTCCTTGTTGTCGTTCTGTTCTTCTTTGTGAAGGGGTTATGTTTTATTTTGCGGTGGTGTGTAAATTGGTGACGGGAGGAAATGCTCGTAGGGTTCCGCAAACTTGACGTGCAGTGAGGATCGTGACTTCCTCTTCTTGACTTTCCTCAGGCCCCAGGGATTGGAGGCAAGGGTTTCGAAGTCTGTCTCCTCTGGGTTGTTGAACCAGTTTTGTCGTTCGGGAAGAATTCGTCGAGGAAAGCTGTTCCTCCAATAGCAAAGAAGAGGTCTGTGAGGGTCTCCTCCGTTTCTCGATCAACTTTGTCCAAAAGTTGATCAAGATCGTCAGTGGTTTTCGCAAATTGGTGGCGCAGGCAGGCACTTCGTTGCGAGTTTCGGTTCGTCGGTTTTGGTAAAGGGTTCCTTGTTCTCCCACAGCGGTGAGAGGGTTGTCGTCGCTGCTCCAGGCAGTATGCGTACGGAGCGCCGTAATAGCGGTATCGGATTTGAAGGTGTTGCGGATGATGGTGCGGTCGTAGGAAGAGGCATTTTGAGACATTGTTATATAGTGGATGTGAGTGGGTTTGCTATGTGGTGTCAGGTGAGTTTCTTCCTCTTTTTATACTCGGTGAGTATTTCCTGGCGTTCCGCAGTTCCGACTCGGGCATCCATTCGTTGTCCGCTGATGGCCATCCCTTCCATTTTACGAGGTATCGTGTCGCCCTTTGCCTTGTTTCTGATGGGCCACAATTGCTTCTATTTCGTATTCTTCTATTCCGTCGATTTCGTCAGGTGGCGGTTTAGAGAAGCTGGGTCCATGCGCTTTGGTGGAGATGTAACGGGTGAGAAGTGATGCGTGAATCACCGGGTGGATCTTCCATCGTCTTGGCAGGTCGAGTTTATAGGTCGGGTGTCCTTTTACCTCGAGTATCTTGAAGGGTCCTTCTCGTTTGGGTGCTAGTTTCTTGGAGATGTTTCCTTGATTGAGATTTGTGGCTTCTAACCACACCTTTTCTCCGACTTTGAATGGGGTGAACTGTCGTGTGATCTTCTGCCATGCGTTGCGCAGCAAGTGCATGTGCAGCATTTGCTTCATCGCGTGCTAGCAGAAGTTCCGATCCGTTTGTCAACTGCGGGAATTTTGCTAGTGGGAGCAATTGATGGGAGTGCAGGTGGTTCGTATCCCATCATTAGGTAGAATGGGGTTCGTTTGGTGACAGAGTGTGTTCGGCTGTTGTAGGAGAATTCTAGAGTGGTAATCCATTTGGACCAGGATTCGGGGTTCTGTGCACAGAAGATGCGGAGATAGGCATCAATCTCCTGATTGATCCTTTCTGTCGCACCATCGGTTTGTGGGTGGTAGGCGGTGCTCATGTTGAGCTTGATTCCAAGAAGTCGTCCCATTTCTTGGAAAACTTTAGAGCGAATGAGGTCCTCTGTCAGAAATTCCTTTGTCGGGAGTCCAAAGCGACGGTAAACGTTGTCAATGTAGGCGTTTGCAGTTCCTGTGGCGTCGATTTTCTTTGTGCAAGGGATGAAAATTGCCCCCTTCGTAGCTCCATGGTCGACCACGGCCATAATGCTATCGAAACCATCACTCTCTGGGAGATCCGTGTGAAAATCGTACGTCACTAGCGAAAATGGCCTAGTGGTTTCGGATTTGATGGTCATTAATGGTGGAGCGGTGGGGTGGCGATTGATTTTCATTTGCTGGCACATTGCACAGCCCTGCACAAAGTTCTTGATGAACACTGACATCCCTGGCCACCAGTAGTCCTTCCGGACTTTCTCCAGTGTCCCAAATTGTCCAGGGTGTCCTGCGCTGGGTAGATCGTGATAACGTTGGACTATCTTCCTTTGGAGGTCTTCGTCATCTGGTACCACGCACTTGTCCTTGTAGTACAAGATGCCATCGTCAAATTTCCAGTCTTCCAGGTTTGATCGGATTGGTGGGGGTCCGTCTTCTTTGGCGGTGCGAATGGCGTCAACAATCAGTTTGTCATTGACCATCTTGTGTACAATTTCGTCCTTTAGTTCAATGTCGATTGAGCGAAGGAAGAGCTTGTCGGGGAGGAGAATGATGTCTTCGTTGTCGGTGTCTTCACCTGGGATGTGGTCTGGTCGTCGAGATAGTGCGTCAGATTGTATCATCTTTGCACCAGGGGTGTGTACAAGTTTGATGTTAAACTGGGATAGCATCAAATTCCATCTTGCTTGTCGTCGGTTCAACTTCCGGGCTTCTCGGAAGTATGTGAGGTTTTTGTGATCGGATAGAATCACAACTGAATGTTGGGATCCATGGAAGTAGTGTCGCCAGGTTTCTAATGCGCGGATAATGCCTAGAAGTTCTCGGTCGTAGATTTCATAGTTCCGTTCTGTTTCCGAGAACGATTTAGATATGAAACCACATGGGTGCCATGATCCGTTGGCGTCACGTTGTTGTAGGACTGCTCCTGTTGCATGTTTTGAGCGTCGCTTTCCACCACAAATGGCTTCGTGGGGTCAGGCATCAGCAACACAGGCGCTTCCAGGAATTTGTCTTTCAGGGTGGTGAAAGCTTTGTGACATTCATTGGTCCATTCCCACTTCTTGTCTTTCTTGGTGAGTTCGTTCAGCGGTTTGGCAATTTCCGCATATTTTCCGATGAACCTGCGGTAAAAGTTTCCGAATCCTAGGAATGATCGGACTTCCTTTACTGTAGTTGGCGTAGGCCAGTCGCGCATCCCTGCAAGTTTGACAGGGTCCATGGAGATCTTGTTTGGTTCAATGATGAACCCAAGGTATTCCACTCTTGTGGTGTCAAATTGGCATTTCTCTGCTTTGAGGTAGAGATCGTTGTCTTGTAGTCTTTGTAAGACTCTGCGTGTGCGTTCTCGGTGTTTTTCTGGATCGTTGGAGAAGATGAGGATGTCGTCCATGTAGATGATGACCCATCCTTCGTCTATCATGTCTCGGAAAAGGTGGTTCATCATTGCTTGGAAGGTACCGGGTGAGTTCATTAGTCCAAAGAACATCACCATTGGTTCAAATAACCTCGGTTGGTCTTGAACGCTGCTTTCCATTGGTCACCATCTTTGATGCGGATGTTGTGATATCCCCATCGAATGTCGAGTTTGGTGAAGACAGTTGCTCCTTTGAGTTTATCGATGAGTTCGCTAGCCAGCGGTAAGGGTAAGCGTTAGGTATTGTTCCTTCGTTGAGTCGTCGGTAATCCTGACATGGTCTCAGGGCTTCCGAGTCTTTCTTTGCAACAAAGAAGAACGGAGATGCTTGTGGGGAGTTGGATTCTCGGATGTATCCTTTGGCTAGATTTTCCTTGAGAAACTCGTCGAGTTTTTCTTGCTCTAAGGGGCTGAGCGGATAGACCTTGCAGTCTTTTGGCACGAAATCTGTCTTCAGATCTATGGCGTGATCCCAGGGTCGGCTTGGTGGGAATCGTTCAGATGCTGCTTTCTCAAAGACTTTTCTGTAGTCTTGAAGATAGTCGGGGATGATTTCGTCAAGGATTTCTTTGGTTCCTTATCTTCTCGTTTATGTTCCAGAGCTTGCGAAATTGATGTTTTCGCACGTATCCACACCTGCTGTGTGTGGTGTCTGGTTGCTGGATGGTGTGTTACCACCGTCTGTCGTATTGTGGTAGTTGGCCTGATTGGCCCGTACACAAAATAATCCTTTGTGTGTTCCTGCGTAAGTGGGGTTCCTCCTTGGTGAATATTCCGACTGCCGGTTCGTTCTGGCAGTATGCGATGAGAAAATCTTCATTGATCTCTTCTCCGTCTTCGACTATTCGGAAATAGTCGCTAAGTCCTTCTGATTTTCCGGGATTCTCTTCGGAACAATCAGGTGCTGGGTAGGTGGCGTGTTTTCCTCTAGTAGTTGTTCTCGGATGGCTCTCATCCGCTTGATGTCTACTGCTCGCATCAATGTTTGCGACAGTCGTTGGGTAATGCGTGATTCGTCGATTTCGAGTGTGCCGTCGCTCCACGATATGATTGGATCTACCCGTTTTAGCCAGGGTAATCCAAAAATCAGGTGGTCTTTCCCGAGTCCAGTGACAAAACATCTTTCCTTGATGATGGCTGTCCCTATCTTGGCAATAACCCAGGTAAAGTGGGTAATAGTTCCTTGTTTGTTCAGGGTGCCATCAACGTTTCGTGCTGTAATCGGTTGTCGGAGTGGGAGTAGCGGGAGGTGATGTGTCTTGGCAAAGACGGAGTCGATAAATGACCCTTGCGCTCCAGAGTCAATGAGAGCTTTTGTGCCGGCGATTGTTGTATTTCCATCTAGGGGTCTTGTAGAGAGATTGGGATACGCATAGATTCAGCATAAAAATCAGTAGCTACAAGTACACTGGAAATATCAATCGGGCGAGGAAGTACTGACGTCGGCTTTGCAGTCTTCCTCTTTAAAACCCTCAGCCTCTGCTTCGGTGTAGAATTCAGCGGCTTCTTCTTGGGGCATGTCAGCTAGGACTGTTCTGACATATTTGATCAACTCGGCTCCCTTCTCAGGTTTCTTGTGGAAACGGCTGTCGTTGTTGCTGGGGTAGGTTCTTCCAAAATTCTTCCTTTGAAGACATTGTTGGATCGTGTGACCTTTCTTGGAGCAATAGTAGCACAAGTTGTTCTTCTTGTGATGTTCTCTTCCTCCTGGGTGAGGCGGCGTTTGGGTGGATCAGTGGTGAAACGATCAACATCCATAGCCATTGGGTCTCGGGCTCCAGTAGGTGTTTTGTAAGCACCTTTGACCATATCAGATGTCTTGATGATACGGGTATGTCCCATGATTGTCTTGGCACGTCGCCAGTTGTTGTCAAACTGGACGGCTTTCTTGACCCAATCGTCGAATGTGGTAGGAGGAATCGGAAAAGAGAATTTTCTCTCGGAGTTTGGGGTAAGTCCTTCCATGAAGATCTCGATCTTTGCAGTGTCACCGCTGAGATCAGTTCGTGCAAGAATATTCTTGAAGACGGTGACAAATTCGTCAGCTGTCCCATCCTGTCGTAAGGCTTTGAGTTGGAGAAGTGCGGCAGCTTTGTCGTCGGTAGGGGAAAAGGCTTCTTTGAATTGGCTGATAAATTCAGCGTAGGTGGCTTTCCTTTCAGCTGCTGAATATTTATCGTGAAATTCTAATCCCCATGCTGCTGCAGTTCCTTCTTTGAGGAAGGATAGGGCGATGCGAATCTTCTTGTCATCTTCGAGTTGGTTGAGGTTGTTTAGGATGAGGTAGTCTTCAAGTTCCTGAATGAACTTTCTGGTCTTGGATCGGTCTCCGGAGAACGTTTGGGGTTTGGCTCCAATGTCCTTCTTGTTGTTGTTGTCTTGTGACATTTCGTAGTCGAAATCGAAGTCGGTCTCTGGTTCAATTGTTTCTGCACTGGGGCGCTCCTCTGGCTCGGCTGTGGGGCTCTCCTCTAGCTGTTGTTGTACTTGGTGTTCTTCTTCTTCCTCGGGCAAGACAGAAGCGCTGGTAGACGGGACTAGTGATGGGTTCCTAGATATTGCTGTGGGTAATGGTGCGAAGCGTCGCTGTTCCTCCTCTACTTCAATGTCGTGTTCTCGTTGAGCTCGGACAATAGCAGGGGTCTTATGAGGTCGTTCGGGGTAGGGAAGTCTAGAGCGTGGAAGTGTCTGTTTTCAACGGCAACGGTGGTGAATGTGAATTTGCCAAGGGAGAGAGGCGTAGCACCAGCGGTTATTGTTGTGATTAAAACCGCAGTAGCTTCCGTTGGTGAACTTGTAGACGTTGTTGGTTCCTTCTACTAGAGTGGTATTTCGTGGCGGGTGGTCTGCCCTGTGTACGACCGTGGTGACTGAGTGGTAGCCGCAACGGCAATCGGCCTGTTGCGTGCTTCTGCTGTGTTGTCGTGGGGTGGGCCTGCGCTAACAATGAGCGGGCCTTCTGATCAGCTTGACCTTTTGTTAAGGCAGAGCCTAACAACTTAGGTAATACTGTTTACGCTCGATGTCTTTGATAAACAAAGACAGAGATTTGTCAGCAGCTGCGGCTGTACTGACAACCTGGTGAGATTGACGAAGCAAGGGACTTAAAGGCGAAGTAGAGAACTAAGCAGTTAGGTAGATTGCCTAGGTCAAGCTGAGGAGCCTTGACCAAATGGTACAGGTTTATATACCTATCTAGTAGTTCTAAATATAGCACATGCGCAGCATGCTGAGCAAGTAATGAGTCATGCGCAGCATGATGAGTAAGTACATGAGTCAGTATGACTCAATGCGAGTCAGAAAGAGTCAGATAAGGTATAAGTCTCTCACGATCGTGAGAGATGCGGAGTAAGCATGGAAAAAGATGAAAAATGCGCAGTGATGCGCAGCATATGTGAGTAATCGTGCATAGGTAAGCGGGCCGGGGTATGTAAGGAGAAACATGTAAGCAAAATCATAACACCGATGCTCTTGTCACTATGCAAGGTTGGATGGACCACTGTCCTCCTAGTTCTGTGGATGAGCTTCAGGCGAAGCTCATTGCAGACTGCCTTGTCTCAACAGTTGCTCGCGCGGCATTTGTTCATATCACAGACTACCTCAGTGTGGATGAGGAGTGTCTCCCCCAAATTTGACGTGTTAGGGACGCATTGGATGCCCTCCTGCCGTCTCCTTCCCCCCAGCAGCGCCCTGCACGCACTGCTGCTCCTAAGGGTGCTGCAAGCGCAGCATCTGCTCCCTCCACTGCTGCTGCAGGTGGGCATGGTGTAGCACCGGCCTCCCCTGCTCCTGCAGTCGCCCCCACCTCCTCCAGCGCCTCCCAAGGCGCCAGGACTCAGGTTACCCCTCCCCGACCCACGGAACACACTGCCACTGGTCACAAATCTCCGGCTCCCATGGAGGGACAGGAGTCCACAGCAACATCTCAACAATCTGGCAGCCGGGTCCCTGGACCTGCCCCAGGTGTTGCCACAAGTGCTGCCCCTTTGCAACCGCAGCCTGAGCGGATCCATTCGGGTAACTGGATGCAATTTCAGCGCCGGTTTGCCCGCCCTCCTCCCCAAGCGCCTGCTGCACCGCGCAGAGCGCCCAATCCGCATGCTGTGCGTGCGCCCAAGCCTGCTAATGCGTCCCAGCAGCAGCAGCAGCAACCACAACAGCGTCAGCGCGCTCCCAAGGCGTCCTACGCTTCTGTTGCGTCTTTTTTTTTTTTTTTGATCAAAGCCCTACGCCCCCGGAGGGGGCGTCTGACAATTTATATTCCGGCGCCCGATAGCAGTCCGGTCGCAAGTAACTAAATACATGCATTGTATACTAACGTAAGTAAAAACCGTGTTCGTCGAGTGAACTACACTGAATACGAGGTGCACCAAAGAGCAGGCTAGGGTGGCCCCCGAGGATAAATCTATCAATGAGTATGGTAGCGCGCAACATCCCGCAGAAGCAGCAAGAACCCTGGGAGCCAGGCTCGCCGCTATATGAAGAGCTTCTGTTGCGTCGCAGCCGCCTAGGAGGCCTGCAAACGCCGCCCCTCACTCTTTTGCGGAGGTCACTGCTGGCATGTCTGCGCACCAATGCGCAGAACTTGCTGAACTCGCACGTCATCTCCCTGGACTATCCTGGGATGAAGTAGCACAACTCAAGGACAATTCTAATGCCAACAAGCGCAAGGCAGCGTCCTCTCCCCTCCCCTCTGCTCCCTCTCCTTTGAAGAAGAAGCAGAAGCTCAAATCCACTGTCATGCAGCATTCTATCCACAGCGCGTTTCCGGGCATACCCAAGGGATGTCCGGGGTTTGTTACCAGCACCCACCCGCAAGCCAGTGGCCGCCAAGTGAGCACGGTGGTGGATGTCCCAATTGAGTCTTGAAGGGACCTGGACAAAGTGGACGCGTCTGTCAGCGTCCCCTAAGAACCAAGCACGTAGTTTGGAGCAGATGGACAGCGAGTGTCCTTGCCCAGAGTGGAGAGACGGGTCCAAAGCCAACCGGATGGCTTTAGTTGAGTCTGAGAGCACATCTATTTTGACACAGTTGTTGCGCAGAACAGCCTTGCTTATAGACAAGTCAATGGCCGCGAGTTCGGCATCATCAGAGAGGACTCTGCCTGATGCCATAGTGTATTCTTCTGGGCCAAAGGCGCCATGAAGGAGGGAGCAGGCAGCAACCGCTTGGTGCTTCCTGCTTTTAGGAACAGACGCATCGGCCGCCACCAACACTGTAGTGTCAGACAGATCTGCATCAGCGCGAATCACATCCAAATGGGTGCGACGAGAGTCAAGGGCATCCTTAGACGCCGCAATGAGGGTGTCAAATGTAACCCTGCCAGGGTGCGTATACAACAGGCGAAGGCCTGGGACCGCTTCTCCATAGACAGGGTTGAGAGGCTCAGAGACGCGCACAGCATGCGCATCAGAATCCACAACCGTAGAGAGCAAGTTGCCGCGCACGCGTCGCGACAAGTTGGAGAGAGACGAAGGGAGACGCATTGTCCCTTCATACAGCTGGTGCTTGTCACTAATAAGCGACAGCGTGGGGTGGTTGCCAACCAGGGTGCCAATACGCGCCTGGCCTCGTTCAACCAGTTTCCTGATGTGCAGATGAATGGGAGGGAGACCAGCAATGGACTCGGTCCCCCCACCCAATGATGTGTGAAAGGCGCCGGTTATCCACCTAGCAGCCTTGTGTTGCATAGTGCGCAAGTGCGACATGGCAGTCTTGCACCTAGCACCTTTGTAGAACCAGAGGCCCACACCATACGTAGCGACCGGAAGGACGCATGCACGGTAGAGCAGCCGCTTCTGCATAGGGGTGATACCCCTTGACGAGTTACCAAGCATGATCATTGCCTTGACAGTGGTCAGAGCCTTGGTAGAGTAGTACTTGACATGGTGGCTAAAAGATAGCGACCGGTCAAAGTAGAAGCCCAAGTAGCGCCATACGCTCTTGGGTTGAAGTGGCGAGTTGCCAGTGTGTGGAGCAAAGCCCAAGTCAATGGCAGGGTTGACATCGTTGTGCTTGCGAGAGAAGTGGAAAACCTCTGTCTTATCATGTTCCAGGACAAGGCCGAGTGCAGTAACAAGCTCTGTGATGACGGAATACGCTTGTTGGAGTAGGGTGATGTTCTTCCCAAAGGATGCCGACTGGACGATGAGCGAACCATCGTCCACATACAACATGAGTGTAGTAGCAGCAGGCGGAATCCTACGCTCAAAGAGTCTCATCACTGGCACCAAATAGAGCGCAGAGAGAAGGGGATAAAGCAGATCCTGACCAACGCCAACGTCTGCAGGGTACTTGCCGGACTCTTCGCCGTTCCAGCTGTAGGATGTGTGTCTCCCAACAAGGTAAGACGCAAAGAAGTTGCAGACCTCTGGTGCAAAGCCCAGTCTGCGCAGTATGCGTAGCAGCATGTCATGGTTGAGAGAGGGGAAGAACTGAGCAAGGTCAAAAGCGACCACGCTTGTCTTCAACCCTCTAGCCCAACTGGCTTTGACAATGTGAGTGAGATAAACACCCGCATTCTCGGTAGAGTGTTGGCGCACACCTCCAAACTGATTGGGGTGGAACACGCCGAATTTCTGCGCCTCAAACTGCATTCTGTTTGCAAGCATCCTAACAGAAAAGCGTACCGCATCGTTGACATCATACCGGCGCTGGATCCAGCCAGAATCGAACCGGTGTCGGGAGAAGGCACACTTGGACGAGTCAGCCCTGTGGTCCTTGCCGCAGTTGATGCACCTGGGTGCATGGGGACAGGGTGCACCTGCTGGAGTGGCAGGCACCGGGGGATTCGCGTCAGGCTTCTCCCAACAGCAGTGGGAGAGCTTGCGATGGTTCTGCGTGTCGTGGCCATAGCCACAATGCGCGCAGGAGTTGTACTGCTGCCTGCAAGAGGCAGTGGGATGACCCCAAGCCCAGCAGCGCTGGCACTGGGGAACGCCAGCATGCACACTGGCAGGGGAGATGTTGCAGAGGCGACCGCCAATGGACACCTTCTTGTTGGCGATGGACTTGAGAGTGGTACCTGACCTAGAGTCCCAGAAGTCGAAGAAAACCACGCACATGTCATGCGACAGGCTGGCTCGACGGATGCGCGGCTTCCCAGCAAGCTGGAGCGACGCTGTAGTAGGGTTTTGACGCAGGAGAGCCTCCATTGCGTCAGGAGTGACAGTGCTCTCTGCTGCACCAAGGGTGTAGTAGGGCACGCCAGTGATGCGGGCGTAAGAACGCGATGCATGGACCTCTACATTCACGTTGACGATGGGTTGGCCGCCCTCAGTGAGAGGGTACCAAACGCGCTGCACAGCGAGCCTGATGATAGCCAAGTCGCCGTGGGTGGGGGTGTCACTGAAGTGAACAATGATTGCGTCACCTCTGCCCACTTCGGCATGGATGGCGTTGTTGCGGGAACCTCCATTAGACAAACGAAGGTTGAGGGTGGAGACCGCCTGTTCAGGCGCGATGGGGAGGGGGCAGGGATAGCATCATCCCCAGTGCCTCTGCGCACGTAGATGAAGCACTGCCTGCGTGAGGGACCGCGTGTGGTGGATTTGAGCTTCTGCTTCTTCTTCAAAGGAGAGGGAGCAGAGGGGAGGAGAGGACGCTGCCTTGCGCTTGTTGGCATTGGAATTGTCCTTGAGTTGCGCTACTTCATCCCAGGAAAGTCCCGGGAGATGGCGCGCGAGTTCAGCAAGTTCAGCGCATTGGAGCGCCGTCATGCCAGCAGTGACCTCTGCAAAAGAGCGAGGGCGGCGTGAGCAGGCCTCCTAGGCGGCTGCGAGCGACAGAAGCGTAGGACGCCTTGGGAGCGCGCTGACGCTGTTGTGGTTGCTGCTGCTGCTGCTGGGGCGCATTGGCAGGCTTTGGTGCACGCACAGCATGCGGATTGGGCGCTCTACGCGGTGTAGCAGGCGCCTGGGGAGGGGGGCGGGCGAACCGGCGCTGGAATTGCATCCAGTTACCCGAATGGATCCGCTCCGGTTGCGGTTGGGAAGGGGCAGCACCTGTAGCAACACCTGAGTCCGGTCCAGGGACCGGGTTGCTAGGTTGCTGAGATGTTGCTGTGGACTCCTGTCCCTCCATGGGGGCCGGAGATTTGTGACCAGTGGCAGTGTGTTCCGCGGGTCGGGGAGAGGTAACCTGGGTCCTGGCGCCTTGGGAGGCGCTGGAGGAGGAGGGGGCGCCTGCTGGGGCAGGGGAGGCCGGTGCTACACCATGCCCTCCTGCAGCAGCAGAGGAGTGTGCGGATGCAGCTGGCGCTGCACCTGAGGAAGCAGCGGCGCGCTTGGGGCGCTGCTGGGGAGGGGGAGGAGGTAGGAGGCTGTTTAAGGCGTCTCTAACACGCCTGACTTGGGGCACATGTCCTTCATCTACAGAAAGATAGTCAAGGAAGTGCGAACTCACTGCCTGGGCAACAGTGCTGATAAGGGCATTGGCGATCTCTCGAGCATTCTGCTCGTCGTCAAAGGATGATGCAACCTGCACCATCCACCCTTGGATAGTCGAGAGGGAGTCTGTGAGCGCTTCAACGTCATCCTCTGCAGCGCTCTTAGTGGCCTGAAGTGTCAAACCACAGGATTCCGACTCATCATGACCAGTAAACAGAGGAAGGAACTCTGTTTGGGAGGGTGAACCAGCCCTAGAGGCAGTTCTGGACTTGGGCTGCGCAACAGCAGCACCAGAGGCGTCCTTCCTGCGCTTATGCTCAGGGGAGGAGGGGGCGGATGGAGCAGGGCTCTCAGCATACTCAAGACCTTCGTCCTCCTCCATTGCTGGAGTAGGACGCTTGTTTCGAGCGCCAGAGGGTCCCTGGGGAGTTTCTTCGCCATCAAAAGCGCCATAGCTGCTGCCATGGCCTTTCTGTGGCGTGGAGGGCGTCGGAGGCGGATCCGGCGGCCGGGTATTCTTCTTGGTGCCTCCTGCACTACTCATAGTGCAGACAGGCGCGAAAACTGGAGGATTGAGCGGTGTGCAAGTGCTTGAGGGCGAACCGGAGCGGATCCATTCGGGTAACTGGATGCAATTCCAGCGCCGGTTCGCCCGCCCCCCTCCCCAGGCGCCTGCTACACCGCGTAGAGCGCCCAATCCGCATGCTGTGCGTGCACCAAAGCCTGCCAATGCGCCCCAGCAGCAGCAGCAGCAACCACAACAGCGTCAGCGCGCTCCCAAGGCGTCCTACGCTTCTGTCGCTTCGCAGCCGCCTAGGAGGCCTGCTCACGCCGCCCCTCGCTCTTTTGCAGAGGTCACTGCTGGCATGACGGCGCTCCAATGCGCTGAACTTGCTGAACTCGCGCGCCATCTCCCGGGACTTTCCTGGGATGAAGTAGCGCAACTCAAGGACAATTCCAATGCCAACAAGCGCAAGGCAGCGTCCTCTCCCCTCCCCTCTGCTCCCTCTCCTTTGAAGAAGAAGCAGAAGCTCAAATCCACCACACGCGGTCCCTCACGCAGGCAGTGCTTCATCTACGTGCGCAGAGGCACTGGGGATGATGCTATCCCTGCCCCCCTCCCCATCGCGCCTGAACAGGCGGTCTCCACCCTCAACCTTCGTTTGTCTAATGGAGGTTCCCGCAACAACGCCATCCATGCCGAAGTGGGCAGAGGTGACGCAATCATTGTTCACTTCAGTGACACCCCCACCCACGGCGACTTGGCTATCATCAGGCTCGCTGTGCAGCGCGTTTGGTACCCTCTCACTGAGGGCGGCCAACCCATCGTCAACGTGAATGTAGAGGTCCATGCATCGCGTTCTTACGCCCGCATCACTGGCGTGCCCTACTACACCCTTGGTGCAGCAGAGAGCACTCCGGTCACTCCTGACGCAATGGAGGCTCTCCTGCGTCAAAACCCTACTACAGCGTCGCTCCAGCTTGCTGGGAAGCCGCGCATCCGTCGAGCCAGCCTGTCGCATGACATGTGCGTGGTTTTCTTCGACTTCTGGGACTCTAGGTCAGGTACCACTCTCAAGTCCATCGCCAACAAGAAGGTGTCCATTGGCGGTCGCCTCTGCAACATCTCCCCTGCCAGTGTGCATGCTGGCGTTCCCCAGTGCCAGCGCTGCTGGGCTTGGGGTCATCCCACTGCCTCTTGCAGGCAGCAGTACAACTCCTGCGCGCATTGTGGCTATGGCCACGACACGCAGAACCATCGCAAGCTCTCCCACTGCTGTTGGGAGAAGCCTGGCGCGAATCCCCCGGTGCCTGCCACTCCAGCAGGTGCACCCTGTCCCCATGCACCCAGGTGCATCAACTGCGGCAAGGACCACAGGGCTGACTCGTCCAAGTGTGCCTTCTCCCGACACCGGTTCGATTCTGGCTGGATCCAGCGCCGGTATGATGTCAACGATGCGGTACGCTTTTCTGTTAGGATGCTTGCAAACAGAATGCAGTTTGAGGCGCAGAAATTCGGCGTGTTCCACCCCAATCAGTTTGGAGGTGTGCGCCAACACTCTACCGAGAATGCGGGTGTTTATCTCACTCACATTGTCAAAGCCAGTTGGGCTAGAGGGTTGAAGACAAGCGTGGTCGCTTTTGACCTTGCTCAGTTCTTCCCCTCTCTCAACCATGACATGCTGCTACGCATACTGCGCAGACTGGGCTTTGCACCAGAGGTCTGCAACTTCTTTGCGTCTTACCTTGTTGGGAGACACACATCCTACAGCTGGAACGGCGAAGAGTCCGGCAAGTACCCTGCAGACGTTGGCGTTGGTCAGGGATCTGCTTTATCCCCTCTTCTCTCTGCGCTCTATTTGGTGCCAGTGATGAGACTCTTTGAGCGTAGGATTCCGCCTGCTGCTACTACACTCATGTTGTATGTGGACGATGGTTCGCTCATCGTCCAGTCGGCATCCTTTGGGAAGAACATCACCCTACTCCAACAAGCGTATTCCGTCATCACAGAGCTTGTTACTGCACTCGGCCTTGTCCTGGAACATGATAAGACAGAGGTTTTCCACTTCTCTCGCAAGCACAACGATGTCAACCCTGCCATTGACTTGGGCTTTGCTCCACACACTGGCAACTCGCCACTTCAACCCAAGAGCGTATGGCGCTACTTGGGCTTCTACTTTGACCGGTCGCTATCTTTTAGCCACCATGTCAAGTACTACTCTACCAAGGCTCTGACCACTGTCAAGGCAATGATCATGCTTGGTAACTCGTCAAGGGGTATCACCCCTATGCAGAAGCGGCTGCTCTACCGTGCATGCGTCCTTCCGGTCGCTACGTATGGTGTGGGCCTCTGGTTCTACAAAGGTGCTAGGTGCAAGACTGCCATGTCGCACTTGCGCACTATGCAACACAAGGCTGCTAGGTGGATAACCGGCGCCTTTCACACATCATTGGGTGGGGGGACCGAGTCCATTGCTGGTCTCCCTCCCATTCATCTGCACATCAGGAAACTGGTCGAACGCGGCCAGGCGCGCATCGGCACCCTGATTGGCAACCACCCTACGATGTCGCTCATTAGTGACAAGCACCAGCTGTATGAAGGGACAATGCGTCTCCCTTCGTCTCTCTCCAACTTGTCGCCACGCGCACGTGGCAACTTGCTCTCTACGATCGTGGATTCTGACGCACATGCTGTGCGCGTCTCTGAGCCTCTCAACCCTGTGCATGGAGAAGCGGTCCCGGGCCTTCGCCTGTTGGATACGCACTCTGGCAGGGTTACATTTGACACCATCATTGCAGCATCTAAGGATGCCCTTGATTCTCGTCGCATCCACTTGGATGTGATTCGCGCTGACGCAGATCTGTCTGACACTACAGTGTTGGTGGCAGCTGACGCGTCTGTTCCCAAAAGCAGGAAGCACCAAGCGGTTGCTGCTTGCTCCCTTCTTCATGGCACCTTTGGCCCAGAAGAATACACTATGGCATCAGGCAGAGTCCTCTCTGATGATGCCGAGCTCGCAGCCATTGACTTGTCTATAAGCAAGGCTGTCCTGCGCAACAACTGCCTGAAGATAGTTGTGCTCTCAGACTCGACTAAAGCCATCTGTCTGGCTTTGGACCCGTCTCTCCACTCTGGGCAAGGACACTCACTGTCCATCTGCTCCAAACTACGTGCTTGGTTCTCGGGCGACGCTGACAGACGCGTCCACTTTGTCCATGTCCCTTCAAGACTCAATTGGGACATTCACCACCGTGCTCACTTGGCGGCCACTGGCTTGCGGGTGAGTGCTGGTAACAAACCCCGGACATCCCTTGGGTATGCCCGGAAACGCGCTGTGGATAGAATGCTGCATGAGTGGACTTGTCTACTGCAACAGCCTTCTTACTCTGGCAACAACTTCTTGCGCCTTACGCACAAAGGTGCTTCCCTGAGGCCCACTCGCCTCAAAGGTGGGCCTTGGCTACGTCGTGTTGGTTCTTCCAATACGCACACTGCGCGCCTTGCACGCGCAGTCTTGGGTCACGCACCCATTGGTGAATTCCGTGCACGCTTCAACCTGGATGGGGAGACAGCGTGTGCATGCGACTGGCGCATACTGGAAACGAGGGGACACATCCTTCACCAGTGCGTGCACTTCCAACGACGGCCCAACCAGTGCTTGCGCCGGGAGCTGTCGTCTTTCTTGTTCTTTCTTGCGAACAATCCTACCACTTTTGCGTTCCCATCGCAACAGCCCCCACCGCCGTTTCCCAAAGCCAGGAAGACACGGCGACGTGGTCCGCCTGATAAGGCCTCCACGCGCGTTCGCGGTGCCCTTCCCGCTGTCGGAGGCCACTGCCGACGAATGCCTGTGACAGGCTCCGCTGCACCGCCGCGCCCTAACGACCTTGTCTGGGTGCCGGGTGCACACCAATTTGTTCGCAGAGAACAGGCCGAAGCGTCTGGCATGGCTTTCCATGCATAGGCGTCAGTGCTCCATCCTTCATATAGCGGCAAGCCTGGCCCCCAGGGTTCTTGCTGCTTCTGCGGGGTGTTGCGCGCTACCATACTCGCTGAGAGATTTATTCTCGGGGGCCACCCTAGCTTGCTCTTTGGTGCACCTCGTATTCAGTGTAGTTCACTCGACGAACACGGTTCCTACCTACGTTAGTATACAATGCATGTATTTAGTTACTTGCGACCGGACTGCTATCGGGCGCCGGAATATAAATTGTCAGACGCCCCCTCCGGGGGCGTAGGGCTTTGATCAAAAAAAAAAAAAAAAAAGGCAGTTCTAGACTTGGGCTGCGCTACAGCAGCGCCAGAGGCGTTCTTCCTGCGCTTGTGCTCTGGGGAGGAAGGAGCTGAAGGAGCAGGGCCCTCATCTGCATCGAAATCATCGTCTTCCTCCATTGCTGGAGTGGGACGCTTGTTCCGAGCGCCAGAGGGGCCCTGGGGTGTTTCTTCACCATCAAATGCGCCATAGTCACGACCATGGCCCTTCTGAGGTGTGGATGGCGTTGGAGTTGGATCCGGCGGCCGTGGAGTCTTCTTGCTGCCTCCTGCACTACTCATAGCGCAGACAGGCGGATATACTGGAGAATGAAGCGGTGTGCAAGCTGCTGGAGGGCGAATTTGCGTCGCTGTTGTGGCTGTGATGTTGGTGGTAACAGATCAAAAGGGATGTCTCTTTTCTGGAGAGCCAGCGCGCTCAGTGGGAGGGGAGGAGTCACTGTTCTTCTTGCGCTTGGCCTTAGCAGCGGCGCGAGCAGCAATCAGTGCTTCACCTTCGGCAATGCCCAGTGGCGCTCTAATGCGCGGGGGAGCAGTAGTGGAACGAGCGGGAACCTGTTGCCAGGGCGCTCCTTCAGAAATATTGAGTTCATCCTCCTCAGAGGACATCTCGACGTCCCGAGTGGGATCCGATACGATCGGTCCAGATCGGGGGTTGGAGGAATAACGGCGAGCTCCAGAGGAACTCCCAGACATAGTTTGGTGTCGATCCGACAAGAATTGAGCGAAATATTGAGCGAATAGTGCGAGATCACCACTTTGATGGTGGTGGTAAGAGATCAAGAAGCGTGAGCAGATGGACAGCGAGTGTCCTTGCCCAGAGTGGAGAGACGGGTCCAGAGCCAGACGGATGGCTTTAGTCGAGTCTTGAAGAACACTCTCGCACTCTTGCAGACCTGCTAGTGCATGTCTGCTCTCAAGCGACCTCTGTAGGTCTCCTCAAGTATCTCACTCCAAGTGCGGACTTCCTGCCACAAATCCGACGTGTTAGGGACGCCTTGGACGCCTATATTCCCTCTCCCACTCCCCAGCAGCGCCCTGTGCGCACTGCTGCTCCCAAAGGTGCTGCAAGCGTGGCACCTGCTTCTTCCACTGCTGCTGCAGGTGGGCATGGTGTAGCACCGGCCTCCCCTGCTCCAGCAGTTCCCCCCACCTCCTCCAGCGCCTCCCAAGGCTCCAGGACCCAGGTTACCCCTCCCCGACCCACGGAACGCACTGCCACGGGTCACAAATCTCCGGCTCCCATGGAGGGACTGGAGTCCACAGTGACATCTCAGCAACCTGACAACCCGGTCCCTGGACCGACCCCAGGTGCTACTCCAGCCAAATCGCAACCAGGGCGGGTAAACCCCGGAAACTGGATGCAATGGCAGCGCCAGTTCGCTAGGCCCGCCCCACAGGCCCCTGCAACGCGCAGGGCACCTCATCCGCATGCTGTGCGTGCACCCAACCCTGCTAATGCGTCTCAGCAGCAGCAGCAATCTCCACAACCGCGCCAGCGCGCTCCCGGAGCGTCCTACGCGTCTGTCGCTTCGCAGCCGCCTAAGAGGCTTGCAAACGCCGCCTCTCGCTCCTTTGCAGAGGTATCAGCTGGCATGAGTGCGCAGCAATGCGCAGAACTTGCTGAACTCGCGCGCCATCTCCCGGGACTGTCCTGGGATGAGGTAGCGCAACTCAAGGACAACTCCAACGCTAATAAGCGCAAGGCAGCGTCCTCCCCTCCCCCTACTGCTCCATCTCCTTCAAAGAAGAAGCAGAAGCTCAAATCCACGACGCGCGGCCCCTCACGCAAGCAGTGCTTCGTTTATGCCACCAGAGGCAGTGGAGACAATCTTGTCTCTGTTCCTCTTCCCATTTCGCCTGAACAGGCTGTCTCCACCCTCAACCTTCGCTTTGGTGCTGGTGGGTCTAAAAACCGCGCTATCCATGCTGAAATTGGCAGGGGCAACGCTATCATCGTCTACTTCGATGAGACACCCTCCCATAGTGACCTGGGCATCATCCGGGTTGCTGTGGAACGCGTCTGGTACCCTGTCACTGAAGGTGACAGCCCATCCCCCACTGTCCACGCTTCTGTGGAGGTCCCTACATCGCGTTCCTATGCACGCATCACGGGAGTGCCCTACTTCACCTTTGGATCGGTGGGCAGCACTCCTATCACTCCTGACGCCGTCTTAGCACTCTTGCGTCAAGATCCTGCTACTAGCGCGCTCCAGCTTGCTGGAATGCCTCGTGTGCACCGCAGATCACGAGGGCAAGATATGTGCGTCGTGTTTTTCGACTTCTGGGATACCAGGTCTGGCACCTCCCTCAAGGCCATCACACACAAGAAGATCTCGATTGGAGGTCGTCTGTGTCTCATCTCCCCTGCAAGCGTCCATGCTGGCATTCCGCAGTGTCAACGCTGCTGGGCATGGGGTCATCCCACTGCCACCTGTAGGCAGCAGTTTAGCTCCTGTGCGCATTGCGGCTATGGCCATGATTCGCGCAACCATCGCAAGCTTGCCCACTGCTGCTGGGGCAAGCCTGACGCCAATCCTCCGGTGCCTGCCACTCCTGATGGCGCACCATGCCCGCATGCACCCAGGTGCATCAACTGTGGCAAGGAGCACGAGGCAGATTCGCCCAAGTGCCCTTTTGCAAGACATCGGTTTGATGCTGGCTGGATCCAGCGCCGATATGCTGTCAATGATGCGGTAGGCTTTTCCGTTAAAGCACCGCAGAGTTATACTGACGTACTACCACCCAGGAGGAGACCGATTCAGATTGGTCGGGGTGAACGCGCTGCCCGCACTTAGTTGTACTTTATGCGATACAACAAGGTACATACTCTCCGCTTCTTTTCACAGAACGTGAATAGAAATTATGATCTGGTTGCTGCGCTACTAGAGGAACGTAAGAATGACTTTGATGTGATTCTGCTGCAAGAGCCTTCATGGCGGCTCATTCGACGCACTGTGTCCACTACCAATCCTGAGGGAGA
This sequence comes from Clitopilus passeckerianus, assembly GCA_944990035.1. Taxonomy (NCBI): domain Eukaryota; kingdom Fungi; phylum Basidiomycota; class Agaricomycetes; order Agaricales; family Entolomataceae; genus Clitopilus; species Clitopilus passeckerianus. The sequence continues at coordinate 1,223,387 of CALYLX010000136.1, forward strand.
GGCAGTGATTGGTGCACCCACTCACCCAGATTGGCTGGTCATGTTTAGGCGTCCAGCATCTGAGACAGACCGTCCGCGCGTTATGACATTCGTGCATAGGCGTCTTGCAGGCATGCGGCCCGCATTTCGCACTGATCTCGCCAACCACAACGATGTGTTGGTCACAACTCTGTATGGGAGCTCTGGCGCCCAAATACACTTTGCCAATGTCTACTCTAGTCCAGGGGATGGTACGGCCATCCGCTGGTTGTGTGACAATGCCCCACGTCTTCCTAGCATGCTCTGCATGGCAGGAGACTTTAACTGCAAGTCATCAGTCTGGGATCCGGACTATGACTCTACAAACCATGTTGCAACTGAACTGTGTGATGTTGCGCTTGACCTGGGTTTGGAGGTCAGTGTTCTACCAGAACGCACTCCCACCCACTTCCCGCATGCTGGCAGCCTTAGGCCGTCAGTCATTGACCTATTTTTTCTCCCTGTGGGACGCATCACAGGGACTTCACACAGCGTGGTCACAGAGTGGAAAGGACCCTCTGACCACGCACCTCTGACTGCCGCACTCACCATCCAGCCCGTGCAGCTGGCTGCTGAGCGCATCACTCTGCCGAAAGGTAGTGAGCATGAGGAAGAGTTTCTTAAGGAACTGTCCTCTTCCTTGCAAGCGCTAGACACATCTGGCCTCACAACAGCAGAAGCAATTGAACGCTGCACCAGCGCCATTGCAACTGCTATCAAGCAGTCTTGGGACCACAACTCAAAGACTGCTCGCATCACCACCAGGTCAAAGTCCTGGTGGAACCCTGAGTGCTCTGAGGCTGTCAGAGTGTATCGCGCTTCTAAGGCGGTCGCTGATTACAAGGCGTTCCGCAGGACCACCAAGGTGGCCAAGCGCAAGTTCTTTGATAGTAGGATCCAGACGATTGCTACTACCAATAAGCGTCCATGGGATCTTATGCGTTGGGCCAAACAGCGCGAGCTCCCTACACATGAAGCGATCCGCCACAATGGTGAACCCTGCAATTCCCTTGAGTCGCTGTGGGCTGCTCTTGACTCAACATACAACTCGGCGTCTGATCGCCCGGTTGATTCCTTTGTGCTCGACGATGTGCCCCAGTCTCCTCCGCGTGAGTGGTGGGACTTTGGCGTCAATGAGCTAAGAGAAGAACTAGCAAAGTGCTCCAACACGTCTGCTCCTGGTCCTGATCACCTCACATGGTATCAGCTCAAATCCCTGGTTGCTGACAGCATCATTGCAACCAATTTCGTCGAGATTGCCAATGCTTGCCTTCGGGTTGGCCACTGGCCCTCTCATTTCAAAGAGTCACGTTCTGCCATTGTTCCCAAACCTGGCAAACCGCACTATTCCACTCCAAAGATGTTCCGCCCTATTGTGTTGCTTAACACGCTGGGGAAACTCTTTGAAAAGATGCTTGCAAACAGAATGCAGTTCGAAGCACAGAAATTCGGCGTATTTCACCCCAATCAGTTTGGAGGTGTGCGCCAACATTCGACTGAAAATGCGGGTGTCTACCTCACCCACATTGTCAAAGCCGGCTGGGCTCGAGGGTTGAAGACAAGCGTGGTCGCTTTTGACCTTGCTCAGTTCTTCCCCTCTCTCAACCATGACATGCTGCTACGCATATTGCGCAGACTGGGCTTTGCGCCAGAAGTCTGCAACTTCTTTGCGTCGTACCTTGTGGGGCGACACACATCCTACAGCTGGAATGGCGAAGAGTCTAGCAAGTACTCTGCAGACGTTGGCGTTGGTCAGGGATCTGCTTTATCCCCTCTTCTCTCTGCGCTCTATTTGGTGCCAGTGATGAGACTCTTTGAGCATAGGATTCCACCTGCTGCTACTACACTCATGTCGTATGTGGACGATGGTTCGCTTATCGTCCAGTCGGCATTCTTTGGGGAGAACATCACCCTACTCCAACAAGCGTATGCTGTTATCACAGAGCTTGTTACTGCACTCGGCCTCGTCCTGGAACATGATAAGACAGAGGTTTTCCACTTCTCTCGCAAGCACAACGATGTCAATCCTGCCATTGACTTGGGCTTTGCTCCACACACTGGCAACTCGCCACTCCAACCCAAGAGCGTTTGGCGCTACTTGGGCTTCTACTTTGACCGGTCGCTATCTTTTAGCCACCATGTCAAGTACTACTCTACCAAGGCTCTGACCACTGTCAAGGCAATGATCATGCTTGGTAACTCGTCAAGGGGTATCACCCCTATGCAGAAGCGGCTGCTCTACCGTACATGCGTCCTCCCGGTCGCTACGTATGGTGTGGGCCTCTGGTTCTACAAAGGTGCTAGGTGCAAGACTGCTATGTCGCACTTGCGCGCCATGCAACACAAGGCTGCCAGGTGGATCACCGGTGCCTTTCGCACGTCGCCGGGTGGGGGGACCGAGTCAATTGCTGGTCTCCCTCCCATTCATTTGCACATCAGGAAACTGGTTGAACGTGGCCAGGCGCGTATTGGCACCCTGGTTGGCAACCACCCCACGCTGTCGCTTATTAGTGACAAGCACCAGCTGTATGAAGGGACAATGCGTCTTCCTTCGTCTCTCTCCAACTTGTCGCGACGCGTGCGCGGCAACTTGCTCTCTACGGTTGTGGATTCTGATGCACATGCTGTGCGCGTCTCTGAGCCTCTCAACCCTGTCCATGGAGAAGCGGTCCCAGGCCTTCGCTTGTTGGATACGCACTCTGGCAGGGTTACATTTGACACCCTCATTGCAGCGTCTAAGGATGCCCTTGACTCTCGTCGCACCCATTTGGATGTGATTCGCGCTGATGCAGATCTGTCTGACACTACAGTGTTGGTGGCAGCCGATGCGTCTGTTCCTAAAAGCAGGAAGCACCAAGCGGTTGCTGCCTGCTCCCTTCTTCATGGCGCCTTTGGCCCAGAAGAGTACACTATGGCATCAGGCAGAGTCCTCTCTGATGATGCCGAACTCGCGGCCATTGACTTGTCTATAAGCAAGGCTGTTCTGCGCAACAACTGTGTCAAAATAGTTGTGCTCTCAGACTCAACTAAAGCCATCCGGTTGGCTTTGGACCCGTCTCTCCACTCTGGGCAAGGACACTCGCTGTCCATCTGCTCCAAACTACGTGCTTGGTTCTTAGGGGACGCTGACAGACGCGTCCACTTTGTCCATGTCCCTTCAAGACTCAATTGGGACATCCACCACCGTGCTCACTTGGCGGCCACTGGCTTGCGGGTGGGTGCTGGTAACAAACCCCAGACATCCCTTGGGTATGCCCGGAAACGCGCTGTGGATAGAATGCTGCATGAGTGGACTTGTCTACTGCAGCAGCCTTCTTACTCTGGCAACAACTACCTGCGCCTTACACACAAGGGTGCCTCCCTAAGGCCCACACACATTAAAGGTGGACCCTGGCTACGTCGCGTTGGTTCTTCCAATGCTCATACCGCGCGCCTTACGCGCGCAGTCCTGGGTCATGCACCCATTGGCGAGTTCCGCGCACGCTTCAACCTGGGTGGGGAGACAGCGTGTGCATGCGACTGGCGCATACTGGAAACGAGGGGACATATCCTTCACCAGTGCGCGCACTTCCAACGACGGCCCAACCAGCGCTTGCGCCGGGAGCTGTCCTCCTTCTTGTTCTTCCTTGAAAACAACCCTGTCACTTTTGCGTTTCCCTCGCAACAGCCTCCACCGCCGTTTCCCAAAGCCAGAAAGACACGGCGACGTGGGCCACCCGACAAGGCCCCCACACGCCTCCGCGATGCCCTCCCCGCTGTGGGGGGCCACCGCCGACGAATGCCTGTGACAGGCTCCGCTGCACCGCTGCGCCCTAACGACCTTGTCTGGGTGCCGGGTGCACACCAATTTGTTCGCAGAGAACAGGCCGAAGCGTCTGGCATGGCTTTCCATGCATAGGCGTCAGTGCTCCATCCTTCATATAGCGGCAAGCCTGGCCCCCAGGGTTCTTGCTGCTTCTGCGGGGTGTTGCGCGCTACCATACTCGCTGAGAGATTTATTCTCGGGGGCCACCCTAGCTTGCTCTTTGGTGCACCTCGTATTCAGTGTAGTTCACTCGACGAACACGGTTCCTACCTACGTTAGTATACAATGCATGTATTTAGTTACTTGCGACCGGACTGCTATCGGGCGCCGGAATATAAATTGTCAGACGCCCCCTCCGGGGGCGTAGGGCTTTGATCAAAAAAAAAAAAAAAAAAAAGACCTGGGCATTATCCGGCTCGCTGTGCAGCGCGTTTGGTATCCTCTTACAGAGGGTGGCCAGCCAATTGTCAACGTGAATGTAGAGGTCCCTGCATTGCGTTCCTACGCCCGCATCACTGGCGTGCCCTACTACTCCTCTGGCGCAGTGGGCAGCACTCCAGTCACTCCTGACACTATGGAAGCACTCCTGCATCAGAACACTACTACGTCGTCGCTCCAGCTTGCTGGAAAGCCACGCATTCATCGCGCCAGCCCATCGCATGATATGTGCGTGGTCTTTTTCGACTTCTGGGATTCTAGGTCTGGTACCGCCCTCAAGTCCATCACCAATAAGAAGGTGTCCATTGGTGGACGCCTGTGCAACATCTCCCCAGCCAGTGTACACGCCGGTGTCCCTCAGTGTCAGCGCTGTTGGGCTTGGGGACACCCAACTGCGTCCTGTAGAAAGCAGTACAACTCCTGCGCGCACTGTGGCTATGGCCATGACACGCAGAATCATTGCAAGCTCTCCCAATGCTGTTGGGAGAAGCCTGATGCGAATCCCCCGGTTCCTGCCACTCCTGATGGTGAACCGTGCCCCCACGCACCCAGGTGCATCAACTGCGGCAAGGCACACACAGCGGATTCGTCCAAGTGCGCCTTCTCTCGTCACCGATTTGACGCTGGCTGGATCCAGCGCCGGTATGAAGTCAACGATGTGGTACGCTTTTCTGCTAGAGCGCCGCAAAGTTATGCTAATGTTCAACCACCCAGGAGGAGACCGATTCAGTCGGCTCTGGGTGATCGTACTGCTCACGTTTAAATTACTTTATGCGTCACAAATATGTATCTATGCTTCGCTTCTACTCACAGAATGTGAATAGAAATCATGATCTAGTGTCATCTCTCCTGGAAGAGCGTAAGAACGATTTTGACGTGCTTCTGTTGCAAGAGCCTCCCTGGAGGCTCATACGCCGCACTGTGTCTACTACCAACCCGGAAGGGGAGGCAGTGATTGGTGCTCCCACTCACCCAAACTGGCTAGTCATGTTTAGACGTCCAGCATCTGAGACTGACCGCCCACGCGTTATGACATTTGTGCATAGGCGTCTTGCAGGCATGCGGCCTGCATTTCGCACTGACCTCGCCAACCACAATGATGTGGTGGTCACAACACTGTATGGGAGCGCTGGTGCTCAAATACACTTCGCTAATGTCTACTCTGACCCAGGAGATGGTACAGCCATCCGCTGGTTGTGTGACAATGCTCAACGTCTTCCTAGCATGCTCTGCATGGCAGGAGACTTTAACTGCAAGTCGTCAGTCTGGGACCCAGACTACAACTCTACAAATCATGTTGCAACTGAACTATGCGATGTTGCGCTTGACCTGGGTTTGGAGGCCAGCGTACTACCAGTACGCACTCCCACTCACTTCCCGCATGCTGTCAGCCTTAGGCCGTCAGTCATTGATCTATTCTTCCTCCCTGTGGGTCGCACTGCAGGGACTTCACACAGCGTGGTCACAGAGTGGAAAGGACCCTCTGACCACGCTCCTCTGACCGTCACGCTCCCCATCCAGCCTGTGCAGCTGGCTGCTGAGCGCGTCACTCTGCCAAGGGGCAGCGAGCAAGAGGAAGAGTTTCTAAAGGAGCTGTCCTCTTCTTTGCGAGCACTGGACACATCTGGTCTCACAACAGCAGAAGCAATTGAACGCTGCACGGGCGCCGTTGCAACTGCTATTAAGCAGTCTTGGGATAACAACTCAAAGACTGCCCGCATCTCCACCAAGTCAAAGTCCTGGTGGAATCCTGAGTGCTCTGAGGCTGTCAGAGTGTAACGCGCTTCCAAGGCGGTCGCTGATTACAAGGCGTTCCGCAGGACCACGAAAGTGGCCAAGCGCAAGTTCTTTGATAGTAGGATCCAGACGATTGCTACTACCAACAAGCGTCCATGGGATCTTATGCGCTGGGCGAAACAGCGCGAGCTCCCTACACACGAAGCAATTCGCCACAATGGTGAACCTTGCAACTCCCTTGAGTCGCTGTGGGCTGCTCTTGATTCAACATACAACTCGGCGTCTGACCGCCCTGTTGACCCCTTTGTGCTTGACGACGTGCCTCAGTCTCCCCCGCGCGAGTGGTGGAACTTTGGTGTCAACGAGCTTAGAGAAGAACTGGCAAAGTGCTCGAACACTTCTGCTCCAGGTCCTGATCACCTCACATGGTATCAGCTCAAATCCTTGGTTGTTGACACTGTCATTGCAACCAAATTCGTCGAGATTGCCAATGCCTGCCTTCGGGTTGGTCACTGGCCTTCTCACTTCAAGGAGTCGCGGTCTGCCATTGTTCCAAAGCCTGGCAAACCGCACTACTCAACTCCCAAGATGTTCCGCCCCATTGTGTTGCTCAACACGCTGGGGAAACTCTTTGAGAAGATGCTTGCAAACAGAATGCAGTTTGAGGCGCAGAAATTCGGCGTGTTCCACCCCAATCAGTTTGGAGGTGTGCGCCAACACTCTACCGAGAATGCGGGTGTTTATCTCACTCACATTGTCAAAGCCAGTTGGGCTAGAGGGTTGAAGACAAGCGTGGTCGCTTTTGACCTTGCTCAGTTCTTCCCCTCTCTCAACCATGACATGCTGCTACGCATACTGCGCAGACTGGGCTTTGCACCAGAGGTCTGCAACTTCTTTGCGTCTTACCTTGTTGGGAGACACACATCCTACAGCTGGAACGGCGAAGAGTCCGGCAAGTACCCTGCAGACGTTGGCGTTGGTCAGGGATCTGCTTTATCCCCTCTTCTCTCTGCGCTCTATTTGGTGCCAGTGATGAGACTCTTTGAGCGTAGGATTCCACCTGCTGCTACTACACTCATGTCGTATGTGGACGATGGTTCGCTCATCGTCCAGTCGGCATCCTTTGGGGAGAACATCACCCTACTCCAACAAGCGTATGCCGTACAAGCCGAAGCGTCTGGCATTGCTTTCCATGCATAGGCGTCAGTGCTCCATCCTTCATATAGCGGCGAGCCTGGCCTCCAGGGTTCTCGCTGCTTCTGCGGGGTGTTGCGCGCTACCATACTCGTTGAGAGATTTATCCTCGGGGGCCACCCTAGCTTGCTCTTTGGTGCACCTCGTATTCAGTGCAGTTCACTCGACGAACACGGTTTTACTTACGTTAGTATACAATGCATGTATTTAGGTACTTGCGACCGGACTGTGATCGGGCGCCGGAATATAAATTGTCAGACGCCCCCTCCGGGGGCGTAGGGCTTTGAATTAAAAAAAAAAATGTGTCGTATAAAGTAAAACTAAGTGCGGGCAGTGCGTTCACCCCGACCAATCTGAATTGGTCTCCTCCTGGGTGGTAGTACGTCAGTATAACTCTGCGGTGCCTTAACCGAAAAGCCTACCGCATCGTTGACAGCATATCGGCGCTGGATCCAGCCAGCATCAAACTGATGTCTTGCAAAAGGGCACTTGGGCGAATCAGCCTCATGCTCCTTGCCACAGTTGATGCACCTAGGTGCATGCGGGCATGGTGTGCCATCAGGAGTGGCGGGCACCGGAGGGTTAGCGTCAGGCTTGCCCCAGCAGCAGTGGGCAAGCTTGCGATGGTTGCACAAATCATGGCCATAGCCACAATGCGTGCAGGAGTTAAACTGCTGCTTTTTTTTTTTTTTTGATCAAAGCCCTACGCCCCCGGAGGGGGCGTCTGACAATTTATATTCCGGCGCCCGATCGCAGTCCGGTCGCAAGTACCTAAATACATGCATTGTATACTAACGTAAGTAAAACCGTGTTCGTCGAGTGAACTGCACTGAATACGAGGTGCACCAAAGAGCAAGCTAGGGTGGCCCCCGAGGATAAATCTCTCAACGAGTATGGTAGCGCGCAACACCGCAGGTGGAATCCTACGCTCAAAGAGTCTCATCACTGGCACCAAATAGAGCGCAGAGAGAAGAGGGGATAAAGCAGATCCCTGACCAACGCCAACGTCTGCAGGGTACTTGCCGGACTCTTCGCCGTTCCAGCTGTAGGATGTGTGTCTCCCAACAAGGTAAGACGCAAAGAAGTTGCAGACCTCTGGTGCAAAGCCCAGTCTGCGCAGGAGTTAAACTGCTGCCTGCAGGTGGCAGTGGGATGGCCCCAAGCCCAGCAGCGTTGACGCTGCGGAACGCCAGCATGGACGCTTGCAGGGGAGATGAGACACAGACGACCTCCAATCTTTTTTTCTTTATTTTTTTATTTGAGATCAAATCCAACACCCCCGCAGGGGGTGTCAGAAAATTTTATATCCCGGTGCGCGATAGCAGTCCGGCGGGTGTCTCTAATACAAAAGTAAAGACATTGACAATAAGGTCCGTACACTAAGTACGGCAGCAAATCGAGAGTGCAAATCTGAAATGTGCACGTGGCTGCAAGCAGCGACTAGTGTTCAGCGGAGCCCGGTAGGGGTAAGGGGTGCATGGTGGAACGGCACCTGCATAGAGTATGGCGGCGTGTAAAGACAAGCGCTGGACGCCCAGTTGGATGTTGGCGTCGTGGCCGAGGCTAGTTAGACCCGATCACGGTGGTATCAACTGAGGATCCACTTGAAATTGAAGCGATTCTTCCAGAACACGCATTTGCGGTCATCAGAAGAGTGATGCTTGCCACAGTTGACACACTTGGCAGAGTGAGGGCAGGGGGTCCCATCTGGAGTAGGAGCCACTGGGGGGGTAGCGTTGGCATTGCCCTTGCAGCAAGACGCTAGGCGACGATGGAGAGCCACATTATGAGGCCCCCCGCAATGAGAGCAGACATCGCCCTTGACAGGGCATTTGTCTGCAGTATGACCAAAGTGCCAGCAGCGCCGACACTGAGGGACTCCAGGCCTTTTCTCCGGGGTGGAGGAAGGAGGCGCAGCAGCGGCGTTAGCCGCTGTTGCGGTTGCGACAACGCGTGCAAAGGTGCCCTTGGGCAAGACCTTCACACGACCACCAGATGGAGCAGCACCTGCCACGTTGACAGGGCGCCCATAGGGACGAGCCGGGTTCCGGGAAGGGACGGGAGGAGGCGCAGTCTTCCGACCCGGGTTAGGCCGGGAAGATGCGGGAATGGGAGCGGGCGGAGCAGGAGCGCCACCCGGGGTAGAGTTGGGGGTTGAGGAGGGTTGAGGGCCAAATTTGAGGAGCGTGCCCCCCAAATTGCCGAACCCCACCTGAATGTTGGGATTGGCGTTAACCGCCGCGCGAAGAAGGCCGCTAGCACCAGCCACCCGGACAAGCCGAATAAGCGCAGCGCCAACGTTGGCAGAAGCAGGGACCTCTAGAGAGAGGCCCTGCTCACGAATGGATTCAACTTGTGCAGAGACAAGTTGAATGGTTTTCTCCACATGCTTCAAGGCGTCACCCACAGAAGGGGCGGAGGGAGTGGGAGGCGATGAAGCTGAAGGACCAAAGATTGGTTCCTCAGTAGGAAGAGGGGCCTGCTGTTCCACAGACGCCGGGGTGATAGTACCAGCCCACTGTCTCTTTTCTGGAGAGCCAGCGCACTCAGTGGGAGGGGAGGAGTCACTGTTCTTCTTGCGCTTGGCCTTAGCAGCGGCACGAGCAGCAATCAGTGCTTCACCTTCGGCAATGCCCAGTGGCGCTCTAATGCGCGGGGGAGCAGTAGTGGAACGAGCGGGAACCTGTTGCCAGGGCGCTCCTTCAGAAATATTGAGTTCATCCTCCTCAGAGGACATCTCGACGTCCCGAGTGGGATCCGATACGATCGGTCCAGATCGGGGGTTGGAGGAATAACGGCGAGCTCCAGAGGAACTCCCAGACATAGTTTGGTGTCGATCCGACAAGAATTGAGCGAAATATTGAGCGAATAGTGCGAGATCACCACTTTGATGGTGGTGGTAAGAGATCAAGAAGCGGGAGACGACCTCCAATCAAGATCTTCTTGTGTGTGATGGCCTTGAGGGAGGTGCCAGACCTAGTGTTCCAAAAGTCGAAGAACACGACGCACATGTCATGCGTGCGTGAGTTGCGGTGCACACGAGGCATTCCAGCAAGCTGGAGCGCACTAGTAGCAGGATCTTGACGCAGCAGTGCTAGAACCGCATCGGCAGTGATAGGAGTGCTGCCTGCTGCGCCAAAGGTGAAGTAGGGCACTCCTGTAATGCGCGCATAGGAACGCGATGTGGGAACCTCCATAGCAGCGTGGACGGTGGAGGATGGGTTGGCACCTTCAGTGACAGGGTACCAGACGCGCTCAACAGCGATCCGGATGATGCCTAGGTCGCTGTGTGTGGGTGTCTCGTCGAGGTAGACAATGATAGCGTTGCCCCTGCCAATTTCAGCATGGATAGCGCGGTTCTTAGACCCACCAGGGCCAAAGCGAAGGTTGAGGGTGGAGACAGCCTGTTCAGGCGAAATGGGAAGAGGAACAGAGACAGCATTGTCTCCATTGCCCCTGGTAGCATAGACGAAGCACTGCTTGCGTGAGGGGCCGCGCGTCGTGGATTTGAGCTTCTGCTTTTTTTTTGGGAGCAGCAGTGCACACAGAGCGCTGCTGGGGAGTGGGAGAGGGAATAAAGGCATCCAAGGCATCCCTAACACGTCAGATTTGAGGAATGAAGTTCTCATTTGAGGTGATGTACTTGAGGAGGCCCAGGGAGGCCGCTTGAGAGCAGACATGCACCAGCATGTCTGCAAGGGTGCGAGAGTGTTCCTCATCGCTGGCAGCAAAAGGGGCCCGGTTGAGCCACTCCTTGAAGGTGACAAGAGAGTCAGTGATCGCGTCTATGTCTTCCTCGACTGCGTCCTCCGTGGCCTGCACCTGAAAACCCACGGAATCATACTCTGAATGTCCTGTGAACGCAGGAGAGAACCCTTGCATTGGTGAAGCCGCCCTGGAAGCAGTTCTGGACTTGGACTGCGCAACAGCAGCACCAGAGGCGTCCTTCCTGCGCTTGTGTTCAGGGGAGGAAGGTGCGGAGGGAGCAGGGCTCTCATCTGCGTCAAAACTGTCGTCCTCATCCATTGCTGGAGTAGGACGCTTGTTTCGAGCGCCAGAGGGGCCCTGGGGAGTTTCTTCGCTATCAAACGCGCCATAGCCACTGCTATGGCCCTTCTGAGGCGTGGAGGGCGTCGGAGGCGGGTCCGGCGGCTGGGTATTCTTCTTGGTGCCTCCTGCACTACTCATAGTGCAGACAGGCGCGAAAACTGGAGGATTGAGCGGTGTGCAAGTGCTTGAGGGTGAATTTGCATCGCTGTTGTGGCTGTGATGGTGGTGGTAACTGATCAAAGAGGATTGGTGGTAAGAGATCAAGAAGCGTGCATATACACCAAGTCAGGCGTGTCAGGGACGCCTTGAACAACCTCCTACCCCCTCCTCCACCCTAGCAGCGCCCTATGTGCACTGCTGCTCCTAAAGGTGCTGCAAGCGCAGCATCTGCTTCTTCCACTGCTGCTGCAGGTGGGCATGGTGTAGCACTAGCCTCCCCTGCTCCTGCAGTCACCCCCACCTCCTCCAGCACCTCCCAAGGCGCCAGGACTCAGGTTACTCCTCTCTGACATGCGGAACACACTGCCACTGGTCACAAATCTCTGGCTCCCATGGAGGGACTGGAGTCCACAGCAACATCTCAACAATCTGGCAGCCAGGTCCCTAGACCTGCCCCAGGTGTTGCCACAGCTGCTGCCCCTTCACAACCGCAATCAGAGCGGATCCATCCAGGTGACTGAATGCAACTCTAGCGCCGGTTTGCCCGTCCTGTTGAATTGATGCGTACCACTCATGTGACACCACATGATTAGTATTGCGCCATATCACACCATTATTACGTCTTCTTACGAATATGCCTCATGGCAACTCATGTCACACTTCATGACTACTTATGACTAATTCTGTATCACTTCTGTACTATATTTAGCACAGAACATTCTAGATATGCTTACATATACATGGTCTGTGCACACTCTGTATATGTATATAAACCTATGTAGTTTACCTCAATACATTGGAGACTTCTCGAGTCTTATTACATAGTTCGCTTTACAGTGGGCAACAAAACCCTTCCAATGTTTGCTACTTTTTCAAAAATGTGTTAATAGCTGATGGAATAAATTATGTAAAATCTTGAAAATAATATACATCATAGTTCAATCTCTTGGCTTGATGCTGATATAACCCTGAGGCTGTGCTTCCACTTTTAGCAGGTGTTTCACACAGTACAAGGTAGTGACCCATTGGAAGGGTTTTGTTGCTACTGATTTTAAAAACAGAAATACATTAATTTTAGTACTTAGTCCACTTTCCCTTGGCATCAACTACTGCCTGAATCCTTCTAGGCATTGACTCTATTAAGTTCTGGCACACCTCTGCTGGAATCTCATTCCAAACCTTCTCTACTCTTGCCCAAAGCTCTAATACTCTATTAGGTGGAGAATTATACTTGCTAAGCTCTTTTTTGACATGAACCCAAAGATGTTCAATAGGGTTTATATCAGGAGAGTTTGCTGGCCAGATTAAAACCTTTATTTTGTAGTGTTTAAACCATTCCTTGGCCATGTTGCTGGTGTGCTTGGGGTCATTGTCCTGCTGAAAAATCATATCCTTCACTTTTACCTTATAGTACTTTAGGCTAGCCTGAAGTTCCTCCTCCAGGATTGAAGTGTAAAGGACCTTGTCCATAGTACTTTCAATTCTGGTAGCATATCCAACCCCATCCCATCCCATACAGCCCCACATCATAATATTTCCTCCTCCACATTTCCGGGTTTCTTTGACGCGTCACTTGTTAAGCCCCTCCTCCTTCCCTGCCCACACTCTCTCATTCCCATCTGTCTCAACCAGTTGATTTTAGTCTCATCAGACCAATAGACCTTTTTCCAATCATCTACAGTCCACTTCTTATGCCTCTCTGCAAACTCCTTCCGTGCACGAATATGCTTCCAGTCAAGTGCAGGTCATTTCACCTTTCTAAAGGACTTCCAACCAGTGTTTTTGAGGCCCCTGCGTACTGTCTGAGGTGTGACAGTTGTGTTGGTAATATCTTGAAGAACTCTAGCAGCTTGGACAGCTGTAGAAATCTTGCCCATGCACATATTGAGTTTTGTGTATTCAATGTTGGCAGGCATAATTCTGCTAATAGAAGCAAGGCCAATACCAGTCTCTTTATGAATATGAGTGGCAGAGAGGCCAGTATGAAGCAGTTCAATAACACGGGTAGTCTGAGCTTTAGTAAGAGCATGCATGATGGGTTGGGGGCAAAGCAGCACTTGGTTCAGCTGTATATATAGTGTACTGACACTCTAGTCACATGACCTTGTTGACTACAATCAACAAACTCGAGTATTATGTGACTTATTGCATGATTACTAGATTCAAAACACCTAGCAACAAAACCCTTCTAATGGGTCACCACCTTGTACTGTGTGAAACACCTGCTAAAAGTGGAAGCACAGCCTCAGGGTTATGTCAGCATCAAGCCAAGAGATTGAACTATGATATATATTATTTTCAAGATTTTGCATAATTTATTTCATTAGCTATTAACACATCTTTGGAAAAGTAGTAAACATTGGAAGGGTTTTGTTGCCCACTGTATGCATCACAAACATGTGTTCTCTTTACACCTCCATTCACAGAATGTGAATAGAAACTATGATCTTGTTGCCTCACTCCTAGAAGAATTTTTTTTTTAAATTTAATTTATTTATATCCCAGTGCCCGGTAGCAGTTCAGCGGTACTTTACAAACAAAGTATACAAGCGTGTCCAAAGCGAACCAAGGTAGCAACTAGGCTCATCACACTGAAGCAATTCCCCTCAAAAGGGAAATAGTATTGGCACCTAGGCAGGTGCAGATTGCGCGCAAACATCAGCTTGGCCCCCAACCCTAAGGTCGGCAAGAACTGAAAGGTCTCTGATGCTTATCCTCCCACCTTGCGGTGGATGGTACCCGGGATGGTGCTGTGCACGGTCAGGCATGTTCTCAGCAAAAGAGAATACTGAAGGATTCTTCTTCAAGAATCTGATGAATTCACAAGCATCCAACCTTTCATTGGATCCTGGAGGCGATCATAGCTTGGACAACTATGCATGATGTGGGCTCTGTCCTTGAGAGGACACCTGCACTCACAGTTCACCTGGAGGGCCAAGTTGAACCAGAGGCTATAGGCACCTATTGGTGCGTGATTAAGCATTGTGTGCGCCATGCACGCAACAAGTGTGTTACAAGCTCCTTCCTTCTTGCAGGCAGCCAGCCATGGGCCTTCTTTTAGGTGAGATGGCGTAAAAGCCTTGTCACCAGCAGTGAGGTGTAGCAGTGACCTACCCCGATAGCGGGGTTGGCCAAAGAGATGATCCCACTCAGAAAGCATTCGCTCTGTAGTGTAGTTGAGTGCCTCCCCGAGGGTGGCAGGATTGTTTGGCCCAATAGGCACTCGCAGCAATGAAGCCTGTTCATGCGCTATGTGGTGGGGTCCCCACTCTGCTCGAGAGGGAACATATTGAAACTTGATTGTATGCCGAGGGTCGGCAGCCAACCAAGCGCATAGTTTAGCACAAGTTGCAATAGAGTGCGATTGTGCAGAGTGGATGGACATGTCCAGGATTAGCTTTGCTGCTTCTGTCGCATCGGTGTACACCTGGATGTGCAAGATGTCTTTGCCCTCCAGTGCATAGCTGATGCCCATGGCAATTGCCATGAGTTTAGCGTTGGTTGAGGTGGCCTTGCCCTTGACCATGCTTGCTTGCCAGAGCCTGAGCCCTAGCTGGCTGACGTTGCATGCCGCAATCACCTGGTGCATTGCAGATTTCCCTGCACCATCGCATGCCACTACCGCCTTGTCAGGCTGTTGCAGCAGGTGAGAATGCTCTGCGCTGATGCACGTCAGAACACCTTGGAATTTGTCACCCTTGGGCCATACAGAAAGATCATATATAATCTGTTTGGGGAACAAATCATGAAGACGAGATCCAGGGGCCACCTTGTCATTGAAGAGAGATAAGGTTTCAGAGACCTTGTGATAGTCAGCATCAATGTCTCTGATGGCAGAAGACACTAACCCTTGCTGTCACTCGGTGAGCTTGGCAAGAGATGCTGAGTGAGAGTGAGCCCCTGCACTAGAGAGTAGTGCAAGCGTTGGATGTGAAGCCACCAGGGTGTTGGCCCTGGCACGGTTGCGTTCAACCAGCTTCTGAATGTGCAGGTGAATGGGAGAAAGACCAGCAATGGTCTCTGCTCCACCACCTGGAGATGTGCGAAAGGCACCAAGGATCCAGAGCGCAGCTTGACGCTGCATTTTGCAGAGGGATTCAAGAGCAGCCTTAATACAGCTGCCCTTGCAGTACCACACCCTTGCACCATAGGTGGCAATGGGGAGGACACAAGAGCGATACAGCAGTCGCTTCTGATAGGCATTAATGCCTTGGAAAGAGTTACCAAGCATTACCATGGCTTTCACCGTAGTAATAGATTTGGTAGTATAGAATCGCAAATGCTCTTTGAAGGAGAGAGCACAATCAAAGTAGAAGCCCAAGTACCTCCAGAAGGTCTTTGAACTGAGTGGAGTATTGCCGGTGTAGGGTGCGAACCCCAGATCAACCGAAGGGTTGTCGTCACCAGGCTTACAAGAGAAGTGGAACACTTCACTCTTGTCATGCTCCAGGATAAGCCCTAAGCCAGTCGTCAAGGAATTGATGACTGCGTAGGCCTGTTTGAGCTTGCAGAGGTTTTCCTTCCAAATTCTCGACTGAACAATGGTAGTACCATTGTCCACATAACTCATAAGAGTTGCTACTTCTGGGGGAATTCTGGAGGTGAAGATGCACATCATAGGCACCAAAAACAGTGCCAACAAGATGGGAGAGAGTGCAGAGCCCTGGCCTACACCAACATCAGCATCATAGCTAGGTGACACCTCGCGGTTCTACACATAACGTGTGCTGCGTCCAACTAGATAGGACCTGAAGAAGTTCCCAATACAGGGCGCAAATCCAAGCCTATCTATGATTCGGACAAGCATCTCATGGTTGAGAGATGGAAAGAATGGAGCAAGGTCAAATGTGACCACGCTCGTCTTAAGGCCGTGTGTCCAGCCGGCCTTAACAATGTGTGTGAGATAGATCCCAGCGTCTTCAGTAGAGTGCTGGCGCACCTCACCAAATTGATTGGGATGTAGGATACCAAATTTTGCAGCCTCAAACTGAAGCCACTGTGCAAGCATCTTTTCAAGAAGCTTGCCCAAGGTGTTTAGAAGCACAATAGGCCTGAACATCTTGGTGGTACTGTAATGGGGCTTTCCCGGTTTCGGGGTGGTAACCGGGCTAGGCTCCTTGAAGTATGCTGGCCAGTAACCTGCCTGGAGGCAGGCATTAGCCAGAGCAAGAAACTTGGACACACAACTAGGGTTGTGCGCAAGAGTCTTGAGATGGCGCCAGGACAAGTGGTCCGGGTTTGGTGCAGATGTATTAGAGCATGGCTGAAGAGCTTCACGGAGCTCAGCAAAGGAGAACCCCACCCACGTTCTGGGCTGCTCAGCCTGCATCTGATCCAACACTGCTAAGTCAACATTCCTGCCAGACACAGCATTGTAGGTAGAATACAGTCCCTCAAACAGAGACTCTAGGGTGTTATATGGGGCACCATTGTACATGATTGCCTCATAAGTAGGGAGTTGTTGCACCTTGACCTAGCTCATTAGGTCCCAGGCGCGCTTGTTGGTAGAAGCCACTTCATGGATACACTCATCAAAGAAGTAATGCTTGGCACTCTTAGTGGTGCGCCTAAAAGCACGGTAGTCATTGGGATCCAATAACTGCTGGTACGTATGTAGTGCCTGAGAGCACTTCTCATTCCACCAAGACTTGGACCTAGGTGTAGCCTTGGAAGTCCTGGAGTATGCCTCCCATGCTTGAGAGACGATGTTTGAAAGAGCAGATGCTGCTTTCTCAATGTCTTCAGCACTGTCTAGAGCGCTGTAGTCCAGACCACAGATGCGGTCTGTGACCTCCTCTAGGAAAGTGTTTTCTTCTTTGCTCTCCTTGGGGAAGACATGCTGACCAGCCCCCAAGTTGGTCTCATCAATGGAAAGAGTGACAGTGAGTGGTGCATGGTCCGATGAGCTGATGTCCACAACTGCCACTTGGTGTGTGAGCCCCACACTCCGGGCAATGGGCAGGAACATAAGGTCAATGACAGATGGCCTAAGTCGTCCAGCATGAGGGAAATGACTAGGTGTACAGACTGGGAGCATGCTAGCCTCCAGTCCAAGAAAGAGAGCAGTGTTGATGAGGGAATCAGCAACATGATTGTTGCCCTGGAGTGTGGGGTCCCACACTCAAGAGTGGCAGTTGAAGTTGCCTCTCATGTAGTACAAGGCAGGGATGTGTTCTTCATTATCAGCCAGCCAGCGGATGGCTGTAGAGTTGGCATCAGAGTACACATTTGCAAAGTGCAGAGGGACTGCGCCATGCAGAGTGACCATCAGCACATCTCTGTGGTTCACCAGGTCAGTCCTGAAGGCGCCGGGCAGGGGAACCGAGTCTATTGCTGGTCTCCCTCCCATTCATCTGCACATCAGGAAACTGGTCGAATGTGGGAAGCGTCTGGCATGGGCTTCCATGCATAGGCGCTAGTGCCGCATCCTTCATATAGCAACGAGCCTGTTTCCAGGGTTCTCATTGCTTATCCAGGGTGTTGCGTGTTACCATACTCGTTGTTAAATTGTATCCTCAGGGGCCACCCTAGCTTGCTCTTTGGTGCACCTCATATACAGTTTAGTTCACTCGACAAACACGGTTTACTTACATTAGTATACAATGCTTGTATCTAGATACTTGCAACTGGACTGCGATCAGGCGCCGGAATATAAATTGTCAGACGCCCCCAGAGGGGACGTAGGGCTTTGATCAAAAAAAGGTCAGTCCTGAAGGCTGGCCTAAGCGGAGCAAGCCTGCGATGGATAAATGCCATCACACGGGGTCTATCCTCCTCGTCCCTTGGACACTGAAAGATACACATCCAGTCTGGATAAGTAGGAGATCCAACCACTGCATCGCCATCCACGTTAGTAGATGAGACCGTGTGCCGGATCAGTCACTATGGTGGCTTCTGCAGAAAGAGGAGATCCGCAGTATCTCTCTTGGTTTCAAGAAGGGCAGAAGTCCAGCCATAGTTCTTGTTGACATTTTGACTGAAGATGCGCAGTGCACTAATGGTCCCCATTAATTCTGCAAAGATAAAGCAGCCCCAGATTGGGACTGTGATGGAGCAGGGTCAGCAGAAGCAGACTGCCTGCGGTACTTGTTGCAAATCCACTCCACAGCAAACTGGTGCTTCCAGAATGTGCAGATAGAGTCATTAGAACTATGGCTTCTGCCACAGTTCAGGCACCTGGGCTTATGAGGACATTTATCCACCTCAGGTGTAAGGGGAACAAGCGGGTTTGCCTTGGGATTGCCCTTGCAGCAAGCTGCTTGAGCTCAGTGATTGTCTGTGTTATGGGGTCTACCACGGTGCGCGCACACATCACTATTGATAGGACAATTGGAGATGACATGTCCTCACCTCCAGCACCTGAGGCACTAGGGCATGCCAGGGTTTGCCTTTGCAGCGCAAATCTGGCATGCACAACCAAAGATAAGGACATTTCTGCCCTTGACTTTGCAAAGCTGGGCACCCTTGTGAGTGTCCCAGACTTCAAAGAACACAGTGCATAAGTCAGCAGTCCTAGAGTTGCGAACAATCCTAGGAGGCGACACAAGGCTGATGCCCTTGAGAAAGGGAGATGATGCGAACTTTTCATTCACCATCTCCTTGGTAAGGAGAATCTCTTCGCCATCAGGGTTGGTGGCGAAGAGCGGAACATTAACAAACTTGAGATATGACTTGGACAGAGGTATCTCAGATGGAAAGGCAGGGGTACCCTCTGGGTACGCCTTGACCACCCATTTGGTGACAATGTCCACATTACTTGGAGATGGGACCTGGTTTGTCTGCAGCAGGAATCCGCCTATGCCAGAGGCAGCAGACTCCACGCGCAGCTTGGAGCACTCAAATGTGAGCCCTTGGTTGACAGTGTCAACTATGGTCTCAAAGGAGACCTGGTGTTTGACACCGGTAGGGGGATACACAATGACCCGCTTGCACTAGGGTCTTGTGGTGGTGGACTTCATCTTCCTGTTGGGAGATGGGGTGTTATTGCTGCGCCCAATGGCAGAGGAATGAAGCTGGGCGATGCGGCCAACAGGGAGATCCGGGTAAAGCCTAGTAAGTTTAACCAGGGCCTCGACACTGCCTCCAGGGACATGTTGAACTTGACGCGTCTCACATCTTTGTCACATGAACAGTCACGTGACACCACATGACTACAAATCACATTACTTGATTGTGTCATTATCACGACATACACACGTGGAGCATTACAAATACTTCTAGCACATTCCGCTCCACAATGACATCATCATGACTCACGTATGACTCATTCTTCGTCATTCCTTGTGTATTCCATACTATATTTAGCACAGAACATTCTAGATATGCTTACATATACATGGTCTGTGCACTCTATCCTTTTGTATAAATACTAGCAGTAGTTTACCTCAATACAACAAGGAGTTACACTTCTTTTCTCTCTAGTTCGCTCTCACAGCCTCACTCTACTCTACCCCAGGTTAGTAGCCTTACTGCACCTTCCCTCGCTGGGGGTGTGCCTGTTCGACAGGACAGGAGTGCGCTTAGGCACCTTCTGTGTTGCAAGAGGAGTGGGCAACACTGTTTGCCTAGTTACAGGTGCTTGCGCTGCAATCTGAGCAAAGGAACCCCTTGTGGGTGGCCTAGTGCTGTGGCTGACCAGGGGGGAGGGCCTATCACTTGGATAGGCCTGCTGTACGGTCTAGCAGGGTTCCTCGAGGAACGAGGTAGAGCAAGAGCCTTGCCCTTGAGTATAGTGTCCTTATTCACAGAGTGGAAGGGGCCCTCTGATCATGCTCCTCTGACTGTCACGCTCCCCATCCAGCCTGTGCAGCTGGCTGCTAAGCGCATCACTCTGCCAAAGGGCAGTGAGCAAGAGGAAGAGTTTCTGAAGGAACTGTACTCTTCTTTGCGAGCACTGGACATATCTGGTCTCACAACAGCAGTTGCAATTGAGCGTTGCACTGGCGCTGTTGCAATTGCTATCAAACAGTCTTAAGATGACAACTCAAACACTGCTTGCATCACCACTTTTTTTTTTTTTTTTTTGATCAAAGCCCTACGCCCCCGGAGGCATCTGACAATTTATATTCCAGCATCCAATTGGAGTCCGGTCGCAAGTATCTACTGTAGATACAAGCATTGTATACTAATGTAAGTAAACCGCATTTGTTGAGTGAACTAAACTGTATATGAGGTGCACTAAAGAGCAAGCTAGGGTGGCCTCTGAGGATAAATCTAACAACGAGTATGGTAACGCTCCAAGTTGAAGCATGCGCGGAATTCACCAATGGGTGCATGACCCAAGACTGCACGTGTAAGGCATGTGGTGTGCACATTGGAAGAACCAACACGACATAGCCAAGGCCCACCTTTGAGGTGTGTCGGCCTTAGAGAGGCACCTTTGTGTGTAAGGCGCAAGAAGTTGTTGCCAGAGTAAGAAGGCTGCTGCAGCAGACAAGTCCACTCATGCAGCATTCTATCAATGACACATTTCCAAGCATACCCAAGGGATGTCCGGGGTTGGTTGCCAGCACCTACTCGCAGGCTGGTGGCCACTAAGTGAGCATGATGATGAATGTCCCAGTTGAGTCTTGAAGAGACATGAACAAAGTGGACGCGCCTGCTGGCATTGCCCAAAAACCAAGCATGTAGTTTGGAGCGAATAGACAGCAAGTGCCCTTGCCCAGAGTGGAGAGACGGGTCCAAAGCCAACCAGATGGCTTTAGTCGAGTCTGAGAGCACAACTATCTTGCCACAGCTGTTGCGCAGTACAGCTTTGCTTATAAACAAGTCAATGGCTGCGAGTTCAGCATCGTCAGAAAGAGCCCTGCCCGACGCCATGAAGGAGGGAGCAGGCAGCAACCGCTTGGTGCTTCCTGCCTTTGGGGACAGATGCATCAGCTGCAACCAACACTGTAGTGTCAGACAGGTCTGCGTCAGCGTGAATCACATCCAAGTGGGTGCAACGAGAATCAAGGGCATTCTTAGATGCTGCAATAACAGTGTCAAATGTAATTCTGCCAGAGTGCATATCCAACAGGTGAAGGCCTGGGACCGCTTCTGCATGAACAGGGTTGAGAGGCTCAGAAACATGCACAGCATGTACATCAGAATCTACAACTATAGAGAGCAAGTCGCTATGCGCGCATTGCAACAAGTTGGAGAGAGACGAAGGAAGGCGCATTGTTCCTCCATACAGCTGGTGCTTCTCACTGATGAGTGACCATGTGGGGTGGTTGCCAATCAGGGTGCCAATACGCGCCTGGCGCAGGAGGGTATTAGAAAATTTATATCCCAGTGTGCAAAAGCAGTCTGGCGGGTGTATCTAATACAAACAGTAAAGACATTGACAGTAAGGTCCATACACTGAGTACGGTAGCGAATCAAGAGTGCAAATCTGAAATGAGCACGTGGCTACAAGCAGCGACTAGTGTCCAGCGGGGCCTGGTAGGGGTAAGAGAAGCATAGTGGATTGGCACTTGCATGGAGTATGGTGGTGTGTAAAGACAAGTGCTGGATGCTCAGTCAGGTGTTGGCATTGTGGCCAAGTCCAATTAGACCCGATCATGGTGGTATCAACTGAGGATCCAGTTGATATTGAAGCGGTTCTTCCAGAACACGCATTTGTGGTCATCAGAAGAGTGATGCTTGCCACAGTTGACGCACTTGGCAGAGTGAGGGCAGGGGGTCCCATCTGGGGGTAGGAGCCACTGGGGGGGTAGCATTGGCATTGCCCTTGCAGCAAGACGCTAGACGATGATAGAGAGCCACATTGTGAGGCCCCCCACAATGAGAGTAGACATCGCCCTTGACAGGGCATTTGTCTGTAGTATGGCCAAAGTGCCAGCAGCGCTGACACTGAGAGAAAGGACCACGTGTAGTGGAATGCACCTTAACCTGGGTAGGTTTGGGTGCAGGAGAAGGATGGCCAGAGGCCTTCAAGTGAATGTGAGCAAGTTGCTCAGCATCCAGATTGGGATAGGCCCTGGCTAAAGCGGCTAGAGCAATGATGCCACCACACACTTTAGCGCTAGAGCACTTAGCAGTGGGGGTGAAGGGAGCAGGCGCAACAGCGGCTAATGCCGCTGTTGCGGTTGCGACAATGCATTTGAGGAGCATGCCCTCCAAATTGCCAAAACCTGCCTGGATGTTGGGATTGGCGTTTACCGCTGCACGAAGAAGACCACTAGCACCAGCCACCCAAACAAGCCAAATAAGAGCAGCACCAACATTGGCAGGAGCAGGGACTTCTAAAGAGAGGCCCTGCTCACAAATAGATTCAAATTGTGCAGAGACAAGTTGAATGGTTTCCTCCACATGCTTCAAGGCATCACCCACAGAAGGGGCAGAGGGAGTGGGAGGTGATGAAACTGAAGGGCCAGCGGCTGGTTCATCAGTAGGAGGGGCTTGCTGTTCAACAGAAGCCGGGGTGATAGTACCACCCCACTGTCTCTTTTCTGGAGAGCCAGCGCGCTCAGTGGGAGGGGAGGAGTCGCTATTCTTCTTGCGCTTGGCCTTGGCTGCAGCGGGAGAAGCAACAATGGCTTCACCTTCAGCAATGCTCAAAGGCACCCTAATGCACAGAGGAGCAGTAGTAGAACAAGCGGGGACCTGTTGCCAGGGCGCTCCTTCAGAAATATTGAGTTCATCCTCCTCAGAGAACATCTTGACGTCCCAAGTGGGATCCAATATGATCGATCCAGATTGGGGGTTGGAGGCATAGCGGCGAGCTCCAGTGGAACTCCCAGACATAGTTTGGTGTCGATCTGACAAGAATTGAGCAAGATATTGAGAGAATAGTGCGAGATCACCACTTTGATGGTGGTAAGAGATCAAGAAGTGCGTGGGATGGCCTTGTTGCGTGAACCCCCAGCAGATAGGCAAAGGTTGAGAGTGGACACAGCCTGTTCAGGTGGAATGGGGAGAGGCTTTTTTTTTTTTGATCAAAGCCCTACGCCCCTGGAGGAGGCGTCTGACAATTTATATTCCGGCGCCCGATCGCAGTCCGGTCGCAAGTACCTAAATACATGCATTGTATACTAACGTAAGTAAAAACTGTGTTCGTCGAGTGAACTACACTAAATATGAGGTGCATCAAAGAGCAAGCTAGGGTGGCCCCCGAGGATAAATCTCTCAACGAGTACGGTAGCGCGCAACACCCCGCAGAAGCAGCAAGAACCCTGGGGGCCAGGCTTGCCACTATATGAAGGATGGAGCACTGACGCCTATGCATGGAAAACCATGCCAGACGCTTCGGCCTGTTCTCTGCGAACAAATTGGTGTGCATCCGGCACCCAGACAAGGTCGTCTGGGCGCGGAGGTGCAGTGGAGCCTGTTACAGGCATTTGTCAGCAGTGGCCCCCCACAGCAGGGAGGGCATCGCGGGGCCGTGTGGGGGCCTTATCAGGTGGCCAACATTGCCGCGTCTTCCTGGCTTTGGAAAACGGCGGTGGAGACTGTTGTGAAGGAAACGCAAAAGTGGCAGGGTTGTTCTCAAGGAAGAACAAGAAAGACGACAGCTCCCGGTGCAAGCGCTGGTTGGGCCGTTGTTGGAAGTGCGTGCACTAGTGAAGGATGTGTCCCCTCGTTTCCAGTATGCGCCAGTTGCATGCACACACTGTCTCCCCACCCAGGTTGAAGCGTGCACAGAATTCGCCAATGGGTGCATGACCCAGAACTGCGCGTGTAAGGTGTGCGGTATGCAAATTGGAAGAACCAACATGACATAGCCAAGGTCCACCTTTGATGTGTGTGGGCCTTAGGGAGGCACCTTTGTGTGTAAGGCGCAAGAAGTTGTTGCCAGAGTAAGAAGGCTGCTGCAGTAGACAAGTCCACTCATGCAGCATTCTATCCACGGCACGTTTCCGGGCATACCCAAAGGATGTCCGGGGTTTGTTCCCAGCACCCACCCGCAAGCCAGTGGCTGCCAAGTGAGCATGGTGGTGGATGTCCCAGTTGAGTGTTGAAGGGACATGAACAAAGTGGACCCGCCTGTCAGCGTCGCCCGAGAACCAAGCACGTAGTTTGGAGCAAATGGACAGCGAGTGTCCTTGTCCAGAGTGGAGAGACGGGTCCAAAGCCAACCGAATGGCTTTAGTCGAGTCTGAGAGCACAACTATCTTGACACAGTCATTATGCAAAACAGCCTTGCTTATAGACAAGTCAATAGCTGCGAGTTCGGCATCATCAGAAAGGACTCTGCCCGATGCCGTGAATCACATCCAAATGGATGCGACAAGAATCAAGGGCATCCTTAGACGCTGCAATGACGGTGTCAAATGTAACCCTGCCAGAGTGTGTATCCAACAGGCGAAGGCCTGGGACCGCTTCTCCATGGACAGGGCTGAGAGGCTCAGAGATGCGCACAGCATGTGCATCAGAATCCACGACAGTAGAGAGCAAGTTGCCGCGCACACGTCGCAACAAGTTGGAGAGAGACGAGGGAAGGCGCATTGTTCCTTTGTACAGCTGGTGCTTGTCACTAATGAGCGACAGCGTAGGGTGGTTGCCAATCAGGGTGCCAATATGCGCCTGGCCGTGTTCAACCAGTTTCCTAATGTGCAGATGAATGGGAGGGAGACCAGCAATAGACTCGGTCCCCCCACCTGGCGATGTGCGAAAGGCGCCGGTTATCCACCTAGCAGCCTTGTGTTGCATAGTGCACAAGTGCAAAATAGCAGTCTTGCAACTTGCACCTTTGTAGAACCAGAGGCCCACATCATACGTACAGTGACTCAAATAATTGTCCAGATGTTTCGCACTTTTTGAGTATTTGCTTAATAACTTTTGCTATACCAAGGTTTGAATTATAGTGTTGGTACATAAAACAAAGTGTTTGATCTCTGCTACAAGAATATATAAAAGTTACGTAATTCGGATCAAAGCCCGTTGAGATATAGTAGAAACAAGTCAGAGATACATCCGGACAATTATTTGACTATGTACATTAGATATATAAAATTGAGCCATTAGTACTTGGTATTGCCTCCCTTTGCCTTAAGAACTGCTTCTATCCTTCTGGGCATACTTTCTATTAAGTTCTGACACACCTCTGGTGGTATATTCTCCCATACCTCTGCAACTCTCTCCCAAACTTCAAAAACCCCCTTAGTGTGAGTTGGATATTCATTAAGCTTCCTTTTGATATGGTCCCAGAGGTGTTCTATAGGGTTGAGGTCAGGAGACTGTGCTGGCCAGTCTAGAAGATCAATATCATTGTCTTCTATCCACACCCGGACCACATTAGAGGTGTGCTTGGGGTCGTTGTTCTGCTGGAAAATTCTTTCGTCCTTGGGAATGTCCAAATTCCCCATGCTGACCAGCAGCTGCTGGTCCAAAATGTCCCGATATTGGAAGCAGTCTATAATGCCCTCAACCTCTGCAAGTTGCCCCACTCTATTCCACCCCATACACCCCCATACCATGATGCTTCCCCCTCCGTGTTTAACCATTTTTTTTATCTCCCTAGGAATAAGGCCCTGGCCCTTCTGTTTCCATGTCCATTTCCTTCCATCTGACCCAATTCTATTGATCTTGGTCTCATCTGACCATACCACCCTCTTCCAGTCCTCTACAGTGCGTTCCTTGTGCTTGTGGCACCATGCTACGCGCGCCTTCTTTTGAGCAGAAGTAAGCAAGGGCTTTGGCTTCAACACAACAGCATAGAAATCATTTTTCTTGAGTACATTTCTGACTGTTTGCGGGGAGACAGTGTTGGAAATGATGGTGTTAATGTGTTTGGTGACCTGCACAGCATTAGTGCATCTGCCATGGTTGAATTGTGCTAGAACAGCTCGTTTATCAGTAGGGGTGAGCTTAGAAGAGCGGCCAGAAGAAGGTTTAGAGCGGTTGGGACAGATTTCTTGAAGCACTGTAGCCACAGTAGACTTGCCTACATTGAGTTTGGAGGCAATAGACCAGACAGAGTAATTGTTAGAAGCCAGAGAAATAATGTTTTCCTTCTGAGCAGATGGAATAGGCCGCATAGTAAATTGTGGGGATCTGATAGCATTTCAGCTGCTTATATGTATTGCAAACACAGCCATATGGCTGTAGTGCATAGCCTCTAAGGCTGTGCTGCACTGCCAAGGGCTATGCACACTGCAATTGGGCTGTGTCTGTGTTTCTGGAAGCACAGTCAAATAATTGTCCGGATGTATCTCTGACTTGTTTCTACTATATCTAAACGGACTTTGATCCGAATTACGTAACTTTTATATATTCTTGTAGCAAAGATCAAATGCTTTGTTTTATGTACCAACACTATAATTCAAACTTTGGTATAGCAAAAGTTATTAAGCAAATACTCAAAAAGTGCGAAACATCTGGACAATTGTTTGAGTCACTGTACATAGTGTGATCACAGAGTGGAAAAGACCCTCTGACTACATTCTTCTGACTGTCACGCTCCCCATCTGGTCTGTGCAGCTGGCTGCTGAGCGCATCACTCTGCCAAAGAGCAGTGAGCAGGAGGAAGAGTTCCTTAAGAAACTGTCCTCTGCTTTGCGAGGATTGGACACAACCAGTCTCACAATAGCAGAAGCAATTGAACGCTGCGCTGGCGCTGTTGCAACTTCTATTAAACACTCTTGGGATAACAACTCGTAGACTGCTCACATCTCCACCAAGTTGAAGTCCTGGTGGAATCCTAAGTGCTCTGAGGCTGTCAGAGTGTATCGCGCTTCCAGGGCAGTCGCTGATTACAAGGTGTTCCACAGGACCACCAAGGTGGCCAAGCGCAAGTTCTTTGATAGTAGGATTCAGACAATCGCTACTACCAACAAGCGTCCATGGGATCTCATGCGCTGGGCCAAACAGTGTGAGCTCCCTACACACGAAGCAATTCGCCACAATGGTGAATCTTGCAACTCTCTTGAATTGCTCTGGGCTGCTCTTGATTCAACATACAACTCGGCCTCTGACTGCCCTGTTGAACCTTCTGTGCTTGACAAAGTGCCTCAGTCTCCTCTGCATGAGTGGTGGGACTTTGGCATCAACGAGCCTAGAGAAGAACTTGCAAAGTGCTCAAACACTTCTGCTCCAGGTCCTGATCACCTCACATGATATTAGCTCAAATCTTTGGTTGCTGACACCGTCATTGCAACCAAATTTGTCGAGATTGCCAATGCCTGCCTCTGGGTTGGTCACTGGTCTTCTCACTTCAAAGAGTCGTGCTCTGCCATTGTTCCCAAGCCTGGCAAACCGCACTATTCAACTCCTAAGATGTTCCGCCCTATTGTGTTGCTCAACACGCTGGGGAAACTCTTTGAGAAGATGCTTGCAAACAGAATGCAGTTTGAAGTGCAGAAGTTCGGCGTGTTCCACCCTAACTAGTTTGGAGGTGTGCGCTAGCACTCTGATGAGGATGCGGGTGTTTATCTTACTCACATCGTCAAGGCCGGTTGGGCTAGAAGGTTGAAGACAAGTGTGGTCGCATTTGACCTTGCTCAGTTCTTCCCTTCTCTTAACCATGACATGCTGCTATGCATATTGCGCAGACTAGGCTTCGCGCCAGAGGTCTGCAACTTCTTTGTGTCCTACCTTGTGGAGAGATGCACGTCTTTCAGCTGGAACAGCAAAGAGTCCAGCAAGTACTCTGCAGATGTTGGTGTTGGCCAGGGATCTGCTCTATCTCATCTCCTCTCTGCGCTCTATTTGGTGCTAGTGATGAGACTCTTTGAGTGCAGGATCTCTCCTGCTGTTACAACACTCATGTTGTATGTGGATGATGGTTCACTCATTGTCCAGTCGCTATCCTTTGGGAAGAACATCACCCAAGGGCCACTTGGCTCAACTGCTAAGTAGACCCAGAGCTGTGTGGTAGGCAGCAGCAAGGTTGAGGGTTTGATCCTCACAAGTTGCAACTTTCATATTGCAGGTCCTGAAGTCTGCAGCTTTGTCACATGATCATTGGTTCAACCCCGTGACATGACATGAGTCCTCCCTTGGTAAAGGAGGTTAGCAGCTAGGTTACTGGTGCTCTAGGCAAGGCTGTGGCGTGATGGTTCTACTTGACCGTGGAAAACCTTAAGTAAGCACAGTGGTCACGTGACTTTGCCTGCAAGGGACCAAAAGGATAGGGGACAGTAAGAGTGGGTATGGAGGTGAAAACAAGCCAAACGGCCTGGGTTACTCCCTAATTGGTAGTCATCTGGTTAAGTTGGTACTGGAAGGACAAATCTATGGTCCCCAGGCCCAGGCCACCCACCCCCTAGTAATAGGGTGTTAGTCATTGCTGTGCAGGGCATACAGATTTGTCCACCTGTAGACTGCTGAGAACAACTCCCACAGTGAGACAAATCCTCATGGTGCCATGTAGGTAGAGTGATGGCAAGACAGAGACTGAGGACAGATTGGGGATCTGTGCCGGTCGGCATTAAGCAAACCATCTGCCTTGGAACGGGAAAGTTGTGCCAGGGGTAGCGCCCCGGATCTCAACTAGACTGTAGCAGGCCTCTTACAAGGCTGCTGTAGTAGACATGTCCACTCATGCAGCATTGAATTGCATCCATCCAATTACCTGAATGGATCTGCTCTGGCTGCAGTTATGAAGGGGCAGCAGCTATGGGCTTTGATCAAAAAAAAGAAAAAAAAAAAAACTGGATGCAATTCTAGCGCTGGTTTGCCCATCCTCCTCTCAGTGCAGCAGGCACCTAATCTGCATGCTGTGTGTGCCCCAAAGCCTGCTAATGTGTCCCAGCAGCAGCAGCAGCAACCATAACAGTGTCAGTGTGCCCTCAATATGCTGTTCTGTTTGCACAAATATTATACGCAAACAAACATGAGTGCTGCAAATAAGCCTAAGGACCACATAACTGAACATGAGTAACCACGCCAATGAAAGGGCCAATGAGAGACGCGCGCTCTGTTGAGGTTGGCATGCATTTCCGGTAGTTCAGTAGTTTGGCCAGAGGTCAGACCGGGGCACATTGTGATGGCACGTGCCAATGCCCTGCAAACTCATTACGTGCATATCCACCCGATATTCAGTAGCACATCTAACACTAATTAACACTGATTTCTACTGCAGGACAAGAATGCACTTGGTGGTTTATTTCAGTGGCCTAAAAGTTAATCCTACCGAACTAATAACTAATAGCACTAAAGTCAATACATTTTTTTGCAAGATTAATTAATAACTAACCTTGAATGCGGGGTTTATACAAGGACCTATGATTTTGATGACATAATGGCACATGACCATTGAGCAAATTCAATGGTCACATGATCATTGAGGTAGCCCAATGGTCATGTGACCATATTCATTTGGTTCAAGAACCAAATGCCGCATGGACCTCGACTGCTAAAAGCATTATCAAAAGATAGTATTATTAACAGAGGTCCTCATAAGCCACTATATAAAATTATGAAGGGTGGGTAGGGTAAAGAATCAGATGAAGATGGCTATCGTGATATGTGGGGGATGGTTATAGCTGAACTGAGCTACAAGCTCTTTGCTTGCAACTGTTAATATGTATGTCACAAAATAACTAGTATAGACAGCTTAGCTCCCATACAGTAGGGGTGGGAGACAGACTGAGCATATGTAGAGTGCTAAAACAGCAAGCTCAGCTAAGGTGGCAGGGTCGTGAAGAGCATCCCAAAAGTTTTGCTCCATATGGTTAAACTTTTGTGATGTCTTCTGAAGTCGGTAGAAGGTGAAATACTCAATGAGTTCATCACGATAAAGTAGAATAACCCCTCCTCTACCACAGAAAGTGCCAAATCGGACATTAGAAGCATCAGGAAAGGTGAATTCCTTGCCAGTCTTCTCGAAAAACCAGTTACGAAATACATCATGATGACCTTTCTTATCGTCCTTGTGGTTTAGAATGGCACCTCCGACCTGAACTGCCTTGATACGGCCACGGGCAGTATTGTTAAAGGCACGTTCTTGAGCAGGAGTAATGAAATCTTGGTGGGGGGTAATATCTGCAAGAACAGCAGTGTTATTGCAGTTGGCAAGTAGGATTGGGGGGGTTTGGTCGTTTGCACTCCACCATGCAGACATAGAAGCATATCCACCATGGACACTGTTCAAGTCTTTGTGGCAACCACAGCCAGCCCAGACAAAGAAAGAGAGATAACACTGTTTCTCAGAGGACATCATTGAGTAAACATCCTTTCCGAGGTCAATGACTAAAGATTCAGTCATATGTGCGAGTCTTTCTCTCTGTTCATCAGGTGTCAAGGCATCCCAAGCGTTTCTGCCACCAAGGGTCTGAATCAGCTTAGTGCAGGCATCGTAGAATTGGGGAAGAAGTTCTTGGGTATCAGAGTCGAGTAACTTCTCTTCTCCCAACTGCTGATAAACAGCAGACTTCTTGAGCTCCTCAAGGGTCTGGACATCTTTCTTCTCCTTAGAGCAGTGGTCTGTCATTATACCAACAAGTTTGGCAAAAAGATCCACAGTCCGTAGAAGTGATCCATGCCGCTTGCCAAGGGGGGAACGGTTGTATAAATTAACAATAGAGCCAAGAACTGTGTTCCAATCCTTAATAGACTCTTCACTCAATCCGTTCAGAGAAGGCATAATGCCTAGAAAGCGCATAGCATGCTTTTTCTCTGAGTCATTACAGTTAGCCACATAGTCAGAGGCTAAAAGATTGACAAAACGGGAGTTATAGTTGATATTACGATGACCAGTCCCATCAGCGCTAAACATAAAGCCTGGATCAACCAAGAAAAAGTTAGTCAACTGTACAAAATATAAAGTCAGTGTTCACGTACCATTAGCTTTACGCATCTCATATCCCAGCTGAACTTGGCTTGCAACATATCCTTCAAGAAGGACACAGAATATAGTGCGCCAGCTCAGAGAGCCTTTAGTTGTAATTCCAGCACTTTTCAGCACCAAACAAATTACATTACCAATATACTCCTTAGAGCATCCAGCTTTTACAAGCAGATGAATGAGCTTGCGGGTCTCCTGGGTATATACACCCTTATAGAGGAGCGAATGAACTGAGTTATCTTTCAGAACCTTCTCTCAAGTCTTGTCACAAGCCTTAGAAATGGCTTTTTGACGCAGTATAGCAGAATTCTCACAGCGCTTTCGGAAGTAAGCAGCCTGTGAGCATGAAGACTTCAGTGCTTTCTGAGATGCTACAAGTTTTTCCTTTGCCTGAAGCAACTCTAAGCATGAACACTCAAGAGTTTTGGATAACTTGCTTCGTAAACTATCATTCTCATTCTCAAGCTTATGTAAGAAGAGAATTAATAGCAAGGCCAGCATCAGAAAGCAAGCCCTTTTCACGTTTCTGATACTTCGACTCAGCCTCGCGAAGAAACTTGATTTGAGAATCAAGAATATTCTTCCGAGCAGCACTACACTGGTGTGCTTGTCGCTCAACCCGGTACTTGGAGTAGAGGGTAACATTCTTCTGCTTCTCCAAGTAGAGATCCTGGGAAAGCTTGCAAATACGCTATGTTGCCGCCTGAAGTTTTTCCATAAGATCCAGATTCTCGGCCTGTTCACTAGCCAAAGAATGTTGAAGCTGGTCGCGTTCTGAAGCCAGTGCAGCAAGGTCTGCCTGCACTTTTGAGAGCTTAGTCTGAGTATGGGATAGTTTGCCAAGAATAGTATCCGGAGGTTCGTCTGGAGCAGCAGTGTCAACACGAGTAGTTGTTGCTTTCGCCATATTCTGCCGTCGAGCAGCTTTTTGCACCTTGGGTGGCATGAGATGACTAAGCAGTTACCAAATATGGAATGAGTTTGATCGTTGTCAGTTATACAAAGAATTGGCTCATGGGATTCGCAGAAAAGTAGAAAGGAGTATTACAATGGTGTTCAGTGAGGTGTTAGACGCCACAAAGGATGCTTCTAAGACCACATTTCAGTGCTGCAAGCTCTCCAAGCCTTGAGGTTCTGCGGTGTGCCATACTGTGACACGAGGTCACACGCACGTTCCCCGCACCTAGTGTTCCCACACATCAAGCCTCCATCAGGCTGGTTTACTATTAAGGCAAGCAAGCCTCATTAGGCTTCACTTTGGCTGATTTCGCAAACCAGCAATAAAACCTGGGATAAAACCAGCTTTGCCTTTGCAAAATTTCGTTGAAAGGCCTCTCCTCTCAATTAGGTAGGCTGTTCCCACTCGAGATCAACCGGCCTCACGCACCGACTCCTTCCGCACATCCAGCTTTGTCATCACCACATGGGCATTACGATCACCGCCGGCATCGCGCCCGTCGCTGTGCTCGACGTTGTCAGCGTCATTTGCATCTATTCGTGTCCCACACCTATCCACTCCCTACAAGTAACTACTCGTCTATGTGGATTTTTTCATCCAGAATATAATGCATGGTTTAAGCATTTATAATGGCACTAAATGCAATATCACCGCCGGCCCCGCTTCCCTCATCTTCCGATATCAACCAACTCCTTTGACACTCACCCATTTCGCTTCTGGGTCTCTTATTTTTCCCTGATGATATAGGGCCATCCTCTGCGCAACAAGAACATGAATTACCGTGCTACAAAGAAGTACAAGGGCATTACAAAGACAACAACGACACGGAGCTACAAGAGAGCTAGCCGCCACATTGCTTCTTTACCAGCTGGGCAACAGAAGAGACGACGAAAACAGGAGAAAACCCTTTAGAAGCAGGAAGTTCAAGGTACGGGCCATTTCCTTCGAGGTGAATTGTCAATTAATCGCATTATAGCCCTGCCACAGAATGAACAAGATGCTGTGAGGGCAATGGACATCGATAGCGAACCCTCGGTAACCTGTACTGCTGGTGACAACAATGACCCATGGACCTCTCGCCCTCCACCTGGCGAGGAAGCCTGTGAAATGAGTCATGAAGGTGGCGAGTTTGAAGTTTTATGGAGCTTGCTGAAGAAATTGCGCAGCTGCAAGGGAGGTGAGTCAATCTTTGCTTTTCTAATATCAGATTGAGCTGAATGGAGCCTAGGAAACGTCATGACGATCGTCCTCGCACAGACCGCACGGAGAACGAGAATATGGGTTGGCAACTGCAGATGGAATCCCTTGTCGATGCCTTTCTCGAATGTCGTTCGCGGGACTGTGGGGATGGATTCCCGTTGCCCCCAGACTCATCCAGTCTTGCCAGCGAGCTGGAAAGTATTTCTCTTGATGCACTAGATTCATTCTGTAAGTTGCTAAGTATCAAACTTGACAATGTCTTGCTAACTCCCAAATCTAGGCCGGAAAAAATTGTCTGTGCAGCCATATCTCAATGACTGCTTTCCGAACAAATCCCTGCTCCATTATGGCTACCTGGGAGGGTCGCCTCTCCATCCAACTATGGCATTCTCCATTCGGTCGCTTGAGTTATACCGACAAACACACCGCACCTCTCCTCAGTTTAGTATCGATGCGCAGTGCAGGATGCTCTCTCATATGCATAATGTATGTGGGTTCGCGCTCTGTAGCAACATTTGCTTGACCACTTTCCGATAGGTTCCATATCATGATCACCTTCAAAAGCTGTTTTCCAGCGCGTATGATGCATATCTTGAAATTCAACGAAGAGTTGATCATCGCCTCAATGTTGAACTCGGCTACCATACAGTAGCTAAAAGAATTCGTCAGCTATGCCCACCCTGTTTCTATGCGCTTCAGGACGAACCAACCATGGAGTTTTCGTGCCTGATTTCCATAGACGGCAACAATTCCTTGAAGTGCCTTGACCCTTTGGTCCGCAAACGGCAGGAAGTTCAAGACAATCGGGTCCTGGTCGCCGACCACTGGGTATCTCCTTCCGAAGTGGATGCATTCAAGGATGAATCCAAAGAACAACACGTAAGTCATTGCCCACTGATGATGTTCACGGAACTGATACATGTACACTATTCTCCAGGCAGACGAAGCAGGCGCAGAGCCAGCTGATCCCTCGCCTCAGAATGCCAAAACAGGCTCGCTCCCCTGTAAGGAACGGTGGAAGAATGCTGGCCCGGAGGATAGAAAGAAGATGTTTGCCCTTTTCGAGGAGGCTGGCATCTTCATTGCATCTTGTCGACACCGCATGGTCCTTGCAACATGCAACATGATCAGAACCGGTGAGCAGTATGTATCCACAATCTGATTTTCTATTGCATTGAGCTGACTGGTATACGAAAAGAATGAAATACCCCTTAGCAATCCTCGACCGTTTGATCGACGTCATTGGGCCCGACATCGGCTGTGCCTACGACATCGGCTGTTCCTTCGACACCACCCTACAAAGGTCCAGCTTGGCGGAAAAGGCTGCAAATAACAATACAGTATGCGAATGATGGTTGGATCTTTCCACGGCCATGCCCATAACCGTGAATGCCAGGTCTACTGGCATCCGTTGTATATTCCTGGGGCCGGGCTCTCTGAGGGTGAAGGCTGTGAACAGGTCTTTTCCTCTTCTAACGACCTAGCCAGAGGAACTCGGCATGCCTCACGTTTTCATCGACATCAGGCAATTGAGGAACATTTCCAATTTTGGGATATGGACAAGTATGCGAACCTGAGTATGTCCTCTCAACCTTTCCCACACTCGCACTGACACAGGCTGTATTTTGCAGGCACCTTCATCGTCAATCATTACAACGAGGCGAAGAAGATCATCGGTTCCCATGAACACGAACTTGCACAACTCAAGAAAGAGCTGAAGTTAAGCGACCATGACTTCGAACTCTACTTCGAGCAAGAACGTCAATACCTAGCCAATCTCAAGCCAGATTCTTCGGAGGGGAATGTCAAGATTCGATATGTCATGGCGTTAAGAGAATTAGCAGCATGTCGGTGAGTACATAGCATGTTTTTCTGACTTCGCTGACCCTGATTTCACAGCCAAGCATGGTCCAATGCCCGCACCGCCGCAAATCAAGTTTTCTCATCAGCAGGATTATCAAATATCCATGAAAGCCTCAACACGACTCGTCGCCAAATTGATACGGCCTACGCCAAGCTACAGAATGCCGAGGAGCTGGTTGGCTCCCTTGAGGCAATGCTGAACATTTCAGATCGATGGACAACAACTTTGCCCAAGTACATTGAGTATCATCAACAGACTGTTTTGACGAACTACGCCAATGCACTTGATAAGCTGGAGAGGCTATTGGTGATAAGGTTATTTGAGATGGCAAAGGTTGGTCGGCCGGGGACCAGTAAGTATTATTATTGAAGAGATTTATAGCACTCACTAACGATCATGGGCACCAGGCTACAAGCTCCGTCAACAAATTATGACTGCCCTTCAAAGGCGCTCTGCCGCTGTTAAAACTGCCATCGCTCAGTACAACACAGAAGCAGCCCGCCTTAGCCCTCCTCGTCCCCCGCTATCCTGGAAAGACATCGCTGATTACGTGTTCCTTGCTGAATTTGACCTTCTGCGTGAATCTAATACCGGCCGCGACATTCGCACTGAAGCATGGGCTCAGCCTGCGCGACGGGAGGCAACAACCAAGCATTTCAAGCTTGTTTGTGCATGAGAGGAAATAGTCCGGCTGGAAGTAGAGATACGCCGACTATGCACCTCCATTCACGATGAGGGAACACATGTTAGGGCGACCATTAATCACCTTTTAGTTTCTAGCCCCCACCTTGCATCAGAGCTGACACGACGTTGGAAACTTCGATCTGCTGTCAACGAGGTGCACTTGATGAGGCTGCATAAACTTTCGAAGTCAAGAGGCTTGAAAGTTGACGTCTGCCAACCTGGCATCTCCCTTCGGCGTCAACCAAACGGGATGGAACCTACAGCTACACACGCCGATGATGATCAGAGCGAGTTGAATGAACGCCAGGGTGCCTATAGAGGCAAGGAGGATGGACAACCACCACCACCACACGGCAGTGGCCTCAGCATTGTTGATGATATGGGAGTTGAGGAATTAGGCGATGAGGATGAATCAGACGACCTTCTAGTAGATTTTACCGATATCATGCTTACATTGACAGATTAAGTTTGTACTGTAGTACTGTACTTGTACGTCTAATTGACTATACGTCTAAGCCTTTTACATCTGCTCGAACATTTCAGTGACGAATTGAGTGTCTGACGAAAGAAGCATCGATGACTGGCGAATGAACTGGGTTGGGTGGTATCGAAAACCCTGGGTGCAAGCAGATGTAGGGCAAGAACTTTGTCCCGGGTTTGGTGCTGTAAAACTCTTTGGGCAGGTGAAAAAGGTTTCAGCTAGGATTCCAAGGCATAACTGGCTAGGAATCTACTGACGGGATGATTCTGCCTGAGTGTTGATCCAAGTGTAATTGTATTCCTGCGCAACTTGACTTTGCCAAACAATCTCTCCACCGGAAGCTTCAAAAAGCAAAGTATTCTTATACGATACGTTATCCGAAGAGAAGACTACAATGAAGCATCGTTTTTCCTGGATCCATCTTCAGTTGTTGATAGTGTTGCTTGACCTTGATCACGATGCTGTGGTGCGTTGAAAGTAATCCTCAGGCTGTTCATGTACATATATTCTGTAACTCATATGGCTAGACAATGACATTTAAAACTCTGGACATATCTTCCTTTTCCAAAGCCATACCACTATCACACCCAGAACATTGAATGGTGCACATTAACTCAGAGTCCAAGTCTGAAATTTATCGGCAGGTAACGTGTCTACCTATTGGCTACTCAACCAGCTCGCCTGATCCAACGTGGTGAAATCTGAGTACCAACTGATTTTGTCAGGACATTTCATTGAGTTGAATATACATGTTGCCCTTTGTCAAAGTATCTGAGAACATGAACCATCGTGAAATCGAGACTGCATCAATCTAAGCGACGGAATTGATCTTCACATATTTGGTCAACAAACGTGAGTCCCGAGTACGTTCTTCCTTCCACCATGTCTGAGAAAGCCCTCCTCCACACTCCAGTCAAGCGTCTGGCGCCTGCTTTGGCCACCCATATCGCAGGAAGAATCTTCAGTGACGAGTCGTATACTCTCACTCCTTCTCAGCAACTTGCAGCTACCAGAGCCCTCCTTTGTTTCAATAAACGCCTTGACACTGCTGGCGAAAACTTGACAGACACCACCTACACATATCTCAATAGGAATCAGGAGAGGTCTTCCCTTGGTATCAATGGATTCATCAAGGACCACTTCAGGGACCTGGTAGATGCTGTGAGTTGTAGCGGCGGCCAATATACATTATGCACGTGCTGACAAGAGTATAGGCGAAGATGCTCGATGCACTTGACGGAGAAGTAACCATCATTCTTCGCACTGGTGGCACCCATTTTGGGCCCAATAATCGCACTGAAGATGTGGTGGTGGACTTATACGCAACAGCATCTGAGTTGGGGCATGGTGGCAGAGGAGTCAGCAGCCACATTGCTCGCCTCGTCCAGGACTTCGGCCAACGAATTGCTGTTCCGCATCTTCGTGCATTGCAGAGGCAATTGTTCTTCGACAACATCACTCCCCCACCTTTACCATCTGCAGGTTTGTGTATAGCATTTCTTCGGTTTATTCTGTCAGTCTCATTGACACATACGCAGCTGATGTACCACATATCATTATCGATGGCCAGTCTCATTTGCCCGAAGCTCAGAAGGGCTCAATTCGAGTTCGCTGCCTGCCTGATGGAACAATGTTCCCTGGCCGAGGGATTGTGAATGTAGTACCTATGGGTGTGCCTACCTCTCCTGTTCCACCTAATACTGAGGCTACCTCCAGCACATCAACTGGCTCTACAGGTACCACGGAGGCTGATTCCACATGGGGATCAGAGGAGGAAAGGGTCGCTGCTCAATATGATAATGTACCCACTGCTGGCAACAATGAGGGGGGGAATCTGTCAGGTAAACACATTTTCCGTCGAACCCACACTCGGCCTAATAATAGTTTTTAGCGACTGAGCGACGATACCGCGCACATTGCAGCAGTGGCTGGGACCGTTTCCATGGGAACATAGTCACCATTGGTGCTTGTTCAGACAAGTTGGTGGACGTCTACGGTGAATCTGACGCTCTCATTCCTCGCCTTTGACGGATGTGTGAGACCGTCTGAAATACACGATGGGAACAAACTCTCACTGGACCTCAATTTCAAATGCCTGCGGAAAAGGCGCGTGCCTTTGCAGCTGCATTGGAACAAGATGTCCACGACGGTGCTTATGGATATAACCGGTACAGTATTCCTGCCCAGGTTCGTAGTTAAGATTGATTCCAAGCTGATAACTAATGGCCTTATTCAGGTAACTCGCGTCGGAGAATTCTGTATGTCATTCTCTGCGTACATCTTGATGACTGTTCTGGCAGTAATCATTGTCGCAATCTTTGCCGTCGACTCAAGGGTTGATACACTCTAATTAGATAGCTCCCGAGTTTTGGAAAACAATTCATGCGCTCTTCATCTCGGTCTCCTCTTTTCGCAATGCAACTCCGGCTCCTGGAAACCTCTGGACAGAACATTTGGATCCCAGTGGCTGCAACCCTGTCACTTGTACATGGTGAATTTCCAATTCGGTCCGTATGCCTGTGCTGATAGCCGCTTGAGTTTTAGAGATTATGCATGGTGAATCCATATTTCCGCATCTAATACTCAACAATTACTCAACAATCATTATTTCGGTTGTTTTACCCCCCCATTTATTTGTATTTCTCACTTTTTCCATGCAATGATCCTCGAGGGTATGAGGATCTTCCAGTACCTCCCTCTCAAGCGAGGTCAGGAAGCCATTGTCTCCAAGGCTGATACACAGGCATTTCCAATATGTCCCTTCGGCATTCTGTTCCACGTCTATTGTGGGGGTAGGTGTCAAAATTTATCTGAAAATCAGTAAAAGGTACGCACATTCATTGGTTTGGGGTCCACATGGTCACTTTGCTATGGGAAACTTTGGATTTGATTTTCTGTTGTAGCGAAGATATATTATTCTTGTAAAATTGTTGAATATATTCATACAGCTTGAGTCTACAAGTCGTCCACCCATGTCGTCACTGTCTGACCAAAGACAGACGAGCAGTACTCGAAACACACTCCATCCTGATGCCCGGGCAGCCATTCAACGTTCTCGGCAAGAGCGCACTCAACATTACAGCGTGGCATTGAATGGTGTTTGGGAAAACATGCAGAAGCAGTCGGCTGAACTTGCTGAGGCGCATCACAGGAGCGTCCAGCGTGTTCAAGCCGACCTGGCCATGGGCCAACGTGTCTTCCACTCTAAGCAGTCGAAGTCTAACTGCTGGAATGCTTTTACTTGGAGTAAAGCCTTGGCAGTGGATAAAGAGAACCTTCGTGCATCCTTGCACCCTTTCATTCCCAGTGATGTGTTATTAATTCCAGAGCAACAGAACCTCGAGCTCGTGGAACATCTCTTCTACCATCGATTGTACAGACACACAGGGCTGAATATCAGCAACTTTCAGAAGCTCAATGAAATGCCCTTCTTGAGAAATTTGAAGACCATAAGAGGCAGTCAGCATCTGATCGAGTCAAACTAGCATCCTCGCAATCACGAAGCAATACAGCGGCAAAAACTCTCAAGAGGGTCGAGTCAGAGGTATGTTATATATACACTTTATGCACCCACTGTCGCTGGTCCTAAAGCCATGTTCTCTAGCTCATCAATTTGAAAGCATGCACTGGCACCGAGCATATCCTACTCACCACTCCGGGTACAACCAACCTAGCTTTGAGGAGCTCCGCATTTCATACATCAGGAGTCGAACGCTTCTTGGGCACAGGCCTAAGGGTTGACCCATAGGACCTCCTGGGGAGAATGGAAGGCTATGCGATACAGGGTATTCGAGGTGCGTTGTCGGGGGTAATCTGATGTCATGATTTTTTGCACGTCATTGAACACGTACTTTATCAGGGGCTGCCAAGAATCACCAAGAACGAGTGGCCCAACTTCAAGCAGCCATCCGGGAGAAGATTTTAGACGGCCTAAGTACAGTGACTCAAACAATTGTCCCAATGTTTCGCACTTTTTGAGTGTTTGGTTAATAACTTTAGACCAAGTACAAATAACACTAAGGTGTAGGTATATATCTAAAAGCATTTGATCCCAGCTTCTAGAATATATAAAAATATTATAACTCCGATGAAAACCGATGGAGATATAGTGCAAACAAAATAGAGAAACATTGGGACAATTATTTGGCTGTGCCTCAGAAATACCAGAACAGCCTTATTGCAGTGCACATAACCTTTGGCAGTGCAGTACAGCCTCTGAGGCTATACACCACAGCCATATGGCAGTGCTGGCCATCCATATAAGCAGCTGAAATGCTCTAAATTTCTCATAATCCACCATGCACCCTATTCCTTCTGCTCAAAAGGAAAATATCATTGCTCTAGCTTCTAATCAATACTCTATTCGTGCTATTGCCTCCAAACTCAGTGTGGGCAAGTCTACTGTCTCTAGGGTACTTCAAGAAACCTGTCCCAACCACTCTAGCCTCTCCTCTGGCCGCCCCTCCAAGCTTTCTTC
This sequence comes from Clitopilus passeckerianus, assembly GCA_944990035.1. Lineage (NCBI taxonomy): Eukaryota > Fungi > Basidiomycota > Agaricomycetes > Agaricales > Entolomataceae > Clitopilus > Clitopilus passeckerianus. The sequence continues at coordinate 1,264,163 of CALYLX010000136.1, forward strand.
TACTGATGAACAGGCTATTATGGCACAACTCAACACTGGCAGGTCCCTTAACGCTGTGCAGGTCACCAAACACATTAACACCATTATCTCCAACCCTGTCTCCTCACAAACAGTCAGAAATGTACTCAAGAAAAACAATTTCTATGCCATTGTGTTGAAGCCAAAGCCATTGCTTACTGCTAAACAAAGAAGAGCATGAGTAGCTTGGTGCCACAAGTACAAGGAATGGACTGTGGAGGACTGGAAAAGGGTGGTATGGTCAGATGAGACCAAGATCAATAGGATTGGGTCAGATGGAAGGCAATGGACATGGAAACAGAAGGGCCAGGGCCTGATTCCAAGAGAAGTCAAAAAAACAGTAAAACATGGTGGAGGAAACATCATGGTATGGGGCTGTATGGGGTGGAATGGAGTTGGGCAACTTTCAGAAATTGAGGGTATCATGGACTGCTTCCAGTATTGGGATATTTTGGACACCCAGCTTCTGGTCAGCATGGAGAATTTGGACATTCCAGAAGATGATAGAATTTTCCAGCAGGACAACGACCCCAAGCACACCTCCAATGTGGTCCGAGAGTGGATGGAGGACAATAATATTGATCTTCTAGATTGGCCTGCACAATCCCCTGACCTAAACCCTATTGAACACCTCTGGGAACATATCAAACGAAAGCTTAATGAACATCCAACTCATGCTAAGGGAGTCTGGGAGGTTTGGGAGAGAGTTGCAGCTGTATGGGAGGATATACCAGCAGAAGTGTGTCAGAACTTAATTGAAAGTATGCCTAGAAGGATAGATGCAGTACTCAAGGCCAAGGGAGGCAATACCAAGTACTAATTGCTTTATTTTGTATATTTCTGGGACCTAGCCAAATAATTGTCCCAATATTCTCTGTTTTGTTTGCACTATATCTCCATCAGTTATGATCGGAGTTATAATATTTTTATATATTCTAGAAGCTGGGATCAAATGCTTTTAGATATATACCTACACCTTAGTGTTATTTGTACTTGGTCTAAAGTTATTAACCAAACACTCAAGAAGTGCGAAACATTGGGACAATTGTTTGAGTCACTGTACGTGCATTTAGCTTTGAAGCTTCTTACTGAGCTTGAGGTGGAGTGGCGCATGCTGACAGCGAGAATTTGGGATTCTCAGGGGTGATCACTGGTGATGATGAGATCCGAATGGAGTGGGAAGGATATTGGAAGCACATTGTTGAGCATCATCGTGTCAAGGTTGAAGGGTGGCCTGAAGGTTGGCCTTTCAGGAATCTCAGCAGCTATTCAACCTCTTTACTCAATCCCGAGACGATGCTATCAAACTGGGAGAAGGGTATCACATTCTGGCGCACAATCAGTGAAGAAGAATACCAGAGTTTACTTGTGGATAGGCTAAAGGATATTGCCAATGGGAAATTGGTGGAACGGAGCCGTTCTCGATGTTCCGACGCTGGTCAGAAACGTAGCAAGCCACCCACTGCAGCTACCGGCTCGTCTAAGCGCTGCAAGAGTAAGGAAGTTGTAGATGATGAGGATGAAGAACCTGGAGAGCCGGGGAATGGTGGAGAGCAGCCTGCTCCAGCTGGTAATGTGTTGGGGTAAGAGTACTGGCAGCATACGAGTACCTGTAGATTAGGTAGAGTTGTTTCTAGTGGTGCAATCAATTTATTTGACTACATAAATATACATTTGTTCAGTGTCACTTCAAAACGAGTAGTTACTTGTACGGAGTGGATAGGTGTGGGACACGAATAGATGCAAACGACGCTGACAACGTCGAGCACAGCAACGGGTGCGATGCCGGCGGTGATCATAATGCCCATGTGGTGATGACAAAGCTGGATGTGCGGAAGGAGTCGGTGCGTGAGGCCGGTTGATCTTGAGTGGGAACAGCCTACCTAATTGGGAGGAGAGGCCTTTCAACGAAATTTTGCAAAGGCAAAGCTGGTTTTATCCCAGGTTTTATTGCTGGTTTGCGAAATCAGCCAAAGTGAAGCCTAATGAGGCTTGCTTGCCTTAATAGTAAACCAGCCTGATGGAGGCTTGATGTGTGGGAACACTAGGTGGTTCCCCGCCAAAATCTGCGCTGATATCTTGTAACCTATAGAGCTCGTTCTACATAGCGTTTGGTGCTTAGAGGTCAGTGAGAGAGTTGCTCGTAGCTACTAATAGAATGGCTGCTATGTTGTATATTTTTAAAATTCGCCTTAAAAGGGGTCTAAAAGGGCTAAATATTGCCTAAAATCCGGTCTTGCATGAGACATAGGAGATATATAGAAATTTTGTAACATGAGAAAGAAAGATATCGAAGAGTACTACAATTTCGTCCCTTACATCTTTTGCGTACGATGAGCCTGTGAGGAGATCTATACTTTTCAAGCTTTTGGTCATCATTTGGCTGGGGATTCCCGGGTTTGACGGCACCGAGTGCATTTAAAAATAGGTAAGCTCTACTAGATTACTTATTATACCATTAAAGTAGGATTTTCACTTGAATTCAGGGCGATAGAGCAATATAGCGAATACAAAGTGGGTGGGTCACTTGTAGAAGGGGGTGCATGCATCTACTCGCTTACATAATCTATCAAACCCGCGTCGGCCCCAACGGGGATTGCCCACTCCCACTAAATAAGAGCTAAACGATCTAAGCGCCCTGACACGTGACTTTTGACCGGCGTTAATTCCCCTTGACCGGTCAAGACCATCCATCAATGGGGTCAGTCGAAGTTGACGTTGACTTTGTTTTGACGAGTTTGACGGGTCAAGCCAACACTGCCAATGTTGACCGTCCCTAGTAAGATTCCGATGTAGCAGCTTTGAGGGCGACAATTCAGGGGGACAAGATGGTAGACTTTCAAGCAAAATACTCAATATCAGATGCTACATGAAAATCTACACGGTACCAGGGAATAACTCTTGTGCTACTTTTTCCGCCTCGAGTTCGGCTTCCCCTATAGGGCCTGCAACCTTCTGCTGATCCGCTATGCTTGTCGTTGCCTCAAGGATATCATCTGTGGCATGGTTATGGGATTCCGTAGCCGCGTCTTTGGATTGTTCGCCAGAACTTGGCTCCTCTGACGTGCCCTCATTTTGAGCTGATGCAACGCCCTCAGCTTCCACTGACTTGCTCTTATCCATAGCGGCATCCTTTTGAAATGCAAATACATCAACGCCCGGTTCGGCTTTCCCTTCTGCAATGACTGTTGTGTGCGTATCGGCAACTTCATGGTTGATGGCTGCCGCACCACCGGCACCCTGCTGAACTTGATCAGCAACGACAATCGGCGGACGGCCGTTGACGTCACCACCAACAGTCGTCGAGACTGGAGAGGGGAGGGGCGTTGTCGCTTTGCTACCATAGAGACTATACTGTAAGAAAGAATCAGTGACAGGTAATTTTTTTTATCAGAAACGGAAGCCACTCACGTTATCATAGAAATCATTGCTGGAAAATGTTTACTTAGTATGGACACGCAATCTAAGAACAGAGAGACGCACCATGAAAAGTCCCATGTCCGTAGCCACTGCGAACTGGTACACTCGGATTTTATCCAAGGGCTGCCGTAAGCAAGTGATGCGAAATGTCGGAAGTGCCATACAGCGAGAAGAATCAGGACTGCGGCAATCTGTAAACGGACCCTCAAGCGGAGGTTTGAGGTCACTAAATCAAATACAGTGCAGGACAAGAGGATAGCGAAGTAGAGAGCGGGGAAATAGTGGTGGAGGAAGAGTTGACGGGTCATGATAAAGAACGGGAAGTAGTGCATTGCCCATCCAACAAACAGGAAGCCGCAAATTGTATCGTATTTGACGACCTTGGCTATAAGAGGTGGTTAACGAAAGAGACGAATACAATTGTGTGCCAATACTCACTGTTGTTGAAATCTTTGTACCCTCGCTGTGCTCGAAGAACCATGAAACCCCGGGTCGCACAATACACAACTACTGCGAAGCTGCTGAGCCACCAAACCATGGGATTGCCCGTCAAGTAGATCTGGCGATGATCTTTGACCCAGAAATTCTGTTCAAAATTATCAGTCTCATTTAGTCATCAGACTGCAGAGGATTCAGTCGAACTTACGATACCGCGACGTAGAGTGGGCCACGCCTGGGGCCGAGAATCAAAGGTGTGTCGATCGGTGAGTCCATTGTTGGTCGTCCACATAACAGACTGGAGTTCAAGGAATTTGGAGAAGAAACCGGGGAGTTTATAGTTAACTTTGGGCGCATCGGGAGACACTGGAATGATATAAGTCGCCAATAGCCCATCAATGATCTCAGTAGGCAACAGACGTACAAGCTTCATGAGTAGATGTTTCAATGTACCAGAGAGAATTGGCTCGGACGGCATTCTGGTTGCAGGTAACCTCTTGCTGTTCAAAACCCCAGTCCGGCAATTTGACTTTGTGCGAGAACAGGTAACAGCCTTTAAGTGGATGCTTCAACCTGAAGACGGTTCGAAGGGTCCTAAGACGCTTTGCAGACTCCTTGTCTCTCCTGTCTCCTCGTTCGATTTCCACGATCCAATCATCGTTGGCATCGCCTGGAAAGCCCGGTTCACCATAAGCCGATACCTCATTCTGGAAGTCCACGTCGGAGATGGGTGGCCTAAAATCGTGCGAGTGGAGGTGTCTTTCGGTGGAAACATGCCGCAACTTGATTCTGGATCCAGTCGTGAGGAATGAAAGCGGTGATTGGCTGATGTCTTGGTGGAGGTCGCTTGCGTTGTAGATGCGCCAGTCGTTGTTTGCGTCCCGGTGGGGATACAACGTGATTTGTTGCTCTGCGAAAAGGAAAACATAAGGATAAGTTTACTGCAAGGAGGAAGGCACAAACGTTTACTGCCGCCAGGATAAACATGGGGGTGAGAGTGAAGGTAACCTCCTTGAGTATTGACATGACGGATGGTAACAACGGAGCCGACACCAGTATCTGGAGTCGCCAGGTTAGAATAACTGAGGAGATTGCGAATCGGATATAGACGTACCAGCAAATGTGTCAGCCATACCCCTTCCGCCCAAAGTGTGCTGGAATTCGGAGCTCATGAAGCCATCGCCGTCACCTGAATTCTCAAGGATGAGGAAGTGGATTTGGAACATTGCCATGTAGAACACGAGGGTATCGCAATCAGGCAAATGGCACGGGCGATGAAATGCCTAACGAAAAGGCGAGGAGGGACCCGGAGGTCGCCCAATAGGTTCCAAAGCTGATGCAACGTGCTGAGGCCGACGGTCGCAATCGTGAAGAGACCGACCCATTTGCAGCTGACAACAGCTCCAAGAGAGAGGCCGGTTAGTGATAACCAAGTCCACCATGAAGGGGTAAAGGGTTGATGCTTGTCCTCGTTGCAGAAGCCACACCACAAGAATACAGTGAGGGCGGTAAAGAATATGAGAGGCGAATCCAGAAGGATGTGCCTTGACTGAGTAATCAGGCCATTTTCGAAGGTGATAAAGAGCGATGCGAGGAGAGCCGTTGTCGCTCGGCACTCCAGTGCGCGAAGAGTGAGGTAGGCGAGAGGAACAGTCGCAACACCCATTAGAGCGGGTACCATTCGCATGGCGACATATGGGACGTGTTCGTAGGTTCTTAAACGGGCATAAGGATTGCATTTACCCTTTTAAGATATGAACCAGACTTACTTTCCGATGTCTTTGAAGTCAAACTGGCCGTCATATCCAAAGATAAAGGCAGCAAGGGTAATCAAGAGCTTAGCCAGAGGTGGGTGCACATCCACGAAATACTGAGTTTTGATATATTTCGACGCAAATTTGCCAAAGTGAACCTCGTCAAAGCTAGGAGTCGTTGAGAATGAGGTTCAAACTGGTAGACGAGTGCACTTACACAACACTGTCTGGTTTAGATAGGCGAAAGAGGCGAACCCCTGCAGCCAACAGAATGATACCAAACAACAATTTCCATTCCCCACTCGTAATGTTGAGACCCCCGGAAGCAAAATGCTTCATTCTTCCTGGACCAAGGCCTTTAGACGCAGCGGCTCTTCGTGCGTCGGCATCGAGGTGGTCCTCGCGTGGGTGAGGAAATCTTTGTGATGTAGGGGCTTTGTCGAAGCCTGGCGGAGGAGACGGTGGCCGCCGCACTCTGACGTGAGCAGACATAGAATATACGATAGAGAAAGAGAACAAGAAACGGGGAATAGAGGGAACGAAAGGGCACGGTAAGTGTTGCCGCCGTCAAGGCAGACGTGTAAGTATTGGATTGCCTAATTCAGCCAATCACTGCGCATTGCCGCCCCCTGTGCACCGCCACATTTCTGCGAACATGGTCAAACTATGAGAAAGTTTGCAGTACTCGACGTTTCAAATCCTCGAAAGAATGTGGTGATAAACGATATGAATAGCTTGGTTGAATTACTATCTATTACATGTAATCAGTCCATTCAAACTGCCTCTCTCCTTCGGGGGGTAGCACGCAAGATATCGTCAACTCTGAAATAACATCGGAAAATTAGCTCGCACTTTTCGAGGCGTCAAGAGACTCACCGGATAATCATCTCTGCTGCCTCGCTAGCACTCGATACAACCTGCCTCTTCAACTTGAAGCTTTCTGTAATACCTAACTGTTTCATAGAACCAATGGATCCCTCTTCCATATCTGAAGAAAATATTGACATCAACTTCTTGTCCTCCAAAGAAAGGGAGAGGCAACTCACCAAGGCCTGCATCAGAGTGTCCTTCGTAATGGGCTGCCCTTAGTCTTGTGACGAGATCAGAGGAATCGTAACCCGCATTATCAGCAAGTATAATGGGGATTTGCCGCAAAGCTCGGGCGAACGCTTCAGTGGCCATCGCCTTCTTGCCTTTAATCTTTCGTGCCTCTTCCTCAATAGCACAGCTCATCAGCATCTCCGAACAACCTCCACCTAGAACTGTTCGTGTCTCCTTGACCGTCTGAGATAGCACCGACAACGCGTCGTGTAATGAGCGTTCCGCTTCGTCCACCATCTGGTTCGTAGATCCACGCAAGACAACCGTGCAAGCTTCTCCTGCAGCGACACCAGAGAACTTGATGAGCTGCCAAAGGTACTGTCAGCATCACTGAGTTCCCGTTGACAGGATTGCTTACCTTGTCTTCACCGATCATGACCTCCTCGATGAGTTCACAGTGCCCAAGGTTAACGAGATCAGGCCTGTCGAAGGTGCTCACAATCTCACCCCCTGTCACCAAGGCAAGCCGTTCGACACCCTCGAAGTCCGCGTGCTCGATAACCAAGATGCCCTTCTCAGCTAGTAATGATTCCGGATAGTTGTAGATCAACTGCCGGTTGACAAAAACATTGATTCCATGAGCTGCAATGGCGTCAACCTTGGCTTTCATTTTTTCCTGAAGAATGAATCTTAAGACGAAAGCGACTTGAGTTTTATGCGAGTACGTACCCTCTCTGCCCGTTCCAGTTCAGCCAGCTTGCCGGTTCCATCGACCTTCACTCTGGCTCCAAAGACTTTGATCTTATCCGTATCCATAGCTTTGTAAACGCGTCAGCAGAAGATTAAATGAGGTCCAAATAGCACGTACAAGTGTTAGCAATTAGGATCTTTGCATTTTCCAACCGTTTGGGTGAGTTCACTGCGATTGTCTTGTCAAGGATGAAACCTTCATCAAGGTAGGAGTCGGTGAGCTTTCCGCCAACTTTCTTGATTATCTGGATATGTTCCAGGTCTACTGAGCCCTATAACGATAGCCGAGCTGAGCAAATATATCATCGTGCCATCGGTGGTGAAACTACCTTGAGCCTCAACACAGCGTCCACCGCCAGATTTGCAAAGTAATCCTTGTCCTGAGATAGAACTTTTGATGAAAGCGTTGTCCGTGCAATGTTAAAGAGGTCTTGACGGAATGCATGGGGATTTGAGCTGAATCAAGATTAGGCTGGTGTAAGTTTGGGACGGGATGAAGGAGCCTTACAAATTGTCTACCGCAGCCTTCTCCAAGGCTTTTAGCGCAGTTTCGCTGGCAATTCGATAACCCTCCACGATGGTCTGTGGATGTATCTTCTGCGCAATCAATTTTTCCGCCTCCCTCAGCAGCTCTGCGGCTAGGACAGTCACAGAGGTCGTCCCATCGCCGACTTCGTCATCCTGGACTTTGGAGATGTTGACAAGTATTTTTGCAGCTGCATTGTCGAGCTGTATGGCCTTGAGAATGGTTGCTCCGTCGTTCGTCACGTTGATATCGCCTGTCGACCCCGACTGAAGAATTTTGTTCATGCCTTTCGGCCCAAGTGTAGATTTCACGAGATCACCAAGGGCCAACGCGCCCACGAACGAGGAAAGACGCGCATTTTCAGCCTTCTCTTCAGTGGCCTGCCCCACTGTTAGTTATTGTCCATATTCCCCTCGTCTTTGAGCTTTTCTACACACCTGTTCTCCAAAGATCTGCATCGACATTTTGGCAGACGCGAAAGAAATGTGTGCTCAATCAGATTTCCCACGTTCAAGATATAGCCTGTCCATGCTCCATTCCCGATCACTTTCCGACCGCAAGCTATGGGAAGCAGTAAATTGTAATTAAATAGGGTACGGTATTGATTAGTGTATGCACAGGAGTTCGATTGTCTAAGCCAGTAACATCTTCCGAGGGTCTTCGATATAATCGCGGATTTTCACTGCAGAACACCAGTCAATTTATCGTCAAAATAGCAAAAAAATACATCACATACCAAGGAATGTAACAGCTTCACGGCCATCCAACAGTCGGTGATCATACGTTAAAGCAACGACCATGATTGGGCGGATGACAATCTGGCCGTTGACGACGACAGGACGTTCCTTGATTGAATGCATGCCTAGAGCAGGTTCAGCGCGATGCGCCTGGTGTAGCACGGGTTCACTCACCAAGGACGGCCGCTTGAGGCAAATTGATAATGGGTGTACCGTATAGTGAGCCAAAGACGCCGCCGTTGGAACTATAGATTTACGGTAAGATGTGGCATGTAAGAAAACTAAGTTCAACCTTACATAGTGAAGGTGCCTCCAGCCATATCCTCAAGGGTGAGTTTACCGTCTCGTGCCTATAGGAATTCCATGTTAGCTACCGATATGTATGTGCATAGAGGAAATATCTGCGAACCTTCTTGCCGAGGGCAGCAATTTCCCTCTCGATATCGACGAAATTCATAGTTTCAGCATTGCGGACGACGGGAGTAACGAGTCCTTTAGGCGTGGCAACTGCAACACTAAGGTCCACGTAGTCTCGGTAGACGATCTCGTCTCCTTCGATGGAGGCGTTCGCAACAGGAATTTCTTTCAGAGCAAGGGTAGCCGCCTTGGCAAATGCACTCATGAAGCCCAGCTTGACATCATGAGTCTTTAGCACCTCATCCTTGTATTTCTTGCGCATCTCCATGAGTGAGGACATATCAATCTCGTTGAAGGTGGTGAGCGAAGCAGCGGAGTTCTGGGACTCCTTGAGACGCTCAGCAATACGGAGGCGCATTCGGTTCATCTTGACCTAACAAAAAAATGAGCAAAAAATCTTGGAAGTATATATTGGATTATGCTTACCCTCGTCTCGCCGCGGCTACCAGCGACCGGTGTCGGTTTAGGCTTATCCTTGTCTTCCTTCTTTTTGTCAGAAGCCTTGGAATCTTTCTTACTCTCCTTAGCGGGCTGCTCTGACGACGTCTGCTTGTCCTTTGTCACAGGTTTTACAGCGTCAGTTTGCTTATCTTGTTCCGTGGGTGCTGGGGAGGGAGGAAGCTTCTTGTCGACTTGTTGGTCGGCAGGCTCTGAAGCATCCTTGGGCTTGGAAGGGGAGGACTCTTCGGCCGCGCCAAACTCGATCACAAAGAGGTCCTGGCCAACTGTAACGGTGGATTCTTCCTCGACGAGGATCTTGACAATTTTGCCGGCTTGTGGGGCATTAACCGATACGTCAATCTTGTTTGATGGTCAGAGAAAAATAGAGTGGATGCTCCGGATAGCATGTACCTTGTCGGTCTCGATAGTGGCAATCTCCTCGTCAGCTGCAACAGAATCACCAACTTGTTTTGACCATGACTTGAGAGTCCCTTCGGTGATGGACTCTGCCATTTGAGGGACCTTTATGGTCTCGGCTACATACGTAATAAGGTCAAAAGAAGGCTGTAAGTGGATTACAAGCTTGACATGCCTTGCAGAAGCCTGGTCGAGTGAAATTGGGCGGCTCTGATGTTCGAGCGAGATAACTCCCTACAAGAGGATACCCTGAGTTCATTAAATTTGGGTGACATAACCACGACGACATACCAGGCTTTTGCAAGACTAGGAGCCGTAGCATTGCGTGAAGCCAAGAAAGCCTTGCCACGAGCAACAGCAATGATACGTTTTGAAAGCATTGGAAAAAAAAGGGAATGAACGGCGTTGGCAACTGTAATACTCTGAAGCTCCGGGGACCACTCCGCCCTAAGGACTCCGAGGTGGATACACAACGCCAAACAACCTCTATTGGACCAACGCGAGAGGCACGTGATGCTTTAACGATGTCGTCGACAACGCCTGCTAAAGCGCGAAGCTCGGGGATTCCTGGCCCAAGTCGCGTTACTGGCATTCCAACGCCAGGAAGATCTCGTTCATCGTCTAGTACAATCACCCCACAACCACCAGAAGATGTCGATTACATGACAAGGGCTCTCGCCGATGCCATCAAAGCTAATGACCCAGCACACCACCAATCTACAGCTCCTTCAATTGCAAATCTCTCGCCACCTTCTCTATCCGGTCGCCGCTCTGCAGCTGGTAGATCTGTCTCAGTGGCCTCAACAGCATCCTCTGTATCTTCCGCGTATGCCAGAGAACGAGCCAAAACGCCGGTGTCCGCTCGTCCACTCAGTCGATCTTCAAGCAGACAATCAGATGTCTTCTCTAAACCCAGACCCAAGGCATTCGACATTGGAGATAACGTCTGGATTGAATCTCTGGGTTTTGAGGGTGTGTTGCGATACCTCGGTGAAATTGATGGAAAACCAGGTCAATGGGCTGGGGTTGAGTTGAGTGGTGGATTTGCAGGCAAGGGCAAAAACAATGGGACAGTAAGCGGGTAAGCATTAAAAATGCCTTCTGAAAGTCCAACACTCACTCATTCACTCCATGCTTCTTCCTGAATATACAGGAAGCAATACTTTTCCTGCCCAGAGACATGTGGCGTATTCGTCTCTGCCTTGAAACTATCCCCTGCTACTGTGGGGTCGACCACAGCGGCTGCGACGAGGCCAACTTCTGTGACGACACGAAATGGACGCGTTACCCCTGCAAATTCAAGTGGACAGCTTGGTCCCACCACACTATTCGGCTCTCGTCCCTCCCTCTCCAACGGCAGAATTACGCCTTCTACAAGTACGAGTACAAGTGGAAGACTTTCACCCTCCATATCCACCAGCTCTTTTGGCCGAATCACGCCAGGCCTCACTCCATCCGCACGATCAGGTCCAAAATTAACCAAGTCCCTTTCCCAGTCCGAGTCCCCGTTCCTCGCAGACAAGATTACTGCCGGTTCGAGAGCGTCAAAATACATGGGTTTGACGGCGAAACAACTAGGCTCCCGACCACCCGTCCCTCAAAGTCCCACTCGCCGCAGCTTAGGCTCCGCCAGCCCAATTCGCCCTTCTTCAGTCACTTCCAGATCAGTCGAATCACCGACCTTACCGCCCGCATCGCCCTTCGGCACTCCCAAGCTAGGCCTATCCAGTAGACCTTCTATCGGGAAAGGGATGCCATTAAGCCCAACCAAAGGTAGAGCATCATTGAATACACCAAGAGCTCGTGTTCCAAGTGGTGTTGCGATGCCTCCCCCTGCTTCACCCATGTCCGCCCGTTCTGCATCCATGGATCATCACAGGAGCAGCCACTCCATTGACAGCGACCACAGTTTCGAGCGAGGACTCATCAGCTCTGACAGCCCCCTGTTCTCAACAAGTCGGCCACCTTCCTCCGCAGCGAGGCGTTCCCTGGCAGAAGCCGACTCGGTCATGCTTGAACAACTTCGCTCGCGTATCCAAGCTTTGGAATACGACAACGAGCGTTTACGCAATCTAGGAGAAACTGCTGACAGCTCTCAACCCAAGGCCGAGGATCTCGAGGCCGCCAGGAAAGAGCGTGATGAAGCAGTAAGCCGCATCACTGAACTGCAAGCCTCGCTCGAGGCTGCCGAGACCCGTTTGAAAAGTCAAGAAGTCGACGCGGCAAACTCGGCAACTAGCCACAAGGAGGCTGTTGCTTCCTACAGTCGGAGAAGGCGGCGATTGAGCAAACAATGGACTTTTTGCAGCAGAAGCTAGTCGAACAAACCCAGCTGATTGCAGGACTGGAAAGCAGAGCAAAGGAACACGAGACCATCAGCCAGGATGCTGAATCTCGAGTTAAAACCAAGGAGGCGGAGGTCGACGCAGTCAGCAACAAACTACAGGCGCTATCTACAGAATACCAGAATGAGCGTACCGAGTTGCTAACCCAAGTTGACGAACTCAGGCATGCTGGTCAGGTACGTGTGTAGAAGCAAGGCGTCGTTCTTGAAACTTACGCCAACGCGGATAGGAAACGATTGCTTTGTATGAAGAACGGCTCAATGCATCTGACAGCCAACGCTTCGAGCTCGAATCTCGAATCTCAACCCTAGAAGCCAGCCTCGCTGCCGCCCAAGCCAACTCTTCTGATCTGCCGCCAGCACCTACACAGGGAGGCATCTCGGCAGCTGAGATCGACAACGAAAATCTACGCGAGCAGGTTGTGCACTTGCAACGCCAGATATCGAACTTAGAGGATCAACTCGAAGACGCTCAAGCCGCCTCGATGAAGGAAGAGGATGCGTTTAGGGAGAGGATGCAGCGCCTGCGAGAGAAGGAGGAGTCCATGAAGCAGGAGTTGAGCGAAGGGAAGAGGGAAGCAGAGAGGATGAGCAAGTCTGAAGCGCGGGCTCTTTCTCGACTAGAGGAGAACGAAGAGGCTCTACGCGAGAGCACCATTACCCTGGAAAATGCCCGAGCAGAGGTAGAAAACCTCCGGTCTGAACTGGCAGTGCGTGTCAGAGTTGCTTGTTCATGGTCCCAATTAGCCTGACATTCTATACAGAACCTGGACAGCCTGGTTGTCAACCGAAATGGCGGGGACCTCTACTCCAGAGTTGCAGAACTTGCAGACCGCGCATCCAAGGATCAAACTAGATACGAGAAGGAGCTCACAGAACTGAAGGAGGCGCTTGAGCAAGCACGACGTGGCGGAGCAAATCCCGAGGAGATTTCAATACTCAGAGAGGAGAATTATAAGGTCGGCGTCATTGGAAAACCTTGCATTTTCCTACTGAAGTCGCCATGTCCAGCTCCGCAACTCTGTATCAGATTACGACGAGCGGGTGGCTGCTCTCACTGAACAACTCGAAGAACGCTCACACGAACTGGAGAGCATGCGAAAGAAGGGGAACCGAGAGGTTCCAATCCACAACGGTATTGACATAAACAAGCCACCGCACTCTCCTACCAGGGCAGAGTCCTCCACAAACCGGGAAGAGATTACAGGACTCAAGTGCGTACTTCGCTTGGTATGCAAGCAAACACACGTCCCTGATGATTTCGTTAGGCACATTGTACAAGAACTTCAGAAGGAGAACTCTGCTTTGACACAACGCATCAAGATTTTGGAATCAGAAAACCAACTTCTGAAGTCGGAAGCTGACCAGCTGCGACAGGTGAGGATAGCCTCGGATAGTATCCTTGCAGGAACTTATGCATGACACAGGAGGTTCAGAATCTGGAGGATAATCTGGACAAGAGCCTAGCTGAGGCGGAAGCGGAAGAAACGGAGCAAAGGAGCGTCACTGATGATTCGCCCAGAAAGCTGAAGGAGCAACGGTCGCGTCTGGAGGTGAGGAAGCAAGCCTGGACCTTGTTATGTTTTCTGAATTCTTGTCAGGTTGAACGGGATCAACTACAGAAGCGACTGACGGAAGCGGAGATGAAGAGTGCGAGGACCATCCATGACGTACGTATGAACATTGGACGTTGCCGACAATGTTCCTGACGATGTTTCCAGTTGAACAAGGAGATTAGCGAGCTTGAGGCATTGATTGAATCTAAGGTGAGAGTCACTCTCCGTTACTTTTTGTGTGTGTGATTCTGACAAGTTTGGGTACAGATATACCGCGAAGTATGTGCATTCATCAGACGACCTAGGGCTATAACTAACACTTGATTGATGACAGGATGAACTCGAGCAAGAGGTAGAACGCCTCAAAGACAAACTCGCTCGCCACAAGAGATCTAAAGGCAGCACTGACACTATAGACGCACGACGAGCGAGCAAGAGTACCGCACCCGACGTTGTGGTGTGCGAGATCTGCGAACGACCCGGCCATGACATTTTCAATTGCGACGTTTTGAATAAACCGGATAAGGGAGTGGAGAATCTATTCTGCGAAGATTGTGAAAGTTACGGACATCAAGCATCTGACTGTCCTTCCTCATTGGATGTATTTTGATTATGTAAGCTATGACGCACTGGCATGACATCATGACTACTTTAATATAAATTCTTTTCGGATTTCTCTTCTGTGTCTTTATCCAAACATGTCCTACGCTGAAGTCGCTGCTACAAACGTTCCTCCCCTGTCAGAACAGGTATTATTATTTTCCATTTCTCAAATAATCATATTCATATAATAATCTCAACGACAGCCTCAACCTGACCCAGCGTTGCTCAATACCTCGAGCTCGCCCGCCCCCCCTGCAAATACCGTCGATGGCACGTCCGCAAAGGTCAATGTAGTCTCTCCACCAGCTAGCAACGGCTTTGAAGACGACGGCTCCGAAGACTTTAACGATGATCGAAGCCGCAACAGAAAGAAGAAAGTGAACAGACGCCTGGCTGAGGCAGAAGCTGAAGGACTTTACCTTTGGGACGTTACCAAACACTATCTGTTCCGACCAGGCGTCGCCGGTGGCCTCATTGGCTTGTGTGGGTTATTTACTTCTGGCACCAACGAACCAATTTTGAACTATCTTACTTAGTAAATATCGGTCTGCTCGCGGGTGCTGGTCGCGCTTTCTACACACAGCCAGAATTGCGTCGCGATAAGGCCCTCGTTTCCAGCACAATTGCTGCTGTTATTACCATTTTCGGCATTGAGGGCTATGGTGCAGAGAAATACAGGCAGACCCCTCAAGGCCAAGAAGAGGAACGCCGTGCACGAGAGGAAGGCACGTTGATATACAAGCATGTACGCGAGCATCTACTACGACCTGGTGTCCTTGGAGGGCTCGTTGGCCTTTGTAAGTTTATCTGCCGACATGGTACACCAATTCAATCTAACAGGCTCTCAGTCAATACAGCAATCGTAGGCACCGTTGGGTATATTGCCTATAACAATTGGCACAAGCCCACTTGGGATCGCCGTGTAGTTTCATCAATTTCCATTGGTCTCGCGACTCTGTGGGGAGCTGAAGGGTAAGTTTCTTTTTGCTACTATTTCTTCACACCCTGACATCTGCTTAGATATTTCGCTGAGCGATTCAGGAAAACACATTAAACCTCTGGATAATGTAAAATAGGATAATAATTATATTTCTTCAAATCATCGGAGTTTGAAACGTAAGGGACATCACCGAACCTGTAAATTTCTGCTCGTCGCCTTCGGTGCCGTCCTCATCGTCAAAACAGCACAATGTCGCGATTCTTCAGACAAGCAGGAGACTCTGATTCAGATACCGAATCTTCCGAGGATGAGCTTATGTCCAGCGGAGAGGACGAGGCCCCCTCCAGACCGGCCCCATCGACCACGGCTAAAGTTGCGATGTCACGATTCTTGAAGACCGCAGGAGACAGTGATACTAGCTCATCGGAGTCAGAGGACGAGAGCCAAAGTGATGAGGACATGTCAGATGGATCTGGGGATGAGGATGAGGATGAAGAAGAGGCTCAGGGTGTCAGGATCAAGAGTGCTGCTGAGAAGAGGTTGGACGAGATGAAGGCTACTGGCAAGCTGATCGAAAACGCGGTCAAAATCAACGACTGGGTGGCCATCTCGAACGGTGCGTATCCTTGCGTATTCAGAAGTTATTAAACCCTAATACTCATACTATTACAGAGTTCGATAAGCTCGTACGGATGATCCAGAAACAACAGAACATATCCGAGCCTGTTCCACCTGTCTTCATCCAGGCTCTTGTCAATCTCGACACTTCCCTGACTCAAGCCCAGGCAAAGGAGAAAGAGGCCAAGAAGAAGATGAATGCTACCAATGCCAAGGCCCTCACGGCTACAAAGTCAAAAGTGAAGAAGGCGTTCAAGGAATACGAGGAAGAGGTCAAGAAATATCAGCAGGTATGTAT
Organism: Clitopilus passeckerianus; assembly: GCA_944990035.1. Classification (NCBI taxonomy): domain Eukaryota; kingdom Fungi; phylum Basidiomycota; class Agaricomycetes; order Agaricales; family Entolomataceae; genus Clitopilus; species Clitopilus passeckerianus. The sequence goes on from CALYLX010000136.1 coordinate 1,280,481, forward strand.
ATGCCGAACGTCCTCCAGATTCTGATACTCAGACCTGATTTAGGATCCCGAAGCATTCCAACGCGAATATACTGAGCGCGTTGCCCCCGAGCCTACTGCTACCCCTGCTGCAAGAGCTGCTGCAGCCGGTGCCGCGCCTGAAGACGATCAATTTACTACCGTCGGAAGGGGTGGAAAGACTGTTCAATATACCACTGAAGGTATCTTCAAGCATCTACAGGCGGTGCAAGAGGCTCGTGGTAAAAAGGTCAGTGCCTACCAATCTTTTCTTCCAGTTGGACCATTACTGACCGACCTCCAGAACACCGACCGCGCCGACCAAATTCGCACATTAGAGAAGCTCCTGGAAGTCTCTGTCACCTCATACCAGCGTATCCGTGTACTCCTTTCTCTGATTTCCTCAAGATTCGACTATAACTCCTCGATCACATCTCACATGCCTGTCGATCTGTGGATTGCTGCCCAGCGCGAGGTCGATCAGCTTATCTCCATCGTCGCCGCAGAGGACGGTTACTCAATTGAGGAGACAACAGAAGACTATGACGAGCTCATCGAGAGGACTCCTTCAGACGGAAAGGTTGTACGGATTCGGGGCAGCATCATCAGTTTCATTGACCGCCTCGACGACGAGTTCACTCGTAGTCTGCAAAATATCGACCCTCATGGCACGGAATATATTGATCGCCTGAAGGATGAGCAAGTCCTTTACTCGACTATATGCCGTGCACAGGCCTTCTATGAGAAGACGAAACAAAACGAACCCCTTGGCCGGGTCGTCATGCGGCGTCTCGAGCATATTTATTCCAAGGTATGGGAATTCATAAATTACACCCTACTGGAATATGGCTAACTTGCCTTAAGCCCGACCCCGTTGTCCAGGCACTGGAATCCTCGCTTGATAGCTCTCAGATCCGTCCCAATATGACACTCTCAGCGCAGAAGACAACATCTGCCCTTATTCATTCCCTCTGTGTATACCTTTACAAGTCTGGCAACTCTCTTCTCCGAACGCGAGCGATGCTCAGCCACATTTATCACCATGCCTTGCACAACGACTACTACACAGCTCGCGACATGCTCCTCATGTCACATCTTCAGGAGTCGGTCCACTCGGCGGACGTTACCACTCAAATCCTTTACAACAGGACCGTCGTTCAGCTTGGTCTCTGTGCCTTCCGATCTGGTCTGATTAAGGAAGCCCAGGCCACCCTCCAGGACATCTTTACCACTCAACGGGTCAAAGAACTTCTGGCCCAAGGTGTCCACCAACAAAGGTTCCAACAAATCACTCCTGAACAAGAGAAGGCCGATAAACAAAGGCAACTACCTTTCCACATGCACATCAACACTGAGCTCCTTGAAGCCGCCTTCTTAGTCTCAAGCATGTTGGTCGAGATCCCTCTCCTTGCCAGCATCGACTCGGAAGAGCAAAAGCGCAAGGCGATTTCGAAACCATTCCGTCGTCTCCTCGACTTCGCCGACCGTCAAGTCTTTACAGGGCCGCCCGAGAGCACCCGTGACCATATCATGCAAGCTAGCAAGGCTTTGCAGGATGGAGAATGGGAGCGATGTCGCGATCTCATCCAGAGCATCAAGATCTGGGGTCTGATGCCTGAAGCAACGTCCGTGAAGGAAATGCTTGCCAAGTATGTCATTAATTTTAACTTTCGCTTTGTAGCTGATTTCCTGTACAGGCGTATACAAGAACAGGGCTTGCGCACTTATCTCTTCACGTATGCACCACATTACCAAACACTCTCGATCTCCCTCCTTTCACGAACCTTCTCTCTTTCGCCTCGTACTGTCACCTCAATTGTTTCCAAGATGACCTGGAATGAGGAACTTTCGGCATCTCTAGACCAATCCGGTGGTGTCATCGTCTTTCATCGCATCGAGTTTTCCCGGAATCAGCAACTTGCCCAGGTAGTGGCAGAGAAGATCGCTGCTATGGTTGATCAAAGCGAGAAAGCCCTTGATATTAAGATGGGAGGTTCAGGAGGATGGGGTGACCGGGCTGATGGTCCCAAAGGTGATAAACGTGGCGAGCAAACTCAAGAAAGGCGTGGACGGGGTGAGCGTACACGGGGCGCTCGAGGTAAGTTATATCAGTCTCTAATTGATGACTCTCTGATTTTCTCTTCTCAATTCAGGTGGAGCAAGGGGTGGTCGTGGCGGACGATTCTCACAAGGCCTGGGTAACCAGATGCCTCAGAGACAAGCTTGATCTGGCGTGTTTCAATCTGATCTTGATAGTCGAACAAAAACCGTCCTACTTCGGCCTTCTGTTTCCTTCGTTTCCTTACTGCTTGTCATTACATACATACGTATCGCATACCAATGAACTTCTAGCCATCCTCTTCGCTCTCGCTTGCATGCTTACTGGCAGTTTCCTCATCCTCGTTCGAGCCGTCATCCTCTTCATCATCACTAGCAGGTGCAGTCCAATCTGACACATCCAACTTCTCTCCTTTGACGGTTTCTGAGGGCGGAAAAATCAGAAAGTTGAGGTATGCAAACAAAAGGATCACTTTACCTCCTGCATCCACCTCATACCCTGCTTGAGTTATACATTTCTGAAGCTCTGCCTTCGCGCCAACTGTCGTGTTTGTCCCTAGGATGGAACCATCTAGTTTGGCACTGGCCACCATCAGTCAGAATGGAACGCTTAGATGCCAGACCGAGTCTCTCACCCATCGGCAATGACACAATGGTCGAGTAATATGCACCCAACAATCTTAACCATTTTCCCTATGATACAGTGGCGCCCTATAACGGATTTCTTGATCGTGGTGCGCTCAGATATTGATGTCGAGTCCCCCACAATTGAATCGGTGGAGATTTGTGCCTTATGATCAATTAGAGACCTACTCTTGGGGTCAGAGGAAAGGACATATGTTGTTTGCGATAAGATCTGACGGAAAGAATTTAAACAAGCGTATTATTCAATGTCAGAGGGCTCTTACCCGTCGGTTCATCTCAAGATAGCTGGGTATAGTGTTCACGCGAATGGCAAATCCGGATGCTGCTCTGTGAATTATGATACCAACCCTGAAGGTTGTGAACGCGCCATAATCAGGCTCCTCGTCCTCCGGTTCCTGTGGTTCCTCGTGCTCTTCTTGCGATTCATCGTCCTCCTTGTCCTTTGGCCACTCCTTTCCGTCATATTTTGAAAGGGTAGAGGAGTGATTTAGGGCTAGTTCTTGTACAGGTGGCTTTTCCTGTGGCATTAGCACTGAATCCGAAATTAGCTAAGTTAAGTGGTCAGTCCGATGGCTTGCTTACACTCTGCATATTTTGATCTCCTCGTCTTCTGATACTGGATCTTCAATAACCATGGCAAGAATTCCTCGCGGAAAGAGTCCATATGTTTCTTCTCCCGTAATAGGTCCAGTACCACACGTTTGCAGACATAGACATGCGAATCTTCAAGCCCTGTGGAGAGCTTCACCCGAGGGTATCTGCCTGTCATTAAGACTTTAAACACGATACTAAGATCGCGAATATTCACCTTGACAGTAGAGACATCCTCAGCTCCATCTCTTCCGAGTTCTTGTCCTGTTCATCGAGGGTATCGACATGAAGGAGAGTCCCGGTGGATTCTTCCCAAATGATCGATACCGGGCGCGCAGAGGGACCCCAGTCTTCCGGGAAAGCACCCTTGTCTGGTCGATGTCCGGTAAACCAGCATGAAGTGGCAATCGAGCCAAAAGACATAGCTTCAACGCGAAACTTGTTCAAAAGAGTTGACAGGGGAAGAGATGAGGGTGGCATAAAGTCGCAAGAGAGCAGCACGAAGTCCTCAGATATTCGGTCTGCGAAATGACGCAACAGATTACAGGTCCCAGTATTGCTATCTTGAGACTCGTCAAAAGTTTGTATGTCTACCTGAAGATTTGAAGATAGCAGCGATGTTTCCGAGTGTAAATGGTGATATATCGCTGGTCGATGAACCGCTGGACATATGAGGAGGGCATCTGTGGTCATACTCAGTACTTTGCTCACTGCACAGGCTGATCATTGGCGTAACTCAGCACCTACTTTTGATTCCAGACTGTTCCACCCAAGCCAACACATAATCTACCATCGGTTTATTTGCTACAGGCAGCAGAGCTTTTGGACAAGCATCATCCCCATGATCGTTGGTCAATGGTAATAGCCTGGCAGATCCTGAGTCGTTATCGGAGTATATTTTTGCGTAAATTAGCTTACTCGTTGCCAAATCCTGCCAATATAACGGCGACGAATTCCTTCCTTGCGAGGCCAACTGTTTCTCCTTCCAGGTCCATATTACAGTACTCATGGCATTGAAATCTTTTGACTCGAAGTATAATCGCAGTCACGTGTCTTCAATACGCCCGCCTCGTGACCCGGACCGTGGATTGACCCCTTCAATGTCATGTCTTCCCAGCCATCCGTTCACCAGCTCTATAAACGGCTAGAAGCTATTGGAAAGGGCAGCTTTGGATCTGTACACAAGGGAATACAAGTTGCAACAGGAAATGTGGTAGCTCTCAAGATAATCGACTTGGACAAGAGCGACGATGTCGACGAGATCCAGCGGGAGGTTGCACTCCTCTCTCAGCTTCGAGATGCACCCAACATCACCAGATACTACGGGTGCTACCTTGATGGTCCACGAGTGTGGATAGTCATGGAGCTTGCCCAGGGTGGTAGCGTCCATGCCTTGATGAAAGCTTCGCCGAGCGAGTGCTTGGATGAGCGATACGTCGGCATTATTGTTAGAGAGGTTCTCAAAGCGCTTGCCTATCTTCACAAGGTCCCCGTCATTCACAGAGACATCAAATCTGCCAACGTCCTCATAACATCATCCGGCAAAGTGATGCTCTGTGACTTTGGCGTATCCGCACTCCTTGCCACCTCCTCCAGCAAACGAAACACTTTGGCAGGAACTCCGCACTGGATGGCCCCGGAGATCCTACAAAGTACTCCGGCATATGACACGAAGGCAGACATCTGGAGCTTGGGCATCCTTATCTACGAGATGGTCAAGGGCACACCACCACATTCGAACATGGAGATCACACAACTAATGGATTACATACCGAAGGCCAAGCCGCCTCGACTTCTAGAGAATGAAGCTAGCAAGGATCTTCGAGACTTTATGGCCATGTGCTTGAAGGAGTCTCCGAACGAGGTAACGTTGTCTATCTTGTCCAGATGACACTTGCTCATCGGAACATTTAGCGCCTTCCAGCAGATGAACTCCTGAAGTCGAAATGGATGATCACGAAGACAGTACAGAGAGTCGGCGTATCTATATTGAAGGAGTTGCTCATACAATATGAATCTACGAAGAGCGACAAGTCTCAAACGGACGATGAGGATACGGAGTATGTGCAGAAATTAACAGCTTCTCAACTATGCTAACACCTTTCAGGTCTATACATGAGTTCGAAGAAGAGGATACCTGGGAGTTTGACACGGTGCGAGGCCGCCCCTCCGCAGAACCCATCCATGAAGCTAGGGCAGAATCCCCTGAAGATGACTCTACCCCAATCCACCCAACCGTCAGGCCAACACCCTCAACACCTTTACCATCGTCTTTGCGGCTGTTGTTTGACGATGACTCTAAACCTGAACAAGAAATACTACGGCCTCCTCCTCCTATCCAAGCCACCCATTCTGCATCTCCCAGCCCCCCAATCTCATTACCTCCTTCCCTATCCTCCTCTCCCGCAAAAGACCGAGTCCCGCTCAGAAAACCCACGCTGGAAGTACCAACGCCAACTCAGGAAGAGGCAACGGTGAAGCCAGGGACCTTCGTATATCCCCCGAAGAGTCGGGGTCGCGCACGTATGAAGTCACTGTCCAATACTTCTCGACCAGAGGAGGAAACACCCTCTACGTCGCCTCGGATACCTCCACCCCTTCCCCTTACATCAAGCAACACTGAACCACTGCCGGAAGCTAAGAATGGATTGCTCGACCCACTTTACGAGGTATTGCACCATTTGCCCCAAAGAACGTATTTCTGAATTTCCCGTAGAATACGGTGCACTTGACAGCATCACCTTCCGTGCTTCTGTCCACGTCTGGGCTGACTTCTTCTAAGCAATCCAAGTTCGTAAGCCGGAGGAAAAATGAGAGCACTGGACAGGCTGCAGCTCCAAACTCCGACCTCTTAACTCCCCAGGAAACCGCCCACCCCTCCACATCATCGTTCCAGTTCCCTTCCATACGGGGGCCATCGGATCCGTCTCGAGGAAATGATCAAATTCCACGGAGGATGCATAACCGTCTATCCCCCACACATTTAAGTACTTCATCTCTAGCAAGCTCTCCCAGCTCCCACCAGCCTACATACTCTTTGGACAACTCATCCCGACGTCCCACTATTCCAGGTTCATCAGTGCTCCCATCGATTCATAGGACACGATCCGCCACCGCACTTCCTGAGGCCGCAATGCAACCTGGGACATATTCGACTCGCAAAGGATTTGCCGTTGACCAATCCCCTCTCGTCCCACCCCTCAAACCATTTGCCAAGCTGAGCAGGAATAGAAGCGACAGTGCAACGAGTCAGAATACGCCTGGAACCCCAAGCTTGAAAGATGTGCTGAAGGTGAGATTATAAACTCTTTTCTACAATTGCCTCTGACAACGGCACTTGTCAGATCCCCTCCCTTACCTCGGAGCACCGCATTGGAATGAGTGACCTATTACCACCTTCCCCTTCAGCATCAGTGTACATGCCAAAGGCGTTCGCCCCAGCACCGAGTCTGCTTGGCCCCAGGGAGAGAACAGGCTCAAGTTCTAACAGTATTGACCTCCAAGATTCACGCAGGTTCCCAACAGACCCACCTTCAAACCTAGCAACTGCATGGCCTTCCCTAGGTCCTGCCATCCTGCCACTGGACTATTCATCTCTGTCCACCCCCGAAAGGGCTCACGCAGCTTTGTTGGAAAAGATGGGAAATCTAAGTCAATGGCTTTTGGTCATCGAGTCCGGCCTGAGTGACGTGCTAAGTTCGGCTTCAGGAGATACAATCCAGGAAGAAAGGGAAGGTGCAGACCCCACCGCGGAATCCGCTAGAGGCCCTCTCGTAACAACTGATGGACTCAGGCCACGTTTGGGAACTATACGATGACAATATGACGTTAAATTTTTGGTCTAGGATGTGCTGGTTTGGGTATATCAAACTTTGTCCGTCTATCCGCCATGTATTATACGGTAATATAGGTTTGTGCAATTAAGTATTCTACGATGATGCGCACACTTTCAGTCACGTCTGCTTCGTTGGTCTTGATATGAATTTCTGGTTTGGCAGGTGCTTCGTATGGTGCAGAAATGCCAGTAAATTCTGATGAGTCCAAAGTTCTTCGTCAACTCTGAGCTCCTTATAATGATAAACCCTCTCACCTTTGATCTCTCCAGCCCGTGCTTTCTTGTACAGGCCCTTGGAATCTCTTTGCTCGACGACCTCCAGGGGTGCGTCCACAAAGACCTCGACGAAGGGCAATCCAGCTTGTTCGTGCACACTCCTTGCCAAAGCACGATCGGCAATGTAAGGCGAGATGAAGGCCGTCACTGTAATACAAGATGAATCCGTGAAGAGTTTTGCAACCTATGCCGAGCGGTTTAAGTTCCATCTCAATGTAAAGAGGTGGCCAAGATGCTGACCTCGCCGATCCTCCGAATATTTTCATTTCTTGACGCCTCGTCGAAGCCAAGATCCTTGTTCAAGCCAAACCTGATATTGTCGCCATCCAAGCGGTACACAAATTTGTGCAAATGCAGAAGGTGCTGCTCCAACGCACATGCTATCGTTGACTAAGGACGTAATGTTCAGACATGAATGCGTGGCAATAGGTGATGAAGTCAACCTTTCCACTAGCGCTCAGTCCAGTCAACCAGATCGTAACTCCTTTTTGCTGGAGAAAGTCGCTTCTTTCAGTAGCTGTTACGGATCCTTTACGAGGCTTTGATCAGGCGAAAGAATTTCCATGAGATGTAGTATTGGGCTCACCAGGGTGGAAGGTGATATTAGTGGCCATTTCGACAAGAGGTGGGTGCTTCAGAGAAAGTTTCTAAGCTTTATCATCTTTAAATCTTCATCGCTAGTTTTTCTGCTAACAAATCTTTTCGGCTTTAAAGGACGCTGGGGGCGATGAGCAAGAGTCGCGCGATCATGGTCAAGTGATATTCAAGATGGGGCACGTGTTTGAACGGGCACCATGCTATTTAAAATGCTTCAAGTTCAGCGTCGTGGTACTTGGATTGCAAGAAGCATTGAATTGGGAAACAGACGTGAAAAGTCAATTGCAAGGAGATGGTAACCCATAGTCCCATATGAACCGAGAGAGAAGCGAATCGTTGTGTACCGTCCGCTGAATCTGATGAAATGATAACCAGAACCCCATGAAATCTACAAAGCCCCGAGAAGAAAGAGAAGTGAAAATAGATGCACATGCTAAATATCCAATACTCAGTTCCTCGATGGAGCTACAGAAACAACATCAACAGTCGCGTCGGACTCGTCCTCAATCTGTATCTCTCTACAAACCCATACGATAATCCGTTTGATGGCATCCGTGACCTCCTCTGTGCTCAGAGGCTGGTTGACTGGTGGGCAATGTAGGAAGAGGACTTGTGGGCTCCTCCTCTTGTCGTATGGTTTCGCGAGACGCCTTGCTTCCGCAAGCGAGCAATAATAGATGTAGTCGGAGAGGTAATGCCCAGCATCCATGGAAGAGTATATTTGCTACAAGAAGGAAATTACGGTGTGTCAGGAGAGAAAGATATGACTCGAAGGCCATTCACCTCAACACCGCTCCTCCTTAAATCGTGAACCAATCGGGTTACGTCGATATCAGTCGTGATTTCTTCGGGGAAGTTCTCGTAGCCAGGCCCAAACCCACGGGTCGGCCTGCTCGAAGTGTCCGTGGTCGATGATTCGATCATACTGTCCAGACCACCTAGCCGGATCCGTTCCATGACTTCTTCAGCAGACGGTTCATCTGGCCCGTGGCCAAATTCTTTGTGTGGTCGAACGAGAGGTGCATAGTTGCCTTTCGCGTCCTTCATCTGATAACCAAATTTGTGGCCCTGACGTTCCATGCGCAGAGGTCCTCGACCAGCGACGCCAACATGGAACATGAAGTCGAATCCTGACGGTGGGGGAGTGGGGAAGTCATCAGGTGCGTTGGGTATCACAGGCGGTCGTCCATGTAGCTTTGGAACGGTCTCGATCACTTCTTCGTATACGATGGGTATCTCCAAGGCGGAGACATGAATTGAACGCGGGGTGAAGGGGGCAGATCCAGGTGCATCGGCATCACTGGCGACGGGTTCTGGGTGCAAGATCTTGTTGTGCAGTGGTGCTACGGCCAACCACGATGGGTTTTCTGTATATTGGGCGAATGGCTAAGCTTGCGATGATTTGAGCATCGCGGTCGACGGTTTTGCCAATAGTCGAGACTTACACCCGAACCAGTCAACAGCACCCGAAGAGGTGACCTTCCATTAGATGTTTGACGCGAACTTGAAGAATTCCTAGGCGTTGCTGGCATTACGGTATCGTGAAAGTTAAAAGGTATGGAAGATTATAGACGCTCTAATAAAACGTTGCTGCTGTCGGTCTCATTGTCCCTATCGCCCGTCATCGTCTCACGCACGGACCGAGACCGTTGATTCACCTCCGCGAACCTCGCCCCTCCCATTCCTTCCCTCCGTTCACTTCAAGCTCCCACTGCATAAGTGCTTGTTCATCCCATACCTTGTCCGACTTATCATCACCATCTTTCAAGAACTTCTCACCTCTGAATTGGATAGGGAGATAGGGATTGTGGACGGGATGCCTGAACAGGGTTGGTCACACGATGGCCGAAAAACAGGAAACTCGTAAACTTACGCGTATTCTGGGTTGTACTTGTACGCCTCACCATATCCAAGCTCTTTCATCAACTTCGTCGGCGCGTTGCGAATCTGCATCGGCACAGGGATCGTCGTGTCAAGTTTGGCTGCTGCTTCGGCCCGGGCATATGCTTCATAAGCTCGTGTGGATTTCGGTGCTTCCGAGAGATATGCTACCAAGTGTGCAATATTGATACGACATTCTGGCATGCCTATTTGCTGGCAAGCATGAAGCGTTGCGACGGCCTAGCTAATGTTAGTGTCGAGGCAACAGAGACGACGGAAAGCTCACCAAGGGCAGGGCCTGAGGATCTGCAAGGCCAATATCCTCGCTAGCACAGACTACCATCCGCCGTGCAACGTATAACGGGTCTTCTCCAGCAACTAGCATTCTGGCTAGCCAGTACATCGCTGCAGTTCCATCACTTCCCCTCACGCTTTTATGAAGGGCAGATATCATATCATAATGACTATCTCCCGAGCGATCGTAAGATGCTGAGACTGATCTCCGTGGGGTGCTCAGCAACAAATCCTCTGAGGTGTCCTGAGGTGCCTTGATAACCAACTCCAACAAGGACAGGGCTACTCGAGCATCTCCGTTCGCCAAGGCAGAAATTGTGGTGACGATCTTCTCCGTTAATTGAGGAAATTTGGCATTTGTGACTTGCGAAGTTTCTTCGCACGTTGGCTGTGAACTTCCTGGAGGTGTCGGTGGCCGGTCAGGCAGCTCATCCGCTGCAGGGGAAGCTGCTACTTCAGAGGCAAGACGGTTTGCCGCGTTGAGGACAATCGTTCGGATCTCCTCATTTGAAAGCCGTTCCAGAACAAAGACTCTGGGGCAAGCAAACTTCAATCAGTTCAATGCCTCAAGTTAGGTTGATTAACCAGCTTACCGACATCGACTTAACAAAGCTCCTGTGAGCTTGAAAGATGGGTTTTCGGTTGTAGCCCCAACCAGCTGTTAGCTTTGTTCAACATGACGTGCGAAATGAAAAGAGAAAGAGACAATGTGCCTGAATATGTCCTCGTTCGACGAAGGGAAGAAATATGTCCTTGGATTAGAGTATAAGCTCTTTTCGAATAGATAGACGATTGCATTACCTGCTGAGCTTTGTTAAACCTGTGCACCTCGTCTAGGAAAAGAACTGTCTTTCTGCCCAAAGTTTCAGCAGAGCTACTTGACGCGAGACGAATACTACAGACCTTCCTGTGAGGGCTAACGTATTTTTTGCTTCCTCCATGACTGCTCGCACCTCATTGGTCCCGACGTTAGTGGCACTAAGTTCTTTGAACACCGTTTCCGAATGCTGTGCAAGCAAACGAGCGAGTGTAGTTTTGCCGCAGCTGCATACGAGAGCATCAAATTAGCCATCTCCAATGCAAGCTGCCGATTTAACTCACCCTGGAGGGCCCCAAAAAATAACGGAGCCTGCTGAGCCTGCACTAGCAATCGTTTTCATAAGCAAAGAATCTGGGCCAGTGAGATGCTGCTGTCCCATATATTCGGAAATAGATTCTGGTCTCATTCTTTCTGCTAAGGGTGCAGCGTTTTGGAAATGCGCATGTTTGGTACGCTTTCTGCTGGTATCTATAGGCATAGGAGCTTTCCCGAGAAGAGACATATGTTCATCATCATCAAGTAGCTTGGACGAGGATTGAGTGGGGGTATGGGGCCTCTTCAATGTTTGCGTAAAGACTGGTGCAAGAGGTGAAGATGGAGGGCCGCTGGAGGTAGCAAGTCGTTTTTGACCAAGTTGAGAGGAAGATGGTGTTGCTTTTAAAGCCACGGGTTGCATGGAGCCGTCAACAACGTATTTTTTGCATCCGCTGTCGATGTGTTCATTGATGGAGCGTGAAAGGACGTCTTTAGCACAAATGGGACTATATCGACGCGATATGAGTTAAGTCAACTCTCTTTCAGTGTTGAACGCACGTACCAAGAAACTTTAGGAGAGTCAGCACGCGTTATTGTAGAGATAAAGACCAAAACATACCGGACTTGGTCGTCGAAAGCATGCAGCACGTAATTGAATCGTTACGTAAAGTTCGCCTTCATGCACGTTGTCAATGCAAATGCAGGGTTCATCGAGCACGCTTTCTCCAAGAAATAAATGTATTGATTACAAGGGGTACAAGCCGAATTCTCGGCACCTCACAGAGCACGTCGTACAACAAAATTCCGCCCTTACAAAACCAGTACAATCCTAGATGACACCAGGAATTAAACGATATGGCACATGTGCCGCCCAGTTGTCCCACTGATCCCCAAATGTCTCTTTAAGAGCACGATCTTCCTTTGGCATGCGAATCATTAGCCCGGATCCGATGAACCCACTCAGGAGCAAGAAGACTCCGGTCGCTACTCGCCCCACAGTCGTGTCGAATATACCGCATTCTCGCGCCCACGAGCCCTAGCGGAATGCCATCAACGAGACGCATATCATGAGAGAGATCTGTCAACTTACAGGCGAAGCATGCATGCACACCGTACCGGCTATGGTGAGGATAGCACCTGTGTATCCAGGGTGTCGAACAACCGAGTATGGGCCAGACGTCACAAGGGTATGATCCTTGCGGATAACCATCTCAAACGTGAAGAATCGTCCCAAAGTGCGATAGCACTTCCAGCGTATGAAGCCTCCAAGCCCTGCGAGGAAAGCTCCAAAGAAGAATATCGGAGTGGGCTTAATATTGGCTGCGGTTCCGCGCCGGACCAGCCTGTCAAGCACCTTGTGGGCTATTTCCGATTTGTGCCAGTGATGTGCAGCGATGACTGCGCTCTCGGCGAGTGCAGCACCCCATGTAATCAGCTATGGATAGGACGTTAGATGTTAGATGTATGTCACCAGCGCATCTCTAAGAGCCTCACCTTGACGCTGAACGGGAGTGATCGATGCTTCATCACCCCATTCTCCATCCTAGTCTTCATTTGCTTGTCCTCTTGGGAGGGGCGAGGAGTCGGAGGGGTAGCACCTACGTGCAGCCCGACGGCTGCAACCAAGATACAAGGGATTCTGACCAGAGACATCCTGCAGGAGTTGGTGAAGGGGAAGGGGTGCGGGGAGTTTCCTCGTCCGACTTGTTTATCGAGACTGTCACCTTCACATCGTGTTTTTATACGCTTTCAGCCAGTGCCAGGTTCGGTTTCTAGAGCGATGGATATCTCGGAGACACAACCAAATTCTGTCCGCATATTTTTGAAGCGAGGTACCAGATCAATCAGAATTTTTGCCGACGGAATAAGGTAGAAGATGAAAGGGAAGCGAGCCCCAGAAAGCAACCTTATGAACCGTCCAGTAGCTGGTCAGGGTTGAGAGTCTCATGAAAGGACTGGTAAGTCCATAAGAAGGATTGAAAGGGCGCAGCGTGCCCTCTTAGCGTCATTGCGGCGAGGAACGTGTCGAGGGTTCAAAGAAATAACCCATTGATCCTGTGTTACCTCGTGGTGACAGGCCCAGACGAAACCGCTTGATGTGGACACACAGGCCCAATAAATGACTGGTGATAACTACATGAAAGGGAGAATTTGACTAATGAGATCTGAGAGCCTGTGGAACATGCGAGAGCATATGAGCCAATAATGCCAATCCTGGGCGCTTGTTTATTCGGAAGGCTATGAGAGGAGTAAGAATGACGGACCGGGGCCCGAACTCAACCCGATTTTCAGTTGTTCCTTGTTGGGGCACGATTGTGAAGGAATGGTAATCGGACGTCGTTGCAAGGAATGTGCGTAGTACCAGATTATGATAATTATGCTAGTCCGACAGCAAATCTATAGGAGCCTTCGACTATACACTGATATGTTCCGTGTAGGAGCTTAGACGGATTCTGTGGTGAGGGTTAGTAAAGTGTGCAAAGACAACATTGAAGCACGAACGTTGAAGAGCATTGTTAAGCTTAGTGACCTGGGATTGAACAGAGAGATCAATGGTCTTGTCACCGAAGTCGACAATGATTCCACCAAGGACGGAGGGGTTCACCTATTCCATACAAATGCCGTCAGCAACATGACTCAAATGAGTAAGAGATCCCACTGCGTACTTTGTTGGAAATTTTGAGGACCTTAGCCTTCTGACCAGCCTGAGATTGCTTGAGCGAAGTCTCCAGACGTGTCAAGACGTCCTTTGCGAGGGGTGTTGCAGACGTGACGATGACGTTCAACTCTCCTCGATACTCCGCCACGAGTTCATTGAAACCCTCAATGACGCCCTGCGTCTCTCCAAGGCGACCATTCTGAGAGAGAACGTTGAAAAGGTTCTTGGTGATCTCCGAGACGGGTTCCTTCTTTGCACCGGCTCCTTCCAACTTGGTGAAAAATTGTGAGAGAGCATTCGACCTTTCTGTCGAGGAGAGAGTGGGGTTGGAAAGGAAAGAGCTGTTTTCAGGCTGGGTTTTAATGGAGCTGGAGATATTGTTCAACTCCGTGTGGACCTTTGTGAGAGTCTGTGGTGACTTGGCGAGTGCTGCACCATAAACGGCCTGCGAGTACTTGGTAGCAATGGCAGACGCTGCACGACGTCCCAGGCCAGGAGCAGCGCGAACTGAGCGAGTGGTGGCGGAGAGTATCATGGTTTACAGTTTTTATGAACGACAGCAACGACGGAGGAAGACCAGACCAAAGTGCAGAGTTCGGAGTCCGCCGGGTTGGGCACGTGACCGTATCGCTTAATGACATTGACCAAAGGAGATCGAACATCGGATCAACGGCGAGTGCGAGACACTGACTAAAATATGGGTGGAGTAAAGGAGCGCTGCGGTAAAACGTGCATTTGTCGGTCCACTGTTAGTCCTCGTTTCATCAGCCAGGCAGCCAGCAATACCCCTACCAGCCATATACAGGCTGTTTAACGCGTGGCTGCCAAGTTTCCTGCCAATACAACGACGTGGGGAGGCAAAGAACCCTTCGTCAATCTCTCAGTGACCGCAGTACAAAGAACAATAACATCGGCAAGGTACTCTTATCTGTTTTGGGCACAAAAGACTAGGGCGTCCGCTGAGTTTCCTATAAGAGAGGCTTAGTTGAACCTAATCACTCCCCGACTGTGTCTACTTGTTTTTCCAACCTATGTTCTTTCTCCTCGCCAGGCTGCGAGCTTGCACCTTCCTTCTTCTTCTCCTTTGCGTGGTTGGCCATGCACGCGAAGATTCACTATGTAAGTCATATTCACTCTTGGATTAGCTCTTGGGCTCACTCGCTATAGTCACTTCTTCCGTCACCTATTGCGAACCCCCAGAAACACTCCTTATCCAACGTTTCGAACTTGCATACTTTGCCAAGAATCAGTCCATCACATTCAACATTTCCGCAGCCAGTGTGGTGAGTTCCCCCAACGCATCGGACCAATTGCATGTCCACCCTCTAACCTCTTCGCTAGGAACCCAACGTCAATGTCACTGCCAATGTTCTCCTCAATGTTTATGGACTTCACCCCGTCAACGTCACTCTTGACCTGTGCTCCCTCTTCGGTGGAGCACTTTGCCCATTACCCATGTATAACTTCACTGGATCAGACTCTATATCGCTGCCAAAGTCTCTTGGAGTCGCCGACCGGATTCCAGGGATAGCGTTCAAGATTCCAGATCTCGAGGGTGTTGCTCAACTGGTTTTAGCTGAGGTTGGCACCGGCAAGGTCAAAGCCTGTGTTCAGGCCACGCTTTCAAATGGCTGGTCTACCCATCAGCTCGCTGTTGAATGGGTAGCGGGAGGGGTAACAATTCTGGCTTCTCTCCTAGCCCTGTGGCATTCCTTTTCACCTGATTCAATTTTTACTTTCCGATTTTTGGAGCTCCTGTTTCTCTATCAATCGATAGCATCCACATCATTCCTTAACCTCAACTATCCATCAACTTACCGCGCCTTCACCCTCAACTTTGCTTGGGCTATGGGCCTAATTTCAGCATCTTCACGTTCGTCGATCCAAGTCGCTATTGATAACATGCGCCACCTCACCGGAGGGAAGCTGGCGGACGCGACCTCTGAATCCGCCGTTGGCTATGTCAATCGCAAGCTTAGCCCCTACAATTTCCTCTTCGATGTCAATTCCAATACCCTTACAACGCCAGCTGCATTTAAGTCCTTCAAATCGCTAGCCACCGATGCTAGCTCCAGCGGAGTTCAGACAGTCACGACGAGCTCCTCCAATGTCCTTCAAGCCGGACTCCCCATCTACGTGAATTCGTTGCACATTGCGACAGCAAACACCTTCACGACAGCTTTCCTAATCATGCTCATTTTGGTTGCAATACTTCTCGCCCTTGCTCTGTTAGGATATGGGATACTATTTATTCTGCGCCGACGGGGTATGAACGGTGCCGAGAACTTCAACTACGTCGCATTCCTCAAATCATGGTCTATCCGACTTGTATGTGTTCTTTCCCGATTTTGACGTCACTCACGCTGATTTCAGTCTGCCTGTAGCTCTTATTCGTGTTTTCTCCGATGATGATATTCTCACTATACCAATGGACGTTGAAGGATTCGTGGCTAGCAGTGCTTCTTTCTGTCATCACCTTCCTAGCTGTTACCAGCTATGCGCTTTACCTGGCCATCAACACTGTGCTGCGGGGACCGCGTTCAACCACCGAAGGCCTTTATGTCGATAAGGCGCAGCTACTCTCGAATGGCCCGCTCTACAATCAATATCGAGCTCCCTACTTTTTCTTCTTCATCCCTCTCCTCGTCGCCACATTCCTCAAAGCAATTTTTATCGCCTTTGCAAGGGGGAACGGGGAGGCTCAAATTATCCTCGTAGTCATCCTCGAGGGATTGGTCCTCATTTCGCTCTTGGTATTCCGCCCCTTTAAAACCCGAGGAGCCGACGCCTTCTCTAGCTTCTTAGCGATATCGCGGCTAGTCTGTTCTGGCCTCACCATTGCTTTCATCGAACGCCTCAACGTGGCGCCCATACCTCGTGTGGCCATTGGGCTAGTCATCGCAGTCATTGCCTCGGCGACTATCCTAGTCATGTATGTCAATCTCATAATCAACTCTGGCATTCATAGACTTTGGAGACGGGATGCGCCTTCATCTTCTCGTTCCTCGAGTACCTTGGTGCACGAAACAGAAAAAGGGTCGAACGAAAGTGACGATGGTTCTAAGGAAGGCGTCCACAGGCCGTATAACCCAACACCTCAGCAAAACATCCCTCTTGATCCCCAATATCTGCAGCCATATCCCGTTTCTCCGACTGTTTCCCCGACAACCACCGGGCACCCCAGCGTAAACACTCGGGATTCTGGTACAATCACCATCGGATCCCTCCTTCCCCGTAGATGGTCCTTCACACCGCTCAGCTCTCCAACGCAATCATCTCAAGCACATGAACCTGCATCCCCTCATTCACCACCTCATTCTCAAACGCACTCATACATAGATCCACGACTCTCTACAATCTCTTCGCATTCGGACATTTCGCAATCACTCAATCACCGTCATTGACCTAGAACTACCAAACTAAATAGACAACCACTACAAATGGAACCATTCTTCGCATTAGGTACTCGATTCGCTACTCTATCCACACTTAGTTGCTGTATATCGCAAGCATTGACTTTATCATATTTTTTCTTGTTTTGAAATGAATTCGATCAGTGATTTTTGCCTTTCTTGCACGTGAATGCGCATCATGTTCAGGCTTTCCCGGAGCACATTGCCTCCTTGTCAATGTCGAAGGATTCCGTCCGTTCTGGCAACGCCTAGACGGTCAATACAGCAGACGGTGCCAACTAGAGCCCCCAATCCTTATCCATTTCCGAAGAATGCTCGTCCTACGCCTCACCAAATCTTTCACCTTCCCCACAATGCCTCACAAAGCGACATAAAAGCCCGATGTTAGTCCCAGTCCTCTGCTTTGCATAGATTGTGTCGTTCTGATCCATCTTTCTGAATAGACTACGACCTCGTTCGTATATATCACCCCGACAAGGGCCACCAAGACCTTACACCGGAAGCAGCGCATGCACGCTTTCAGACCCTCACGGCTGCATATGATGCACTTCGGGGCAAGACACCACTGAGTGCGGCTGGTGTCGCAACGGGTTTCCGAGCAAATGAAGCTCCGTCACCACAAACTACGACGGCATGGCGGGCACGAAGCCGGCGGGAAGCATTGTATTCTGGCGGAGACGACCGGTGGAAGGATCGGGTTATTTTGGCAGGAGTTATTGCAGTACGTGCTCAGTGGCTTTGATTCCTCATATCCTACTTACTTGTTGGAAAGACTGTTGTTATTTTGGTGATCCAAACCTTCACAACGAGAAGGCAGGCCCTGGCTGAAGCCGTAGCTGCTCAGCGACGCAGTGCAGCCGCCAACCGAGGTCCAGCGCCCTCTGTCTCCACCGCCGATCCGGATAGCAGGCTCAGCGCGTAACAGTGGCGAAAGGCTCGACCAACATTATCTTAGATGCCTTGTAATCATCCCCTAATAGTCCATGTATTGGCAAACTAAAGACTACGGAACAACTAGAAGTAAAGTCCCACCCACCCGTCCGACTTGACAATCACCCTATCATCACCTTGCTTGTTCCCTGCCCAATGTGTCCAGTCCTGCTTCTCGTCGCGGCTTTTGCGCGTTGTGGGTGTGAAGGATTGAAGGTCAACTGTGGTGAAACCTGGGGACTCCATTGACACTTTGCCTCCGAACTCAGCTTTCTTGTAATGCAGGTACATATCACTCTTGCCTGCAGAATGACGGCTCGAGATTGGTCGCTTAAAAACCTTGGAACTTAAATAGAAGATATCGGTTTGACCTGTTCCGGTATTCGTCCTAAGTATGGCCGGTTCGGGGCTGTCCATGTCTCTGGGTTCGGAAGGAATAATATGGAGATTGGTGATGCCACTAGCCCTGGTGGTGATTTGCGTTTCCTCAACCACAGCGACGTCCCCTACCATCCACCCGTGCCCTATCTCCAGCGTCGTCTTCTTGCCGCGGATACCGTCAGTCGGTAAGAGCATGTTTTGGGGGTCCCTCCGCTTCAAGTTAACGGAGAGGCTGTCCAGCTCGACATTCGCATCGGGATCGAATTTAAGATGTGTCTTCGTGTAGGTGGCGATACGAAGGTTCTTCAGCGTTTGCGGGACATACATCTTGATGTCATACCGTATACATGACTTGATTGCACGGGGTGTAGATATCTGGAATTGCCCCGCAATGGATTCCTTGGTGGCCGGTTCAGGTTCTCGGATATCGACCATCTTCAGGAGTGCATTGTCTTCGGTGCGTATGGTCACCTCGTACTTGACATCGGTCGCGTCGGGGGCACCTTGGGCAATGACCAATGTTCCAATGGCCTCGCCGATTGTTTCAAATGAATGGCTGGCCGAGGAAGCGTGGACGGGTATATTAAACGTAGCAGAGGATTTGAAAGGAGCCTCTCGACAAACGAGAGAAGTGCTGAAAGCAGGCATATCTTCCAGACCTGTCGGTGATCCCTGTAATTGGCGTTGTAGAACCAAGAACATAAACTCAAGGACTCTACTAACAATGAACGACCAGAAGAATATCTTCTTGGCAATGAGACCGAGTATGAGAATACCGGTAGCTTTCCAGAATAGACCACAGCTAGATATAAATATAAATTTTCATTCCTTAAAGGCCTGATTGACATGACTTACTCGATCCCCATGCAAACGCAGCAGTTGGCCTTCCTCACGGGCCGCCTTCGATTCAAAAGTTCAATGTCAATTCTCGGCTCATTGTTACCAGAGGCATCACGTCGGGCATTCTCCACGCGTGCCTCCTGGACAGTCATGGTATGTTGGTCTGTGTAGACTCAAATCAACTGGCCGTATTCACTTTAACCAAGTACTTACAATCATTCCAAGTTTCCCTCAGCTTCAGAGCAGCCATGATAGCACCTATTGTGGCAAGGTAGACCAGCCATGTGCGGTTTGCCTCTGAAGATACATTCACCCCAATATTGGCCCCTGTCATGGTTGCGGTTAGTAGCTGAAAGCAATTTCACTTCGCGCTTGGAGAACGGCGATTGGTCTTTGGCATTGCCAACAGACACGCTGACCTTCGAACCGAGCTACTCGGACAGACGTCATCCAGGGATCTCGTTTCGGTTACTGACAACTGACAGTGTGTGGGATTTAATTTCCATGATTCTATACAAGATTGCCTAATGCCCAACAGAATGGTAATTAAACGATAAGTTATTGTCCATGCAAAGTGAATATCTAGAAGTAGAGCCCGGTCCAACCCCTCGAGCTGACGACAATCGAGTCACCACCATCCTTGTCCCCTCTCCAATGGGTCCACTCGGGAGTTTCACCACTAACTGGCTCGTTGTTCATGAACGGGGAGAGGCCAGATGCACTGAAGGACTTGGAATCCAACTGGACACGGCCATTAAATTCGGCCTCTTTGTATGTCAAGTATACATCGCCGTTCCTCGAGGACATGTGGGAGCTGGTGATAACACGCTTCCAAGCCTTGGAAGCAATGTAGAAAATGTCAGTCCTTCCAGCACCGGTGACGGTACTCAAGTTGGCAGATTCGGGGTTGGATCCATCAAGAGGCTCCCAAGGGTGGACACGGATGTTAGCGACACCATCGCCTCGCTGGGTTTGGATTTTGCTCTCCTCGACAATTGCGACGTCTCCCACAATCCAGCCACGGGTAACTTCAAGGGACATGGCCTTCCCGCGAATGCCGGTAGTTGGGAGGATCATGTTCTCTGGGTCCGTCTTGTACATTGTAACGTAGAATGAATCGAGGTCGACGTTAGCGTTAGCGTCAAATTGAACGTGCATCTTGGCATGTGAAGCGACATGCAATCTCTTGAGGGTCGAAGGAATGTACATCTTGATATCGTAGCGCATGCAAACCTTGATAGGGGTGGGGGTGGTAATGCGCAACTGGTCAACAGTGGGATTGCCGGGTACGGGGTAGTGAATGTCGACGAAATTGAGTAGGGACTCGTCCTCAGTACGAAGAGTCATTTCATACTTGACGTCCGTCGCATCTGCGTCACCCTGAGCGATGATGAAGGTTCCAACTGCGTCGCCTTTGATGTCAAAAGTGTGGCTTGAATGTTCACTGAGAGGAACAGTAAAGACAGTGGTCGATTGGTTATAAAGGTAAGGAGCGTTTTTGCAGCCCAGAGAGCTGCTGAAAGCTGGCATGCCTTCAAGGCCGGTGGGTGCATCCTACGTGGAAATAGATAAGCCCCAGCTCTGAGCGCAGATGTGAATAAATGGCGTACAGTAACAGCCCACCGGATGAGTTTGATGGCATTCCATATTGCCACCCCGAGAAGGACGATACCAAATGCCTTCCAGAAGAGTCCGCAGCTGGATGAATAGTTCAATAATCTGAACATGAATCCCTGGTTACTACGTACTCGATTCCGCAGCACATGCAGCAGCTCTTCTTTTTCTTGGGACGAACATTGGTCGGCAGTTCGGTGTCCAGCAAAGCAATGCGGGCTTCATCTTCACCAGCAGCATCCCGAAAAGGCGAAGTCAAGGCCACACGACCTTCCTCTTCATCAGTCGAAACCGCCTTGTCTACACGCATGCCCCATCAGCCAGAGATAAATACTCTGGATAGAGACGATTACTCACACTCATCCCACTTCTCTTTCAGTTTGAGGGCGGCCATGACTGCTCCCACCATTCCAAAGAACGAGAGTCCATTACGAGCAGGCTGTAAAGGCATGGTGAATCAAGGGGGAATAGAGTGTACCTGCTTGCGGAATGACCCTCTGGGTTTTATCTCCATCATGGTCTTGTTCACACCAGGGACCGTGGCTGACGCGCTCTGACGGCTGGCTACGTTATGCGAAGGCGTTTCAATCCCGACTCAAAGGATCATTGCGAGGCACAAAGGACATACATGCCCCAGGCACCGCGTTTCGCGATGAAAACGGTCGAACGGTAATCTGTGGTAATCCGTAAAGCCTCAGAAGTACACATTCATTGTTGTGGCAAATACAACGGTCAATAGTCATAACGTATACGGAGTATCTAGGCCAAAGTTCCCTAGACAGCTTTTTAGGATACAATTAAAGATTTGGACAAATATGCCACTTACCATAGGGTCCCAGGGAGGCAGAACAACCTTCTCGCCAGAATTGAACACATCGACCAACTCCTTAGGTGCAAAGGCCTTCGGAACAACCACCTGGTATACAAATCTATAAATGGCGTCAGCGCTCGAAAAGCGGACCCGAAGCTCTTTGAAATATACTCACTGCTCGAACCAGCGATCAGTCATGACAAAGTATCCATCCTTGCCGGCATCTTTGCCCCACGAGTTTTCGACCTTGTACCGCACGGGTTTCCCGTTGTCATCAAGGTGAACACCTGAAATTACCATGGCGTGAGTCATTGCAGACTCATTCACACGCAGACGATCTGCTTTCGTGAGACCAAGAGTGATGTCGAAGGCATTCTGAATGGAGAGGGCATTACTTCACTAACATAGGTCTGAGGGTAACCAAAGAAATATACCTCATATTCAAACAAAGCGGTATCCATGATACCGCCAGCGTTCTCGGAGAACTTGCCAACATCACAGCCAAAGAAGACCGGATGGCCTGCTTTGATCATCTGCACGCAGTTGGCTGAGTTAGATAGTGTTTATTGATGGCATATGGGTATCATTACCTTGATCACGGCGTTCTTCATGTTCTCAATCTCGGTGTTGACATCTACAGATCAAGTTAGTAAACTTTTGAGATGGAACGCTGAACAAGCTTACATAGAACAGGTCGAGCGCCCCAGATGTTGCCCAACTTGTCAACAGTGTAAAGCTTGGAGTACCCATTACGGGGATCGTTAATCAGGGAGAACGAATCCGAGACTGGGTATGGTTTGGTCGCGAACTGTTTGGCGAATTCCAACGGCGTTCCTTCCCATTTGCCGACCTTGTCATCCTTATCGATGTACTCCCAGACAAACGTCTTGTCGGCGCTAGGAGGAACGCCCAGGGTGGCGGTCATGATGGTATAAATCTCCTTTACAAGGCCCTCCTTCTTGGAGCGCAGAGTCGACAGGGCAACCGCCTCCGGGACAGAAGAGGCCTTCAATGAAGATGCCAATCTCCTCAATACCAAAGAGTGCTCGCGGAGCTTGGTCTTAATAAGGGCGTTCAAAGGGCTGGAGAGGGAAGAGTGGAAAGACTCGGGATAGACGGTCTGGGGAACGATACCGTAGTGCTCGATAAGGTTGACAGCCATGTCCCATTGACCACCATCGCTGATGAGGTCATCAGAAAGATGATTGACCAACCTATCCTCGATGGGAAGGTCGGCATTCTCGATGGAGAGCTCGAGGAAATAATTGGCCTTGTTGAGCTTGTCCCAGAAGAACAGGTAGGACTGGAATCGGAGGAATACGGCGTCAGCGCTAGGGAACTAAAGCGAACAATAAATTATACCTGAGATAGTTGGAAGTCTGAGAGCTTCAATGTCTTCATGATGTTGTATCTGAGGACATTGGTGGTAGCAAATAGCCAACATCTGCCACTGCTCTTCTGGTTGGTCACAGGCCCAGTCTTGAAGTCGACGACGTGGTTGAAGACGTGAGCGTCGTCAATGCGTGCAGCGCGCGACGCCAATGCTTGGCGGATGTCCGAATGAGATAGGATTGTCCTAGCCAGCTGCACTTTGGGATTCGCAGCAAGATCTCCCTCCCAGGAACCCAACACCTGAGCAGTCAGAGCTCCGCTGGAGGAAAGCGGAGAAGAAAGCTGAAGCGAGGACATAGCAGTGACAGCGTCAATGTATTTCTCGTCGACAACTTCCTGGGAAGCGTCAGTAGGCTTGGAAGGCTGGGAACCCATAGTTCTGTCCGAGGTTGTTATGGTAGGAGTCAGAGATGTGTACCGGCACAGTTGGCCTGTCCGCTGCGGTTCCCCTATCTCGCTTTATGAGCAGTGATAAGCCCCGTGTCGCGTGTTTGACAGACCATATGGACGGCATATTGATCCGCAATAACCATAGTCCCTGCGCCTCCCCCGCCAAAACTTACAAAAAGGGCTCTCAGCACCCAGCTGGTTCTGTTCATGGAGGTAAAGAGGAAATCAGGGCAGATCTGCGAACTCTTACCGAAACAAACGCCTCTCGTTTTCTCAGGCTTCAATTACAGTGCTTAGCTCAAGTAAGATGGTACAACAAACAAGGATACAGTGGAAGGTTTGCCACAAAAACCTTCCGACCATGTTTTTACGGTGACTAGAAGCCCCGCCCTCTGCCGCGACCACCCCTACCGCGACCACCTCTGCCTCTGTCCAGGCCACCCCGACCCCTTCCTCCTCTGCCTCTGGCATCATCCTTCTTTCTCCCCTTAGGTTTTGGTGCATCGTCCACGAGGAGGGTATCTAGTGGTAGAGCATCGGGCAAGATGAAGTATCGAATATTGTTTCCGCGAATAGATAACGAATCGAGTGGGGTGGTGTCCTTATTTCTTAGCACAAGCTTGACAGTTTTTAGATGGGTATTCATCTGCATATCCACACCTTTGCCAGGGGTCAGAACACAGCGTTATATACAACCGAAAAACTTGCCTGTGATCGTTCCATGAACAACCGACCCATTCTTGAGCTGTATGGTAACAGTCTCGTTGTTCAATTTCATCAAAAATCTATGCGAACGAGTATGAGCATCCTGGGACGAATCTGATCGAGAAACTAGAGTAGAACACGTACCTTACGAGCTTCATGGCTGCTGGCCTATGCTGCGCCTGGAATTAAACAGAAACAGGCGTCGAATAGGAAGATAGGCGTTAACACGATGAACGACACTAACAAGAGCTCAGGGCGGAGTCTCAATTTCAGCTTCACGTCGCGCAGCCCAAGGCGCCTGCTGCGTTCGTCACGATGGGTCGAATTTCCAGTAGCCTTGTCGTGCTCATTGCAGTCCTAGCCGGCGTATTCCAACTCTATTTCCGGCCAATTCTTGGAAAGCTAGGGCACGGTAGAGTACTTGAGCCCGTAGGAAACACCGACTGTAAAGTTGTTCCTGAACTCCAGGCCTGTGAGAGTTAGTGCCATCCCGTGTATCCTACATTACCTTCCGCTGAGACCTCAAATTCAGAAATTGTGATACACCAACCATCGGGGCTTCTGTACCTCGCATGCTCTACAGTGTCAAGACGGCTTCAATGGATGCCTGCTCTGACCCGGTACAATGCCAATGGTGCTACCGGAGATGACTATGTGGCCACCTACAACCCCAAGACCCGGGCTATCACTCGCCTGAAATTAAAGAACTTCGCCGATTCAAGGGGCTTGTCCACTCATGGGATGGACGTCGTCCCTTCTGCAGCTTCTTCTTCCGAAGCTTTCGTTTACCTGGTTAACCACCGTGTCCCCGAAGGACCTGAACCGGCCCACAAAACCGGTGCAGACTCTTGTATAGAAATATTCAAGACCACATCTGGTGGGGATACGTTGACACATGTGAAGACTATAGAGAGCCCTGTTATTATCGCACCCAACGATGTGGTCGGCTACCCGGACGGAGAAAGCTTCTACTTCACCAACGACCACAGCACCAAATCTGGTGGCTTCGTAAGTGTCCTACTCCCCGTGTGATTAATGCTCCCGATTGCTGAAGTCTCTCCTAGCTTCGTGAAATCCAGCCCTTCACACGCTCTAGCACCTCCGTAGGCTTCTGCCACGCTGAAGAGGGATGTAAGTATGCGATCACCGGTTTGAGAGGCAGCAATGGTATTACCCGTGCTTCTAACGACACTATCTACGTCGCAAACACAGCGGATAACAAGATTAGCATGTTGGAGAGGCAATCCGACAACTCGCTTGTAGTCACAGATGTTGTCCAGACCAGTAAGTTACCTTGCTTTTAGTTTGCCGTCCAGGAAATGAGCGCTTTTGTTTTTCCAGATCGAGCTCTTGACAACCTATCGATGGACGCTGACGGGGCGTTGTGGGCAGCAGGTTCGTATCCCGTGCGGCATCGTTAAATGAAGCTTCCAGTAACATTTGCCTGCAGGCATCCCTGATGTTATCGCTACGATGAGGAAGCAACTTCAAGACCCACCCCAACCTGTTGGTTCCACAGGCTTGCGCGTCACTTTGAATAGAGGTGAAAGCTCGTTCTATGGAGAGAAGTACAAGATCGATAAGGTGAAAATTCTTAGATGTTAAGAGATAATGTCACATAACTGACCTTGACTGGTGCCAGGTGTTTGAGGACGATGGAACAGTTGCGCCTGGTGCCACCACTGTAGCTTACGACAGCGAGCGTAACCTACTTTACTTGCATGGTGAGGATACTGCTTGTTTTTAGCAGCACACGAGTTGAAAACCTTTTTTCCAGGCTTGTTATCATTCCAACTGGCTATTTGCAAGCTCTGAGAAGGATGATTTACTTGCATGTTTGACCTGTAGACGCGACGAACGTGCGTACCAGACGCTATTCGGGGTACCCTGATGGTATGGAAGGCGGCCAGCATGCAGAATACGGCTTGGGGTCTTGGCAATAACATGATGTAGTGTAGTGGTGTGCACTGTGGTGTGCAGATATTCCTAAGTGATCGCAACAATAGACAGCCTAGCCGGCCCTAGCGAACTTTATAGGGCTTAGTGGAATGGAAGTTGCAATGAAATTTGACAGGAAGCCAACATGCCGGACCTCCGTGCCGTGTGTGGTGGTCCAGGATAAAGCTGTGACACCGAGCAAATTGTTTATCACATACCTGCTTGACCTTGGCTATTTCTATCTCGCTGCTGACCCAAAAAAACGTCGTTACGCCCAATGGTAGAACTCTTAGAGGTCAGCAAAGTCCAGTTTTCCCGCTCATTCTAGTTGCTGAAAAGACGCAGGTGACGACGCCGGGTCTGATATACATATGTCTCGGTGGCTTTGTGGTCGCTGTAAGTCGCTTGGCACTCCCAAGAAAAAAGGGACCTCTCAACACCAAATTTATCCAGTTCTCGATGGTCTCGCTGCTGATGAGAGAAAAGGTCAGATTTCACAGTTCAGTCCGCAACTATGATTTCATACAATCCCCTATTTGGTTCATCCAGCTTTTCGTCAATGAGGTCGTTCTGGGTACTGCATTCGGCGTCATCATCGGCCCTCATGTGGCTGGCGTATTCGACCCGAGATCCTGGTCTGGGGATATCATCTTTATTACTCGTGAAGTTACTCGTATCGTGCTTGCAACTGGCCTTTTCGCCATAGGAGTAGAGTTACCCGGTTCGTATATGGCACGCAAAGCGAAGAGTTTATTTGCTATGGTCGTTCCTACCATGGCTATCGGCTGGGGAATTGTGTCTGGTACGTTACAGTCATCTTGTATATGATGTATATATTGTCTAACGTTTCATGTGCAGGCATCATCTATGGTTTATTCCCTCAAATACATTTCTTCGGGTGCCTCGCCATTGCGGCCTGTTTGACACCGACAGACCCGATCATCTGTGCTGCCATTGTAGGCAAGTCTCCGCAAACCAGATTGAGAATCACGCGGTTGCTCATTGCATTTGCAGGTGGAAAGTACGCTGAAGACCATGTTCCAAGGGAACTCCGTCACATTCTGTCAGCGGAGTCCGCTGCGAACGATGGCCTTGCTTTCCCATTCTTGACAATCGCTCTCTATCTTCTTACGGATTCCACACATCGTGAAGCTGTCACTCATTGGGTGGTTATCGGCTGGCTGTGTAAGCTTTTGGTTGTGTTTTCATAGGCTCTCAATCTCTGATTAAAGGCTGATAACTATTCGCAGACCAAGTGATTATGGGTACAATCGTCGGGGCCGTCATGGGTCAGTACCAAGTTTTACAGCTGCCTTTCAAAGCTTATCGTGTGTATAGGCCTCCTCTTCTCCCGTTTAATGGGGTTCGCCTACCGACACCGCTACATTGACCGACAGTCCTTTGTTGCTCAATACCTCGCCTTGGCCATCTTTATTGCAGGTGTCGTCAGTGTCATTGGCAGTGATGATCTATTGGCTGCCTTTGCTGCAGGTAATTCTCTTCACGTAAAGTCCCTCCCCATTCTCCTAAAAGACAACACAGGTTGCGCCATCTCTTGGGATGAGGAATTCAACAAGAGAACAGAGAATGAATCATTTGCCTCTGTTATCGACCTCGTTCTCAACTGCAGCTGCTTCATCTACATTGGAGCCTGGCTCCCTTTCACGAGCTTCAATAGTCCTGAACTCGGGATAGTCCCTTGGCGGCTCGTCGTCCTATTCCTGTGCATTCTGGTCCTCCGTCGGATTCCTGCCATCTTCGCCCTATACAAGTGGATCCCAGAGATAGCCTCCTGGCGTGAGGCCTTCTTTTGTGGACACTTTGGACCTGTAAGTTGGTTTAAACTACACAATTAGATGGATCACTAACCCTTGGATGGGCAAGATGGGAGTTGGGGCCGTCTTCATCTCCAGTCTGGCTTTGCATAGACTTCCTGAACCTCAAAATCCGCCTCAAGGGCGTCAAGAAATGACTGCTGCTTGCCTGGAACCAATCGTGTCCTTCGTTGTTCTGGGATCCATAATTATCCGTGAGTCTGGAGCCTGATTGCGGCGCACCAGACATTCCTCATTCACCTTATAGATGGCCTCTCCATACCCTTCTTCTCGCTAGGAAGAACTACTTATACATACTCCAGGACAATAACCAACCGCTCCTCCACCAAAAACCCAGACTGGCTCACTGCCGTAAAAGATATAACGATGATAAAGCGCGAGAGCGAACCTGGCCGCACAGACATCGAGGCCGTCGAGGTGAAAGAAATCACATCCCCCGCACCTTCCGTGCTAGCCAGCCGTCGCGTCCAAAGCAACTCAAGCTCAGCCAGCGTATCCGCCACCGAATTCAATAAGACCACAGCAAGCCGTGACTCTCCTTCAGCCATCGAAGAAATTACCATCAGTGCCCGAACACCCAAGGCTTCTCCAAGACCATCTCGTACCGGTACCCCGCTGCAGGGTGTCCGTTTCCCGCCCGCTGCTGCTCAATAACATTGGTCTATAGTCCTCTCCAGGTGCTTGAGGTGGACTATAATAACAGCGGTTGAATTCTTCGGTTACGGATATTTGTGCATTTGGATATCTTGTTGGCTACGTACTACATATGTACTCGTTATTACAAAAATGAATTATACATCTCGTCTCGGAAAAGAGTCCTCTGTCAATAAGCATAAATGGTTCTAACTCCTCAGAAGAATGAAAAATGGTATTTGTCGTATCTGAAGTCGGTCGGTCCCAACAAAATATTTCTTAGATGGAGCCAGTCCTCTATTCCAATGGATTAGTACGGCCAGACTTATAATAAAGGAGCTCGTCAGTACATGCCCGTTAACCTCGTCAACGTAAAATACATACCTGATGATCACCGCCCCTATCGGGGCCTTCACTGCATCCACAGAGCCAGTCATGCCACCATCTTACGTCCTTCGGGGGCTCGGAGGCCCTTTCCGAGGACGGTGTCGGAGAAGGAGAAGAGACTGGTCTTGGCTGGCCGTTTATAATAGTCGGGGGAGTTCTCGGCGAAGGCAAGTCCAGCGGCCTCGGAGGCGGTGGTTTCCGCAGTTCAGAGCCATGTCGAGATAATGAAGGGGTCACACTGAGTGTGTCGGAAGACGTGCTGCCCTTGGACTGTGGGTCTGCAAAAGGAGACGTCGCTATGTCCATCTCGTGTGTATTCATGAAGGGGTCATCAGACTGTCTTGGAGGGGGTGATATAGATGGCGAATGTAGAGGACTAGGGGTCGGGCTAGCGTTGATATCCTGCATGTTAACACTAGAAACGTTCTCCTGCGATTGCAGAGCAACATGGGTCCCAAGAGAACTGCGATGTGTTGCATTCTGTGTCTTTTTGCCTGGCCAGAGCAAGCTGGCGCGGCGGGTAATGTCTCCCAATAGTGAACTTGACGTCGACTGCACAGATTCTCGTGCTTGTTTTCTTCTTTGTCTTTCAGCCACCTCCCATCTCCTTAGATTCTAAGTTGAGTTGTGAGCAAATTGCATTCCGGTGTTTGAATGGCAACGGACCTCTTGCACGCGGCGTGTCTCCGCCTCATCATCGTTGACAGGAGGGTATGTGAGGGAGTCAGCCGTCGTAGGGGTCAGTGGTTCATCGTCATTGACGAAAGGATCAGCCTGGACGTCGTCAGTCGCCTTCTGCTTGCCCTTGGAGCTCTGAGGGTTCCCGTTGAGCCAAACCCGTTCGCTACTGTTGCTTGCGCTCGTTGATGGAGACGGTGAGGGTGAGTTTTTACTATAGGGCGTCACCGTCTCCATGGACGATCGTGGCGAGGCCATGACTTATGACAAAGGAATGCAGTGCTTCACCGTCGTGGCTGGCTGCGACGATGGATGGTCGGCGGAGTGGTGGCGGCTACTTACAGGGAATAACTATAAGCGGAATCATATTGCCATCCTCTATGACGAAAACTCTACGCGGAGTCCGACGCAACCAGGGTTGCTCTCACTCCAAATTTTTGTATACATGCTCCTAAGATAGTGGTATAGTAAATTTTTTAGATTTGTCCGTAGAACTGTTCTACAAATGTCATTAACCAGCGACGAGCGAATGTAAGAAACGGCAGTTGAAACAAAACAAGAATTATCCGAGGGCAGTAGGAACCGAAGAAATCCAAAATTAGAACCGATTCTCATTTTTCCTCATCGCCAAGCCGTCGTCGTATTCGGAGCTGCCGTCGTCATTATAGTAGTTGTTACGCAAGCCCGATGATTTGGGAGCACCACTCTGCAAAATAGGTTGTGCATCGTCGGTGTAGGTGCTGCTGCGCTGACTGTTGCCATTGCCAGGTAGAGAGAGGATGGAAGCGCGTGCGGTCTCCCGCATTTGTTGGAGGTTCTGATGGAAGGCATTCTGAAGAAAGGATGAGCGTGTGTAACTTTGGACAGCATGCCAAGTACATTACCTGTTCTCTCCAGTATTGCATACGCTTCTCGCGCTCTTGGTCACGCTGCTTCCTGTGTGTGAAGTAGAGGGCAAAAAGTGTGCCAAACATGCCTATGGCCGACTATAATTGAGACATCATATGATATCACCAAGAGGGATACATACCACCGAAAATACCCAGGCCGACAACAATGTAGACCCAGACACCAAAGTGATGAGGAATCGACTCGCTAACACCACAAACACCGGAGGACAAGCAATTCCAGGAAGCACACCTAGATTCCATCACTAAGTCCAGCTCCATGGTGTAGAAAGGAGACTCGACCACTCACTCCTTGTCAGCAGTGCAGCTGTCACCAAGATTCTTCTCGGGCTTGCATACTTCGGTGGCGGCATCACAGTAGAGTCCGAGTATGCAATTGCCGCTGTTGAAATTGATTCAGTTACGAGCAGAAGGGTAGAAGGGCCAATGCGAACTGACCGAGAAACGATATCAATGAATTCGCCGTTGGCTCCATAGGCGATGTATGGGGTGTTCTCAGGAACACAAGGATTTCCGAGAGTCACGTTGGCCCATCTATGATTATCCGTTCAGAAAAGGACATATGAGCATAACAAGGCAAATGACATACCTGCAGATGTTCTTGATACAGACAGCTCCATCGACGTTGATACCACGTCCCGAGGTGTCTGCTAGGTCCTTGGCGTTTGGCGGGGGCTCACATTGATCTATGAAACGAATGCTTGTCAGTATCCCTGTTCAATTGAGACATGTATGTCGTGGTTTGCTCACCATCACGATTCAACTGGCAAGGACTGTCGACGGGCAAGATGGGTTGGCATCCACTCTCCTCATCAGGGCAGAAGAAGCCCTTGTCGCATTTTGGCGGAAGAGTCTGGTCTTTTGTATATCCAAACGGGTATTCGTCCCTTCTGCATTTCCTGGCTTTACAAGTGCCGTTGTCACAGAAAGTTGTCGAGTCGCATTCGCTCCAAAACTGAAAGGTTCCTGCTTGGAGGCGGTTCTCTCCTAGATTACAGGACTGGCCTTCTGTGTAGGTACCGGCCCAAACGAATGAAGATGTTGAGAAGAAAAAGAGTGTAAAG
Organism: Clitopilus passeckerianus; assembly: GCA_944990035.1. NCBI lineage: Eukaryota > Fungi > Basidiomycota > Agaricomycetes > Agaricales > Entolomataceae > Clitopilus > Clitopilus passeckerianus. The sequence goes on from CALYLX010000136.1 coordinate 1,312,308, forward strand.
GGTAGCAGCAGCATCGTTGTTGGAAGTCTTGAAGGTAGAGTGGAAAACTACAAGCTGCGGCCAAAATCAGTCGACGCAGCAACGACACTGCTTAGGTAAGCTGCCATTCGGCATGTCCGGCTTCAGTCTCCTTGCTCTGCACCTCAACGTGTATCCAGCATGTTCAGGCAGATTCTCAATGCTCTTGTAAATCTTATCTGTGGTTCCCCAGAGCCACAAAAACCACCTCAGCAGCATTATCCACCCCCTCAGCATCACTACCCGCCCCAGCATCAACAACCGGTACCCCATCAGAAACCCAGTAGCCCCCCTCACCGTCCCCCCGGCAAGAAGTATGAGGTAAGTCCATTCTTACTATTCTGAGGATCGTATACTCATATTTTCACCACCAGGATGATAACCAGATCAACCAACATAATGAATGGTATATCAACACACGTGCCCAAGCTAACCAAGAAGGAGATGCAATGTCCAGATGCTTCGACCAAAGTCACAGGGCATACGAAAGTGGAGACAAGGCCGGTGTAAAGAACCTCTCCGAGCAAGGCAAAGAGCACCAACGTAAGATGCAATCTCTCAACAAGCAAGCAGCCGACTGGATCTTCATTGGTGCCTTTTCAAATACACCTTCTGTATCGTTAGTTGATCTTAACAATGAACCATTTCCTCTTCTTCTTCAGAGAACAATAAGGTCTTTATACCTTTGAATTACTGGCGTTCCGACTGCGATTATAACGTGTGACCCCAGGATAGCCGAGACGGAGAAGTTGATCTTCATGGTCTCTATGTCAAGGAAGCCATTGAGCGCACTGACGTAGCAATTGAAGAAGCAAAGAGGTCTGGCAGATCCAAAGTCCATCTCATTGTTGGTATGTGTACGAACGCCCAATTAATTTGGGCCCGGTCTTACGAATCCTGTTAGGCAAAGGTCTTCATTCCAAAGGCGGTGTGGCCAAGTTGAAGCCAGCCATTGAGGACCTAATGAGGAAGTAAGTTGGCTCAATGCTACCTTGAGGAACCTTCTAAGGAATATAAAACAGGCATAGCCTCCAGGCTGAGCTTGACCCTCACAACGCAGGTGTCCTCGTTGTGCAGATCAATGCAAGTCGCGACAGAGGCGTTGGTGCAGACGAGATTGCACGCCGTCTTGACAGACAGGACGAAGGCTGTATCATCATGTAATTCTTAGAGCCAGTGCAGTTAGAAGAATGACTACCTCAGTAAAATAATAATTGGGTAAATATATGCTAGAGTGTATGATACTACATAGCCTCGTTGAAACTTTTGGGTTTCAAGAGGAAAAGCAAGGTGAAAAAACTAGGCAAGTAAAAAGAGTTTCGATAAGCTCCAGCGTCTCCTCAAATCTCGAGTCCAACAAGAACATAGGCGGGGTCGACTTGATAAACAGGCTTTGTGACCACAATTCCGCCAACATACATGAGAGAATGAAGGAGCGAGCTTAATTTTGGAGAGGAACGCTCCAACACAATCAAAAGCGCCGAACAACCAAGCTGCTCATCTGCCAAATCCAGTAGGGCAACAATGCTACAAAAATTTTCGTTAGGTGCAAGGAACGCGGATGGTGATAAGGATGATAGGAAAGCGTGGGCCTTGACGCACCTTTCTCGAAGACTGACGGCTTCAGCACTTTTACCATCTACATAGAATGTCTTGGGTTGATTAGGGAGTTCCAATACAACACCGTCGAATGCAGCACCCATGTTCGGAGTAGAAATGGATACCTTCTGTGCATAAGGCAAAGCTTGAAGTCCATCGCGTGGGAAGAGGTTCATCAAGAACTCGAGCGAAGCTTGCTCCGCGTCTTTTCGTGCTTTGATAGGGGCGTTGGTTGGTGGTGTCTGGACATCAATGCTGCCACAATCGCTTCCATCGCTTCCATCGTCTGGAGAGAGTGGGGGTGTCGAAGCGTTGGAGCCAGTCCTCGTGGTAACCACGCGCGGGATAGGTACAGGTCGGCCGACGTTGTTGAACTTGTTGATTTGCTGAGAGGTTGCGGAAGGGTGGAGTTTAGAAGAAAAATAAGAAGAAGGTGAGGTAGAGAGAACAGGCGCCGGACTGTCTGTCACCCAGTCCGACGACCCCCGGTCAGGAGGGCATTTCACTTTGGGGGTGTCAAAAGCGCCACTACACGAACGCATCCAGTCAGTTCGACGCGCTTGACAAGAAAAATAGATAAGCCCTTACCTCGGGTCCCCCAGAGAACGTAGTAGAGTAGTAGTATTTATCGTTCGTGCCCTGAAGGTGGCACACAGCGATCACACTGGCATCGGTGTCGAAAGGAAGAGAAGCCCCATCTCCAACGGCTTGACGGCCGTTGCTGTGAATATTTATGAGATACATTATCGTAGTGAAGTTTAGCAGATACGTACGTGGGGCAAAGACTAGATGTCCGATTTATAATATTTGTCATTGAATTCAGCGACATGTTCTGCCAATTTGATAGCTTGTAACTGGGTGAAGATAAGGGGTTGATTGGGCTGCCGAAGAAAAACTTTATTAGTACGTGGCCACAATGTTCCGGACTTTAGAACGTACGTTTGATACGGCTGCACGTTGGCTAGATGGTGAGTCGATGTAAAGAGCGGAGCAATGAACAAAGCGTCCTAGTCTCAGCTGACTCCTCCAATCCAAACACCCGACAACAACAGGCTCGGCAATCGCCGGTTGCGCACGTTTGCTGTCTGATAGCAAGAATTTGAGTGTAAGGAGGCTCAACACCGTTGAAGACAGCGACCTCAAGACCTGTGAGTAACCCCTTCATGCCTCTGAATGCTGCAAACGGGCGTATAAACGTCTGTTGCACCGTATTACGGACACATCTGCTGAACTTCACCGTTTTATCGGATGGATTCGAATCCCACTATCTGGATGACCTTGACTGACCATTCGATCTTCTAGATTTCGCCAAATACTAAAACATGGCTGACGCTGCACGAGGACGTGGTGGATTTGGACGTGGACGCGGAGACCGTGGACGTGGACGCAGGGGACCTCGCCGTGGAGGACGCAAGGATGAGGAGAAGGAATGGTGAGTTCGGCGTCCAGGACTCCCAAGGATCCAGAAGTCAATTTTGTTACAGGGTTCCCGTCACCAAGCTCGGCCGTCTCGTAAAGGACGGAAAGATCAAGTCCATGGAGGAAATCTACCTCTTCTCACTCCCCGTCAAGGAGTACCAAATCATCGACTTCTTCCTCCCCAAGCTCAAGGATGAAGTCATGAAGATCATGCCCGTTCAGAAGCAAACTCGTGCCGGTCAACGTACCCGTTTCAAGGCTTTCGTTGCTATCGGTGACGGTGAAGGCCACGTCGGTCTCGGCGTCAAGTGCGCTAAGGAAGTCGCAACTGCCATCCGAGGTGCTATCATTCTTGCCAAGCTCTCCGTCATCCCCGTCAGGAGAGGTTACTGGGGTGCTGCTCTTGGTGAGCCTCACACTGTACCCTCAAAGGTCAGCGGAAAGGTCGGCTCCGTCATGTGCCGCCTCATCCCTGCCCCCCGTGGCACTGGTATCGTTGCTGCCCCCGCATCGAAACGTCTGCTACAGCTCGCTGGTGTTGAGGATGTCTACACACAATCAAAAGGTTCAACGGCAACTATGGGTAACTTCTTGAAGGCCACCTTTGCTGCTGTACGTGGGCATACTTCATCCGTTTTCCGCACTGCTGATATTCCCTTGTGTAGATCACCAAAACATACGCATTCCTCACCCCCGATCTCTGGCGCGAAATCCCTGTGTCCAAGTTCCCCTACGACGAGCACAGTGCCCACCTGCAGCTTGCAGCAGGCAAGAAGGCATACTGAGCGTTTATGGATGTTATTCGGCACATTTCTTTCCTTTGATCATGTATATCTTCAGAATCATAACCACGCTTTGAATCTGCACTGCATCTCGGCCTGTTGAACGTTTGACATTTTCGATTGATAGATGATGGCTTTGATTGAACAGTTCCGTTGATTCATCCAGCTGACGTTTGCATCTATCTTGAATGGGCTCAAGCCATATGCTCCTGTCTTCGAGGAAGCGGAGTATGACATGAGCTGAATGTTGAGAGTCGGCCTGGTGATTTGCTTGTTGGGACACATTTGCTCCAGAGGCCCTTGGCACTTGACCACTGGTTTCGACCAGACCTTCATCATCTTCTGTCCTTTTTTCGCTGCTCTGGCCAGCGTTCAAAGCGTTTTCACTTGTGAGTAATGGCTTGTATGCGCGAACCTTGCTCCTGATTTTGCCCGCCTTTAGCATTCTTGGCTGGACTGGATCGTTCTGCATCTTTGTATTCTCATATTTCACGACTTTCTTCCCGTTTTAATGGCCTTGGTGTCCGCCAGTCGAGCACCAGAATTACGAACAAGCTCTTCAATACCACGTTCTCTTCGATCTTTTCAAAATCGTTCTTTGCGTGATCTCCAAGCGAAGGCAACGCCACCGCCACCCTTTCCGCCCCCGAAAACCCTCAAATACGTACCACACAGGCTGCTCCAACACGATCTGTGCGGCGAGTCGACCCGCCACCTCTGGACGCCCCCTGCAGTGCTGAAATCGTCGACATGCTCTCTGTGTCTCTTGATCAGCGGTGAGTTGGTGCCTTCAACCTCTCACATCGCCAACTAATGCCTTCGTCCTAAGTTCACTTCTATCATCTTCCGGTCAGAGGCGGGACGCCTTTGAAATCAACCGGCAAAGCTGCCGCAACCTGTCCAATACATCCACGAGAACCGATTCCACAACCCATGATAGCCTAATGTCTGCGCACGAACGCCAACCACCCACTGACCCTCGTAAATCTAGGCGATATTGCACGGACTTCGGCTTAGGGCGTGCTGAGTTGCCCGCTATCCCAAGTCTGCTCCCGTCGACCTCGACACCACCCATCACGGATATCTCCAGTCTTGCCTCAACTCCAGTGACCGCATATACCGACACGGATGAAACGGAATCCATAGCCTCAATCCTTGGCTATCCGTTTCCTCAGCCGCCTTCATATGAGGACCAATTCCGCCTTCGTCGTATGCATAGCTCTCCGAGCATTGTAGGAGAAGATACAAATTATAAGCATATCATGGCGAAGCGTTATAGCGCGTTCGTTGCAAGGGCTGATATGCCCCATGATAATACCCCATCTCTCCTCGCGACTATCCACGATGAAGGTCCGATGTTGGAAGGCGCGGACAATGCAGCAACGCATACATTTATACCTCCTGTCCCCATATGTGGTCCCACCAAGTGCGCCACATCTTTTCAGCGAAATCAACGCGTAGAGCCGCCTACACTCCTACCAGAGGACCCGCTCTATTCCCCAAAGCGTTTTGCGCCACACGTACATGACTCTGCCTCCATGGAAGGTCGATCTTTCATCAGCCTCAAACCAAGCCTGGAATCACTACATCGCTTTCACGCAAGCATGGATAAACTGAAGAAGTGGGACCCCCAGCGTCCAACTCAGAACGAACCACTTCCGCCCTTGGGCAACCGCCGCGATTCTAGCAGACCCGCTAGGCGCGGTCCGACCGTGGTCAGCTTCCAAGGGCCACCTCCCTCTTGCTGCCGCTGGCCGTCAAAAGCCTACACATAGAGCACACCTGTCCACAGCATTGACGGGGTTGGGCCTATCTTCATCCGCGGCAAACAAGACGAGTCTAGGAGCGCCTTTCCAACATCGCTCTACACGCAGCCATCCTGCCCTCCGCACTTCTGCACAGAAGGAACCCCCAATCCCCAAATCTTTCATTGATATTACGCCCGAACGACCAGAGCCTCAGGCCCACCTCTGGGCGCAAGCGGAAAGAAAGACCGTATGAAGAAACTTCTCCATCGAGCGAGTACGATGTTCAACTGGAATAAAGCGTTCGGTCGAAAGAAATGATTTTGCATCTCTTAGACCATCAATAAATGTCGATATAGACTCTATAGTTGTACATCATATTATTTGTATATGAAGCAAATTGCCCGTGTATATTAGCCATGAAATAGAGTATCTACACACGAAAGGACTGGGGGCAACGTGTATCTGGGTCATAATGCCATGGATGAAATAATTGAGATGTGGGATCTCTAATACGTCCCACCCCTCGCTCGACCAGCTCGACGCCGGTTGCCGCAGCGGCAGCAGAGGATGTCGCCAATGAAGTTAAAGATGGTGACAATCACCTGAAGAAGCCAGTCAACCAATAGCAGCTTGGGGTCATCGGGAAGGACGTACTGTGGTGATAGCGCCAACGATAGCCATTATGACTGAGGCTATAGCCGAAATGACGGCGTTAATCCCACGACCGATTGCAGAGAAGATTGAACCCTATACATTCACTGGTCAGCATAGTATTCACCAAGGCCTTAGTAGAGTGGCACTAACCATCCTAGATAGAACTTGAACGTTATGATACCAGATACAGAGTTTGAAACTTGTTATATACCTCCCGCACCCCGAGCTTCCCGTCATGAGTGATGTCATCCGAGGCTTCCGGAACCACTGCCTGGTGGCTATTACACATATCGAGAAACCAACATCGGGCATTGGCTCCCCTCTCGATACTTTCCCGAATGAAGGGCCTTGTCAGTACCCTAGGAAATCATGAGGTCTTACACCCTGCAAAAGGAGACTTGAACTTACACATTGGCCTTGATTATCTGGTCTTCCGTTGGTGCAAAGGCGAAATTGGTTAGGAGAAGGTAGAGAAACGTCTTGATTTCGATCAGGGAGAAGCGCATCCCTATGCAAGACTTTGGGCTGGGTCAGGATCGTGGAGTCAGGATCGGAAGTATACACATACTCGGGGACCGGCTGAGAAACTCAACGTGTTGGAAAACAGGCCTGGTAGCTCTGCTGCAGCTTTAGGGAGGTTATCCCATCTGTCCGGACTGAGATCCCTATCAGAAACGGTTTCCTTGTCCGCGGAAGGGAAAAGTGCTCACACAAACTCCCAAGCGTCTTCTCCCCAAAAACCCTTGTCAAGGCTGAACCCTTCAATGGCTACGTGCACGAAGGTACCTTTCGGTACTGTTACGCTTCGCTTCTCATCAATGCTCCCATCTCGTCTATGAACCGGATGCATTGTCGGAACTTCATCATCCTCAGTAGCCACACGTATCGAAGAATGGACCGCAGGAATCAGACGCAAAGACTCCCGGATGACGTTGTGAAGAAAGGGGAGGTCCGCAATTTCGTCATATAGCGAACGAACCTCCTCGTCTGTAAGTCTAGACACTTCGCTTGGCGTGAGCGATGACACTGAAAGGAGTTCCTGTCTTAAGCGGGTTTGTAACTCCGGGTGTTGCGCAAGGAGAAGCAAAGTCCATGTCACTGTCAGCGATGATGTATCGGAGCCTGCGAACATGAAAGTATTGATGTTGTTGAGAATGTCTTCGTCTGATATCCGTTGTTCGGGTGGAGGTCGGTTGCCATGTTGGATTTCACTGAACGTTATCCCACATTTAGTAAAGGTCTCCCAAAGAGAAAGAGAGAGTTGCATACTCAGAAGACTCAGCAGGTCTTTGCCGCCAAATGTCTTTTCCGCTTTTTCTGCCTCTTCTATGCGCCTTTTTCGTTCTTGGATCAATTGACCAGCAACACGGTGTATAGTGTTCTGACATCGCTGTACAAGTCGTGTAGTCCCGTCGGGCTGCATATACAATTAGAGAAGAACATCTTGACAACTAATGGACGTACGAAGAGTTTGAGTAAAATAGGCATGTGGACACTGAGCACGCCTCTAAGCATGCCACCTTGTGATATAGCCTGCTCGAACATATCTTTGTATGCACAGAAAAGTTCGTTGGATTCGTTCTCAATGGCATTGAATTCGTAATCGAATCCTGAGTGATGTCGTCAGTAAAGGTCATGTACAAAGGGTTTTGAAACGTACCAGCCGCCCCAATCACATCGAACGTCGCTCTGCTTATCCAGTGGCAAATGTCTATTCTGAGTGCATCTGAAGAGCCAGCACCTCCGCCTTCTGCCATCAGGATGGACCATCTGTCCTTCAGCTGAGTCCCTTTGCAAATACCACAGGCACAAGCTCCCGGAGGTTCTGTATCGAAAATGCAGGTGTTATAACTCGGCGCTGACGCTTGTGGACATGGCCTTCAGCGGCAAGCATGCCAGTCCCAATCAAGCCTGAGATGAGCCGTCGTGACTGCCATGGCTTTTCATAGACTGTTGATTTTTTCAGGATATGCGACACCGATACCGGATCCAGTGTTAGCAGCCTATCATCAAGCTTGGTTTGAAGTTAGCAGAAATCCAGCCACTTTCTGGGTTATTTTGGTTACCGGAAATAATCCCCGGATTCGTATAGTTCGTCCATATCGTTTCACAAGGGTTTCGTGAACTTTAGAA